>OZ024819.1:5134035-5779921 GCA_964017055.1 Chloromyia formosa | reverse complement strand
GGTCATCCCCAAACTGGGGAAAGATCTTACATTTCCTCAGAACTGGCGTCCGATCAGCCTACTATCATGCCTAGGCAAATTAGCGGAAACCATACTGCTCACACGAATTCGCGAATTTGTTGAACAGCACCACCTAATCCCCGATGAACAATTTGGATTCAGGCCCCAGCACTCAACTGAGCTCCAGCTAGTTAGAGTGGTTCAATACATTGTAGACGGGTTGAACAATCGCGAATCGACAGTTATGTTTGACATAGCTAAAGCCTTCGATAAAGTATGGCACGAAGGGCTGATAGTAAAACTGCATGAAATGGACTTTCCGCTTCCATTCATACAGCTGATCGGCTCCTTTCTGAAAGACAGGTCATTTCGAGTCAAAATCGAGACTCACCTCTCCTCCCAAAAACCCATCGAAGCAGGAGTTCCGCAAGGATCTCCTCTATCTCCGATGCTCTACAACCTGTACACAGCTGATTTCCCGATGCTGCCCAGCGCAAATACAGCACTATTCGCAGATGATACATGTTTGTTTCATACTGCCAGAGAAGCAGAACTCATCTCGCTAAACCTGCAAACTTCCATCGATAGGATTATGGAATACTTCCTAAAGTGGAAAATAAAGATCAATGCCGAGAAAACTCAGGCGATTTTTGTTTCTAGGAGACGGCAACAGTATCGGAACGCCCCGAACCTGACTGTGAACGGAGAAGAGATTGAATGGCAACAGACCGTGCTATACCTAGGCTTGACCTTCGACGACAGACTATCCTGGGCTCCCCATATAGCAAACCAGATCGTAGCGTGCAACAAAACGCTCCACTCACTACTGCCGCTCACTAAATCCAGAAAACTGAGCCTGAAAAATAAACTTCTGGTCTATAAACAAATCATCAGACCCAAATTGCTGTATGGGAGCACAGCATTCGGACAGACAGGACAGACTTACAAGAACAGGATTCAGGCATATCAAAACATCGTCCTCCGCAGAATCTTTAGAATTCCGTGGTATGTTAGGAATGTTGACTTTCACAGGGACTTCGAACTAGACACCATTGACATTTACATACGCGACAGAGCTCTAAAGCTCTTTGACATGATAGACGAACATCCTAACATAGCACTAGAATTCTTAAGATCCTCGCATAACCGCAATACGGGGCCCTACCACAACCTGCGAGACCACCCGCAGTAGCTATACTTCCATAACTGTAACACGCCATAATATAGTCAACAAGCCAAAATAACTCCGTCGGATATGTACAATATCCACCACTAAAATAGGAGTAAAGGTGCCTCTAACACCAACTCCGAGCGGCTTAACACAATTTCCGGGCATAAGTGTTCTACCGGATTCAAGTCCGGGCTTCGAGCGGGCCAGTCCATCGTACAAATGCCGACGTCGTGTAGATACTGGGTCACCTTATGAGCAACATGAGGCCGTGCATTATCATGCATCAACTGAATATCTTGCCCGATATAACCTGCTTAAGGAACCACATGGTCTGCGAGGATTTCAGTGATGTAGCGATGAGAAATCAATCCACGTGCACGGCCCGTCGGTTCGATGAAAACTAACGCTGTACGTGCGGTTAACGAGATGTCGCCCCAGACCATTACAGATCCTCCTCCACAAGCAACAGTTTCCTCGATGCAACACTGAGAATAACGTGCTCCAGGGCGACGATATGCTCTCCGAATATTTCTAATTTTTGTCGTAGGGCTCACCGCGCGCTTTGCCCGCACCTCGCCTTTCACATATTTAGGCAGCGCTCCTTGGTCCTTGATCGCTTACTGGGCGGTATAACGCTCCCTTCATGAGCTCAAAGACATCTCTTGCTGCTTGATTGATTTCTAAGCATTGATGAACTTTCTGAGTCGTAGAGGATGGCCTTCGATCCTTTGAAGAGTGTTGAAGGACGAAATATGCAAGAGGCGAGGTGCGCGCGAAGCGCGCGGTTAGCGTTAGCTAAGTGTGTAGTAGAAGAATTTTATGAGAATCGCCTCTAATATATGGGTATGTCTAATTTTTGTCGTAGGGCTCACCGCGCGCTCCGCGCGCACCTCGCCTTCAAATGTTTCAGCAGCGCTCCAAGGAGCGCTCCCTTCATCAATTCAGAAGAATATTTGCTGCTTGGTCGATTTCTAGACTTTGATGAAGTCTCCGAGTGCTAGAGGATGCCCTTCATCCACTGAAGAGTCGTCTAGGAGCGCTGCTGGAATACGTTATTGTCGAGGTGCGCGCGGTGAGCCTAAGAGAAGTGGGCAGTCGAGGAATTTTACAAGGATCGCCTCTTCTATACTTTAATTCTTATTGCTAGGGATCACCGCGCGCTTCGCGCCCACCTTGCCTTTCATGTGTTTCAGCAGAAAAAAAGGTGCGCGCGAAGCACGTGGTGAGCCTTACGACAAAGATTAAAAATAGGCGATCCTCATAAAATTCTTCTACTACAGACTTTGCTAAGGCTCAACACTGTTCAAAGGAAGAAAGTCATCTTCTAGGACTCAGTAACTTCATCAATGCTAAGAAATCGATCAAGCAGCAAGAAATGCGTTTACACTTCTGGAGGGAACGTTACACCGCCCAGGGAGCGATCAAGGACACGGCAGCGCTCCGTGGAGTGCTGCTAAAATATGTATTTGAAAGGCCCTAGGACGAATACGTGAAAGGCGGTGAGCCTTAGCAAAGTCTGTAGTAGAAGAATTTTATCAGGGTCGCCTATTTCTAATCTTGATCGTAGGGCTCACCGCGCACTATGCGCGCACCTCGCCTTTCAAGTGTTTCAGCCCTGACCGCTCACTGAGCGATATAACGCTCCCTTCATGAGTTTAAAAGCATCTCTTGCTGCTTGATCGTTTTTTAAGCATTGATGAAGTTTCTGAGTCCTGGAGGATGACTTTCATCCTCTTATGAGTGGCCAAGGACAAAATACACGAAAGTGGGTAGTCGAGGGATTTTACTAGGATCCCCCTCCAATATATTTCTAATCCTTTTCCTAAGGCTCACCGCGCGCACCTTGCTTTTTGCTGAAATACATAAAAGGCGAGGTGCGCCATAGGAATGGAAATTAAAGTGTAATAGAGGCGATCCTCATAAAATTCCTCGACTACCCACTTCTCTTAGGCTCACCGCGCGCACCTCTCGCCATTAACGTATTCTAGCAGCGCTCCTTGAAGACTTTTCAGAGAATGAAGGGCATCCTCTAGCACTCAGAGATCAAAGTTTAGAAATCGATCAAGCAGCAAATGTTCCTCTGAACTGATGAAGGGAACGCTACTTTGCCCCTTGAGTGATCCAAGCGGAACGCTCTTGGGAGCGCTGCTTCCAGCACATGGAAAGCGAGGAGCGCCCTAGAACAAAAAATAGAAACACATTAGAGGCGCTTCTAATAAAATTCTTCTACCACACACATATTTCGTCCTTCGACACTCTTCAAAGGATGAAGGGCATCCTCTAGGACTCAGAAACTTCATCAATACTTAGAAGTCGGTCAAGCAGCAAGAGATGCCTTTAAATTCATACACCGTTACACCGTCCAGTGAGCGATCAAGGACAAGGCAGCGCTCCTTGGAGCACTGCTCTACGACAAAAATTAGAAATATGAGGCGATTCTCATAAAATTCTTCTACTACACACTGTTTGCTAGTAGGGCATGATTTAGCAAAAGATTCCTTTATTGCCCCTGTAAAAGTCTGCGCAATTTCATCCAACTCCTGCGTATTACATGGCCGACCTAGTAATAAATTCACAATACAGTTCCTGTACTTACCCCAGTCAGTTCTATTACGATTGACAATTACTGGGTTAGGTGCAGCTACCTCATCCAGGCTAAATTGAAGATACCGATGATCGGAGAAAGTGTACTCAGGGGACACCCTCCAATCCCGTATCAAAGGTTGAATGTCCCCCGAGGCAAAGGTGATGTCTAGGACTTCCTGCCTACATCTGGTGATAAATGTAGGTTCACAGGCAGTGTTGCAGATGAGGAGGTTTGTGCTCAGCAAGAAGTCAAAAAGCACAGCCCCCCCAATCATTCGTGTCGGGGCTACCCCACACCACATGATGTGCGTTACAATCAGAACCAAAGGATGACACCAATTTTCTGTGAATTCGCTGTATCCAGAGCTTGTTTCAAGATGGTCGATGGGATGTTACATACCATCATGTGGTAAATAAGCTGAGATCAGCCAGTATCACCTCTTCCCGAACTCCAGGCTGACTACCACAGAGTCCCCGTCGCTGAAGGGCGATACTAGGTATGCATTTGGATGTTTTTTCACAAGAATGCAGGATCGGGGTTTGCCCTTATCCTTAACGTAAAACATATTATAACTAGGAGACCCCAGTCCCTTCACTACATTGCGGACAACCCAGGGTTCCTGTAATAAAGCAATATCTTCTCCCACCCTCTCGGGTCGGAGGAGAAGAGCAGCCAAAGCTGCCTTACAGTGGTGGAGGTTAACTTGTATGAATTTGACGATTATTGTGGCAGTTTTGTAGACTTGGGGCGACCGGTAGCCCAGTGTGTTGAGGCATCAGTCTCATGTTTGACTACCGACGTTTCGGGTTCGAATCCCGTCCACGACGACGTTCGTGGCCATGGATGTGCAGGAGGTGCATGCTGACAACTGCATTCTCCGAAACCAATTTATGCCGTCGAAACGTCAACTGGGCCACATGGAACAGTTGACGCGCTATGTCCCACAAGGGGTTAGGGCAATTGAGTAGTAATAGAGGCACAATCACAAGGAGCAGTCACTTCTGAGGTAGTGACAGTGAACGGAAAATTAGCTAAGCTGTCTGCACAGTGGGTATCCAATAAAATACGGATAGTCTGATCATCACAGAAAATCCTCCAAGAGCTACGCTTAGCCTTCTTATATACTACAGAGCCCAATCCGACTCCAACCTAGTAGATTTCGCCTTATTGAAGGATCTTCTGCACTGATGTCTAAGTTCAGAGATTTGCGCATTCCACCATACGGGCTTACTTTTACCCTTTTAATTCTACTGACCGGGTATGATTTGGAAGCAGCTTTGTTAAGTGCACCCGTTAGAGTTTGTACCATGTCATCCAGCTCTGACTTGTTTGACGGCTGGTGAGGCAGAGTGGGTACTACCTCCAGTAGAGTCTCCGTATACCTGATCCAGTTTGTCCTTTTCCGATTAAGAACGATAGGCTTGGGCTCGGGAAGCTCATCAATGCTGAACTGAAGGTAGCGATGATCAGAGAACGAGTGCTCCGTTGACATTCTCCAATCTTTCAGTGATGATCGGGGGGGACCATCAAATCACTCGTCTCGTTCATATCTGCTTACATCATATGATGCGTTTTTTTGTAAGAATTCTGATAATACCATAGCTTCTGTTACATTTTTTATCAAGCGAAATGATGGTCCCCGAACAAGTTGCAGCTAGTTTTTTCAATCATTTGAAATATTTGCATTGACATTGACACCTTTGTGGAAAGCTGACAATACGAGTATGTTTTTTCAGTGGCCTGCAGACTCCGTGCCATATAATTTTTTTTAGTAATACTACATTAAAAATCAACTTAAAAAAAATTTAAGAAAATTTTTTTTTATTTAAAATTAAAAATTTCGAATTGTGATGGGCTTTTAAAATTTTAAATGATTAAGAAATGTCAGCTATAGTGTTGACTGAAATTCAAAAATAAGTTTTAACCCATTACCTTAGTAGTTTTTTTTTATCTTTACTTTAAATGGCAAAATTCTAGGTTATTTCAAAAAAAATCTAAAAATTCAAATATCTCAGTGACCATTGAAAATCGGTCTAACATTTATGGCCTCATTTTGTTGCATTTTGACCCTATTATAACGTGTTACAAGGAATAGGTCGACTTAACCAATAACCCTGTATAAGACGGACGGTACAATGCTTCCATCGAACGACGCAAGGTCAGATACTAGCGAAGTGTCGCCACCATCCCTATTTCGGCCTTCAGATGCTGGGGAAGGTTGGTCAATAGACTCTTCCATGGGAGAAGCCGCATCAGTAGAGAATGGCGGCTCAGAGATTGACTTAGACCTTGAGAGCGACCGGAGTGAAGCTGCAGTCAATCACATCCTTTGATGATAACAATAGCGCGACACATGTCGTCCACGGCCTCTTCAACCTTCACCACCCTCCAATCGTGAGTAGGGGGATCGTCATTGCTCATTTGAATGAGGCGCAGGATCGCCTGCGGTTTGCAGGGTTTAGAAGGCAACCAGACCCGAGAACTCTAGGTCGAGAGGGTATCCTATCCTTAGGAATTGCCTCAAGTTTAGACCCTTGCCACAATTTCCCGACGCTGCGTATGGCTGTTTTAAATAAGTCGGCCGAACGCTGCTTAGCAAACTGTAAGAGTTTGATTCGCCCTTCATACCAGCCGGCATCCTTACACTTGGAGCCAGGTCCAGGAAGTTCTTCCATTATTTGAAGGAAGTTAGAGGCCAGTTCACCTGCCACCTTCTTCCATTTAGCGATCGAGATGCTACCATCGGGATCATTATGGCCAATGACCGCCAGCTCAATCCAGTTCCTCACTGGTTGGCTCAGATCTCCAAATATCACGCTGATAGCCCATTCTAAAGACATCTTTTGCTGTGCTGTCCTTCGCTCTTCAGGAATTCTCTCCAGACCAGAATATGTGTAATGAACCATATTATGGTCTGGTAGTGCTGCTCCCACCGGCAGATCGAAACAGCACCTGATGAGTAGTGATCTGTTGGTGGTATGAAACCAGCGGCCGAGGGTCCCATTACACCCGAACCCAGATTCGACCGCGTGGGCGTCTGATCCGTCCACCAACCATTCCATCCTTATCGACTTTTTTTTTTTTTTTTCATTCCCCATTTTTACCTCCCCTGTTTGTGTTGTCTTCCCCAGGCCTATGAATTTTTGTTAATACGTAAAGGACAGGGGCAACGAGCGGCGAAAACCCCGCCCACGTCTCCTGAACTGAGCTACAGCAAGCATAGGACGCTGCTTAGCTCGTTGGGGAGCCTTTTTCTTCGCCAGATGGCACAGCCCGACCTTCACGGTCAATTATGCTACCTTAGGCTTCGTCCCCACGGGCATCTCCAGATGCCCACCAAACCGTCCGTTACATATGGTTCATTACGGGTTGATCTCATATTCGTGCGATCGCGGGTTCAAGTCCAGCCAAGATCAAGTTTTTTTTTCACTTTGATGATGAATTTGTCGATGCCCAAACTGATCTCGGAAATGGAACTGAAATTGATCTGAAACTGGGAGTCGATCTGTAAAACGGATACGATCGTCTAAAATGTTATGGCTGTAGGACGTTGGTGGTGTTTTTTTATGGCAAAATGTCCCCGCCCCCCCCTCTTCAAGATTGACTAAAAATACTCAGCATTTCATTTTTTGTTTTGTGTTTTTCTGTTTTTTTTTTTTTTTTTTTCTAGAATTTCCCCTCAACAATGTGATTTGCGAATATGAGCACGGTGGTGATATGCCAATGGCAAGTGGTGGCGGTGGCGGCAGTGGACATGGTCGTAGCGTTGACAATAGCAGCCACGGACGTCGTGTTCGACGCTCGGAGGCACAATTACAAAAAGCGGCCGAATGTGTAGCGCGCGGACAGACATTTCAAACGGTCAGCGAGATGAGCAACATTCCAATATCAACAATCAGGTAAATTTGATGTGTGAACACCCCATCCTCTTCCCCTACCCCCGCCCCTCTTCCCCTACCCCCGCCCCTCTTCCCCTACCACTCTACCTTCGCCCCTCTTCCCCTACCACTCTACCTTCGCCCCTCTTCCCCCACCCTCTGTTTTTTTTATGGCAAAGTGGCTATTTACCATTTAAAATTCGCCCAGGAACTATGACTATCCGATTTTGGATTTTCCACTTTACCCGTATTATTTGACGACCCACGCGTGACGATTCGAACGTGACATGTCTGGAACCTTAACCCCTCCTCTTTTTTATGGCAACTGACCATTTACCATTTTCAGTTCCCCCCCCCCCCCATTTTATTGTGCCTATTTGACGACGGACGCGTGACGATCTCATCGTGACCCTGTCCTCCCTCCTCTTCCCCGCGCTCTCTCCCCCCCCCCCCCCCCCCCCCCGTGACCTTGACTATCCCATTTTATCGTATTGTTTGACGACGCACGTGACGATCTAAACGTGACGCATGTCGGTAACCTCCAACCCCCCTTCCCCCGGCCCTCTCCCTGGCCATTTACCATTTTCAATCCACCCGGGGGTTTGACTATCCAATTTTCCATTTTATGGTATTATTTCACGACGTTCGCGTGACGATTCGAACGCGACATGTCTAGAACCGCCAATTCCCTCCCCCCTCCTCGTTTTTTATGGCAAACTGACCATTTACCATTTTCAGTTCCCCCCGGGACTTTGACTATCCGATTTTCCATTTTATTGGGCTATTTGACGACGGACGCGTGACGATCTGAACGTGACATGTCCTCCCTCCTCTTCCCCGCGCTCTCCCCTCACCCACTGTTTTTTTTTATGGCAAAATGACCATTTACCATTTTCAGTTCTCCCCGGGATTTTGACTGTCCGATTTTCCATTTTATTGTACTATTTCACGACCCACGCGTGACGATGCAAACGTGACGTATGTCGAGAACTTCGAACCTTTTTTATGGCAAAATGGCCATTTTCAATTCCCCCAGGCTCTTGACTATCCGATTTTCAATTTTACCGTATTATTTCACGACGTCTGAACGTGACATGTCCCCCCCCCTTCCTCTTCCCGCGGCTCTCCCCTCACTCTCTGTTTTTTTTATGGCAAAATGGCTATTTACCGTTTTCAATTGCCTTCCGGGGACTTTGACTATCCGATTTTCCGTTTTTTTTTCACGACGAACGTGTGGCGATTCGAACATGATATGTCTGGGACCTCCAACTCCCACCCCTCTCTCTCTTTTTTATGGCAAACTGACCATTTACCATTTGCAATTCCCCTTCGGGACTTCAACTATCCGATTTTTCATTTTATTGTATTATTTCACGAGGAACATGTGACGATCTAAACGTGACGTGTCTGCAACGTTCAACCCCCGCCCCCCTTTTTTATAGCAAACTGACCATTTACCATTTTCAATCCCCCGGGACTTTGACTGTCCGATTTTCGGTTTTTTTGTTATTGAATATTTCACGTCGACCGCGTGACGATTCGAACGTGACATGTCTGGAACCTTATAACCCCCCCCCCCCACTTTCCCCGCCCCTTCCTTTAGCTCACCCTCTTTTTTAAAGGCAATTTACTATTTTAATTCCCCCGGGACTTTGACTATCCGATTTTCCGTTTTATTGTACAATATTATTTCACGACCTACGCGTGACGTTTTGAACGTGACGTGTCTAGAACGGGACACCCCCGCACCTCCTCCCCCCCCCCCCCCCTATTCTTTATGGCAAACTGACCACTTACCATTTTCAATTCCCTCCCGGGACTTTGACTATCCGATTATTCATTTTATTGTACTATTTCACGAAGAACGCGTGAGAATTTAAACGTGATATGTCTGGAGCCTCCCCCTCCCCCCCTTCTATTCTCCCCGACTTTTTCTCACCCACTCTTTTTTTATGGCAAAATGGCCATTTACCATTTTCATTTCCCCTCGGACTATGACTACCCGATTTTGGATTTTCCATTTTACCCGTACTATTTCACGACCCACGCGTGACGATTCGAACGTGACATGTCTGGAACCTCCAACTCCCCCTCCAATCGACCCTCACATCATCCTCTTTTTATAACGAAATGACCTTGCCACTTTGAATTCCCCCAGCCTATCCGATTTTTCATTTTGTTGTATTATGTCACGATGGACGCGTGACGGTCTGAGCGTGACGTGCCCCCCTCTCTTTACCTCCTTCACCCCCCTCTTCAAAACTATCCAACTGATGGCGTATAATCCACATTCATCTTTTTCACAGATTTTTCATGGCACGACGTGGTATATTGCCGCGTCGAAAAAGAGGTCGCACGGCTCAATATCGACGAAATGCGACCGGCGGCGGCGCCGGCATCGATGATCTCAATCTCAGTCAAACCGATAAACTCGCTACCTCGCCCAATCGAGCTTATATGCCGGACAACGAATCGCCACCAAACTCAATGCATGCCATCAAACAGCAGCGTCGAACCACCACCACCTCCACCACGGCATCAATATCGGCGTTTGGCGGTCATCATCGGCACGCATCCGCGCCGGCAGACATGGTTGCCGTGGCGGCCGGATTATGCGATTCCCCCAGATTTGTACATACGACAAGAGCGTTAGATGGTCGAAAGACCACCGCGTCGTCTGCGTTGCTGCAAACGCCCAAGAGTAGTCATTCGGGATTTGGCGCATCGGGCGCATCTAAACAGAATCACTATAGCGTTGAAATGACGTCGGCGGGGTCGAGAGCGTCATCAAGATCGGCGACAACAATTCATGGCGTCATAGGTGGCTCGTCGGCGTCGTCAGCCGGCACCAGTCTGCATGCGGCCAAATCCCATTTAGATATCAGGCAAAGTCGAGGCGGTAGCGGTGGGGGGAGTGGCAGCGAGCTGATGTCGTCCATGTTTGGGCTTGAAGCCAAAAATGATTAAAACGGATTTTAGTTCTAGCCATGGGGCACACGTCCAAAATTTTGGGCGCAATAGGGTTGCGCACAGGGGAGATGAAAAAGTTTTATTCAATTTTGACTCGCTCCAAACTTTTTTTTGTAGGACGAAAAATCGCCCTAAATTTTGCGTACTGCCTAAAGCTTGCGGAAATTCTACCTGAGATTTTTCCAGAGTAGATTTTACTTTTGCCCAACGCCCAGATCAAATTTGGGGCAATAGCAAAAATTCTTGGGAGAGAGGTTCTTCCCGAATGAACTATGTCGCTGCAAACCCTTTTTTTAGGACGAAAAAAAATCGCCCCGAATTTTTCGTACTGCCTGAAGCGGAAAAAATCATGTTTGCGATTCCCCAGAGTGAATTCTACGTGATGGGTTGATACTGCCTAAAATGGAAATCCACTTCGGAGTCGTAATCTGCTTTAGGCAGTAGCCTGAAGTGGTAATCCACTTCAAGAGTGGTTAATCCGCTTTAGGCAGTAGCCTAAAGTGGGAATCCACTTCAGGGTGGTAATCCGCTTTAAGCAGTATGTAGTCATCCGCGCAAAATTCACTTTGGAGAAATTTCAAAGATCAAATTTTCGCTTTAGGCAGTACGAGTCATGGCCAATAATTGACAAATCGATGAGCGCAGACTACAGAGACCCCCAGACCTCCCACCCCCGCTACAATTGCATATTATTTTTGTGTTGTTTGTGCCTTCTTTTTAGTTTAGCTTAGTTTTAAATTTGTTGCAAACACACACACACGGCGGCGAACGTACTTTTGTTCAAACTGTGGCTGTCCTTTCTCTTAATTTTACAATATTTTAGACTTAATTTATTAATTTAACGATTTAAGCAGATATCACAGAGATTTAGATTTTACGCTGTTCGTTTAAGAACACACACACGAAAAACACTGAAATGTAACTTAAGTTTTGTCTATTCGTCGTTTAAATACGTTCAAGTATTTTTGCTTATTCGCGCCGCACCAAAAAAAAAAGTCCAACACGAAGCGTGCGTGTTGATTGATCTCAGAGTGTAGCATGACGCATCTCGCTGTGTGCTGCCATATTACGTGTGCGTGTGTGCGTAGTGGTTATTTGTAAGTTATATAAACCTTTATAGACGAGAGATCCTATCCGTTTCGTAGATCAGAGAGAGATCAGAGTTTCATTGATGAATTCATCAGGGCGGTAGCTGATGAAATAGTTGGTGAGAGTCGTTGATAAGCTCATCAGGTCGTAGTCGTAGTAGGTTAGGTTAGGTTAAGGGGTTGCCGCGCTACACACAGCACACTTAGGCCTCCAAAGGCCCGTTGTGATACCACCCGGAAAAGTAAAACCGTCTCCTTAAAAGGGCTGCGTATCAAACCAGCCCGTGCTACTGATATAGCGATTTAACCGGAAGGCGCATGTATTCTTAAGGTCATCCAAATCATGGAAGATCCGCGAACCCAGAAAGTAGCCCCTCCTACCAGCCAGGGCCGAACAATGACAGAGAAAGTGGAGGATGGTCTCCTCCTCCTCCTCATCTCCACAACTCCTGCAGAAATCATGATGGGGGATGTTGAGCCTCGTGGCATGCTCCCCGATTGCGCAGTGTCCAGTGATAACTCCAACAACTCTGCCAATGTGCCTCCTATTCATCGAAAGCAGGGTGGCAGAGCGGCCGGAATCCAATATCGGTCAAATCGACCTTGTCGTATTGCATGTTGCCCGGTTGAGCCATCTTGTATTGGCCCTGTTGACAGCAGTGGCCTTAATCGCCGATTTACACATAGCAAAAGGCATTGCTATGTCCTCCAATCTTACGTCAAACCCCCCAGTTCTGCCCTCCCGAGGCAGATCATCCGCCGTGCAGTTCCCCTCGAAACCACTATGGCTCGGTATCCAACACAGGCTCTTCCAGAGCAGCGAGGCAGTTCTTAACGGTTTTAGAAGTCATCGAGACGGACTCGATTGAGCGAATAGCCGCCTGACTATCCGTAGTAGTAGCTGATGACTTTTTTCTTCATCACTTTCATCGAAGCACTCGTCAGGGGAGGGGGATTTAACATTTGCCCTCAATTATCTTCAGAAGAAGACACAACTCGGTAGTTGTAGCTCGCTTCCCCGGCAGCCGGTTCTACGTACCGGAGCAACCCGTTCATCAGCAACCAGCCTTACATCCCTGGAGCGCTTAAGGACAGCGCTGCATAAATTTGTGAAGATGTGTCCTTTTCAACTGGCTCACCGCGCGCTATGCGCGCACCTCGCCTTCTGTCCTTCACCAAGTGAAGAATTACAATTTCGTGAAGATGTATCCTTTTCCATTGGCTCACCGAGCGCTACGCGCGCACCTCGCCTTCTGCCCTTCACTCAGGGAAGGTGTAGTGCGCGCGGGGAGCCTCTGAAAAAGGATTACAATTTCGTGAAGATGTGTCCTTTTCCATTGTGTGGCTTTCCTTCACTCAGGAAAGGTGAAGTACGGGCGTATCGCACAGTGAGCCAGTAGAAAAGGGTCAAAACCAGTCTGGAGACTCTCCTTGGAGCGCTGCATAAATCCGTGAAAGGCGAGGTGCGCGCATAGCGCGCGGTGAGCCTCAGGAAAGGGATTACAATTTAGTGAACATGTGTCCTTTCCCATTGCCTCACCGCGCGCTACGCGCGCACCTCGCCTTCTGTCCTTCACTCAGGGAAGGTGAGGTGCGCGCGGTGAGCCAGTAGAAGAGGGTCAAAAAACAAAGGTCTGGAGGCCATCCTCCTGCAGTTTCAACACAATCATGTTGGCTCGTCTATTCCAGGGGAAGTCTTACATCCTTGGAGCGCTTCTTAAGGACAAGGCAGCGCTCCTTGGAGCGCTGCATAAATTCGTGAAAGGCGAGGTGCACGCATAGCGTGCGGTAAGCCTCTGAAAAAGGATTACAATTTCGTGAATACATATGTCCTTCACTCAGGGAGGGTGTAGTGCGCGCGGAGCGCGCAGTGAGCCAGTAGAAGAGGGTTAAAAACAAAGGTCTGGAGGCCCTCCTCCTGCAGTTTCAACACAATCATGTTGGCTCGCCTATTCCAGGGGAAGCCTTACATCCCTGGAGCACTTCTTAAGGACAAGGCAGCGCTCCATGGAGCGCTGCATAAATCCGTGAAAGGCGAGGTGCGCGCATAGCGCGCGGTGATCCTAGGGAAAAGGATTGCAATTTCGTGAAGATGTGTCCTTTTCTATTAGCTCACCGCGCGCTATGCGCGCACCTCGCCTGCTCCTTGGAGCGCTGCATAAATTCGAGAAAGGCGAGGTGCGCGCATAGCGCGCGGTGAGCCTAGGGAAAAGGATTGCAATTTCGTGAAGATGTGTCCTTTCCCATTGGCTCACCGCGCGCTACGCGCGCACCTCGCCTTCTGTCCTTCACTCAGGGAGGGTGTAGTGCGCGCGGAGCGCGCAGTGAGCCAGTAGAAAAGGGTCAAAAACAGTCTGGAGACCATCCTCCTGTAGTTTCAACACAATCATGATGGCTCGCCTATTCCAGGGGAAGCCTTACATCCCTGGAGCACTTCTTAAGGACAAGGCAGCGCTCCTTGGAGCGCTGCATAAATCCGTGAAAGGCGAGGTGCGCGCATAGCGCGCGGTGAGCCTAGGGAAAAGGATTACAATTTCGTGAAGATGTATCCTTTTCCATTCGCTCACCGCGCGCTACGCGCGCACCTCGCCTTCTGTCCTTCACTCAGGGAAGGTGTAGTGCGCGCGGGGAGCCTCTGAAAAAGGATTACAATTTCGCACAGTGAGCCAGTAGAAGAGGGTCAAAAACAAAAGTCTGGAGGCCCTCCTCCTGCAGTTTCAACACAATCATGTTGGCTCGCCTATTCCAGGGGAAGCCTTCGCGCGCGCACCTCGCCTGCTCCTTGGAGCGCTGCATAAATTCGAGAAAGGCGAGGTGCGCGCATAGCGCGCGGTGAGCCTAGGGAAAAGGATTACAATTTCGTGAAGATGTGTCCTTTCCCATTGGCTCACCGCGCGCTACGCGCGCACCTCGCCTTTCTCCTTCACTCAGGGAGGGTGTAGTGCGCGCGGAGCGCGCAGTGAGCCAGTAGAAAAGGGTCAAAAACAGTCTGGAGACCATCCTCCTGCAGTTTCAACACAATCATGATGGCTCGCCTATTCCAGGGGAAGCCTTACATCCCTGGAGCACTTCTTAAGGACAAGGCAGCGCTCCTTGGAGCGCTGCATAAATTCGTGAAAGGCGAGGTGCACGCATAGCGTGCGGTAAGCCTCTGAAAAAGGATTACAATTTCGTGAATACATATGTCCTTCACTCAGGGAGGGTGTAGTGCGCGCGGAGCGCGCAGTGAGCCAGTAGAAGAGGGTTAAAAACAAAGGTCTGGAGGCCCTCCTCCTGCAGTTTCAACACAATCATGTTGGCTCGCCTATTCCAGGGGAAGCCTTACATCCCTGGAGCACTTCTTAAGGACAAGGCAGCGCTCCATGGAGCGCTGCATAAATCCGTGAAAGGCGAGGTGCGCGCATAGCGCGCGGTGATCCTAGGGAAAAGGATTGCAATTTCGTGAAGATGTGTCCTTTTCTATTAGCTCACCGCGCGCTATGCGCGCACCTCGCCTGCTCCTTGGAGCGCTGCATAAATTCGAGAAAGGCGAGGTGCGCGCATAGCGCGCGGTGAGCCTAGGGAAAAGGATTGCAATTTCGTGAAGATGTGTCCTTTCCCATTGGCTCACCGCGCGCTACGCGCGCACCTCGCCTTCTGTCCTTCACTCAGGGAGGGTGTAGTGCGCGCGGAGCGCGCAGTGAGCCAGTAGAAAAGGGTCAAAAACAGTCTGGAGACCATCCTCCTGTAGTTTCAACACAATCATGATGGCTCGCCTATTCCAGGGGAAGCCTTACATCCCTGGAGCACTTCTTAAGGACAAGGCAGCGCTCCTTGGAGCGCTGCATAAATCCGTGAAAGGCGAGGTGCGCGCATAGCGCGCGGTGAGCCTAGGGAAAAGGATTACAATTTCGTGAAGATGTATCCTTTTCCATTCGCTCACCGCGCGCTACGCGCGCACCTCGCCTTCTGTCCTTCACTCAGGGAAGGTGTAGTGCGCGCGGGGAGCCTCTGAAAAAGGATTACAATTTCGCACAGTGAGCCAGTAGAAGAGGGTCAAAAACAAAGGTCTGGAGGCCCTCCTCCTGCAGTTTCAACACAATCATGTTGGCTCGCCTATTCCAGGGGAAGCCTTCGCGCGCGCACCTCGCCTGCTCCTTGGAGCGCTGCATAAATTCGAGAAAGGCGAGGTGCGCGCATAGCGCGCGGTGAGCCTAGGGAAAAGGATTACAATTTCGTGAAGATGTGTCCTTTCCCATTGGCTCACCGCGCGCTACGCGCGCACCTCGCCTTTCTCCTTCACTCAGCGAGGGTGTAGTGCGCGCAGAGCGCGCAGTGAGCCCGTAGAAAAGGGTCAAAAACAGTCTGGAGACCATCCTCCTGCAGTTTTAACACATTCATGGTGGCTCGCCTATTCCAGGGGAAGCCTGACATCCCTGGAGCGTTTTTTAAGGACAAGGCAGCGCTCCTTGGAGCGCTGCATAAATTCGCGAAAGGCGAGGTGCGCGCATAGCGCGCGGTGAGCCTCTGGAAAGAATTACAATTTCGTGAAGATGTGTCCTTTCCCACTGGCTCACCGCGCGCTACGCGCGCACCTCGCCTTATTTCCTTCACTTAGGGATAGGGAGGTGCGCGCGTAGCGCGCGGTGAGCCAGTAGAAGAGGGTCAAAAACAAAGGTCTGGAGGCCCTCCTCCTGCAGTTTCAACACAATCATGTTGGCTCGCCTATTCCAGTGGAAGTCTTACATCCCTGGAGCGCTTCCTAAGGACAAGGCAGCGCTCCTTGGAGCGCTGCATAAATCCGTGAAAGGCGAGGTGCGCGCATAGCGCGCGGTGAGCCTCTGGAAAAGGATTACAATTTCTTGAAGATGTGTCCTTTTCAATGGACTCGCACTCACAAAGGATGTGCTGTGAGGCTCCATCATCGGCCTCGCAAAAGCGGCAGCTAGCGTCTGATACAATATGCATGGTTTTCAGGTGACCCCTCAGACGCGAGTGTCCCGTTAAAATTCCACAAATTATTCTGACCCTGTTCTTGCTCAACCGCATCAATTCCAAGGTACGAACGCGTGAGTGGGCGGAAATAAACAATTTGGCCTGCCTTAGGCCTGGGAGAGCCTCCCATTGAGATGAAGCACGTGCGCTCTCCCAGTGTCTTATGTAGTTTCTGCAGTAGCAGAGTGGTATCCCGAAAAAAGGTCCTGTGCCATAGATGGGGACTGCGGAGGCTCGGTTTGCTAGCCTATCTGCTAGCTCATTGCCCTCTACACCCGAATGACCAGCAATCCAGTAAAGTGTGAGTTTGCTCGTTGAACCCACATTATGGAGGACTTTCTGACAAGCCAGTACTAGCTTAGAATTGATAGTGAAATTAATAAGCGCTTTGATAGCTGCCTGACTGTCTGCGAATCTTGCTATGTCCTTGCCAAAATAGCCGGCGGTTTGGCATCTAGTCTAGCACAAACTTCGATGGCGTATATTTCCGCTTGGAACATGGACGGCATTTTACCCATTGGAATGAAGGCTGTGCTCAGGACCGACAATGCCAGCGCCGGAACCCTCATCCGTTGTGAAGCCGTCTGTGAACCATTTGATTGTGCCGGGGCGGAGAGAGTTGTAGCCATCCGCCCACCTTTCTCTGTTCCAAATGGCTGATTTAAAGGAATGGTTGAAGCGAAGAGTTTTCACAAGGTAATCAGTTGGCATGCTAAGTGCCTTGTCACTTTTCAACCAGCTCAGTTGGCTTGGGGTCAACTTGATCCCCGTGTCGCAGGCCTTGAGTCTGACGATTGCCATTCTAGCTTCCGCTTCAATGTGTACATCCATGGGCGGGAGGTGGAGTATTGTTGCTGTTGCCGCCCCCTGTTGTTTTCTGCGTTCAATCCGGTTCGGCCGTACCGTATTTCGCCTAGAGGTAGAGCTCTTTGCCTAGAGAGTCGATCACATATTCGTGAGGTCGCGGGTTCAAGTTCTGCCAAGAGCAAATTTCTTTTTTCCTCTTGGTGACTTTGCTGATGACGCAAGTTCAAGTTCTGCCAAAAACAATTTTTTTTTTAATTTGATGAGTTTTTGCTGATAGATGATTTGTCGATGGTGAAACTGATCGCTTCAACTGATGTGAAAAGGAGCTAAAACTACAATCTCTGAAACCGATCTGAAACTACGATCTCTGAAACGTGACTGGAAACTGCGATCTCTCTGAAACGGACAGGATCGTCTCTAAAAAGTCCCAAAAAAGAAAATGTGTTTTTTTTAAAGAGCCTGGAGCGCGCAAAAATCCTCTCTGAGATTTCTCCCAGTGAATTTTACACGCTGCGCATGGACTTGTACTGTACTGCCTAAAGCGCGGCAATCGTCTGGGCGATCTGCGCGAGTGGGTGTAGCTTCCACACTCCCGCGGGGGAAATGCCAAAGTGAATTTTCGCTTTAGTGTCACCATCCACTGTCGAACTCGAGCACGAACCGGGTACAAATGTCCTCTGAATAGCTCAAGACACACACTTCACAAAAACGTGGAGAAACCCGGTCCACTTGTACCATGTTCGAGTTCGACAGTGTATGGTGACACTAAGATGCAGCTATAGCCCACGAACGGAAGGAAATCCACTCTGCAAAGGCCCTGATTTCCGCTTTAGGCAGTAGTACGAGAATATAGTATTAAAAAACAAAAAAATAAAACAAAACTCCCCAACCCCAGTATAAATGTAAATGAAGCTAATATATGATAAGGAAAATGCGCGTGGAGCGCATAACACTGAAAACTCGCTCTCTCTCTCTCTCTCGCTCTTTCTCTGAATACTGAGAAGAATAGAAGAGAAAAGAAAGCCGCAGAAATAGAGTACAAAACCAAATAAAAAATACAAAAAGCAGCAAGCATCGTGTGCAAATGCGCGCACATGCACACACACACACACACTTTCCGGTTGTGTGAAAAAAAAAGAAAACAAAACCAAGTAAAGTCGGTTACCAAAAAATATTAAAATTAACAAAGAGAAAAGAGAAAAGGAAATTTTAAGAATTAATCAGGAGCTTCGTATGTGAATGTATTTGTGAATTTTGGCGCGTCACCGCTCCTGCGCGCGTTTTTTTTTGTTCTTGTTTGTCAAACAAAAAGGAAAAAATACAAATAAAAGAAAACTGTGAAATTGAAAACATTATTAGTTGCGCGTTTCATTTTGAGGGTCCTTTTGGTCAGAGGAGGAAAAGGGACCTTTTCCGGGCATTTACACCTCCACGCTCCACACACATTAATACGGTACGGGCAGTAATGGACGAATTTTGGAAATTTGGTGTGTAGAGTCTAAGGCACTGGAGTGTCGTTAAAGGCGTATTTTGAGTCCTTTGTAATCACGGGAGACAAAAAGGACCTTTTCGGGCACAGAATCGTCCAAATCGAGCAGAGTACCTTCTGTAATTTAGCAGCGCTCCAAGGAGGTGAAAGCGAGGTGCGCGCATAGCGCGCGGTGAGGTGAACCTCTGGAAAAGGATTACAATTTCGTGGGGATGTGTCCTTTACCACTTCTTGGAGCGCT
Organism: Chloromyia formosa; assembly: GCA_964017055.1. NCBI lineage: Eukaryota > Metazoa > Arthropoda > Insecta > Diptera > Stratiomyidae > Chloromyia > Chloromyia formosa. Next base: position 5,760,716 of record OZ024819.1, on the reverse strand, counting down.
GCATAAATGCCTGAAGATGTGTCCTTTACCACTGGCTCACCGCGCGCTACGCGCGCACCTCGCCTTCTGTCCTTCACTCAGGGAAGTCCCAGGAAAAAGGATTACAATTTCGCGAGGATGTGTCCTTTACCACTTATTGGAGCGCTGCATAAATGCCTGAAGATGTGTCCTTTTCCACTGGCTCACCGCGCGCTACGCGCGCACCTCGCCTTTTGTCATCCACTCAGGGAAGGGAATGTGCGCGAGTAGCGCGCGGTGAGCCAGTTGAAAGAAGCGCCGCATAAATACGTGAAAAGCGAGGTGCACGCATAGCGCGCCTCTGGAAAAAGATTACAATTTCGTGAAGATGTGTCCTTTTCCACTGGCACACCTCGCCTTCTGTCCTTCAACCAGCGACAAGGACAAGGCAGTGCTCCTTGTGCATAAATACGTAAAAAGCGGCGAGCCCCAGGAAAATGCTCGCACCACGCCTTCTGTCCTTTTTTTGCGAAGGGTGAGCCCGTGGAAAAGGGGTGTAGTTTGGCTATTCTAGCGGAAGCCTTATGTCCCCGGAGCGCCAGTGGAGCGCTGCATAAATATGTGAAAAGCGAGGTGCACGCATAGCGCGCGGTGAGCCCCAGGAAAAGGATTACAATTTCGCGAGGATGTGTCCTTTACCACTCCTTCGAGCGCTGCATAAATGCCTGAAGATGTGTCCTTTTCCACTGCCTCACCGCGCGCTACGCGCGCACCTCGCCTTCTGTACTTCACTCAGGGGAGCCCCAGAAAAAAGGATTACAATTTCGCGAGGATGTGTCCTTTATCACTCCTTGGAGCGCTGCATAAATGCCTGAAGATGTGTCCTTTTCCACTGGCTCACCGCGCGCTACGCGCGCACCTCGCCTTCTGTTCTTCACTCAGGGAAGCCCCGGAAAAAAGGATTACAATTTCGCGAGGATGTGTCCTTTACCACTCCTTGGAGCGCTGCATAAATGCCTGAAGATGTGTCCTTTTCCACTGGCTCACCGCGCGCTACGCGCGCACCTCGCCTTCTGTCCTTCACTCAGGGAAGCCCCAGAAAAAAAGGATTACAATTTCGTGAGGATGTGTCCTTTACCACTCCTTGGAGCGCTGCATAAATGCCTGAAGATGTGTCCTTTTCCACTGGCTCACCGCGCGCTACGCGCGCACCTCGCCTTCTGTCCTTCACTCAGGGAAGCCCCAGAAAAAAGGATTACAATTTCGCGAGGATGTGTCCTTTACCACTCCTTGGAGCGCTGCATAAATGCCTGAAGATGTGTTCTTCTCCACTGCCTCACCGCGCGCTACGCGCGCACCTCGCCTTCTTTTCTTTACTCAGGGAAGCCAATAAGCGGAATTTCACGAACTTTTGAGGCCCTAGCTGAGGACAATTTTACGAATTTTCGAAGTCTTTGTGGAGGACAATTTCGAGAATTTTTGAGGTTCTTGTAAAGGACGCTTTTATGAATTTCAGGGTCCTAGCAGCGGACAAGATTTCAGGAATTTTTGAAGTCCTCACAGAGCACAATTTCACGAATTTTTGAGGCCCTAGTTGAGGACAATTTTCTGATCTTTTGAGGCCTCTTGAAGAGCACAATTTTACGAATTTTGGGGTCCAATGTAGAGGACAATTTTAGGAAGTTTTAAGGTACCGTGAAGAGGACAATTTTCTGAACTTTTGAGAACACTTGCAGAGGAAAATTTCACGAATTTTGGAGGTCCCTTGTAGAGGACAATTTTATGAATGCTTTAGGTCACTTGTAGAAGACAATTTTTGCGATTTTTTGGAGGTCCCATGGAGATGTGTCCTTCCACTGGCTCACCGCACCTTCTGTCCTTTACTCAGAGAAGGTGAGGTGCGCGCGTAGCGAGTGGAAAAGGGGTCAGAAACAGTCTGGAGACCATCCTCCTGTAGTTTTAACACATTTATGTTGGCTTACCTGCTCTAGCGAAAAACTTATATCCCTGGAGCGCTTTTTAAAGACAAGGCAGCGCTCCTTGGAGCGCTGCATAAATACGTGAAAGGCGAGGTGCGCGCATAGCGCGCGGTGAGCCTCTGGAAAATGATTACAATTTCGTGAAGATGTGTCCTTTTCCACTGGCTCACCACGCGCTATGCGCGCACCTCGCCTCTCACGTAATTATGGAGCGCTCGCACGCATTAAGACATTAAGTCCATTGTGGTTAGGAGACAAAAAGGACCTTCTCGGCGTGTGGAGGCCAATGCACGCAACGAGTCCTTTGTGGTCACAGGAACCAAAAGGGACCTTCTCGGGTATGAAGTAGAACGGAAACAAGACCTCTTTCTAGACGAAATTTGACGGCTAGACAGAGCAGAGACCGTCGACTTTCGTTGCTCCTTCAAATGACTCCCCCCCTTTCCCCCCAGCCCCTTTCGGGCAAATCAAATAAAAAATTGAACTCGATCCATTTTGCAGTAAATACATTTTTATTTCATTCTCCACAATACGCTCGATAACTTAAAACTATCCTCGCTCCAACTGGAATTCACTGATGCGGCATCAGACTGTGCGTCATCACCGGATACGAAATGATCGGCTGCGGCGTTGCATTTGACATGGACAATGTCGCTTGCGACGTATTTATCGCCAGCCCCATAGACGGGGGCGGTGCCACCGGCGTCAAAGTGATTTGCGATGTGCCCAACAGTTGGGGAGCGTGCGCCGTTTGCAAAGATTGCGACGTGCTCGTCAACGAGGTGAGGTTTTGGGGTGCGGCCGCGGCAGCAATTGCGGCAATTTGCTGTGCTTGCGCCTGAGACGTGGTGGCGGCCGCAAGAGCGAGTGCCGGTGCCGCACTATTTGCCGTTGCGATAATTTGTGTTTGCGGTGTCGCAATACTAACAATGGGCGTGGCCTGTACCTGAACGGGTGCAATTGAGACGGCGCCAGCCATCACTTGGGGCGGTGCGCGTTGGGGATTTTGTTGCTGTTGTTGTTGCTGCTGCTGTTGTTGTTGTGCGGGCCCGGGCAATGGCGGTCGGGATGTGGTTGCCGTCACGGTCACCGGATTCACTATCGTCGAGCACTGTTGATGATGGTGATGATGATGGTTGGTGTTGAGACGCAACTGGGCCATCAAATATTCGTTGGAGGCGCGCAATTCGGCAATTTTGATCTCGTTCGCTTCGACGCGACGACGAAGAATTGACTGGAAAGGGAGGCAGGCGGGCAGACGACCGGCGCGACGAAAGCGGGGGGAGGAACAAAGACAGAAACATATAAAGTGTGTGAATAAACTGTGCGGTTTTGGTGCAAGCATAGCCTTGGCGGAAGGCGGTGATTAAGGTAAGGACTAAGGGCGGGAGGAGGGGAGGGATTAAGATTACTTTCAAGTATGACCAATTTAAAGTGGCGGTCGACTGTCTCTCGGCAGCCCCGCGTGCATTTTTTGGCGACGTTGTTGTAGAGGACAATTTTGTGAATTTATGGAGGTCCTTGAAAAGGACGCTCTTATGTAAAATATTTTAAGGTCCTAGCAAGCGGCAAAATTTCACGGTTTTCTGGGGTCTTCACCGAGCACAATTTTTTGAATTTTTGAGGTCCTAGTGCAGGACAATTTGATGCATTTTTGAGGCCCTAGTTGAGGACAAAGTTTCTGAATTTTTGAGGTCCTTTGTAAAGGACAATTTCGTGGATTTCTCAGGTCCCTTGTCGAGCACAATTTTACGAACTTTTGAGGTCCTTTGCAGAAGACAATTTCACGAATTTCTTAGGCCCAAGTTGAGGACAATTTTCTGGTCTTTTGAGGCCTCTTGTAGGAGACAGTTCTCCAAATTTCCGAGCTCCCTTGTAGAGAGGACACTTTTACGAATTTTCGAGGTCCTAGTGGAGGACAATTTTCTCAATGTTTGAGGTCCTAGTAGAGGACAAAGTGTCATGCATTTCTGAGGTCCTTTCTATAGGACAATTTTACGAATTTTCGAGGTCCTAGTGGAGGACAATTTCGTGAATTTTTGAGGTCCTAGTGGAGGACAATTTCGTGAATTTTTGAGGGCCAAGTTACGGACAAATTTTCTGATATTTTGAGGCCTCTTGTAGAGGACAATTTTACGAATTTTGAGGTCCAATGTAGAGGACAATTTTAGGAAGTTTTAAGGTCCTTTGAAGGGGACAATTCTCTGATCTTTTAAGGCCTCTTGAAGAGGACAATTTCACGAATTTTTGAGGTCTTAATGGAGGACAATTTTACGAATCTTCGAGGACACTTGCGGCAGACAATTTCATGAATCTATGAGGTCCCTTGTCGAGCGCAATTTTACGAATCTTTGAAGTCCTTTGTAGAGGACAATTTCACGATTTTTTTAGGCCCAAGTTGAGGAAAATTTTCTGATATTTTGTGGCCTCTTGTAGATAACAATTTTACGAATTTTTGAGGTTCTAGTAGAGGACGAAGTTTCTGAATTTTCGAGGTCCCTTGTAGAGGACAATTTCAAAAATTTTCCATGTCCCTTGTCGAGCACATTTGACGAATCTTTGAGGTCCTTTGTAGAGGTCAATTTCAAGAATTGTGAGGTCCCTTGTAGAAGATAATTTTCTGAATTTGAAGTCGCTTTTAGAAGTCAATTTTACGAATTTTTGAGGTCCCTTGTAGAGGACAATTTCATGAATTTGAGGTCCCTTGCAGAGGACAATTTTTCGAATTTTCGAGATACCTTGTAGAGTACAATTTCGTGAATTCTTGAGGTCCTAGTGGAGGACAATTTTACAAATTTTTGAGGCCCTAATTGAGGACAATTCCCTGAATTTTTGGAAGTCCCTTGTAAAGCACAATTTTAAGAATTTTTGAGATCCTTTGTAGAGGTCAATTTAATGATTTTTTTGGCCCTAGTTGACGACAATTTTCTGATCTGTTGAGGCCTCTTGTAGAAGTCAATTTTACGAATTTCCGAGGTCCCTTGTAGAGGACATTTTTACGAATTTTTAAGGTCCCTTGTAGAAGTTAATTTTCCGAATTTTTGAGGCCCTATTTGAGGAAAATTTTGCGAATTTTTCAGGTCGTAATGGAGGACAATTTTACGAATCTTCGAGGACACTTGCAGGTCCCTTGTCGAGCACAATTGACGAATCTTTGAGGTCTTTTGTAGAGGTCAATTTCATGAATTTTGAGGTCCCTTTTAGAAGCCAATTTTACGAATTTTTGAGGTACTTGTAGAGGTAAATTTCATGAATTTTTGAGGCCCTAGTTGAGGACAATTTTTGCGAATTTTCGGTGTCCAGTAGAGGACGAAGTTTCATGAATTTTTGAGGGTGCAATTTTACTAATTTTAAGGTCCAATTTAGAGGACAATCTTAGGAAGTTTTAAGGTCCCTTGAAGAGGAAAATTTCTGCAAACTTTTGAGGTCCCTTGTAGAGCACAATTACGAATTTTTGAGGTCACTTGTAAAAGACAATTTCACGACTTTTTGGAGGAGAATAAAATAAATAACTGGCACAACAGTCCAATTTCGAACCACGGCCTCGAGATGAGTTAGCATCATCTCATTTTCTAGATCGTGACGGTTTTTTGTGCAGAGGTATGTGACCAGCAACACGCTCAACCGAGTTATTTACCCCATAATGGGTACTCATTTAACAGCTGAGTGGGCTCATAGTCCGACACGTAAATTCCCCGGAATCGAACCGGGGCCCAGTGCGTTGAAGGCGAACGTCCTAACCGTTGCGCCATCCGGACTTTGGAGGAGAATGTCGCGGTCAATATCATGAATTTCCAAAGTCCCTTGCAGAGGACAATTTGACGAATTTTTCAGGTCCTTATAAAGGACAAAATTTGACGAATTTTTGTGGTCCCTTGCAGAGGACAATTTGACGAATTTTTGAGGTCCCTTGTAGGGGACACAGTCACAAATTTGGCTATGTACTAGTGAAAAATCAGTTTTGTAGTTGATGCATATTGTCAGCCCCCTCTCCCCACTACTAGGGCTCAAATAGTAAACACAGTTTGGAATTTTTGTTTTGACTTCGGTTTTTTTTTTCATGAATCCTAGCAAAGAATGCATGAAAAAAGAAGAAAGAAAAACAGGTGCAACGGCCTCGAGATTCGAGTTTTAAGTTTGAGCAAAATTTCATTGTCTAGATCATGACGTTGTACTTGAGAGGTGTGTGTGTGTGTGTGTGAGTTTGAGTGATCAGCAATGTCGTTAGTGAGAGAATTGTGCATTTTGTGTGATCAGCGACGTCGCTAATAAGAGAATTGTGCGCATTTTTTCGTATTTTTTTGGAAGCTCATTATTCGGTCATAAATGATGCAATCGAAAGTTTTGTTTTTTTCAATGTTTTCGATAAAATTGCGATTAGTGCGAACATGCAACTTACCTGGAAAGAGAAAGGTAAGAGAAAAAAAAATGTTTAATAGAAAAAGAAAGGGGAAAAGTGTAAAATTTGTTTTTATGTGTGGGGAATCGGCGAGTAGAAGCCACAGAGCCTTTTAATGGATAGGATTTACGCATGCCAGTAACTGGGATCATCCGCTAAACCAGATTAATATGTTATCGAAACGTCAACCAAGACTCCTGGGATTAATTGGCTCACAACACGCCAAAGGGGGAGGGGGAAGTAGGGGAGAGGGAGGACAAGTAGGGGAGAGGGAGGACAAGTAGGGGAGAGGGAGGACAAGTAGGGGAGAGGGAGGACAAGTAGGGGAGAGGGAGGACAAGTAGGGGAGAGGGAGGACAAGTAGGGGAGAGGGAGGACAAGTAGGGGAGAGGGAGGACAAGTAGGGGAGAGGGAGGACAAGTAGGGGAGAGGGAGGACAAGTAGGGGAGAGGGAGGACAAGTAGGGGAGAGGGAGGACAAGTAGGGGAGAGGGAGGACAAGTGGGAGAGAGGGAGGACAAGTAGCGGAGAGGGAGGACAAGTAGGGGAGAGGGAGGACAAGTAGGGGAGAGGGAGGACAAGTAGGGGAGAGGGAGGACAAGTAGGGGAGAGGGAGGACAAGTAGGGGAGAGGGAGGACAAGTAGGGGAGAGGGAGGACAAGTGGGAGAGAGGGAGGACAAGTAGCGGAGAGGGAGGACAAGTAGGGGAGAGGGAGGACAAGTAGGGGAGAGGGAGGACAAGTGGGAGAGAGGGAGGACAAGTAGCGGAGAGGGAGGACAAGTAGGGGATAGGGGGGCAAGTAGGGGATAGGGGGGACAAGTGGGAGAGAGGGAGGACAAGTAGCGGAGAGGGAGGACAAGTAGGGGATAGGGGGGGCAAGTAGGGGATAGGGGGGACAAGTGGAGGAGAGGGGGGACAAGTAGGAGAGAGGGAGGACAACTAATGGAGAGGGAGGACAACTAATGGAGAGGGAGGACAACTAATGGAGAGGGAGGACAACTAATGGAGAGGGAGGACAACTAATGGAGAGGGAGGACAACTAATGGAGAGGCAGGACAACTAATGGAGAGGGAGGACAACTAATGGAGAGGGAGGACAACTAATGGAGAGGAAGGACAAGACCAAACAAAAGAAAACGTCTGATCCTCACCTGATCTTCCTCGAAACGTCGTATCATCTGCATAATATCAATACGTTCACTATCCTCACGAAATCGTTTCAATTTACTGTCCACAATTGAATCGACCGTTTCGCACGATCCACGCTTGAGACCGCCGCCGGCGACGGCCACAAATTCATCGGTCGGTCGTCCGGGACCGATACAGGAGCCTGAAAAAAAAACCAAACGAGAGGCTAGAAAACAGGAAACCGGAAAAATTCCGACAAACTCACCATTGCCTCGATAGTGCATCATGGACAAGGACGACGACAACGGCGACGTGGGTAAATGATGATCGCTCCAAATGTGCGTTTCGACGGAGCCCGCATTGAATGGATCCGTCGCGACGCCGCCACGATCGTGACAAGGCAAATAATTCAATGGGGAGGAGGAGGAGTAGGAGGCGGATGAGCCGGCGGCGTTGGCAATGGGCAGAGGTGGACCACAATTATGGCCATTATTCTCCAGCATGTGTTGAGGCGGAAATTCGCCGAATTTTCGATAGTACTCCTCCTCCTGGAGCGTGTAGTGAAGAAATCTGAAAGAAAGAACAGAACGCGTGTGGTTCGGTGAGTGACGGGGGCCACAGGGGGAGCGATTAAGACCAATACTTACTTGCAATTCACTCGCGGACATGTCGCGTTCTGATAGTCGTGACAGAAAACCACCAATTCCGGCGAAAGTACGTGCGGGTACTGTGCGTGCAACGGAATGGGAGAGAGAAAAAGGGGGGAAAATTAGACACAAGTCACACAGTCGTTGACAAAGAGGGGCGGGCGGCTGCTAATGAGCCTTGAAATTGGATGAAATCAAACTTGAAACGTGCAAAGGACCTTTGCGGCAAAAATGCAACAACCGGAAGGAGATCGGGGGGGGGGGGGGGGGGGGGGGAGGAATAGGGTTTCACGCCTGACTTGGGTTAGAGCGCGCGCGATTAAATCGAACTCAAGGACCTGAAGCGCGCGCGACTTTTCCCCCCGTCCTCCAGGGAGGACCACGAAGCACTTACCCGACAATTCTTCCGGCGACAATTGCCACGCACAAAATCGCGACACAAACGCGAACATTTAGCGCTACCGTTGACCGCAGGATTTGTGGTTGTGTTGCTGGCGCCCGCACCGCCGCCAGAACCGTTGTTGATGACATTTGCGCCTCCGCCACCAATTGCTCCCGCGCACGATGTCAGTGTCATCTTCCCGGCCGTCACCTCTTGATTCATTGTTCGTTCAGAAATTAACGACGTTCGCACAAATGTTGTTTGCTGTCAACGGGACATTACAAGCGATGCGAAATGTTTTCGTTTGATTTTTCGACACACACAATTCGTGACAGTTGTCGACAACCCGGTTAGAGTTTAACGCACTTGACGGGGGATGATGCGAATCCAATTGCGTTGAATTCTCAACGGTAATTTTCACTAAAACGGCACCACAAACACACGAAGACGCATAGCGAAAGAAGAAAAACTGCGTTGTGACATAACCGGGCCACTCACGCTGAGGACCAAAAACATCGACTGGTGATGAACTACTGTTGATCAGTGGCGTGACCACTGTTTGACACTAGCCAAGCGATTTGATTACAGCGGCTACCATTCAATCACCGCCATCTAGATGGCTGTGATTCAATTCCAATTGGAACGAGTTCGATCAATGGTCTCTTGGATTATTTCCAATCTGTCACTCATCGCGACGGACACGTCGTGGAAACGGACCGGAACGGACCACTTAATTCGCCGCGCCGTGTTGATCGCCGCATGTCGTTCAACACCACCCCTTCTACGTGTGTGCGTGTTTGTTGATTTTTTTTTTATTGTTTTAAAGCAACACTGCTGCAACACCACACACGGCCGTGAGCAATGTTCTGTCATCCGATCGGCAGCAGTGTTGCGTTTTCTGTTGTCTGAATACACATCGCGCGCGCGTTCGATATTTTTGCCCACTACACAAATCATTATCGTGTTGTCGTCATCCTCTCCCGGCCGGGGCGCAGGTAATTGTGTGCGATTTGCAGAAAGAAAAACCGAAAAAACAAATAGAAAAACCACGAAAACCCCCCATCAGCGGATGTGCGACAAGTTGCATGCGAGACAGTGTTGGTGCAGTTTCGCCACGCGCGAGTGAAAGAGATAGGGTGGAGGCATACACACACACAAACACACGCGCACAGAGTGGCAACAGTCAGCGAGTGCACTGCGCCCGGCAATCATTCGCAAGTCTCGTGCGTGTGGAATTTTCAGCGAGGCGACGGCTGATCAGCGCGCACAATTCCCGTTGGCATGAATCAGGGTGGGTGTGTGATTGGCAGGTGATTGTGAAAAATTGCCCGAAAACGGCCGTTCGGTCGCTTAAAATTGGGCAAAACATGAAATTTGGATTTGGGTGGCGTTCCCCCCGTGTCAAACATGACACATTGCTCGCGCACACACACACACACACGCATATTGCACGCCGCCGTGCCTGTGTAGCTATTCTCGCCTGTTCGCCGCGATGTAATATGTGTCAGACAAGTGTGTGTGTGTGCGTTTGTGTAAATATGGATGGCGTATGCGGTGACGTTTCGGTGTTTCTTCGTTCAGTTGTCACAAATGACGAAGCAATCGCGAATTGCGAGAGAGCGACGAACGAGTGTGTGTCTGTCGCGCTGTGTCTCGCAACTGACAGGCAGGCATTTTTGTACGCACACGGGTTCAAAGTTTTTTTTTTTCGTGTTTTGTGTGTCCTGTCGCTCCATCGCGAGGATCGTGTGAATTGCACCACGTCTGAACGGAGAGTGTGCAAAAAGGCCACGAGAGAACGTGATCGTCACCGCCGCCGCTCCTATTGCACGTGCTGTTTTATCCGTTTTTTGGGGCGACCCGTGCAGAGTCGTGTGTTTGGGGTCCCCGCCCCGTCATTTGTCCGTGCGCGCGAGGAGAAAAGCGCCCCGCTGTTCCGGCGATCGGTGTGTGTGGTGTCCCAGAGCCGAAGGACCCACACAAAAACTCAGGGGGGCCGGACATTGGCTGATAATTAGCGCAAGAGACATACACACCGACTTCCGCCCCGCCGCCGATTAATGCAATGTGTGCTCTGAATTTTTGTGTTCATGACGACGACGACGCCTCGATCTGCGATAGCTAGCGCGCCGCACAAATATGTGAGTCGTGTGATAACGTGTGTGGTGTGCGTGCGTGCGTGTGTGTGTCTATGGGGTGTGGGTGCTACCCCCCGATATGTGGGGGGAAAAGGCGTGTGAATTTTGTGTGACCTCTCGGGGTAGCGACCTGGCACTCCCGTGGGGCCCAAGCGACATACCGCGCGGTTGTGTATGTGCGCGAAAATGGGCGTATGTCATTTGCGGTGCGGTCGCCGCGGCCGTTGCTCCAATCAAGTGAGTGGTGCACCGAACGGAGCCCCACCGCCGCCGCCTCTGGACAAAGACCCCGTGAGTGTGTCTGTGTGTCTTGCTCATCGCCGTTTGACAGTTGCGGGGTGGATTCGAATCAACCAAGTGCCCCCCCCCCCCAATTGGACGGGTGATCTGTTGTCGCTCGAGCCTTTGTTCGTCCTTTCGTCACAAGTGTCAAGTTGACGTGGGTCATGTAAACGGAAGTGTTGCCAAGTAAAATTGCTGCTGCCAAGCACAGTGGTCGGAAAATGCGGGAGGGTTGTTTTTTCTTGCGAATCTGAAACAATTCTTCACCCGTCCCTCGTTCGGCATTGCCAGCACCAGTTGCTGTTGAGTAATCTCAACAGTCAGCCCTTCCCCGTGTCCAGTTTGTGTTCAGGGGGGGGGGGGGGGGGGGTGTTTTGTCAATAATTTGGTCGCAAGGATCGTAGAGGAGGGTGGGGGGCTTAGAGAACTGAGGTCAGTAACAGCTTTACAGCTGTAGAAGATCCTTGTGGAGTTGTAACATATTTCCTGCAGCTCACCGCGCACTACGCGCCACCCTTTTTTTTGCGTGAGGCTGTGAGGCTCCCTCTATGGTTCCAGGCGTCGATTTACCGCTAAAGAAGCCTGCGATATGATGGGAGACCTGTTTTTTGACGTTGACATTAATAAGGACGAAATTTCACGTCTGTAAGGTTCCCCTCCTTTCAGAAACATTCACCCGGGTCTAAAATTGGATCGAACAGTGATAGAGGAGGCCTCTGAATTAAACATTTGGCGAAAAATCCCTGAATCATATTTTTCTTTTCCCCTTTTCTTTTCAGATCGAACGTAAACGGTAAACGTGAATTGTTTTGTCTATAAAAAGGATCGGTGTGCAGTGCAATTGTTTGCAAAAGAAAAAAAACGACGACGATAAAAGGAGCTCGGACTCAAGGAACGAGGGGAGGATCGAAAGCCAAACACACACACACAACTTTTTCCGGGGAGAAGGCCCAGAATCGGAGTATCGCCGAGGAGACGCGCGAGAGAGAGACTGATCTGAATTGAGCCCTCGCTTCTTCGGTTTTTTTTCCTGTTATTTTCTTGTTTTAATTGTCTCTCGACTCTAGACCAAATCAACAATTACACGACACAATGCGCGAATATAAAATTGTTGTACTCGGTAGCGGTGGTGTTGGTAAATCCGCGTTAACAGTACAATTTGTTCAGGTAAGTGCAAGCGAAAGAGAGTTAAACTGGATGCGAGAAATTAATCGTCTATTCATTTTCCATCCCGCAGGGAATATTTGTCGAGAAATATGACCCAACAATAGAAGATAGCTATCGAAAACAAGTTGAAGTGGACGGTCAACAATGTATGTTGGAAATTCTCGATACAGCGGGAACGGTAAGTTGGAAGAATCAAATCTATTTCATCTATTAGTGTCACCGTACACTGTCGAACTCGAGCACGAACCTAGTACAAATGTCCTCTGACACACACATACACTTCACATAGGTGTGAAGAAAACCGGTCCACTTGTACTAGGTTCGTGCTCGAGTGCGACAGTGTATGGTGACACTTATATTGCTAATTTCCATTCCATCTCACTTGCGATTTTGATTATTTCTATTTTCACCACAGGAACAATTCACAGCAATGCGTGATTTATATATGAAAAATGGCCAAGGCTTTGTTTTAGTCTATTCAATAACAGCACAATCAACATTCAATGATCTACAAGATTTAAGAGAGCAAATCTTACGTGTAAAAGTGAGTTTTAGAGAGATGGGCACAAATACGTTTTTTTTTCACCACTTCTCTCTCTCGTTTTATTTCGACAGGATACGGATGATGTACCTATGGTACTGGTAGGCAACAAATGCGATTTGGAAGAGGAGCGTGTAGTTGGCAAGGAGTTAGGTAAAGATTTGGCCACACAATTCAATTGCGCTTTTATGGAAACATCAGCAAAAGCCAAGATTAATGTTAACGATGTAAGTATATATAGATGTGTGCACGGGGTGGAGAAACAGTCAAGGAAGAGCAGGGGAATTTTAAATTCTCTCTCCCGATCCGATGCAGCATTATTTCTAACGTGTTTGCTTCAATTCCATTTTTTTTTTCTGCAGATTTTCTACGATCTAGTGCGACAGATAAATAAAAAATCGCCCGAAAAGAAGCAAAAACAAAAGAAAAAATCACTTTGTGTGCTTTTATAAAATTCAACAAGAGGATGTGAAGATGAGGAAAAAAAAAGCGAAGCAAAAGCTAAAAAACAAACAAAACCAACTACAACAAATTAAAAAATAAAAGAGAAAAAAAACAACACACACACACACAACAACAACAAAATTAACAGGAAACAACAGAGGAATCAAATATAAATATTTAAAAGAAAAAAAACCACAACAACAAATCATGTGAAGAGAAGAGAGCGAAAAAAAAGTGAAAGCGCATAAAAAAAATATTGAGGGGGTGTGGGGATTAATTTAAAATAAATCAGAGAAGATATCGCGCTGTTATCGTCAAGCATGGGAAGAAACAAAACAAATCAAAAAAACCGCGCGAGGAGGTATCGGGGGGAAAACGTGATTGTATGATGAACCAAATTTAAAATTTCATTTCGTGTGCGTACGTGAAAAAAATCGTCGTTTCTTTTTTTTTTACTTCTTACCGTCAATGTCAACCATCAACAGTCAGTCCTGTGTCTGTTTGTGTGTGTAAAAAAAATGAACAAAAAGAAAAAAGTGATACACACCCCCAGAGAAAACACCAGGACAAAACCGTATAGAAGAAAAAAAAAAGACTTTCTCGCTCTATTATCCCCTTTCTTAAAAAAAAAAAAGAAAATTTAATTTTTTTTATAGCGATATACAAACAAAAATAAAAATATGAAAAAAAAAATTCCTGTTGCATCTTAGAAAGAACCAAGACTTGAAAAAAAGAACCGAGATTGGAAAAAAAACAAAAGCAAATCCCACTGAATAAAAATCTTGTTAAAGCCATTGGATCATGGGAGCCCTCTCGATGGGGCGCACCCACCCATTCTCGTCGTTCTCGTTCGTTATCTCTTCTTCATGTGTCATGTGTCGAATCGAAATTTCGTCGATTTTTACCATACGCGACGCGAATATAGAGCGCACAAAACTACACAAACACGAACCACCCAGCCCGCCTCCATCGAAATTCTCGCAAAAATCGTTCATCCCCTCCCCCGCTCGCCCAGGAAAAAAACTTCCGTAAAAAAATCGCTTACCGTCTTCGAAAAAAAAAAGGATTTCCCCGAACCCCGTCAAAATTAGAACAAAAAAACGCTAAGTCCAGCAAAAAGTCCCTCCCCCCCCCCCCCTTCCCTCCTAAACACAGCGTAGAAATCGGTACCCCCGCAATCCTCCCGGTTAAAAACGTTTCCACCTAAATTCTCTAGTGAAAAAGAAAATCAGTTAAAACCCACCGTGAAAAAACGCAAGCTCCCCTCATCGGCCCTTCAAAAAAAAAAAAAAATACCGGAAAAATCGCCGCGTGCCTCCTCCCTCCCCCCTTCTCCTTTTGTGTAGTAGGTGGTATTCGCTTTAATGTCTTCTCTGATCGCCGTTCCCGCTCTCCCATCTGTCCCCCATCACCCCTCCACACACACACTAAAACTACATTCGAAAGATGAAAACCCGAAATTCCCTATGATTTTTTTTATCGTTAGTTCTTGTACAATATATATATATATATAAATATATTAATTATAAAAATAATAAAAAAAAACATGAAAAAAAAAAATGGCGCGAAAAAAATTGAATAAATAAAAGAAATATTCAAAACGCGAAAACAGCACACACTATTTGATTTATCGTTTTAATTTTTGACCGTCTAGTTCAGCTGAAGAGCCTAGAGGCTTCGCCATCATCATCGTGGCGCGACAGCCCGACGTCGGGCCTTGGCCGCTTCGTCAGGAAGCTTAAATTCAAATTTACATAACCTAAAATGATGCGATCCGGAGATGTCGCCAGGCTCACGGCAGTCATCACGGGGCATTGGCCTATAGGGGATCACGCAGTCAGGCTCGGTATTCCCTACAACGCGCATTGCCGAAGTTGCGGTAATGAAGAGGAGAAAGAAACCCTCACTAACTTCCTATGCGAATGCCCAGGCCTTGCTAGGACCAGACATCGTACATTGGGCAAGGTCTTTCTTGACAACCCAGGGGATGTGTCGGGGGTGAGGATTGGGGAGTTGCTTTACTTCCTTAACTCCTCCGGTTGGATCTAGGCAGCATCCTCTGTATTTTCCGACTATCAGCTAACAACAAATTTTCACGAGGTTTGTGGCTTCAAAACGGCGCTAATTGGGCTATGGTAAGGTTTTGCCTAAGCCACCACTTTTACCAACCATGATACGATCCAAGACCGTGCTGCCTGCAGAAGGAAGCTGAGATTATACCGCCAGAATGGGCGAAGTGCCAACACCACAGGCAGAGCAACGCCAAGCCGCAGAGTGGTATGAAAGGGCAGGGAAGAAGAAAAAAATTCTAACGGTACTTATGCGGCTTTTTATCTTTTTTTGTTTTTATCCAGTCCACGATAGTCGCATAATTAAAAGTAAAACTTGCAATTATTCGTCCCCCTAAAAACTTTTGGCAAAGCAAACTGTAAAAATTGACTGGATGCGATCATCCAGGACCCCGATTTGTCGTCAAGAGTCTGTTTGATGTTTCGTTAGCATATATAAATTCCAAATGTTGTGTGCATCGCTTGCTAGCATACACCAGTGTTATGAAATTTAAACAAAATATTTTCGCCGCACAAAATTATGCGGTGCGAGCGTTTTTGTATCGCACACTGTTGACATCCATGCGAAATGTCATGAATGACCTTGAATGGAATGCGCATAGAAATCACATGTGTGAAGTTGGCTGCGAAAAGACGAAGTCAACATTGGGTGGGTTTACACTACTCACGATCGCATATCAGAACATGGACCTCGAATTTCCAGTGGACGAAAAACAAAAACACTTCCGAGTCGTTACTGTGTCAAACAAAAATTTATTTCAATTCCCCGTACACACACACACAAGTTCTCTACGACGCCCTGTCCATGGCTACAATGTTCTGTGCTTGCTTCATGGTTGGCGCGTCAATCATTTGATTGCGAAACACAAAGGCTCCCTGCAGGGGGAAAGAAAGCACATAATTAGGGCTGAATATCTATAATAAATTTTCCCACCCACCTTTCCACTCTTCTGATGCTCCTCGTACGCCTCGAGCAATTCCCGCGCCCACGACACCAACTCCGCGGCCGGCTTAAATGCCGCCTGAACAATTTCCACCTGTGCCGGATGTATCACTTGCTTCCCGGTGTATCCCATACGGGCGCCTTCCTCGCACATTGCACGCAATCCCGCTAAATTCTTCAAATTGATGTCCACCATATCGATGGCTTGCAAACGAAACGCCTTGGCGACGAGCACGAAACGCTGCCGGGCGTAGAGAATTTCCACGGACGATGTGGTCCGTACGGCGCCCAAGTCCGCCAGCAAATCGTCACTGCCCAGCACCATGCCGGCCAGGCGAAAAAGTGACGATTTTTCGGATAGGGCAATGGCATGTCGACACAGTGCCGGTAAATCCATGAGACTCAAACACGATTCCGCGTAGAAGAAGAGATCAAAGGGTGGCGGCCTGCTGCTGCTGTCGGTCACGGACTCACGGAGCATCGACTCGAATGCATTCAAATGCTCGACGTGATCCACTTTGGGCAAAAATAATGTGCCCGGGGTGATTTTTCCTCCTCCTGCTCCTGCGAAAAGGACTTTCAAATCGGCCGCCAAATGGCCCGATTCCAGGCCATTCACTCGCACGCCCCAATTCGTTTGGGACAAGGGGAGCGTTTGGAGCTGGTCGGCTATTGTGTTGCGAGCCGCCTCTTTTCGATTTTCCGCCACGCCATCTTCACAGTCTAAAATGACGGCGTCCACTTTCAGGCTATTGACTTTGGCGATTTTGCGCTCGTCATCGCCCGGCACGTAGAGCAAGGCACGACGCACCGTGGAGCCGGGCGACGGCTGATGGTGAATCTGAACCCGCGTAGGGAAAAGAAAGGGAAATTAGAAATGATCAGAAATGTGTTTAGCAACAGGCGTTGTGTAATACATCACGGGATAGTTGCCGGAATTTGGAAAAAATCCGCTGAAAAGTCACGGACATTTCGCGGACCTTCTAAGTGGAATTTTGAATTCTTCGCGCGGTAACACACCAAACCAAACACACTGCTGTCACTACTCCGGTCAAATGTGTCAGATTTTCGCCCCCACCCCGTTCAATTCATTCGGACAAGACCGATTTATGTCTGATCGGTTTTTGATCCACGTCGCGTATGGGATAACATCTGCATCAGAGTTGAAAGTGATTCAAGGGAATCCCCTCCCCCTAAACGGAGCTCGGGATTCGCCCCAACTGGACGCATTTTCTGTATGCTGGCTCTTTGAATTTGCACGTCAAGGATCCGGGCCGTCCGATTCATTCTCGGCCTCTGGCCGGTTGTCTCGAGCACGGCTGATATCAGCACACTTTGACACTTTTGACATTTCGTCAATTCAGCCGTGCACCCAGTGGAAATTGTTGTTGTCAGCCTCCCCCCAACACATTTTTTGCATTCAAATTTAACTTTTTCCTTTGTATATTTAAATGAAAGATGCAAATAAAAATGAATTCACGCACACACACCGTATTCTGACAAATTATTTCAGACTTGCCGGGGGCAAAACTCAAACGAATATTCAATTCAGCAACTTCCTTTGTGGCGCTGCAATCACTTGCGTGAACTCTCCCAGCCCCGACCGTCGTCAATTGTCATCGGTAGACGTCGTCGTCGTCGTCGTTTGTCATCTTCCGTCGTGTGAATCCTTTCGTTCTGTCATTGAATTTTCTTCGAAAAAAAAAAAATAATTAAAAAAAAATTCATTCCTCGGCTCCCGAATATTCCGTCATTTAGTGCGAGAGACTTTTTCACGAGAACTGACAATTATTGGATATTGCTGTACGGCCCGTGTGCCCGAAATAAATGCAAAAATGGTCGTGGTGACGGTCGTGGGTGCTGCGCGTGAAGGTGGTGTTTAGATTTGATTTGAGAGAATTGCTCGTTCACGCACCAGGAGGGCACATTTAGCCTACGCCTTTTCTTTTGCAAATACGACCGCCTCGCCCGCCCGGTGAGGGGCTGGCTGCTGGTGTTTTTCGCCCGTTTTCAAGGGCCCCAAAACAGGCTCGGAAAAGAGGCCGAGGCAGAGCAGGCGCTCCACATCCAACCACCATCATCGAGTGGTGGCCTTGCGTGTGACAAGTGGTTGACGACGATATCGAGGCAACGACGAGAGAGCGATTTATTTATTTTGGCGTGCGTGCATTGAGTGCATTCGTGGGTGCATGCGTGCGTGCATACATTCGGGAGCATCGCGCGCAACGCCGCTGTGGATATGATGTGGGGCGGGGGCCCAGACACGCGTCCCAATTGCATTTGCACCCCCACCCCCCGAATTGTGCGGGTGTGAAATGAAATATTGAAACAAGAAAAGGAAATAGAAGAGAAAAATTTAATTCGAGGCGCTCCAGTGGCCCGAGTGTGTGGCCCGTTTGTTTGATTTTTTATTGTTGTGTTTTGTGTGCGATTGGTCGCTCCCCCGCACGCACAATTTGTGTACATTGTCGAGGACAATTGAACGTTGTGTGGTGGGGTGTCCCCCCAGTGGCAACCGCACACAAATTTTCACTTTTTCCTTAGCGTACACTGGCGTCATCGTTGCGCCGCGCGAATTTTGACCACGAAATTGCATCGTGCGGGAATTTCTGCATTGTGTGTTGTGAATGCGGACAGCAAGAGGGACGACAATTGTCGGCGCAACACGGGGGAGAGGTGTTCTGGTCCCCCCGCCCGCGAGACAACGATCGTCCGCGCCAAGTCAATGGAGTGTGTGTTTGTTTTCATTTTCGCAATAGTACAGTGTGTGTGACGACGATCAATTGGTTGTTCAATAGTTGGACAACAAAAGTTTTCTGTGCGTGTGTGCTTGTTGAGACTGTGCGGTCAAAATGAATGTTCGGCAACGATTTGATCGGAATGTAAGCTCCCGCCGTGTTGGCGGTCCTTGCCGCAAGGATCGTGAACATTTTGATTGCAAGCAACGAGCTACGAACGAGGACAGCCACTAAACGAGAGAGAGAGAGAGAGATCATTCAGATTGCCCAGGACCCAGGCGAAAATCAGCACAAGGACATCAGAGCACCATGAGTGACAAAGAAACGCCCACCATCCCCCGACACGTACATTCGCCGGCGGCGTCTGCCTCCTCGAGTGGAGTGCCGCCTCCGCCACCGCCCAGTTTAGAGAATTCACCGTGTCAACAGGAAGAAATCACACCGCCCGCGGCCGCGACACCGCCTCTATCCATGAATCGAGTTCGTCCCCAGTCCGTCTATTCGGCTCGCGTCCTGATCTTTGATGAGGCCGACGATAAGACGGCCGATCAGATCGCCCCCCATGCTCCGAGTGGCGGCAATAATTCGCGTAATATTCTGCGAGATGTGGCCAAGGCAACGACGTCGGGAAGTCGACATTCGTTTACAATTAGTGGCGGCGGTGGCTCCTCGACCTCAAGTTCAACTCGCGACAGTCTGACGAGCAGTGGCACGCCCACGAACGTGGCGACGACGGCGACCCTTCATCACAAGCCCTCGTATCACCACTCGTACTCGTTGCGATCGACAACAGCCGGTACTTGTGTCTCCTGTTACCCTCAAATGGCTATGGACTAATTCGTTTCTTTAATTTCCAGATATTTCCAATTTGGTACGTGTCCGCTCGTCCATGCTTGGCAAATCGGCCCCATCACTCTCGTACAGCGCCCGGGACTATGCCAGCAATTGTAGCGGCTCTGGAGTGCTTGCCCGCAAGCCTTACAATCCTGCAATACGTTCGAATGTTGGCGGCGGCGGCGGTGGAGGCGGCGCAAATGGAGGCGGAGGTGTTGCCTATCATCGCTTGAGCCTAGTGTCGGGCATTGGTAGCACATCGCCGCGATCGCATTCACCCATCTCCGCCAGTCCCATCGACAGTCCGCGCATCAATTCGCCAAATATGCATTTTCCATTTATGCCGATCAAGCGAATACCCAACTGTCGGGGTGACGGACGTCGATGGTCGGTGGCGTCGTTACCCTCGTCCGGCTACGGGACAACGCCGGGCAGCTCGAATTTGTCGGTAGGTTTTTGTACACTCTGTGCGCACGAGAAATAGATGGATGTGTGATTAACTCTCCAGATGGTGTCTTCGTTTCAGTCGCAATGTTCGAGTCAGGAGCGTTTACATCAGTTGCCGCACGCCCCCACCAACGATGAACTGCGAGTTTATGCGCGCCATTTCAACAGCAACGACAACAACAACGAGCCGCAAGGACAGCAGCAGCAGCAACAACAACAGCGTCTACATCACTGTCACCATCATCATCACCAACCGCAGCCGCTGCAGCAGCCAGGAAATTCGCACTTCTCACCCGGCCCGCTAACACATTCGGCAAGTGTCGGGGCAGCAATGCCCCAACATCATGCCGGTCTATCCAAAACAGCACCAGCGGCGAATCCCTTGGCGCACGGCGGCAGCAGCGGCGGTAGCTCGCACAACATATCCACAACAAATGTTCCGAATCTGAGTCGCGGCAGTCGTATCGACGATTCCACCGATCTCCATCGCCTGGAGGACAGTGTGGCCATGAGTGGTGGCGGCAGTGGCGGCGGCAGCGGTGGTCATCGTTCACCCTTTCATCGACCGCGTTCACGCAGTCTGTCCAGTCCGAATCGTTCGCCCATTATGGACAGCGAAATTGCCGTCATGAACACTTTGTATAAGGAACGCTTCCCGAAAGCCACCCAACAGATGGAGGAGCGACTCAAGCATTTCATCAATGAAAATAAGGGTGCGGCGTGCGGTAGCTTTCGCGATTCGCAGCCGATTGTACGGTAAGGGAAAAGAGCGAAAGGCTGTGAAAGCGCGCGCGCGCGCGCGCTGGACTCTCGTGGATTTCGGGGGGAGAAGTACGTCTCTTTGACGCACCCTTTGGGGTTTCCGCGACTCCTGGTCTGCGTCAGGACAAGGCGGCGCTTCTTTAAGCACTGTCGAAACAAAACATTAAACAAAATTATTATGACCGTGGGACCTTAAACGCGGCCCAGAGTTTATAGAGGTCGAGCACGCGCGCAGCGTCCTCACTGTATTTCTAGAATTGTTTTTTTTTTTTAACCCCCCCTCCCATCTCCGCCTCTCCCTATTTTCACAGCTTTGTACATCATCAGGTTCTCGAGATGGCACGCGATTGTCTACATAAATCTCACGCCAAACTCATAACGTCGCGCTACTTTTACGAAATGAGCGAAAATCTGGAGCGACTTTTGTCCGAGACGAAAGATAAATCGCCCGAAGCCGCCGCCGAACTGACGGGCGTCATTAAAAAGCTCCTTTTGATTATATCGCGTCCGGCCCGCTTGCTCGAATGTCTCGAATTCGATCCGGAAGAGTTCTATCATTTGCTCGAGGCGGCCGAGGGCCAGGCGAAACATTTGCAAGGCATTAAGGCCGACATACCGCAATATATTATACACAAGCTCGGCTTGAATCGCGATCCAATCGCCGAACTGCAACAGGAATTGCAAGATACGAATATTTTCGATCAGCAGGACGCACAAATGGATGTGGGGGAGAGTGCACCGCCTGTAGCTGGTGTTGGGGCCGAGTTACCGGACAGGATGAGTGGTGGTGGTGGCGGTGATTCGATTTGCAGTCGGCTGGACGTCTCGTCGTCCCTCAGCTCGCAACTGGAGCAAACCACTTCAATGATGAGTAGTTCCTTCTGTTCGCCGGCTTCTGGCTCAAAGTCATCATCATTGGTTAAGCCCAACGGTAGCAGTAGTGGCGGCAGCGGCGGATGCGTTATAAAGAAAACCCTGTCGACCGTGACGGCCACGCCCATTCCGCAAGTGCCGAGCGAAAATGATTTCGATATTGTCAAATTGATCTCGAACGGAGCGTATGGTGCCGTCTATTTGGTGAAGCACAAGCAGACACGGCAACGTTTCGCCATGAAGAAAATCAACAAAAATAATCTCATTTTACGAAATCAAGTGGAGCAGGTGTTTGCCGAACGGGACATACTCAGCTTTGCCGACAACCCGTTCGTTGTGAGCATGTACTGCAGCTTTGAGACGAAAAAGCACTTGTGCTTGGTCATGGAGTATGTGGAGGGTGGCGATTGTGCGACACTGCTCAAAACAATTGGACCCCTGCCACCCGATATGGCACGTTTCTATTTCGCCGAAACGGTTCTGGCCGTTGAATATTTGCACAGCTACGGCATTGTACATCGCGATCTGAAACCGGACAATTTACTGATCACCGCCCTCGGCCACATCAAACTGACCGATTTTGGCCTGTCCAAGATGGGGTTGATGTCGTTGGCGACGAACCTGTACGAGGGCTATATCGATAGCGAGACGAGACAATTTTCCGATAAGCAAGTGTACGGTACGCCGGAATATATTGCACCGGAAGTGATACTGCGACAGGGATACGGCAAGCCCGTGGATTGGTGGTCGATGGGTATCATTTTGTACGAGTTTTTGATCGGTTGCGTGCCGTTCTTTGGCGAAACGCCCGAAGAGCTGTTTGCGCACACCGTGAACGACGATATCGAGTGGCCGGATAGCGATGATTGGGACATACAGCCCGAATCGAAGGATCTTATTACGCAACTGTTGCAACAGAATCCACGCGATCGACTGGGAACGGGCGGAGCGCATGAGGTGAAGGAGCACATCTATTTTCAGGGTCTGGATTGGAATTCGCTGTTGCGACAAAAGGCGGAATTCGTGCCGCAACTGTCGAACGATGACGATACGAGTTATTTTGATAGTAAGTCCAGTCGTTGATTTTCCAGACACTGCACTGTTCTCTGTCTCCCTTTCTGTTCTTTGCAGCCCGAATGGATCGCTACAATCACGACCTGGGTGGCGAGGACACGGACGATACAGACGATACGCCCGTTTTTGGATCGTTCAGCTCGTATTCGCCGCAATATCGCAAGCACAATTATTCATGGTCCCGATTGGCAACGAGCAATCCGTCGGATGAGAGTGGCATCGGTGGAGTGGGCGGTGATTTCAAGAAAGTTCTGACAACACCGGAGCTTCGTAAATTGGATGTAAGTGTCGGGGCGCTGGAATTTGATTCGATTAATAATTTCTCTTCCCTTTTCTCTGGCAGATATCGCACAGTCTCAAGTTGCCCTCCACGCCGGACACGGAATATTTGCCCGAGCTGCTGAACACGCCCGATCGCGAAGAATTGAAATCACTGCAACAGTATCTCAAACAGCATCAGTCGTCACTGCAACCGTCCGGCGCAGTATCGGTGATAGGATCAAAGCCCGAAACCAACACACCACCGCCTGCTGTATCTATGACAGACTCCCCCTCCCAATCGCTGCCTTTTGCCGTCGCCAAGTCGTCCGCGAGTATGCAACCCCCACCACCACACCATCACCACCCGCATCCGCCCGTAACAATTCCCAAACGCTTGCATCGGCCGCAAATTGCATCCACGCCGAATGCCAATATACCGGCGGACGGTCGCAAGCTGATCGACATGCATCAGGTGTCATCGGTGGCGTGTCGTAAGACGACACTAAGCACGCCCGAATCATCGCAAACCGATAGTGACGATTTGTCGCCACAAATTCAGCGTAAACGTAAATCGCATGCACGCGAAATTCTGCCGCGTTTCTCCATTTCCATTGAGGACGAACACAGTGGCACATCATCGTCGGAGAATGCTCGCGATCAATCGCCCAGCAGTGGCGTACAGTACGTTGGCGGTGGGGGCGATGCATCGTCGTCGTTGCATCGTACCAGATCTGTGGTGAAGAGTGCCTCAGCGCTAGGTCTGTCACTGATGATTTCACCAGGTCAGGATTATGATTGAAAATTCAATTAAAAATTTCTCTAATTTTTCGTACCAATTTACAGACGTGACGACACAACTGTCCGGGTCCTTTTCGACTGAAAATCCATCGACGGCTGGCATTCAAGTGACGGCCGGTGGATCCACGGGCGGCGGATCGAGTACGGCCAGCTCACGGGACACGTCACCGTGTCGCGAACTATCGCCTCTCGTCACGAATCTCAAACCACCGATTATTATACGTCGTGGCCCGCGAGGATTTGGCTTCACGGTGCACACGATACGCGTGTATTACGGCGACACGGACTTTTACACTATGCACCATTTGGTTATGGCCGTGGATGAGGGCAGTCCGGCATTTGAGGCCGGTCTACGTCCCGCCGATCTTATAACCCACGTGAATGGTGACGCGGTGCAAGGGCTCTATCACACGCAAGTGCTACAGCTATTGTTGAGCGGCGGCGAACATGTAACGCTGCGAGCCACGCCGCTCGAACACACGAGCATACAGAGTGGGGGTCGCAAGCGTGAGCTGTGGCAAAGTAAGCTGGCCAAGAAGGGGGTGAATCGTCAACGTAAACCGAAAAAGGAGAACGACAAGAAACGAAAAACTTCACTGTTTCGACGAATCAGCAGTAAGCGAGCCTCGGCGGAAATTCAACAGGTAAGTGTAGGGTGTAGAGTCGTGTAGACTTTCAATAATCCTTACACTCACACATTTCTCTAGATGGCGGCCGGAATCACATCACCCACCATGGTCACCCCATCCCGTTCATTTCAATCGTTCGGGCGTTCCGTGTGCGAAGCACAACCGCCCTCGGGGCAATTGAATCATCGATTGAGTCTTTCGCCGTTGGACACGTTTTGCCACCATCAGCAGCAACAGCAGCAACAACAACAACAGCAGCAGCAGCACTCGGCTTCGAATTCGTCGCAATCAAGCTCGCCATCGTCGTCTGTGCCCAACACACCGACCGGTGGCGTCGTCGTCGTCACTGGCGGCGCCGGCGGATCGACAAGCGCAACAGCAGCCGCCGCCGCCGCCTCGCCACTCTATCAGCGACCCTCCACGCTGCACGGTCTCAAGCACAAGCTCCACTCGGGCGGCTGCAGCAGCGGCAAGAATATCCATTCAACCGCAACGATTCCGAATCGTCGGAAATCCGTCGGCCATATCCCGCTATCGCCACTGGCACGTACTCCATCACCCTCGCCGCTACCATCGTCCCCAACGCGATCACCATCGCCCCTGGCATTTCCCGTTGTCGGCCATCAGCCCGGCTCATCGAATACGACCCAATCGTATAGTCCGGGCAGTGGTGTGCCGACGGCAAGTCCGGCCGCATCAGCCGCCAGCGGTGTTGCATGCAATCCGGCGACGAACGCGGCCCAAAAGAAGGGCTTTGCACGACCGAAAAGTGCCGAACCGAGTTCGCCGCTATTGCGTCGTGCCCTCTCGCCGGATCGTTTGCATCCGCGCAGTGCCGAGAATAAGTGCTCGTTGATATCGCCACTCTGTTGTCAGCCGCCCATTAAAAATCAACGACCCATGTCGGTGGCGTGGCGTGGTGCGGCGTCAGCGGCGTGTGGATCGTCGGCGACGGTTGTCGCTGGTGCTGCACCGCCGCCACCGGCCCCAATTGCGATGCAACAGTCGTCGTCGTTATCGTCGCCGCAACCGCCGTTGGCCTTACAACAACCATCCGCACAATCGGCGGATAAGTATAGCAAAAGTATTAGTGGCGGTGCTGCCGTCGCCGCCGCACCGCAACAATGTCTCGATCCGTTCTTTATCGAGCAACAACAGTCGTTGGAAGCGTTAAGCTTGCCGCAGCAGCACCACCACCACCAACCGTCGATTCAAGCAGCACCGGCTGCCGCGCAGCAAACCCAACAATCATCGGCAACCACCGTTCTATCGTTGACCTTTCAGCCGACCGGCGATCTTTTGCCTCGTATCGCCGAAGAGAAGGACTCACCAACCAATTCTAGTCATGAGAATGTTGTCGTTGCTTCTTGCACTGCTGTCGATACAAGTGATAGCAAAGAAACGACCGCAACAACAACAACAACGTTTGCATCCTCCATTCAGCCGTCAACTCCATCGAAATTAAATTCGGACAACAACGGTCGGAATACCGGCGGCAGTTCGTCACGTAAGGCGAATGAAATAGTGACAAAGGACACATCCTCCAATAATTCGCCTTCGTGTCAGTCACATGAAAGTGGTGGCGGCGAAATAGCTACGGCTACTGCTGCAACGACGAAACCGATACGTTCGACGACGGGCGGTAAGAAGGGAGGCAGTAGTGGCTCCCGAAATTCGAAAAAACACAATCGCGATAAGGAATAGAGAGAGTGTGAGAGAGAGAGAGACAGACAGGAACAGAGACAGAATCAGAGATAAAGAGAGCAAGAGAGAGAGCATCACGAGCCACGAAAATATACTGTATACTGAAGAATTAAATATTTGTAGAATTACTGAATGAATTATCGAAGAAAACTAAAAAAAAAAGAAAATCCCTAATCGAGTTTATTTCGATTAAAATTATATATAGAATTGAAACTAGACTATTTATATATATATAAATATGTGGATATATACATCTCTGTATTTCACCTCCTGATTAATCGTTTTATGCTTGTGTCTAGGCTCACAACTTACAAAAAAGCGGGGGATAGAACAAAAGAACAGAAGAAAAAACACTTTGTAAATATTCAATCGCGTGTAGCAAAACAGCGTCGCGTCGCTGTTTCCTCTATTCGCGTCATTTATTTAATTTTGTTTATATTATTACTGTTTTTCTTCTCTTCATTGATTTATCGTTTAACGTTTCCGCGCTAGAGGTCGAATAAAACAAAAGTTGTTGAATTCCTGCTTCTTTTTTTTTTAAATATAGATATACTGTATCGATGTGTGTCCTGAACGAATTATCTTCGTGTAATGATCGTCGGCTAGTCTTAAAAAAAAAAAAAAAAACAATAAATAGAAAATACAAAAAACCTATCTATCCTACGCATATGCTTCTCATAGAGTACGATTTTTAGTAGATACACACGAAAAAACATTGATTAACCCTATTGTGCTTCATTTATTCGAAGAACCACTCCCCTCCGATCACACTCCTTTCTCGTCCTGTACACAAGAATTCAAATACAAAATAAATGCAACAATAATTCGCTCTAAGGTATATCCCTCCCTCTCCCTCCCTCATTAATTCTTACACTTCACATCTTTCGTTACATTAATTCACCCCTTTCCCTTCCATTTATTCCTAAACTTAAACCCATTTCCCTGTTTCCCTGGTTTTACTGAAATATTTAAAACGCACTTCCTAGCGAAAAATAAGAATGTTATTAGTAAAAAAAACACACAGACACCAGACAGAGCCACAAACACGTTTATAGCAAGTATTAGTGACTATTTGAGTAAACTGTGTGTAAAAGTAATTTGACACGTAAGTTTAGGCGAGAGGACGTTTTCCAAGGGAAAAAAAACAGAAACCGAAAAACCGGAACAAAAAAGTTTTGATCAGATGAGATACACACACGGTTAAAAAGAAAAACCGGAACAGAAACGCATGAAAACGAATGAACAAAAACAGAAAGAGAGAAACCCAAAAAGAAACAAAAATTAAAGTGAAGTGAAACAAGAAAACAAAAATATTTAAATTATAAATATGTATATCAATTTGTGAAATTGTAATTGTGATACATTTCTACAATATACGTTTATTTCTAATTGTATGTAATCAAAATTGATGTATTTGTGTTTGATTTTCAACTATGAACCCTTCCTGTACACCCCTTTCGTTATAGGAAAAGAAGACAGGAAACTCGGAACAAAAAACTCGGAAAAATTAAAACTAAAAAAAAAATTCAACAAAGCTTAACACGTTGACGGACAGAACGTCTATAGACGTCGAATTCCTGTAGATGCGATATGACACAACGTGTATAGACGTCGTTAAGAAATTTGTGAATTGTGACACAACGTCCATAGACGTGCTTGTTATATATTACGTTTACACTATCCCCAGATTACTTCATCTGCAGCGTAATCTGGGGGTGGTGAGTTCAAAATTGTATGTATTTGACAGTCGCAGATTATCTCAGCCGGCGCAGATGAAGTAATCTGCGGATAGTGTAAACGTAATAATAGACAAACCACAATATAAAACGTACATTTGTGCCACAATACGACTGGAACCGACAGCCCTACCGCCACCGCATGTCGAAATATAGCGGTTATCAAACGAGACTGATGAAATTAACGGTACTGTCGTCTGGTAGCGATGCGACGTCTATAGACGTCGGGTTTATATTGCATTGCCATAAACACTTGTGGATGTGCAACGTCGGGGTGGTCTCCTTCTTATTTTTACAAATATTTTTTTCCTTTTTGCTAGTAGCTGTTCATAATTTGTGAAATATAAAAGGCAAGTATTATCTTCTGGTAGGTAAAACCAAGTCACGAATAAATTACATTATGTGCTTTTAGATGGGAGATCCTTATGAAAAGGAACAGCAAAGAATTTTGCGACTTTTCGAGGAAGCATCCCCAGTCCCACGATCCACTTAGCGACAGCGAAGGACTCTATGGTTCTGATCCGAATTACGATCCAACCAATGACCAAGAAACATCTGAAGATTCAGAGGATTGTGGTTTTGAATTGGAAGGATCTGATTCCGGATCAGATAATGACATTCCTTTGATTCGACAGGAGAATGACGGAGGAACGGTTGAAGTTGCAGATGAATGGGAGGATACAGTGGCGGAAATTCCGGAATTCCCATTCGACGATAAGTCGGCGGGATTGAAAATTCAAGTGACGAGTACCACCACTCCCATCGACATGTTCTTCATTTTTTTTTCATCCGACTTAGTCGAATCTATTGTGACATCCACGAACAATTACGGCAATAACTTGTGTAATACGAACCTACCTGTAACAAGAAACAGTCGGAATAGGTCTTTTCGACAAACTAATAGAGAGGAAATCCTTCAATTTCTTGGCCTGTGTCTACTAAACGGACAAATATCATCGCCCAGCTTGCGAAAGATGTTTACTTATTCTGACCCATTGTACTATCATCCAGTCTTCACATACATTATGTCGGGTCGTAGGTTTGAGCAAATCCTACGGTGTTTGTCAACCTCTCCTGTTGGATCTCAAAATATGGACAAAATAAAGCCATTCATGGATAATCTAATCAGCAAGTTCCAAAGCAACTATTCCCCGGATCAAAATTTATCGTTGGATGAATCACTGCTCCTTTTCCGAGAAAGGCTTCACTTTAGGCAGTACATAAAAGGAAAAAAAGCTAAATATGGTATAAAGTTTTATGAATTGGCGACATCTGACGGCTACATTTTGAATATGGAGCTATATAGTGGAAAAAGTAAAGAGGAAATTCCAAATGCTTCCAAAACTGAGAGCTTGGTTATGCGCCTGATGCAACCGTACCTCATGAAAGGACATACACTCCATATGGACAATTTTTACAATAGCATCTCGCTTTCCGAAAGATTGCTGCTTTACAAAACGCATAGTATCGGAACATTAAGAGGTAACAGGAATAGGAACCTCAAGAAAATATTTGGAACAAAATCCAAAAGAGGACAGCATTTTTGGGGACGACTACGAAACGTTTATGTTTCCAAATGGAAAGATAAACGAGATGTTCTAATGATAACCACAAAAAACCACCCGGAGATGATTCCTGTTACTAATAGACATGGTAGAATAAGATTAAAGCCGAAAGAAATCGCCATTTACAACGAGAGCATGTCAGGGATCGATAGGGCAGATCAGATGACTGCCTATTATTGAGTGCGTTCAGAAGGTGGCAAAAGAGCAGAAACCGCTCGCGAGCTGATCCGCAACTGCTCGCGAGCGGCTCCGGAGCTGCTCGGTTTGGAGTCTGCACCTGCTGAACGCTACTTCACCAGCTGAAAAATCGACCAGCTGAAAGCTGACGATGACAATTTTAGACGGCAAGTGCCGAAAAGTGGAACATACATGAATCCCACGCTGTCCATTACAAAAATCACGAATAACTAGAAAACAAAATCAAAAGCACCCGAAAACCAAAGAACTACAAGCCGAAAGCGGCGAAAACACAACAACCAACTTGATAACTGTCAAAATTCGAAAGCCGCAACTTGAGCGTGAGGTTGGAAAAGAAGAAGAAGAACCTGAGCACTGAGCACTGATCAGTGAGCAGAAATATTTCTTGCTCGGTGAAATTTGATCATGCTCACCCGAGCAGAAGTTGCTCGGTCACTTCTGAACCCGCTCGTTCTGAACATGTTCGCTGAGCGGAAGTTGCTCAGTTCCTTCTGAACGCACACATTCCTCCCCAAGAAAAACCATAAGATGGTATAAAAAAGTGCTTTTTCATCTTCTTGATGTGGCTGTATGGAACGCGTTTGTCCTCTATCGTAAATATTGCAAAAACAATAGCAAAAGCTATCGATTTTTGAAGTTTCGAGAAGAATTAATTAAAACTATGATTGGAGTTGGGCCCGAAATTAAAGGTAAGGACCTTATAAGGGGAGGAAATATTCATAGCAGTAGGAGAAGTGAATCAAATGCGGTACCCAGCCCAGCACCTAGGATGGCTCATGGTCATTGGCCGGAAAAGAATCCCTTGCTGCCAAACTCTACTCGGAAGAAAATGTTTTTCAAGTGTAGAATGTGCACAAAGAATAAGATCCGCAAAAAGACAGGCTATCACTGCAAAGGATGCCCAGAAAAGCCTCCACTATGTTCGGATTGCTTCGAAGCCTGGCACATAAACCAAGAAGTGTGATATATTTTTTGAACTTATATGTTATCTATTTTTGTTCTCTTTACTCTGTATGAATTTTTTTTATTTATTTTTATTATGTATCTCATATATGGAATCAGATTATTTTGCAATGTACCCAATGGTGGTAATTTTTATAAGAAATAAAATGAAATATGGAAAATTTGGATTTTTTTTATCAAAAATCATAAATATATTTGATGCATATGAAGGACGTCTATAGACGTTGTGTCACATAGCATATCGTAAGTTCTCTATAAGTTGACAGAAACGTCTATAGACGTTGAACGTCTATTGACGTTCTGTCACATAGCATTAGGAAAAGTAATATTGTGTGACACAACGTCTATAGACGTCATGAAATTTTATTAACTAAATCCCCAAAAAACACAAACATGTAATAAATAAACCCCTAAGAACCAATAATAGGGTCGCATACTGTCAAAATAACCAAATAACAGCATGTGTCACAACGCGACTTTCTGGTTCTATCGTACTGTCCGTCAACGTGTTAAAAAAAATTCAAATAGAAAACTACCTAGTCTAGCCATAAATATTGTTACAAGGTTTGGCAACCCTGCAGAAAGGAACCGTTATATTGCATTTCTTAAAAATTGAGCTAATCAGTAATCGCTATAGTACGCTTGTGCTTGATGCATTTGTCATCATTTGAGTTTAATTTTTAGTGTAGTGAACATGGATTGGGGTGACAAAGAAAATAGAATTGCTGTGATTGCACTTCATAAAGTAGGAATGCAACCAAGTGATATTTTTAAGACTCTGCATACCCTTGGTATAAGCCGAATGTTTGTATATCGGGCTATTGAAAGATTTAATGATACGTCTGGAGTAAGTGACCGTGAAAGAAGTGGCCGTCCGCTAACTACTCGAACACCTCAAGCGGTTAAAGCCGTGCGCGAGAGAATTCGCCGTAATCCTCTTCAGAAACAAAAAATTTTATCGCGTGAGATGAAAATACCCCAAAGAACAATTTCACGTATCATCAAAAGTGACTTGGGGTTCGGTGCTTATCGTAGATCTACCGGGCATTTACTAACAGATTCGTTAAAAAAAATAGAGTGGAAAAATCAAAACGATTACTTTGCCGGTACGCAAACCAAGAACACCGTAAAATTTTGTTTACGGACGAAAAAATTTTTACTGTCGAAGAAACATTTAATAAACAAAACGATAGGGTTTATGCTCGCAGTGCCAAACTAGCTTCTCAAGTTGCCCAAAAGGTTCAAAGAGGTCATCATCCAGCCTCAGTAATGGTTTGGTGGGGTGTTAGCTACAACGGGGTGACAAAGTTGCATTTTTGTGAGAAGGGCGTCAAAACGTCTGCCAAAATTTATCAAGAAAGTGTCCTTGAAAGTGTAGTGAAACCTCTCAACACGTCATTATTCAAAAATCAGCCTTGGAGTTTCCAGCAAGATTCTGCACCAGGTCATAAGGCGAAGTCAACCCAAAAATGGCTTGAAGAAAATGTTCCAGATTTTATTAAAGCTGAAGATTGGCCTTCCTCTAGCCCAGACCTGAATCCGCTGGATTACGAATTGTGGTCTGTCTTAGAGCAAATGACGTGCTCTAAAAGACATTCTAATATCGAATCCTTAAAGAAGTCTCTTACACATGCAGTCGCCAACTTTCCGATTGAAGTCGTGCGTGCTTCCATAGATAAGTGGCCAGCTCGATTAAAGGCTTGTGTAAAGGCAAAAGGCAATCACTTCGAATAACTTGTTGCAATTTCCGTTGTTGACAATGCATTTAATAAATAAACAATGATTTCTTAACATATAACACCTCTTTTATTGAACAGTGCTTCAAAAAGTGTGTAACAGTATTTATGGCTAGACTAGGTATTCAAAAACTTAACAAGAAACTGAAATAAAAACTAAAAAAAAATCAGACAAAACAAAACCCCACAATTTTTTTTTTGTGGAGTCTTCACAAAAAAAAATCCATAAAAAAAGGAACATTCCTACTTGACCGGGCGAAGCATAGTTGTTCGCGTCTTCGACCAATGGTGGAACCGCAGCGGCTGGAAGGGTTGCAACTCTCAGTTTACCGCCCTAGAACGCACGCTCTATTTCCACTGCCCTGGAGTTCTGTTAATGGCATTTTGAGTCCTTCGATCAGGACCGATGGCATTTTGCGCCCTTTGGAGAAGAAAAAGGATATTTTTGGAAAAGAAGTGATATCAAGGGATGATGGGTGTCATATGTCTGGGGGAGATGAATCGAATGCAGTAGAAGTAGACTACTGTTGACGGCATTTTGAGCCCTTTGGATTGAAAAAAATGGTATTCCTGGCAAGGAAGCGATATTTAGGCAGGATGGGTGTCATACGATCGGGGATCGTGGTGCGAATGCACTAGAGTACTGTTTATGGTGTTTGAGTCCTTTACTTAGGAAAAGAACATCTTTTTAAGCATGAAATTAAACAGAAACCAAAATCTTGAAAATATGTATCAGTTTCGACTTAACAAGCATGTAGGATATAAATAACTCAACGGACATACAGGACCGAAGGACATAATTTCATCGAAGGCAACTCATAGTGGTGCCAGAGGCACATTTGCTCAATAATGTCCACCTAAATAATTAGTTCGTTGGGGTAACACTTTTCACAGCAAATCGTGTACAACTTAAAAGCAAATGGATGAACGTGAAATGAGTTTACAAGAGACTGGCCTAAAATGGCGATGAACTCATCGCTCTTTTTGTATCACCCAGACAGCCCAGCTCGACACATATTCTGATCTACCGAATTTATTTCAAGTTTAAGTAAACTGGGGTTAGGCGTGGTAATGTAGAACCATGGCTCGGATAATTCCAAACCAACAGATTGGTAAAACTTATAGAGGAAAAATGTATACGGAAAAAATTTCAGTTTTAGGATTCAGGTTCTGTAAAATGGAAGTTGAGAATCTGTGGCAGGGGCGCACAGAGAAATTAGGGGGCCCGGGGCAAATAAATAGAAAGGGGCCCTTTGACAAAATTTATTTGTTTGTTTATGTTTTTTTACAGTGTATTACTGAATTTTCTTTCTTGCTTTTATGACGCTAAATTCCTGAATGACATCCTCGAAATTTATTGTACTTGCTTTTTCGTGTTCAATAGAGAGTAATAGTAAGTTATCCAATCTGTCCTCAGCCATCGTAGATCTTAGTCTACTATTTATAAGAGATAATTTACTGAAAGCTCTTTCTCCGGACGCCACAGATGGTGGAAGCACTAACAAAAGCCTCAGTGAAATATATATTTGGGGCAAAATGTTTTCGTACCCGCATGAACATATAAGATTGGCTGCGTTCTGCGAAACTTACAGGATCAGACAATTTGACAGTGAGTAACAGAGATGTGAAGTATTGTATATCCGTAAGTTGAAGAGAGAGGGTCACTTATCTGTCAGAATCTTTAGAGGAAAAATTTACCGGAAAAATTTGTTGGTTCGTTTCCCCAGCCCATGATTTATAAACAAATACATCTACCACACTCTCTGTCTCTTTCGCTCTGGTGCAATTATTAAGAAACAGGCTTAACGAAAATTGGTTGGTTGTCATTCTGCTCTCTCGTGTGCGTCAAATGTGTGAATGTATCAGTTAAATGCATCTCTCTTTCACTTACGGATACACAATGCTTTGCTATCTCTGTTGCTTACTGTCATTTCCTTAACCGGTCAGGCTTTCAGGACCGCGACCATTAAGAAGCTCCAAAGCAGAGTTAAAATTCCATTCCATGAGATTTCTTATTTTCCACAACAAACCTATTTCCTGGCATTAATCAGCCTCGATTAAATCTTTGGGGTATGCAGCTTTTGAAGCGTGAGCAGCAGATGTAACGATATCCTGGACTTCGTCGTCTGACTGCGATTTGTCTTCTGAGTGGCTCCGTTCACTTGGTTGCTGAAGAATCGGCGTGTGCAGTCTCGACAACTGGGATAATCTTAAGCGCAGTTTGTCAACCTCGGTTAAAAGCATATCTATGATCGGGAAGAATATTTCAACCTTAAAGCAATCTTCGAGGCCTTTGAATACGTGCTCTGCGTTGCAGTTTTCATTATGGAATCGTTTTCTCTTCGTTTTTCTTTTATCATTCAGCATTTCAGAGTCAATGCCCAAATTTGATGCAATTATTTTGGTTTCAGTCAATAGGATTGGCCAGAAATCTCTCAAGCGACTGATATCCTTCAGAAGTTTATCCCTTTGAATATATAGCCATGGAATGAGCTTGTCCTGTATGCAGTGCTGCCAGATGCGCGGTTTTCCCGCGAAAAGCTGCGGTTTTTGAACATGCCGCGCGGGATAAAGCCATCTATCGCGGGAGCGGGAATTTGAGCGGTTTTCTGGCATTTAGAGCGATTTTAGTGCGGTTTTTTGAAGTCAGCCGAAATTTTACAAAAATTTTGTCAACGTAATGCGAAATTGTCCGCAAATTATTTTACTTTTTCGCTTTACTGTATCCTTCTACGAACTCTTATGAGAATTATCATTAGAATATGATCAATTCCAATAAGAATGCACATTCTCCAGTCTTCTCTTCACACAGACTTGCATATATTCCACCGCCACCACTCCACTCCACCAGCGAGCGAACCGGCGGGTCCCGCCATCATTTCATTCGTATACGTGCATTCACATTGGACAGATAGCGGGAAAATTGGAAAGTCAGGCTCTCAGGCAGAATGCAATCGTTTTCGATTTTTTCCAAGCCATTCGTGATCGTGATCATGAAGTGGTGGAAGTGGTATCTATTGGTTATGGTTCATACAAGTACAAAATGGTTTGAATTGCAAATTTTACTGAATGTTTAATTTTTTTCTTTATTTGGTTCAACTTCGCTAATTAAAAAGTAGAACTATTAACATTTTTGAAATTTCGAATTTCTGAGAAGCCTTCGTCTATTTAATATGACACCATTTGTGTTTACAGGATCTCACTTTACTAATTCGAACGATTGCATCGAAGATTATATTACCATCGAGCAGAATCGACGTCTTGACTTTACCAATCGACGACCATTTAGATCCAAATCCCTATTTGGGGTTTGATTGAAGTCGAACAAAAATTGCGTGAACTTCGGAACAATAAAAAACTAATAGAGGAAGATGAACGTATTTTTCGTTCAACGTGCAAAAGGTTTTTACTTTCTTTATTCAAACAACTGCAACAAAGGTTGCCAGTGAACATTTCAGCCCTCGAAAAAATTTCCCTTTTATCTGTTTCAAATGTTCTTTCGGCTTCAAAAGAAAACTTGCATCAACTATTCGAGAACTTTAATTTTTCTGCTGGCAAAATTACTGAAATTGAGCAGCAATATTTTAAAATTCATTTGGTTAAATGGAATGAAAAGAATAACACGGTCGCATTTTGGAATGAAGTATACAAATATGTTGATTCATCAGTGTTAAATCCTTTCAAACTATTAGCCGATTTCGCGGTAGGAATGCTTATTTCACCGCATTCAAACGCAGAAATCGAAAGGCTTTTTAGCCAAATGAACATCGTCAAAACGAAATTGAGAGACACTCTCAAAATCGATATGATGAATGCAATTTTGTCGATTCGCTATGGTCTCAAACGCCACGGAAAATGTTGTAAAAATTATGAATACCCAACAGAAGTGCTAAGATTGGTTGGCTCTTCCCAGAAATACAAAAAAGAAATAGATTCGGGAAATGCGGGAGTTTCTTCAAAGGATTATAATGTCACTGCAGCGATCGAGGAATTTGTATTAGTTTTAAATGCAGATGACCACGCAAACAGCGAATCTTGTTTTCAAAACTAGATGTCCTTTTTGTAACAGCCGAGCAGGGTAGAGCAGAACAACACCACACAATTACGCTAACAAATTTATTGGTTGCTAGTTTAACTTTGTGGTGTCCCGTTCCGCTCTGCTCGGCTGTTGAAAAAAACACAACTGATATGTATTTTGTTCTGTGAACTAAGCAATAGACATGTATTAAGCTAAAAATGTATTCATTTGTATGATTAAAAAAATAAAAATAAAATAAAAAACATTATGGTAATACTCTTATTCTTTGTATTATATACTGTAAGCAATCTTTCCAGTGCTTTTGAAATTTTGTTGCGGAAAATCAGAGTTTTATTCATTTCCTACTGAAAAAAAGATATTTTTCACTATTAGGAACATTTTTAAATTTTCGCGGTTTTTTGCGCGGGAATTGGGCGTTCTCTCGCGGTTTTTTCGCGGGAAATGGGCCTTCTCTCGCGGGAGCTATGACAGATCTGGCAGCACTGCC
The DNA here is from genome assembly GCA_964017055.1 of Chloromyia formosa. Taxonomy (NCBI): domain Eukaryota; kingdom Metazoa; phylum Arthropoda; class Insecta; order Diptera; family Stratiomyidae; genus Chloromyia; species Chloromyia formosa. The sequence goes on along the minus strand of OZ024819.1, from coordinate 5,723,796 downwards.
TGTATGTCTCCATAGAAACAGTGGCTCCAAAATCTAGGTACTAAGTCGACAGTCAGCTAACTCAGTAGACTTACGAAATTCAAATATTGACAATAATTGACGTTTGATTATGCACAATTCGACATTGCCTGCATTCATGTGAAAAATTTTCGCTACAGAACGCTACATCCCCTCCACGACACATTTGAGGAGACGCTACCTGTCAACATTTCTTTCGTGATTGAACCGCTACATATGAAATGTCTGACAAACAGGTGACAACGCAAATATTTGACAATTGCCAATTTTCCATCGCAAAACATTTCTTTGGCACATCACGAAACAAGGAAATATCAAATCGAAGACGAGAAGACAGTGAATTTACATAGACGGGGATTCTATTTGCGCTTTTGATGTACACAAACGTCACAACACACATACCAGCTGCGAATTGTCAAATGTAGCGCTACATGCCCAGAGAGCGTAAAAAATTTCTGCTACCAAGGGGAAGTAACCGCTCCGGAGCGGATGGAAGGAGCGGTTGCAATCACGACCGGGAGGGGTTGTAGCGCTACGGAGCGCTCCGTAGCGATCCGGATAAAACGAGCGTGGTGAATGCACTCATTATTGCCTATTTAGTTGGGACGCTAAGCGACATAAATGGACGCCACCTTGCAAAATATGATAGAGAAATGCCGTTTGGTATTATTGTTGGTGGTCCCCATACATTCATTTTAAGAGATGGAGCCATCTTGGACCCCGCGGCAGAGCGGCTGTGCTGGCGAAAAACCGCGAAATTTGAGCCCTTTTTTTAATATTGTCCTAATAATTTGTAAATGGTGCTTCGGATCAAAAAACTTGATAGGATGTAAATTAAAGAGCGTCAAATTCTACATCCAATGTAGTGATGTGTAACACAGTAACGAGTCGCTCTTTTTGAACGACTCAACAGGATGAGCGAAAGATTCGGCACAACGACATAGCCTTCGAGTCGTTCAATTTAAGAATGACTCACCGTAAAATTAATTCCCCAACTAGCCCATCGCATAAATATTACCCAACGCATAACCAATCCACGCTCATTTCTCATTACATACGTGTATAATTCATTCACTCACATCCCATCCTATTATCTATTTAAAAGCAAAACCACCATCATTTATCTACCAAAGCAATCCCATCTAAATCCATTCATATTCATCTCTATGCAGTATGCAATGCACGCATTGTGTATACTTCTAAATATATACGCAACAACCCATGCTGACTGCAAATGCAAACATATCAAAAATAATTTACTTACGTCGCGTCCCACCGCACAGCCAAGTTTCTCCAAATACAGAAAACAATCCCAACATTCTAAAACAAAAGTATTCGTCTTACGTATCATCATCTCAAGCTCAACTTTAGATGAAACCAAACAAAAACCCATAGCGCCCACTTGCACTACAGCAACAGTGTAAAGCAGCGTTCTGACGGGGCCAATACATGACATCGTGGCACGCTTTCGATCTCATGCTTGTATCGAGCGTGGACTGGAAAGTGAACTGCCTTGGGTTGTGGACCGTTCACACGACCACGATTCCATTTATCCCATAAATCGTTCTGTTTCAAGCAATTACACCACTACTATACCCTAGTTTTAAATAAACTGTTTTGTGGCCATAACTTCTAAAATATAAGGAATTTCGCATTTTTGACACCATTTTGACCCCCCTTTACATCCCCCATCCGGGCTGAGGAGCATCCATCCCCACTATTTGGATGCTCCTCAGCCCTCTCCCTCCCTATCACTCTCTCTTCTCTATGTAAAATTCGTTCAAAAAGAGCGATACAAAATCGTACCGCACAATAAGATTCGTTCGAAAAGAGCGACACGTTGAAAAAGAGTCAAAAGAGTCAATTGACTCTTTTTGAACGAATCTTTTTGTGCGAGTTGATTTTGTATGCCCGCCCCAGATTGACTGCCCCGTTTTCATGGGAAATAGTGGTCCTATCGGGCTTGCTCGAACTAAAGGGTATTGGAGGTCGTTAAGTCCGAATCTGGGGTCAAAAAAGAGAAAAGAAATTGGGGTCGCCCATCCTAGGCTGGCAGCCTCTTTTTCATGGGAAATAGTGGTCCGATCGGGCTGGCTCGAACTAAAACTAATTGGGGGGTCGCTAAGTCCGAATCTGGGGTCAAAAAAGAGAAAAAAAAAATTGGGGTTGCCCGACTTTTATTGAATATGTTATTAACCAAGTTTCAGACTCTTTGCATGACTCTTTTTGAACGACTCATTGGAAAGAGTCAGAGCTTATGTGCTGGCACAGTGAAAAGAGTCATTATGCCCATCACTAGTGTCCATCAATACACTAGGAGTAGTATAGTAGTATATATCCCCTCCCCCGGCTAAAAAGTATCTACGCCACTGCGGTGCGGCGAGAGCCTGATGATGCGTAGTAGTGTTACATTACACAGCCCTAGGATTCCTGTTCTCTGCTATACATATACGTACGACTAATTCTAAACTTATTTAATCCTGTACTCACCTGAATTTAGATACATACTTGCCATTGACTGCGGGTGTCACCACGCACCTACACTTCACCCTGGACGCGCGCGCGTAAACCTACCTTGGGTGGGAAACTACGCGCCTAATCTATAACCTGCCTGAGAAAAAACTAGGATATAAAAACACCATGGGATCTAAGGATAATCGTAGGGGGTTGGACATTGCCATCTTAATATACACGCCTCCGTTCAGCTGATTGCGGCGAATGTCTGCATTCGTTGTTGACGCTAAAATTACGTCATTCGCGCCTTGCCAAGGCAGTGGCAAAGTATGAATGACGTAATTTTGACGTCAACAACGAAGGCAGACATTCGCCGCGATCAGCTGAGCGGAGGCGTGTATATTAAGATGGCAATGGGTTGGATCGTGGATTGGTTTTTTTTCTTCTGAGACTTTAAGGTCGACCAAAAATGGTTGCGGGGGGGGGGGGGGGGGGGCAAAAGTGAAGTCCGTCGACGACCTTAAGAGTCAATAAAAATAACAAAAAAAAATATTTTTGTTTTCTCTTTTATTTTCATGAGTTATGTTTTGTTATTTTTTTCTTCTTCGTTTGTTTTTTTTTTCTTAATATTTTGTTTCTTAAAAAATATATAAACAATCGTCTGTGACAATACAAATGTTTGTTTCAATATATCTCTTAAGACGCACGCACACACCCACACGAATGAATGGAAAAAATGAGAGAGAAAGAGAGAGGAGGAGGAAAACTAAAGAATTTTCGTCTCTCTTCTCTGTCGTTTCTCGTTTTCTAGGAGTTTAGAGAGAGAGCGAGACGGAGAAAGAGAGGAGGAAAACAAAATTCATTTTCTTCTTCTCTCCTTTCCCTCATTTCTTCATTCCTTCGTTACTTCATTTAAATATCTTATCCTATTACCTTAAATTGTAATTTTCATTAATCATTTATACAGACTTTTATTCTTTTTTTTACGTTTATAACTTAACCTACTCTCTATCAACCAAAATGCGGTTTATAAGCCACTATCCGTTAGATTTTTTTTTCATTATTTTATTTACACAAGGAACTCTCTATACATAGGTATTTATACCGTTATAACCACACTTGCTATAGATTTTCTTTTTCATTTTTTTTCTTTGTTTTGTTTTCATAAAGGACTCGGTTTTTTATTTTATTTATTTAATTTTTTTTTTTCTCATAAAGACAGAGGACTGGGCTTTTGTTTGTTTTTTCTTGTTTCCTACTTTGTTTGTTTGTAATGCTATTAATATTGCGTTCACACTGGAGCCAGATCACTTGACCTGCAGCTGTCAAATAAATACGAGTAACAATTCTAAACTCAACCACCACATCCAGATGGAGCACAGATCGAGTGATTTGTCCGCAGTGTGAACATGACCTAAGATTGAGAATACTGTTCATAAAGACGACGATGATGACGACGACGTGTGTGTGTGTCTGTATTTATTGTTGAAAGGGGGGGGGGGCGTGACAATGAATCCAATGATATTGGATGCGTTTTCAAAGGTAAAACAGTGTCGACACTGTTGCGCGACTCTCTCACTCACTCACGCATGCAACAACATTTTACAACTCTGTCACACATGCAACAGTGTCGAAACTGTTTTGTTTTGAAAACGTAGAAAACGTACCCATTAATGAAAATAATTTATACAGTCTGTTCTACAGTAAAGGAGGCGGGGGATTTTTAATAGTAGAATTGAAAATATTCCAATTTTCTTGTTCTTTGCAGGATCGTACCATCGGTCGGCTACGACACGACGCAGTTACTGATTTAAATACCTCAGTGTTGCTCGAAACGTCAAGTCGTTTATCGAAATGAGTTCCACGTACGCGAAGCGCTTTGAGCCTGTCTTTTTGTGCACGCATGCAAAAGGACCGAAATTATCATATTCCGCGGCAGCTAAAGTTTTTAAAAAAAGCCCCTCTTCCATAGTCCTCCGCGTGGGCGCCCCCTGGAACGGCAGTGGTCACTGACCATTGCCAAGCAACGTCAAGCCGCCAGTGATGACGGTGCGATGATTTGGTTGGGGTACTGCTGTGGTGTGGGGTGTAAAAAAAAATACCACGACCTTTCCCTTTGAGGGCCTGTCGTTAAAACCGACAATCAAAGGACAGGAAGTGTATGCCAGCAACTTGCACTATCCGAAATCTTTATATGCTAACGAAACGTCAACTATGCCACGGATAAGGACTGACTCAACGATTACGACTTTTGGCTATCGTACAATGATAAAGATTGGATTCTGGAATGTGCGTACTCTCCTGGACAATGGATCAGAAGGTCCCCAGAACGCACGATTTCTTCAATTAGAGAGTGAATTTCTGAGGTACAAATTAGGAGTTAGTGAGATAAGATGGTGGAGCAGCGGAGAATTCATCTCTCCAACGGGCAGCACTGTAATGTTGTACTCCGGTAAAGCTACCGGTAGTCGTCGTGAGTCAGGTGTGGGGCTCCTTTTAACCAGAGCCGCGCGAAACTGTCTCTTATCCTGGGAGCCGGTCTCTGACAGGGTCTTGACCGCCAGGTTCCGGACCAAAATGAGGAACATCTCAATAATACAATGTTATGCCCCTACTGAACCCGACAATGTCTTGGCAAAAGACTCCTTCTACGAAGAACTAAACGCCGTTCAGAGCAGAACACCTAAAGGTGACATTACAATGGTTATGGGTGATTTGAATGCGAAAGTTGGCGCTGATAACTATGGGCTCAGACATGTGATGGGGAGACACGATCTTGGTGATCGTGATGACAACGGTGAAAGATTTGTAGAGTTCTGCAACTTTCACAGTCTCTTCATCGGTGGTACTATGTTTGAGCATAAGGACCACCACAAAATCAGTTGGTCCTCTGTTGATCGGCGCAGAACACAAAATCAGATCGACCATTTTGCCATTAGTAAAAGATTCAGGAGTTGCCTCCTGGACGTGCGAAACAAGAAGGGTGCCGAGCCGATATTGGGATGGGAAGAGACCATTATCTTATGATCGCTAATGTTCGATTGCGTATTGCAGCCGTGCGCCGCCCCAGCGACGAAAGACCCAGGCGCCGCAAATTCAAAACCGCTCGATTAAAAAATCCAGCTGTCTTACAACAATATAATGACCATCTTGCGCAAAAAGCAGCTGAGATAACTAGTCACCCAGATTGTGACATAAACGAAAACTGGGATGCCATAAAAAATGCGTACATTGATAGCGCAAATACCATCCTTGGCCCAAACCCGGATTGCCGGAATAAGCCCTGGATGTCCGACGCTTCATGGCAGCGGATTGTTGAAAGAAAGGAGCTGAAAGTTCGTTTGGCTGCAGCATCAGACGACAATCGAAGCAGCATCGAACTCCTTTACCGTCAGAAAGCTCGAGAAGTTCAGCGTAGTGTGCGACGCGATAAAAGAGTTTATGCCAATTCTCTTTTAGCGTCAGCAGAAGAAGCCGCTAGAAGTAACAACTTAAACGCCGTATACGGTGTCATCAAGGAGTTTACAGGTGGTCGTAACTCCTGCCAACATCCGGTGAAAGATAGTGATGGAAGAAGATCAAATGAGGCGGTGGAAAGAACACTTCGCCGCGGTCCTGAGCCGTGTAACCTCTGGTGAAGTTCCCCCTCATATAGATAATTTAGCTAACCATCAAAATGTGCGTATACGGTCCACTGCCCCGACTAAAGAGGAAATAGTCACTGCAATTATTGCACTGAAACGAGGAAAGGCCGCCGGACTCGACGGTGTCCCTGCCGAACTTTATCAAGCAGCGCCAAGCGTAACTGCCGATTTGCTGCACCCACTTGTTGATAAAGCGTGGAATACAGAGACCTTTCCCACTGAGTGGAAGGAAGGTTTGATCATCAAACTTCCAAAGAAGGGTAGCCTCACAGACTGTAATAATTGGAGAGGCATTTGTGTGCTTCCTGCCGTTGCCAAGATAATAGCTAAAATCGTCCTGGAAAGACTAAAGGCCCACTTAGAAAGCACAATTGATGAAGAGCAGGCTGGCTTTCGATCCGGATTCTCCTGTGCCGATCACATTAACACCTTGCGAATCATCATCGAGCAATGCGCTGAGTACGAAAAGGCTTTCGATAGTGTGAACCGGGATTCTATATGGGCGGCCTTGCGCAGGAGAGGCATCCCTGAGAAGCTTGTGGCTATTATTAAGGCAACCTATGACGGCGCGAAATGTCGCGTTCTGCATAAAGGTAAGGTGTCGGGGGACTTTGAGATTCGCAGTGGAGTTCGGCAGGGGTGCATCCTCTCACCGATCCTATTCCTCATTGTGATCGGCGATGTGTTGCATGCAGCCCTATCCGGACTCGACAGAGGAATTCAATGGACTTTGACATCTTATCTGCAACATCTTGACTACGCTGACGACATATGCCTACTCTCCCACAAAATCATGGATCTGTCCGCAATGGCGTTAGATCTCGAGAGGGAGGCAAGCAAGGTTGGGCTAAAGATTAATACCAACAAGACCAAGGTTCTTAGCCCGCCATTGCGAATAAGAAATTCGACACCTATTGCCATCAATATTAATGGGCAGCCTGTGGAGAAGGTGGACAACTTCGTCTACCTGGGTAGCATTGCTGCCGAAAATGGTGGCACGGAGCAGGACATCGCTCGTCGTATTAACCAGGCTAAACGCGCATACGGCACGCTGTCCAAAATCTGGCAGAGCAGTTATCTCAGCATCAAGACCAAGATGGGCCTGTTTCGCTGCCTGGTACTGTCAGTGCTTTTGTATGGGAGCAGGACATGGAAAGTTTCCGTAGGAGTTACCAGAAAGCTGCAAGTTTTCGTCAACTCATGTCTTCGTCGAATTTTAAGAATTTCGTGGCGTACGGGTCAGATGCCAATCGACGAATTGATACGCAGGCGAAAATGGCAGTGGATAGGTCACACATTGCGGAAGAGTGACAACTGCATTGCTTTGCATGCCATGAGGTGGAACCCCATTTCCAACCAAGAGGGTGTCCTCGAATCACATGGCGTCGATCTGTGGCAAGGGAGTGTCAGGCACTGGGTAAGTCTTTTGGGGAGTTGCGCCCCCATTGCCCAGAACAGAGTACGGTGGCGCGCAGGAGTACTTGACGCGCTATGCCCCGCTAGGGGTTAAGGCAAAGTATTAAAGTTTTCAAAAAGTTAACAAAGTTTGTTGAGAAGTGGGTGAAAAGAGGTACAAAGGGACAAAAAATGTTGATGATCTTACTGAACACCGGAAGACAAGAGCAACGACGTCCGGCAAACACGACAAAGTGAGAGTGCACATGTTCAGGAGTCATCCCACGCTGCGCCTGCGCGAAGCCGAAAGTTAAACTTGCCAGGAAGGGAATTCATGTCACAGCCTCACCTCGGAATTATACTGTGCGCGAATTATGTCCAACGAAAATCAGCTGTTCAGCCTGTTATAGTCAAATCTCTTGTTCGCGTTCTTTTGACACATTTGAGCTGTGAAAAACTGGCTTCCGAACAAACTTGAAACACTTTTTTGAATCAAGAATAGAAACATGCACTTCCAAGCGCATAACAGTAGGTTAGGTTAGGTTAAAGAGGCAGCTGCGCACACAGCACACATAGACCACCACTGGGTCCGTTGTGATACCTCATAGGCGCAGAGACGCCATGTGAGCCTAGTCGTCAAACCACCCGGATCTTTCAATGAAGCGATGCAGATGACCAGCATCTACGTCCTTCAGGTCATCGAGGTCAATAAAGTAGAGGGATTCTAAAATATCCTCTCTTCTACCGGCCAGAGCAGGGCAGGTGCACAGGAAGTGATGTACTGTCTCGTCCTCTTCTTCGTCCCCACAGCTTCCGCAAAAATCATTGTATGGAAGCCGGAGACGCCTAGCATGCTCACCTATCAGGCAATGATCCCCACAACCTTTCTGAGATGCCTTCTCTCCAGCATCATCAGCCCTGAGGAGCGGCGAGGATTGAAGTGCGGCCAAATCTGCCTCGTAACGTTGCAAGTGTTACCATTTAGCCAACCGATATTGCGTTTGCTCCAAGTAGCTTCTTGCATGCTGCTATGGGCATTTTGACATTGCGGAAACATCCCACGTCCATAATGGTCGTACCTGCCCGAGCCAGCTCGTCTGCCTCGCAGTTTCCGCTGAGACCACCGTGAGCCGGAATCCAGCACAAAGTGATGTTGAAAAAGTTGCCGAGCTCCTTAAGAGCGGTGCGACACACCACCACGGTTTCCGAAGTAGTAAGGTTTGCGTCCAAGGACTTAATCGCCACCTGACTATCTGTGTAGATAGTAATATTCCTTGCAGATATGATATTACGATCCAGCCAAGTCGGAACTTCGGCAATCGCAGTGATCTCCGCCTGCAGAACGCTACAGAAGGCTGGAAGGCGAAGTGACAAGCGAATGTCCAGTTTCTCTTCCGCTTCCGTTTTCGAGCCGTCAGTAAAGAAGCTTATGGCTTCCAACTCAGGGGTGCTATCTGTATCCCACTCCTGCCGCAAAGGTATTAGACTTGTGTACCCTTGGTCGAAAGAGTATACCGGAGAGGTATAGTCTGTGTCTTCTGGAATATCCAGATTGCCCAGTATCGCCGAGTGGCCATTAGTAGACTCTTTCCACTGCCCTTTTTCCCTAAGACGGATGACCGTAATTGCAGCTACCTGCTCAGCCAGGATGTCCAAGGGGAGCAAATTCAGCAGTACACCAAGAGCAGCGGTCGGTGTGGTCTTCAGAGCACCAGTAATAGCAATACGAGACAATCTCTGAACTTTATCCAACAGATTCCTGTACGATGCTTTATTGAGCGCCGTCCACCATACAACTACCCCATACATTAATATGGGGCGTACGACTGATACGTACAACCAGAAGACCACCGCATAACAGTAACTTACAACAAAACAAATGATCACCCACGGTTTTAAGACACATGTGAATGGACACTTCGCGGCTCGTTGATTGCGACAAAGTTGAACTCGTCGCAACTTTTGCGACATGAGCAAAGTGTTGTTTGCGCACAGTATACTTATCGCCATCTGAAATATTGGGTTGGCAACTAAGTACTTTCGCTTTTCATTGATAGATAGCGTTGCTTTATTTTTTGTATAACATATGTTAGTGCTGTACTTTGCCGTTTGTCACGTGATACTTGTCACATTGACGTAACTTTAGAAGCAAATAGTGCGTGATTTTTACAATATTAAAGCTATTAGTTGCGGGTTAATTTTAAATGGAGTGCAGAAGCGAACATTTTCGGCATATTTTACTTTTTTATTTCCGTAAAGGAAAGAAAGCTGCTGCGGCTCACAAAGAGATATGTGAAGTTTATGGTGCTGATTGCTTAACAGAGCGCACGTGTCAGAATTGGTATAAGAAATTCCGTTCTGGAGATTTTTCCCTCAAAGATGAGCAACGTTCTGGTCGGCCTACTGAAGTTGATGATGACCAAATCAAAGTCATAATTGAAGAGGATCGTCATATAACTGTTCGAGAGGTTGCGAAGAGGCTACATGTATCGCACACAACAATTGAAAAACATTTAAAATGTCTTGGGCTAGTTAAGAAGCTTGATATTTGGGTACCTCACGAATTGAAAGAAATTCATTTAACACAAAGAATCAACTGTTGCGATATGCACCTTAAACGAAATGAAACCGACCCTTTCTTAAAAAGAATCATCACTGATGATGAAAAATGGGTCCTGTACAGTAACAAAGTTCGAAAACGATCATGGAGCAAACACGATGAACCAGCACAAACCACATCGAAAGCTGAATTGCACCAAAAAAAGATCAAGCTGTCAGTTTGGTGGGATTACAAAGGTGTTGTGTTTTTTGAGCTGCTTTCAAGGAACCGAACGATCAATTCTGATGTTTACTGTCAACAACTAATGAAACTGGATGAAGCAATCAAAGAAAAACGGCCAGAATTGTCAAATCGGAAAGGTGTAGTGTTCCACCATGTGTGCGTTCAGAAGGAACTGAGCAACTTCCGCTCAGCGAACATGCTCAGAACGAGCGGGTTCAGAAGTGACTGAGCAACTTCTGCTCGGGTGAGCATGATCAAATTTCACCGAGCAAGAAATATTTCTGCTCACTGATCAGTGCTCAGTGCTCAGGTTCTTCTTCTTCTTTTTCAACCTCACGTTCATGTTGCGAGTTTCCGAGTTTTGACAGTTATCAAATTGGTTGTTGTGTTTTCGCCGTTTTCGGCTTCTGGTTCTTTGGTTTTCGGGTGATTTTGAATTTGTTTTCTCGTTGTTCGTGATTTTTGTAATGGACAGCGTGGGATTCGTGTATTTTGCACTTTTCGGCACTTGACGTCTAAAATTGTCATCGTCAGCTTTCAGCTGGTGGTGGTGAAGTAGCGTTCAGCAGGTGCAGACTCCAAACCGAGCAGCTCCGGAGCTGCTCGCGAGCAGTTGCGGAGCTGCTCGCGAGCGGTTTCTGCTCTTTTGCCACCTTCTGAACGCACTCCATGATAATGCAAGGCCTCACACATCTTTGGCAACTCGTGGGAAACTATTGGAGCTTGGCTGGGAAGTGATGCCACATCCCCCATACAGCCCTGATCTGGCACCATCTGATTACCATTTATTTCGAAGTTTGCAGAATTTTTTGAATGGTAAAGCTTTCACCAATGAAGATGACCTTCACTCGCACCTGGTTCAGTTTTTTGCTGATAAGGACCAGAAATTTTATGAGCGCGGAATCATGCAGGTGAAAGAAAGATGGCAAAAGGTCATTGAGCAAAATGGAAAATATATAATTGATTAAAAACTATTCTTTGTTAAAAAAAAAAGTGTTTTATTTTATACTACAAAACCGAAAGTACTTAGTTGCCAACCCAATACATTGGTTCAACTTTATTTGACAGCAGAAGCCGCATTGTTCGCGCATACTATTTGGCCTACAACTTAATAATGAGACTTTTTTTAGAGATGGCAACACCGATAAACCAATGGTAGTCCATCTTTGACATACATACCATTTGAAGTTTGTATTCATAAGCTGTCAATGTCAGTATAAACATTTCGTGTTGATTGTTGACAACGTATTTTACCGGACCATGGAAAGTTTCGAAAATTCACGAAAAAAACAACATTTGCGGGAAGTTTTATTTTGCTAAGAAGACTGCAGCTCAGAGTCATAAATTGCTCGTGGAAGTTTACGGTGACGATGCTTTTTCGCGTGCACAGTGTTTTCGGTGTTTTCATCGGTTCAAAAATGATAATTTCGACATTACCGACGAAGAGCGACCTGGCCAGCCAAAAAAGTTTGAAGACGAAGAATTGACGAAATTACTCGAAGAAGATTCGTGCCAAACTCAAAAAGAGTTGGCAATTTCGTTGGAAGTGGCTCAGCAAGCCATATCGAAGCGGTTAAAATCACTGGGAATGATCCAAAAGCAAGGCCACTGGGTTCCGTACGAGTTGAAGCCAAGAGATGTTGAGAGGCGCTTTTGCATGTGCGAACAACTGCTTCAAAGGCAAAGACGGAAGGGTTTTTTGCATCGTATTGTGACCGGCGATGAAAAGTGGATTCATTATGATAACCCAAAGCGAAAGAAATCATGGGGACCGCCCGGGCACCATTCAACATCGACCGCGAAGCCAAATATTCATGGTTCCAAGCTTATGCTCTGCATTTGGTGGGACCAGATCGGTGTTCTTTATTATGAGCTGCTAAAACCGAATGAAACCATTGACGGGCAGCGCTATCGACTGCAATTGATGCGTTTGAGTCGAGCATTGCGTGAAAAACGGCAACAATTTGCTGAAAGGCACGACAAAATAATTCTTCAGCATGACAATGCTCGCCCTCATGTTGCGCAAGTCGTGAAAACGTACCTGGAAACAACCAAATGGGAAGTGCTACCCCACCCGCCGTATAGCCCTGACATTGCTCCATCCGATCACTATTTGTTCGCTTCGATGACTCATGCGTTGGCTGATCAGCACTTCACTTCATATGAGGATACTAAGAACTGGCTCGATTCATGGATAGCCTCGAAACCCCAAGATTTTTTTCGCGACGGAATTCGTAGACTTCCCGAAAGATGGGAGAAAGTTATCGCTGCTGATGGCCAATATTTTGAATAATTTAGTTATATGAATAAATCTATGAATAAATGCCCAAAATTCCAAAAAAAGTCTCATTATTAAGTTGTAGACCAAATATAATTCAGCCATCAACACGATAAAGCGAAGCTTTTTACTTGTATTACACCGTAAAAAAAATGCGAATAAATATTTTAATAACCATCGAAATACTCGCGCCTCCTTTCTTGTGGAACAGACTGTAGATGTAAGAAGAATGGAGCATTAGGGGACGTAATAAGCAGTTCACACACTTGTGGCTAAAAACAAAAATAGAAAAGCTTGATCCGACCAGATTAAGTAGTGTTTTGGAAAAGGAATCGCGCGCACACACACACACACACACACGCGCGCGTCAAAAGAAGGCACACAGCAGTGTCCTAAATTGATCTATCGATTGTCGCGCCAATAAATGTGTGTCCCAAAAAAAGACTTGTGACGACGACCACGACGGGGCACTTTGAAAATAGTCGTTAAAGTGTTTATGCAACATTTAAAGAGTTGTGTATCTTGTGTGTAAATATAATTTCTTTAAATATACAAACAGAGATAAATAGGATCTTCAAAAGAAAGTCTCTTAAACACACACAAAAAAAAAAAAAAACAGAAAGAATACTTTTTCTCAGAGAAAGAACATATAATACCATTTGCACGAAAAATGAAGAGATAATGGGGGGATTCACGCGCCCTGTCGTAAATGTCGTATACTTCGTATTCGTCGTAAACTTTTGACATCACCAGACCCCAGTAAAATGACAGAAGTTTACAACTTTACGACAAATACGACGTTCACGACGTGAACATGAGTCCCCCTAGTGGATGTGAGCGGAATTGCCTATGGCACGCCATCAGAGATGTAGATATGAAATAGGCACAGAGTGGGGGTAAAAATTTAAATATCCGCGCCTGCGCAGTGAAACGCGCACAACACGTATTAATATTTGGCCCAGGGGCCCGAGGAGCGCGGGGCCAAATGCTTCGCAAACGTCAAAATTGTGGCTGAGTGGCCGATGACGTAGCGACATTTACCGAACGTATGGCGACCGCATAGAAATGGGTAGCAGTGCGCATGCGCGGCTTGGTTAGAAAATAACCTGAAGCACAGAGTGGGGATAGTATGGCGTCTACCATTAAAAGAACGTGCGACTTTGAAATTGAATAAAACAAAAAGTATTAGGCCAAATTTCAATCGGAAACCTTTATTCGATGGATAACTTTATGCCATTTAAGATTAAACAAATAAATCGTTCAAATGTCCGCCTCGACTAGTCTTGCACTGTGCCATCCTCTCCTTCCAACTTTCGATCACCCTGTGACACATTTCGGCTGGTATGCCCGCGATGACATCGCGGATGTTGGCTTCCACGTCATGCCAAGGCGACTCATGAACGACACGTGGATTTTCAGCACTCCAATGCCGGCAATTTTGCTTATTCACAACGCCATTAAGCTAAAAATGAGCCTCATCTGAGAAGATTATTTTTCGATGAAAGTCAGGATCGGCTTCCATGCAAACTCCCGACGTAAGCGTTGGTCATTGGGCTTGAATTCTTGTGCCAATACCATCTTATATGGGTGTAGACGCAAATCATTACGTAAAATACGTTCAGGTTGTCACGGGAGACTGTCCCGAGTTCCGAAGAACGGCGAGAAACGGATAAATTGTCGTTCACTTCAACACTTGCCTTAACGGCTGCGATATTTTCTTCAGTGCGCGCATTTCGTACACGGATTCGAGGCCTCTGGTCGTGAAGAGTAAATTCCGATTCAAACTTATCCACTAAACGGGTGTATAGCTCGGTCGTTAGGCGCGGAATGGCGACCATGCTTGATGCGATTTGATGCGATAAGCTCTTTGAGTTTTGACAATCGAACACGAATTTCGATAATGGGCGAGTTTTCAAAACGGATCAGTTTTCTGATCCGCGGATCTTTTTTCTGATTTTCTCAGAAACGCGGTCCGGTACAATGGAACATGTTCCAGGTTACGCCATTTTTCGGATCATACTTTTTTTCCGGTCCATTGCACCGGTCCATTTTACCCAAACTTCTGACAGCTCACAGCTGATACATGTGGACGCGTTTTTCACTTGTTGTGCAGTTCTGCAGTAATGCGGTCGCAATTTTCTCTTGTATTGTATGTTGTAAATTGTGAAAAGATACTTTTTGTGCTGAATTCCTTTTATCGTGCGGTAATTGTTGTTTGGCAGAAACATCAAAACTGACAGCTGATGGATCATAGCCCATAGCCGTTTCTGAGACAACATATGTTCCACGGACCCGGGGGTAGATTGGAACTGGACCACGTTCCTGCTCTTGGTGTTTTGGGACCGCGCCCAATAAGTTTGAACAATTTCCAAACGTTGTGGGAGCGTGAACCTATTCATGGTTAAATGGCAGACCTTAATGAAAACAAATGACGTGAAATGTCAAATATTGATAAACAAATATGGCCACAGGGTGATATCAAAATTCGGACATCCCTATTGGTAGACCCTATACTATTACCGATCTGTTCTATTGTATTTAGAGCGCGTTGACACGATCAAACTACGGTTTGACAAACCACCTACTTGAACGTGTCAACCCCTTGTCAAACTGGTTTGATATCTTGTGCTTCTGTCAAACCGTAGTTGGACGGTGCTCAATTTTTCATCAAATGCTAGTTTGTCAAATCGTAGTTTGATCATGTCAACGCGCATTTGATGAAAAGTTGAGCACCGTCCAACTACGGTTTGACAGAAGCACAAGACATCAAACCAGTTTGACAAGGGGTTGACACGTTCAAGTAGGTGATTTGTCAAACCGTAGTTTGATCGTGTCAACGCGCTTTAAGTCAGAAATGATCCTCATTACTTTGTAATCATCTTTCTAGGGCTCACCGCGCGCTACGCGCGCACCTCGCCTTTATGGTGTCAACGTGTCAACCCCCTTCAAAGTGCTTTGAAGTCTCTAGCATCCTATCAAAGCAAAGTAGGATGGTGCTCAACTTTCCATCAAAAAGTTCATTGTAAATCGATAAGTTAACAGAAGTTGTTGGAGCGGGAAATAGGGAGGCGTTGGTGGTTTTTATTCAATTCATGGTGGTCTGAATGATGCGTTTCGGTGTGAATTACCTAGAAATGCTACATTTCAGCGTTTTTTTTTTGCAAGATTTGAATATATAACTAACAAAGGAATGGGTATATGCCTGTCAAACCATACAAATTGACAGCTTGAAAATGGGACGATCTTCTTCAAGAAAAAGTCGAGAGCTGGGAGAGTAAAGTTAACGGTTTTAAGATCACGTTGTGCATATGGCTGTCAAACGCTTTGTGCAAAAAGTGGCAAAAAGTAAATACGGTTGAATTCGCGAAAGTTTGGAGCCGGTTTTTGAGTGTAAAGAGCCGCGATTATGTAGAGAAGACACTAGTGAAATTTCCGGTAGGACAAATTGGTGCGGTAGTGAGTTGTGGTAAATTGAAATGCCTCGTCGGTGACTGCAAAAATAACCAGCGTATCCCTAAGACGGGGGTGTCTGTTTATAGGTAAAACATTAAATATTTAGATGTGATGTGCGCGTTACTGGTTTTTGTGAGTTTTCTGTCAGAAAACCGATATTAAAATGTTTGTTTTCGTTTCTGACTCCCCGCTGTATATATAGCTGTCAAATATCCGCGCCCTATTGGTGGTTGGCATTAATAGTCCCGTTCTTTCTCTCTCCCATGAAAAATTAAACGCGCTCTTCTCTCGTCCCATAAATTGAGCCTATGGGCCACTCCAGAAGTTCATCTGAGTTTGCAAGTGACACAGCGGTGATTCACAATGGTGGATATTGGGTGCATTCGGGCGTCACGGAAAAAAGCGTATTGCGCTGCATAGAAATAGCGAATTCCTAAGCAGCACATAACAATTTTTCTTGTGACGCCCGAATGGTATGCTGGCTCACCTGTTTGTTGTAAATTGACATGCCTGCATTCACAAATCGGTAGCGCTACTTGAGCGCTCCTATTTTTGTCCCAATTTTCCACTGAATTACAGCAACAAAAATGGGAGCGCTCAGGCGGCGCTATGATTTGTGAATGCAGGCCACTCTTTCGAACTGTCAAATCTCCGCTAAAGGCCGGTTGACATGCTCAAAGTACACTTTGTCAATGACTTGGCCAGAATATTCACCATTGTGAATTACCACTTTGCCACTTGCAAAAAACGCAGGATTTAGTATTTCTAGGGAACTTGTACCAAAACACATTGTTCAGACCACCATAAATTGAATAAAAACCACCAACAACTCACTATTTCCCTCCCCAACAACTTTTTTCTGTGAACTTGTCGATTTACAATCAATTCTTTGATGGAAAGTTGAGCACCATCCTACTTTGCTTTGATGGGACGGCGAGACTTCAAAGCACTTTGAAAGGGGGTTGACACGTTCAAAGTAACCTCAAAGTAGGTTGTCAACCTACTTTGCCAAAATGTACTTTGAACGTGTCAACCGGCCTTAAGCCAAGACAGCGAACAAATTTTGTGCTGCCTAAAAGTGTTAGCGCCTAGCTATTTGCGCTAAGTTTAGCAGTGGTTTAGCGCAACATTCGGAATACAAATCACGAGGCAGCACTTAAAGCTAGCTAGCAACCGTGACTCCCGAATGCACCCATTATTTCCAAGTCCTACTTTGAGGCGACAGCGCAGTGTGTTGAGGCATCAGTCTCTTGTTTGACTACCGGCGCTTCGGGTTCGAAGCCCGTCACCACGACAACGTTCGTGGCCTTGCATGTGCATGCTGGCAACTGCATTCTCTGAAACCAATTTATGGCAACGAAACGTCAACTGGGCCACATGGTACAATTGACGCGCTATGCCCCACAAGGGGTTAGGACAATTGAGAAGTATACTTTGGCAAAGTGTACTTTGAACATGACTACCGGCCTTTAGAGCGCGTTGACACGATCAAACTACGGTTTGACAAACCACCTACTTGAACGTGTCAACCCCTTGTCAAACTGGTTTGATGTCTTGTGCTTCTGTCAAACCCTAGTTGGACGGTGCTCAACTTTTCATCAAATGCTAGTTTGTCAAATCGTAGTTTGATCATGTCAACGCGCTCTTAGTTACGCTTTGATTAGGTCTCTGAAGTCTAGAGGAAGTGTTACATCCCCTAAAGAATTCTCAGGAACATGACAGCGCTCCCTGGAGCGCTGCTGAAATATATGCATGGCGAGGTGCCCTAGGAAACTGGTTACAAATTAATGAGGATCATTTTTGATTTAATTCTAACCTCTTTCATAGGGGCTCACCGCGCGCTACGCGCGCACCTCGCCCTTAGAACATTACATCAGAAATGATCCTCATTAATTTTGTAATCAATTTGCTTAGGGCTCACCGCGCGCTTTGCGCGCACCTCGCCTTTAATGTATTTCTGCAGCGCTCCAAGGAGCGCTGCCATGTCCTTGAGGAGATGGAAGGACTCCTCTAGGCTTTAGCGACTTCATAAACGCCTCAAACTGAATCAAACAGCCAAAGGTACCACTGAATTGAAAATTGAAAGGAGCGTTACAGGTCCCCGTAGTCAATCAAGGACAAGATAGCGCTCTTTGGAGTGCTACTGAAAGACATGGAACTGAGCGTTACATTCCCTTATGGACATGGCAGCGGTCCTTGAAGCGCTGCTGCAATATAAGAATGGCGAGGTGCGCGCGGAGCGCGCGGTGAGCCGTAGGATAATGGTTACAAATTAATGAGGATCATTTAATTCTAACCATTTTCTTAGGGCTCACCGCGCGCTATGCGCCTACCTCGCCTTTAAAATATTTCTGCAGCGCTGCCATGTCCTTAACGATCCTCGAGGGGATGTAGGGCTTCCTCTGGGCAGAAACCTAGAGCAAAAGATGCCACTGAGCTGATGAAAGGAGCGTTGCGGTTCCCCGTGGACGAACAAGGACAAGGCAGCGCTCCTTGGAGCGCTGCATAAATATCTTAAGTGCCGGAACACAATGTGTGGTTGTAGCTTGTAGCGCTTGTGTCGCCACAAAACGTCAAAAGTAAATTAATTGCGATTGTATGAGAATGAATACAATGCGCGGCTGTAGTTGCAGCTGCAGTTGAAGCTGTAGTTTGTTATTTAAACTTTTTAACTTTGCGCCACAGCCACAAGCTATAAAGTGACAGTTTACAGCCAGACAGCTGTTGTTTCGACTTCGTGTGTATTTTTTTGGAAGTAATATGTGTGACGTAGAACTTTTGATAGAGGTGATAAGACGTTACGATTACCTGTGGAATTTAGGTCATCCAGACTATAAAAATAGAAAAAAGAAGGCCGAATGCTGGACAAAAATTAGTAAAGAGACAGGAATAGGTAGTAAGTATCTTGGACAATATAGAGATTTGGGATATTTTGCCGTGTTTATTTTAAGTATGTACATTCCTGGATTAAAATGGGTGAATGCAATGATTCAATATTTTCAGTTGAGGAATGCAAGCGTAAATGGAAAGGTCTGCGAGACTCTTTCTCAAGGGAGAACTCGAAGAAATACACGTCTGGGCAGGAAGCCGGAGAGCCGCAAGAAAGATGGAGGTACTATAATAACCTATTGTTTCTTAAGGAACATATGAAACCAAGAGTGTAAGTGCTTGCAGCATATATTGTACACGCCAGTTATTTTCAATAACAGTGATCTCTGTTGATCTCAAGCAGGACAATTTGCAATTACACTGTTTCCGAAATAGGACTTGAAGAAGGCGAAACATCTGTGTCAATATCTATGAATGATGGTGAGAATTTAATTACTGAAGCCTGTTCGAGTACTCCGTCACTGCAGGTTGAAGGCGGTGAAGATGGCGAATCAGTTCTGTTTGAACAATACTCAGGGGAATCAACAACCACCCGCTCGTTGTCAACCCGGCGAAAACGTATCTGTGATACTGCTATAGAGAAGAAGCTTATAGAAACAATAACCTCCGTCAATTCGTATATCCGATCTACCGGCGATAGCGATGAGGATGAAGATACTTTATTTTGTAAAGCTTTAACCAAAAAAATAAAGAAGTTCCCACTAAGAAAAAAGAATGAATTAAAAGTGAAATTGCTACAATTCATGAATAAAGAAGAGGAAGATTTCTTCCCAACAGTCGACTAAAAATAAATGTAGCTATTTTATAATCATTAAGCCTTATTTTATGTAATGATTATCCAAAACTACATTGATTTTATGCGACTGTTAGGAAGTAATGCGTTTTTTTTTTTTAATAAAACAATAACCAAATATGAGCCAGTTTATGATCGAAATTACTTTATTTTCTAAAATCATTGGAAACAAAATCTTAAATAAAAACTGAACTAAAATTCAAGATTGTTAATTACAATGGAAAAAAAGAAAAGGTTTTTTTTTGTAAAATTAAAATAGAAAAAAAAAAATACATGAAATAAAAGTTTTCCAATTTGAAGAAATTTTATTGTGAATGCCAATTCTTAGTTAATAAAATAGTCTGCTAGTGTTTCTCTTACAATTTGTGCGTGGCGAACACTGTTGCGACTACAAGCAAGAGTTCTGACGCTTCTCAAATTAAGATTCTCTTCTCTCCATTGTCCTAATACTAAATTGTCAGCATCATCGTAGCTATCAGTATAGCCAGCTGGATTATATGTGTGCTTATTGTAAAGACAATCAGTTATTTTCAAATAATTGTGGAGGATAACACAGGCCAAGACCACCTTATCGGCGTTTTTGGGAACAAACTCAATTCGCGAAAGAAGTACCCGCCACCTAGTAGCCAAAATTCCGAAAGTATTTTCAATAATGCGACGCGCCCGAGAAAGCCGCCGATTGAAATAATCTTTCCTCTGATCGAGCAAAAGCCCTGGGTACGGCCTCATTAAATTAGTCCTCAACGGAAAAGCGCTGTCAGCTACGAAATACATTGGTGTTTCTTTATCTGAACCTGGAAGTTTTCGTGGGGAAGGAGCATTAATATCATTGTATATAACTCTTTGACCGAACGGTGAATTGCGGAAAACACCTCCATCGCTTTGACTTCCGTATGCACCTACATCAGCTGCCGTAAAAGTGTAGTTGGCATCACAGACAGCCATCAACACTATACTAAATTCTCCCTTATAGTTGAAGAATTTTGAGCCAGACTTTGGAGGACACTTTAATTTAATATGTTTCCCGTCAATACTTCCTATGCAATTTGGCATTTGCCATTTTCTGTAGAATTCGTCACTTATCATGTTCCAGTCCAATGCGTTTAACGTGGGCATATATATTGGAGACAATAATTTCCACAGAGTATCGCATACTTCCAATATAATTTTCCGAACGGTGGAAACGCCCATCCGGAAAGTCACAGCCAGGTAGTGCATGGAAACACCTTGTGATAAATATCTGTAATATATACAATTACCATAAAAGTTTGTCTCATATACTAAACATTCACTTACATTAAAGTCACTGCAAGCCGACATTCGGGACTTATTGGCTTTCTTATTGAGGTTTTCTTAAGGTGGGCTTCAATAAGCCGCAGTAGCAAATCATATTGGAATCGGTTCATTCGAGTATATTTAAAGAATAGTTCTTCGTCATGTTCTTTGATGTATAAGAATGTTTTTTCAAAGAAACCGAATTTCCTTCTTGACTGATATGTCGGCCTTACCCACCACCTTCTTTGCCTTCTGTGGTTTGGAAAACTTTTGTATGTTAAGTAACACAAACACAGCGCGTTGGCTGCCAAGGCTAATTTCCGCTTTTTGGTCATTTTTTTATACTAGCATTCAATTCACTGAAGACAACTGACTTGACTGACGACTTGTATGCTACACGCTACACCATTGTATTCTCTTGTATTCGACTCATACTACAGCTTCTACTACGGCTACAGCTGCAGGCTTCAGCTACGTACTACGCGCGACACATTGTGTTCCGGGCCTAAAGGCGAGGTGCGCGCATAGCGCGCGGTGAGCTGCAGTAAAGTGATTACAAATTAATGAGGATCATATCTGATTTAATTCTAACCATTTTCCTTGGGCTGACCGCGCGCTTCGTGCGCACCTCGCTATTAGTATATTTCGATGGTTAGAATTAAATCAGAAATGATCCTCATTAATTTGTAATCATTTTCCTACGGCTCACCGCGCGCTTTGCGCGCACCTCGCCCTTAATATATTTCTACAGCGCTCCAAGGAGCGCTGCCATGTCCTTGAGGGATGAAGGAAGAACTCCTCTAAGATTTAGCGACTTCATAAACGCCTCAATCTGGATAAAACAGCCAAAGATGCTACTGAGCTGATGAAAGGAGCGCTACGGCTTCCTGTGGACGAATAGGGACATGGCAGCGCTCATTGGAGCGCATACTTTTCCAGCGCTCCGAAAACCGCGGCCATGTCCTTAACAATCCTTGAGGGGATGTAGGGCTTTCTCTAGCCAAAAGCCTAGAGCAAAAGATGCAAATGAGCTGATGAAAGGAGCGTTGCGGTTCCCCGTGGATAAACAAGGACAAGGCAGCGCTCCTTAGAGCGCTGCATAAATAACGTAAAGGCGAGGTGCGCGCGTAGCGCGCGGTGAGCCATAGCAAAATGGTTACAAATTAATGAGGATCATTTTTGATTTAATTCTAACCTCTTTCCTAGGGCTCACCGCGCACTTTGCGCGCACATCGCCCTTAATATATTTCTACAGCGCTCCTTGTCCTTAACGATGCTTTAGGGCTTCTTCTAGGCTTTAGCGACTTCACAAACGGCTCAATTCGATCAAACAGCCAAAAATGCCACTGAACTGATGAAAGGAGCGTTACGGCTCCCGGTAGACGAATAAGGACATGGCAGCGCTCCTTGGAGCGCTGCAGAAATACCTCAGGGCGAGGTGCGCGCGAAGCGCGCGATGAGCCGTAAGGAAAATTATTAAAAATTAATGAAAATCATCTGATTTAATTAGAACCATTTTCCTATGGCTCACCGCGCGCTTCGCGCGCACCTCGCCTTTCCAATATTTTTGCAGCGCTCCAAGGAGCGCTGCCATATCCTTAACGATCCTTGAGGAGATGTAGGGCTTCCTCTACGCTTTGGAAACTTCATCAAGGCCTAAAACTCCATCAAGTAGTAAAATATGCTACAGGAACTGATGAAAGGAGCGTTACAGCTCCTATGGATGAACAAGGACAAGGCAGCGCTCCTTGGAGCGCTGCAGAAATATCCTAAGAGCGAGGTGCGCGCGTAGCGCGCGGTGAGCCTGAGGAAGATGGTTTCAAGTTAATGAGGATCATCTCTTTATAGGGATTTGGGATTTTTTGTCGCCTTGTCCTCAGCGACCCTTGAGAGATGAAGGACTCCTCTAGGCTTTAGCGACTTCATAAACGCCTCAAACTCGACCAAACAGCCAAAGATGCCACTGAGCTGATGAAAGGAGCGTTACGGCTCCCGGGGGACGAGCAAGGACGGGACAGCGCTGCTAAAATGCTCAAAAGGCGAGGTGCGCGCGAAGCGCGCGGTGAGCTAATTGAAAAGGTTTTAGAACTTGATCAGAGACGAATCCCATGAAGTTTTAGTCCTTTTTTTTGGCGATGAGCTCTAAAGGGTCGACAGACACGGCAAGCGTTTTGCTCGCGAGCATGCACCGAACCACGTCAAACTCTATAGAAAAAAAAGATCTGCTCATTTCCACCGTTCCATGACATTTGATGGTTCGATGGAAGTTCGGTCGTGATTCTGCGCGATCATGTGTGGCGACCTTAAGAACGGGCCGCTTATATTAGTGTCACCATACACTGTCGAACTCCAACACGAACCTAGTACAAGTGGACCGGTTTTCTTCACACCGGACCGGACATTTTACGCTCAAAAGAGAGACACAGAGTTCAAAACTGGAAGAAAAGGCACACAACAATTTTGTCTTCATTTTCGTTGTTCACTCACGCAGCAAGGACACACATGGGGAGACAGTCATGCATACTCGCACACACACACACACATCTTAAAAACATAAATTACGCATAGAGCTGGCTGATCTCTCAATTCTAATAGAAAAGGGAGGCGCGCGCGCAAACTAATGTAGAATAATACGAGCGTAAACCAAACAACAATGATGGACAGGACACACAGGAGCGGGTCCTTGTTGTCGTCCAATCAGCGGCGGGGCAACAAAAATACAGAAATAAATACAGGGGGCGGCGGAGCGCTAATATATAAAAAATATTCATTTACAAGATCATCGGTCGCGGGCGTCATTAAAACTGTATATAAATAATGAGTTGTCGCAGGGGTCGGCTTCTTTTTGTTGATGTCCTTTTTACCTTTGCATACTGATACGGTTTTCTTATTTGCGGATAAAAGGATGTTTCCAGGCGTTTGCTTTTTTCTTCTCTCGTTTCTTTGTTATTACAAAACAAGTCTCCGGCGTAAATTGGCGGAGCAATGTAAAGAAAGTGAGGGACAAGGGCGAGAATTCGGAGACAGGGACGAAAATTCGGGACAAGGGCGAGAATTGGGACAAGGGCGAGAATTGGGGTCAATGGCGAGAATTGGGAACAAGGGCGAGAATTGGGGGCAAGGGCGAGGATTGGGGGCAAGGGCGAGAATTGGGGCAGAGGGCTAAAATTGGGACCGAGGGCGAGAATTGGTGGCCAGGAGGGCGAGAATTGGTGGCCAGGAGGGCGAGAATATTGGGGCAAGGGCGAAGGACGAAAATTCGTGACAAGGACGAAAATTCGGGACAAGGACGAAAATTCGGGACAAGGACGCAAATTCGCGGCAAGGACGAAAATTCGGGACAAGGACGAAAATTCGTGACAAGGACGAAAATTGGAGACAAGGACGAAAACTCGAGACAAGGACGAAAATTCGGGACAAGGACGAAAATTCGTGACAAGGACGAAAATTCGAGACAAAG
Source organism: Chloromyia formosa (assembly GCA_964017055.1). NCBI lineage: Eukaryota > Metazoa > Arthropoda > Insecta > Diptera > Stratiomyidae > Chloromyia > Chloromyia formosa. The sequence continues at coordinate 5,699,355 of OZ024819.1, read as the reverse complement.
ACGAAAGTTCACGACAAGCACGAAAATTCGGAACAAGGACGAAAATTCGGGACAAGGGCGAAAATTCGGGACAAGGACAAAAATTGGGGACAAGCACGAACATTCAGAACAAGGACGAAAATTCGTGACAAGGACGAAAATTCGGGACAAGGACGAAAATTCGGAACAAGGACGAAAATTCGGGACAAGGGCGAAAATTCGGGACAAGGACGAAAATTGGGGACAAGCACGAACATTCAGAACAAGGACGAAAATTCGTGACAAGGACGAAAATTCGGGACAAGGACGAAAATTCGTGACAAGGACGAAAATTCAGAACAAAGACGAAAATTCGGGACAAGGACGAAAATTCGGGACAAGGACAAAAATTGGGGGCAAGCACGAAAATTCGGAACAAGGACGAAAATTCACAAGGACGAAAATTGAGGACAAGGATGAAAATTGGAGATAAGGACGAAAATTCGTGACGACGAAAATTCGGGACAAGGACGAAAATTCGTGACAAGGACGAAAATTCGTGACAAGGACGAAAATTGGAGACAAGGACGAAAATTCGTAACAAGACCGAAAATTCGGGACAAGGACGAAAATTTGGGACAAGGACGAACATTTGCGACAAGGACGAAAATTCGGGACAAGGACGAAAATTCGTGACAAGGACGAAAATTGGAGACAAGGACGAAAACTCGAGACAAGGACGAAAGTTCACGACAAGCACGAAAATTCGGAACAAGGACGAAAATTCGGGACAAGGACGAAAATTCGTGACAAGGACGAAAATTCGGGACAAGGACAAAAATTGGGGGCAAGCACGAAAATTCGGAACAAGGACGAAAATTCACAAGGACGAAAATTGAGGACAAGGATGAAAATTGGAGAAAAGGACGAAAATTCGTGACGACGAAAATTCGGGACAAGGACGCAAATTCGCGGCAAGGACGAAAACTCGAGACAAGGACGAAAATTCGTGACAAGGACAAAAATTGGGGGCAAGGACGAAAATTCGGGATAAGGGCAAAAATTCGGGACAAGGACGAAAATTCGAGACAAGGACGAAAACTCGAGACAAGGACGAAAATTCGGGACAAGGACGAAAATTCGAGACAAGGACGAAAACTCGAGACAAGGACGAAAATTCGGGACAAGGACGAAAATTTGTGACAAGGACGAAAATTTGGGACAAGGACGAAAATTCGGGACAAGGACGAAAATTCGGGGCAAGGACGAAAATTTGCGACAAGGACGAAAATTCGGGACAAGGACGAAAATTCGCGACAAGGACGAAAATTCGCGACAAGGACGAAAATTCGTGACAAGGACAAAAATTCGGGACAAGGACGAAAATTTGCCACAAGGACGAAAATTTGCCACGAGGACGAAATTTCGGGACAAGGACGAAAATTCGTGGCAAGGACGAAAATTTGGGACAAGATGAAAATTCGCAACAAGCACGAAAATTCGGGACAAAGACAAAAATTCACGACAAGGACGAAAATTTGGGACAAGGACGAAAGTTCACAAGCACGAAAATTTGGGACAAGGACGAAAATTGGAGACGAGAGAGAAACCTGCGAGAATTGGGAACAAGGAGAGGTAAATGGTGGGCACAAGGACGAGCAAATGAAGGCCACACGGACGAGAAAATGAGGAGAGCAAGAGCTTGAATGAGAAAAATACTGAGTGAAGATCTTATCCGCTAGGTGAAACATCCTCCGCTCTCCACACGAATCGCAAGTCACAATTCTCAAGCAACTTACACACACACAACCTGGACTACTACAAACAAATCAAATAACTTAAACGGGCAACAGGTAAAAATTAAAGCTATTACACCAAAAACACACGGACTCTGTGTATATAGTTGTGTGTGTGTGTCTGTGTGTGTATGTCTCAAACAATCACACTTGGGCTCTATGTTCAGGTATTGATGTTGCCGTTGCATTACCACTATTATTCATAAGATTACTACAACTAGTCTTACTTAAATTAACTGTAGAATGAATACTATTATTTGTCGTATCGCGACTATTATTCGTTAGTCCGATTTTTCTTATACTTGTACTACTATTAGAACTATCGCTGTTTTTTATAAGTGGCAATGTTTGTTCAATCGGACACGACGTGGACGGTATGGGACTATTGCGACTATTATTCTCCATACTATTATGCAGTGATGTTGTACGTCGCACGTTATTTAGTAGATGATCCTGGCTATTGTTGTCGGCGGGAGGAGCAGGGGCAAGGGGAGACCGTTTATTGGGCGATGGCCACGACTGAAATGTAGTCGTTGTCGTAGTCAGGGGTTGTAAATGTGGTTTTGTTGTTGTCGTCTCGATAAGTGGCATTATTTGTTGTTGCTGACCTGTCAGCTCAGCATCAATACTACGATATCGTTTCATTGCGTCCCCGCTACCTCCATCCAGCCCATTCCCCCGATTTGAATTGATCGGTTCACTATTATTGCCACCCAATCGGCCACCGCCATTATGGAATGCCGTCTCGGCGGATAATGTGTCCGCGCTGACGCTGGTCTGATTTTGCTGTTGCAGACGAAAGCGTGCTTGTAAATTCAACGATTGTGTCAAATGCGTCCCGATACCATTGCCAATTGAATTATTATTATTGTTACATTCATTGCCCTTTTTCGTATGACATATAATCAATAGCCAGATAATTGATGTCGTGATTGTACAACAGAATATTGTTATGATAATAATGCCCGTCATTACGTCACTATTAACCATGGCCGTTCGCACGATCTTGGCCGCTTTTACGGTCACCGCACGCACGGCCGCGCCCAGTTCATTTTTGATTTTGCACTTGTACACGCCCGCATCAATATAGTCGTCCGCTTGCGTGACAATCAACAATTGCCCGTCGGCGGCAAAATAATATCTTTCGGGTGGATGTTTCCATGAAACCGGCTCATCATCCTTGTACCAATTGATTTCGGGCCATGGCGAGCCCTGTACGAAACAATCAACTACGAATGACTTACCTTTGACGATTTCATAGTGAAAGTCCGAGGCCTTGATGAAAGCCGGAATTTCTGAAAAGAAAACAGAAATGAGTACACACACACGCGAAAAGCAGCACAACAACAAAACACCGTACCATGAACCGTTAGAGTCGCATTCGCCTTTATTACGCCTGCTGGATTTTCGGCCGTACACGTATAAACACCCATATCCGTGGGCTTTGCATTGATTATGAAAAAAGCATCATCCGTTGGCATGACATGCATGCGTCGTTCGCGAGCGGCCGGAAAATCATTGCCGCCGTCCTTTTGCCATGCAATTTGTGGCATTGGTTCACCGTACGCGGAACAGTCCAGTCGTGCAGTATTGCCCGCCTTCAGTGTGACATTGGTGGGCGTGCGACGAAAGCCCGGATAACCTAAGCGGAATCGGGAGATTATTAATATCGCGTCCCAGAGCATGAGAGGAAAAACTTACTCGACACGGTAATTTTGAAACGTTGCGAATACGCCGAACCGAAATTATTCGACACAATGCACTGATATTTGCCATTGTGCTCGCGATTCATGTCGATCAGATGCAAAAAGCTCGATACGATTGTATTGTTATTCATCTCCTGGACGACACGTGTCTCGGTCTCGTTGTTGCTGTCCTTCAAGTCGAAATTGTCGCGACGCCACTGGAACGACATTGTCTCGGGCTTGGACGATATCGCCGTACATTCGAGCGTGACATTGGTGCCTTTGATGGCCAACTGATTGGATGGCTCTTTGATGAGGCGCGGCTTGGGCGATTCATCTGCGGGGGGGAAACAGATGAAACAAGCGAAACATTTCGGGCCAATTCACACACTACTTACTGCACATGAAATCCTCATCCCGACGCAACGTCATCAGCGGTCTGCCACGCACCTCGGGCGGATAGTCACACACCAGAACGAGATCGTTTTGTTCGCCGCCGTCAATATGCTGCTGTTGGAGCGCTGCATCGTCCACCATACGTCGTTCGCTAAGCCATCCGTACAACCATTGCAGGCTACAATCGCACAGAAAATGTGACGAGTTCAGTACGAGTCGCTGCAGCCGTTTGAGCGGCTCGAATGCATTCAATTGTATCGTCGTGATATTGTTGCCGTTCAAATTCAACGACACCAACGCCTCCAGTCCGGCAAATGCCTTCTTATTGATCGATTTCACGTCGTTGAATTTGAGCTCTAGCGTTTGGAGTTTTTTCAGCGTGGCAAATGGCGCGGGCGTGCCCTCAATTGTTGCCGACAAACGATTACCGCTCATATCCAAATACTCGATATTCGCGAGACAGGCGAAACTGCCGTCGTCAATGTAGCGGATTGAGTTGTATTGCAAGTGGAGCTTTTTCAATTTGCCCAAACATTTGAAATTGTTACGCGCAATGCCGGAAAGATTGTTAAACGATAGATCGAGTGCGACAAGTTGTTGCATAAATTCCCACGTGTCCGGTTCGAGTTTGGCGATTGTATTGTTCGACAGCGAGAGCGTGGTGAGAGTGTTCAAGCTGAAGAAGCCGCTACGACTTAGATTGGTCAATCGATTCGTGTCCAATTCGCTGTAGAGAAAGGGACAGAAATGAAGTTTAACACTGCGAGGGGGGGGGAAATAATATCGTGTCACTTACATGACAGCTACGGATCGTAGTGGCGCAAATACACCGTCGGGCAAATGTTCGATTCCATTCGAGCGTAGTTTCAGAACGCGCAATTGTTCGAGTCCCTTGAAACTGGTCCACGTAATGTTCAGGCGATTGTGGCTCAAATCCCTGCGTGTTAGTAGGCAAAAAGGGGAACGGGGGAGAGGCAAAGTGTTACAAAAAATGTCAGAAAAAGAAAGAAAACTCGATCGTGTATTTTATTTACAATTTCTTCACCACATTCAACGATTTAAACAACTCGTTGGGCAAATCGCGCAGCTGATTGTGACCCAAATGCAACTCGATCAGTTTGCCGAGAGCGTCCAGCGCGCCGGCTGTGATAGATTCGATTTGATTGCCGTTCAAATTGCTGTGGAGATAGAGAGAGAGAGAGAGAGAGGAGGTGGTGGTGGAGGCGGGAGGGTCAGAAAATTACAAGCGCGCCCTCGGCCCTATACTTACAGCAAATTGATTTTATTCGGATTCGGAAACGCGTCCACTCCGATCGTCTTGATGCGATTCTTCATCAAATCCAATTCGCGCAATTCCGGCAACAGCTGCAGGGACTTTTGTGAGATCGCCTGAATGCGATTGTGTGCCAAATTTAATTTTTCCAGTGCGACAAGTCCTTTGAATTGAGGCATTCGTGTCAGGTGGTTCTTCTTCAGATTTCTGTGGAAAGATCGATCAGAATTTAAGACCCGAACGGGAGAGGATGAGGAGCGCGCGCGCGCGCGCGCTCTACTTACAGGCTGATGAGAAACGGCAAAATTCCTATTGAATCCTCCACACTGTCGTCCAATTTGTTGCCCGTCAGCTCCCTACACACACACACACAACCACACACGAGACAATCGTAAATAAACAAAAAGAAAATTTCGAAAAAATTCAGCAAGGACTTACAAATTCCGCACCCATTGCGGCAAAGCCGGCACACGTTGTAAATTTTGCTTTTTGCATTCAAAATAGTCGCCCAGACAGGCACACGGTGCCGGACATCCTCCACTGTCGTCTGCACTGACACCGGACGGCGATGACATCGCGGCCAACTGCTGCTGCTGCTGATCCTGCACAGGATCCGATAAAAATTCACTGGGGACCGAGGCGATGAATTTGGCATTTCCGTTGAGCGGAAATTCGCCGCCGGCAAAATTCAATAAATGTCGTTGTTGTTGCTGCTGCGCCCCCGCGCCACTAATGGCAACAATCACACTGAACAGGACGAGCCGGTGAAACGCTTTGACAGTGGAAGTGACAGGATCGTTGGTGTTGTTGTTGTTTTTGTTGATATGGCGGCTGGTGTGGAAATTGCGTATCCACTGACAGGAGGCGATCACCATGCTGGCTGCAATGACAGCTCTAGGGCAGTCGCCGCGGCCGCTCGTGTGTCCTTTTTGCTACAAAACTCGCGGCGGCCCCCACCCACCCACGCGTCTATGTGCAGCTGTCAAGTCGTGTCAACAACAGCGGCCAATCGGTGAGCCGGGATCGGTTGCTCGGCCAGGGACGACGACGACTCCTCCCCGGGCGACGACAGGATAAACAAATTCGCCGCGACTCATTGAATGCCGCCCACCACACACACACGTACACAGGACGAGAGAATATTCGGATGCCGAGCGGACGCGCCTTCTTCCCCCCGCCGCGGATCGGCCACGCACGATCACACGATCAAATCAAATCACAAACAATTCAACGACAAACAAAAAGTGCGTGCATTTGACATTTCTCCAGATGCGGCGAACTAGGATAACGCGAGAAGTCTTCGTGCCATCGGTGGCCGCGGTCGTTTGCGGCCGCAAGGCGCTGCTTCGCCCACCCACTCCTGTTCACTTGCATAACATAGCGCGTGTGTGTGCGTGTTCGTGTTTTTTCGCGCGCGCAACACACGACGGCGACGACGACGCACCTGACGATGTCACCCGCACCCCCCACGCACAATTTCGCGGGCTTTTTTGCACATAGAACTTTTGCGCGTGGAAATCCTTTTTTTTCGCCCACGCACTTTTTTCTCACGCCCGCCGAATGCGTGCAATTAACCGCCCACCGCGGGACACGAGCAGAAAAAAAACACCCCGAACACCTTCCGATTTCCAACGATGAGACGAGACGGGACCGAAAAAATACGAACGCCGTGTGCAGACACAACACCGGGAGCGCCGATTCACTTGAAACGCAAAAATAGCGCAATGCGATCACTTGAATCGCGTGCGGATTGCACAAAACTCGAAGCGAGCACTTGAAACTGCACAGAAATGGGCAAAAATTTGCCGAAAACACGGCGGAAAATTGTGGAAAAATGATAAAATCGCTGATCGGACAACTGCCACCGTTCGCGTTGAGCGTTCACTGACGATTTAAAATGGCGTTGCGAGTTTGAATGCAGCGGCGCGCGGGAATGGTCGAATGGGAATGGTCGAAAAGTGGCGACAATTTGTGTGGATCGAAATTACGAATTCAATAAATTGCACAATTTGAATGAATTTGTGTTTCGGACGGACGATATAAGCGACATTCAATTAGAATTTGTTATTGTTAACATAAACCCAAGCCATCCAAACGTCATTTTCACCGGCTAATGGCAATTTTCACATACGTTCCACATTCTGCAAAAAAAAGTTTGTTTTGACATTTCCAGCCACAGCTGTCATTCTGCCAACCACTACGTCTGGACGTGCCGGACGGCGAACTCGGTTGTGTGTGAGACGCGCGACTTTTTTCCCCTCTATTTGTGTATTTCCTAAAGCTTTCCGGGGGCGGTAGGCGCGAGAGCGAGCCAAATTTATCTCGTCTCGATTGTGCGCGAACTTTCGCCCTGCCTATGCTGACACACACACACATTACAAATCGCCGTCGCCGCTGCGACACGACCGAAGAGTGTCGCGTAAATCGGCTCGCGCGCTCAACCAAATACTCGAAGTGTCAGCGTCCGCGCGCCGCCCGGGAATTCGCTACTTGGCTCCGGCGGAGCTTTTGCACGAAAAGTTTTCAATTCGTACCGTGTTGTCGTCGCCACGAGAAGCGCGCGACAAAAGGTGTCGTGCGTGTGTGTGTGTGCGAGTGTCGTGTACCGTACCAAAACAAAAGTTGCTCGCGCGACTCGCCAGTTGTGTGTATCGCTCGCTCGTGTTGCTCGAGATAGTCTCTTATCGTGCGAGTCTCGCGCGTGAATTTTTGTATCTTTTCCGTGGAACCTCGCCCCCCGCGTCACCGGTGTCGAGTGCTCGTTCGGTGTATGTTGTGCGTACGCGATTGTACGCGTTTCCCCCGTGTGCTGAACTCTCAAGTGCACCCCTTCCCCGCCCCACTTGTGACCGTATGTGTGGCCTCTCACTCTGTGTGTCTCCCGCCACTGTTTCAGCAGTGCCCCGTCCCCCCTCCGCGCGACATTTTAACGATGTTATGATGCGCGTCACAGCATCTGCAGATTCGTAGCACCACATCCGAGTGAACGTTTCTGATCTCGCCGACGACCCGAAAGACGACGAGCGGCGGAGCACGAGACATACCTAAAAAAAAAATCGAAAAAGAATCGCGAAAATACCCCAAAAATATGGCGAGCAGAGACGAAGTTGACGGCGACGAATATTCGGGCTGATTGTCGTGTGTGGTGGGTTCCTGTGTTTGTCACGTAACTTGTGTGGTGTGTCAAACGGAAAGTCGCTCGCATAGGCTCGCGCGCGTGTGAAACGGAACGAACGAAAAATCAGAAAATCTCTCGCCTCGCATTCTTCCACACAGTGCTCGCGTGTTCTCGGTCATCGTGTGTGGATTTATCGTCGTATCGGCCCCGGCCCGCCGCGCGCCCGCCCCGCCGGGTAAAAACGTGAAAAAGTCACGAAGAACGGCCAAAGAAGTGATTGAGTGCAGTGCATTGGGCTCAGTAGTTTGCTTGCCCGACAGAAGAGTGTGGACTTGAACCACTGTGGGCCCCCCTCGAGACAATTTTCTTGTGTTCTTCTTCTTCTTCAGTGGTGTGTTGATTCCGCGCGAGTGATTCCTCCCGAGTGTGTGTTCTCGCCCCCTTACCCTCGTCCCAACTTAACGGGCCCCCGTCCCCCCACCACTCGAAGAAGTGTGCTCGCATCCCCAGCCAAGTGTCAAAAGTGCCAAGTGTGCGCGCCTGTGTGTGTGTCTGTATAAATAAGAAAATCGGCGAAAATCCCAAAAGTGCGGATCAAAAACAATTTTTGAGTGCAAAAGTGGCAAAAGTTGGGCGAATCTTTTTTTAGTATGCAAAGATAGGCACACGCACAGTGCGAAGAGAGGGAGGAGAGTGTGTGTATGTGCGTTCACGTGCGTGTGTGTGTGTAGTGTAGTGCAAAAATTGAAACAGGAGGGGAGCCTCATCGTCACCCACTCCCGATCAGCTGGGACGTTGTCGTGTGATTCAAGTGTTGCTGTGGCGGTTGTTGTTGTTGTCGACGGTGTTGCTGTAGCAAGGTGAGTGGTAGGCCTAAGTTCTTCTGCTTCCTCTTATTCTTATCACACACGAGCCGCCTTGACAAGCGGTCCGTGCGGAGGCGACACGACCAAATCAGAACGATATGACCAAATGGACAGATATGTACACAAAATCACCGACTAAATGCTAAAATATCCGCTCGCTCACATCTCACACTCATATAACTCGCACACAACGCTCATAACATGTTCCAGATTTAGGTCACACAACAGAAATTCGCAAGAAATTCGCACCAGCTCTTATCGCTTCGTGCCCGTTCGCCGCACCAGCGACGAGCGGGGGTGGAGAAGTGTCAAATGATTGCTGTCTCTGTCAAAGATGCTTGCTGTCTGTTAAGGCTCACTTGTGATTTTTGGGTTTCTTATTTTTTTTAACTCTTCTCTTCCTTTTTATTTGTTTTGCATCTTTTTTCTTCCTTTTTATTTTGTTTTCCCTTTTATTGTTTTTTTTTCCTTTTCTCATCAACTTGAAACCTTTTACCTCTCCCTCACCGCGCGCTTCGCGCGCACCTCGCCCTTCATATATTTCTGCAGCGCTCCTTGGAGACTTTTTCCTCTTTTTTTTTCCTTTTTTCCATTTTTTCCATTTTTTCCTTTTTTCCTTTTTTTCCTTTTTTCCTTTTTTCCTTTTTTCCTTTTTTCCTTTTTTTCTTTTTTTTCTTTTTTTTCTTTTTTTTTCCTTTTTTCCTTTTTTCCTTTTTTTCCTTTTTTTCCTTTTTTTCCTTTTTTTCCTTTTTTTTCCTTTTTTTCCTTTTTTTCCTTTTTTTCCTTTTTTTTCCTTTTTTTCCTTTTTTTCCTTTTTTTCCTTTTTTTTCCTTTTTTTCCTTTTTTCCTTTTTTCCTTTTTTTTCCTTTTTTTCCTTTTTTTCCTTTTTTTTCCTTTTTTTTCCTTTTTTTCCTTTTTTTCCTTTTTTTCCTTTTTTTCCTTTTTTTCCTTTTTTTCCTTTTTTTTCCTTTTTTTCCTTTTTTTCCTTTTTTTCCTTTTTTTTTCCTTTTTTTTCCTTTTTTTCCTTTTTTTTTCCTTTTTTTCCTTTTTTTCTTTTTTTTTCCTTTTTTTCCTTTTTTTCCTTTTTTCCTTTCTCATTAACTTGTAAGTAGTCCGAATGGCGCAATGGTTAGCACATTCGCCTTCAACGCACTGGGCCTCGGTTCGATTCCTGCTGAATGCGCTAGTTTTCGATAAAAAAAAGGGGATTTACGTGCCGGACTATGAGTCCACTCAGCTGTTTAATGGGTACCCATTTATGGGGTAAATAACTCGGTTGAGCGTATTGCTGATCACACACACCTCTGCACAAGACATACCGTCACGATCTAGAAAATGAGATCGTTCCCGCGGCAGCCGGTTCGTCGTGCCGGAACGATCCGTTTTTCAACGGCCAAGAGCTGCCAAACCCCCTCGTTGCAAGAAGAACTGCAGTATTCGAAGCATCGCCACCACAGCAACAACAACAGAAAATGAGATGATACTAACTCATCTCGAGGCCATGGTTCAGATTGGACTGTTGCGCCAGTTATTTATTTTATTAACTTGAAACCTTTTTCCTTTGGCTCACCGCGCGCTTCGCGCGCACCTCGCCCTTGGGATATTTCTGCAGCGCTCCAAGGAGCGCTGCCTTGTCCTTATTCATCCTTTGAGAACTGTAACACTCCTTTCATCAGTTTCGGTAGCATCTTTTGCCACTTGATGGAGTTTTAGGCTTCGATGACGTCTCCAAAGCCTAGAGGAAGCCCTACATCCCCTCAAGGATCGTTAAGGACAGGGCAGCGCTCCTTGGAGCGCTGCAGAAATACCCTAAAGGCGAGGTGCGCGCGTAGCGCGCGGTGAGCCCAAGGGAAATGATTCCAATTAAATCAGAAATGATCCTCATTAATTTGTAATCATTTTCCTGGGGCTCACCGCGAGCTTCGCGCGCACCTCGCCTCGCTCCAAGGAGCGCTGCCTTGTCCTTATTCATCCACCGGGAGCTGTAACGCTCCTTTCATCAGTTCCGGTAGCATCTTTTGCTACTTGATGGAGTTTTATCCTTTGATGAAGTCTCCAAAGCCTGGAGGAAGCGCTGCAGAAATATCTTAAAGGCGAGATTCGCGCATAGTGCGCGGTGAGCCCCAGAAAAATGGTTACAATTAAATCAGAAATGATCCTCATTCATTTGTAATCATTTTCCTCTGGCTCACCGCGCGCTTCGCGCGCACCTCGCCCTTGAAATATTTCTGCAGCGCTCCAAGGAGCGCTGTCTTGTCACCTGTACAATCATCAGCTGTATGGGTCGTGTAAACCGTTTCCTCGACCCTACCAGACAGAGGGGCGCTTATGAGATGCCTCGCGTAAGTGACACAGGTGCTTGGTGAAAGGCTGGAGCTGGTGACTGAGGTGAAAGTCCACCTGCGGGGTTCCGTATACAACACAATTCACTTTGCGCCTTCTTTGAACCATGTGAACCGCAGTCTACACAGAGAAGCGACCTGTTAGACTAGGGCAGAAACTTTGATTGCTTTGCATCAGGTCCAGCGTAGCGTGAAAGTCTACGGAACTTTCGAGAGGTCGCGACAGCCGGGGCGTCTGCTTTGCGATCCAAGGAGAGGAAAGGACGGTCGAAGCGTTACGTCACTGGTCATGGATCTATTTCAAGACCCAAACTTCCAGCCGGTACTCCTGACAGGAAGTCACCCAAAAAGAATACCTTCCAAAGGAGTTCTAAAATCAGGCGATCACCGGTACAGGGCCAGTTGAACGAGAGTTCGCTGAGCCTGGAGGTGGACGAGAGCTCCACTCTGATGATTACTGTACAGCGGTTCCATCTAACCGTGCTGTGGACAGTTGCGGAACCTCGAGACCGTAAACTGCCGGACGGGAAGCGAGCGGCGGCTAGGCCCACTAGCGGCCAGAAACGGAGCGAGCAACGCACTTGACAGAGGAAGGCGAAGAGTGCAGCCAAGGAAGCGGTGAAATTGGACTCCAAGGGAAAATCCGCGCCAACTACCGAGCGCCAACGATCGGAGGAGAAATCCTCCACAGGTGGTAAGACGACCAAAAAGCGGCGACAGGAGACAACGACCCGCGTCTCTTACCGCGCGAGTCACATCAAGCCGGCTGTCGTCAATAAACTTGGGCAGCACGAATGGCGGCTCGGTGATGACTGATGACACGTGGCTAGAACAGTCCTCAAACGCATCCCCGAAGAACTGCTAGAGTAACCGGGGATTGATGGATTAGAGGATAAAATTTTACGGAAACGCGACACCTCACCAGACCTCCATCCTACACTTAGGGGTCTAGAATCGGATATCGCGCTCGGTGGCCGTGATCGTTCGGTCACCGCTCTACGATACTAATCTAGAGCTCGGAGATCAAATCTCGGCGCGATCAAAAACTTTCTGGGGGTACTAATAGAACTCCCATAGTGCTACGAGCTTGTCAGTATAAAGACGGCGCGGATAGGAGGTGCGTGCTAGCAACTGCACTTCCGAAAAGTAGATATGCTATTGAAACGTCAACGAGGCATAGAAATGCTAGAGATGTTGACGCGCCCATACCCCTGGAGGGGTCAAGGCAATTAGAGAGAGGTCCTCTTAGAAGGTGCACCTTGGATCGTATAAGAGAGGCACTTAGGAAGCTCTTATACGATCCAAGGTGCACCAATCCAATTCTAGACCCGAAGCCTTGGCTTTATGAGTATGAAACGCGCTCCGGCAAACCACCCGCAGTTGACTAATGGAAGAACACTACACCATGGTGGCTTTTTATTCTTCATGATTCCCTGCCAAGGCAGGATTCTAACTTAGCCACAAGGAGTGAGTGAGCCGGGGTATTGACCACATCATCTAGCTCTTCTCTATCCCGAGCCTGACTTGAAAGTGGAGGTAAAATTTCAGTTAGCATTTTCCGCCAGGTGGGCCAGTCCGTCCGGCAACGATTGCGGAATTTAGACATAGCTTCGGAACGTATAGCAAGGCTGAATTCAAGTTACCGATGATCGGAGAAGGAAGTGGTCAACCGATACTCTCCAATCCCGGACGGTATGATGAAGCTAGTCCGAGAACCTCCTGTCTGTTACGAGTGATAAAGGTTGGCTTGCAGCCCAATAAGAAACTCAAACACAGCTTCACCTCGAGCTGGCCATTAGCATCACAGCCCAGAATTAGGCCCCATTTATCATTCTATGCTGTAGAAATGACATTCTGTAGCTGGTGCGGTGGGAAAGTTCCGATATGGTCATGTGCCAGATAGGCCCCGAAGTAAGCCAGAGTCGGTGACTCCTCCGTTCCACACTGACAGTGACTTCCCGACAACATCACAGGATCTGGGCTTACCCTGATCCTTAATATAGAAAACAGTATAGTTTGCGGCCCGCAGACCCTCGTACACAGTCTTTTACAACCCACGGCTCCTGAATAAGGACCACGTCTTCTGCGCTTCGTGCAGGGCGGAATGCAAGAGCAGCAGAGGCTGCTTTGGAATGATGCAAGTTCATTTGAAGAAAATGATATGGAGCAAAGGTTGTCCGTGAGAGGGACCCACTCGACTACATTAATCTTCCAACTGCGATCCGAGTGATACGTCCAGCAGGGAAGGCTCAGATATGCCATCCAGACGACACGTTTGATCTGAGGAAAGTGACATAACATCGTCCTGAGTATCACGAGGATAGCGCATCATTATCCACCATACCGTCCATAGGCGCAGAAGTGAGGGTGTTATCGGAAGCAGCCAAGTCACCTCCCCCCCCCCAGGTAGGCCCCGGCTGCAGACCCTCTCTTTCGTCCTTCCTATAGATCTTCAGTGTAACGCTTGAAGGGTCATACGAAATCACACCGCTAGTTCTCGCCAAAGGCGCTAGAGATTCACGATTAATAATAATAACCGCGCCCCGGGAATTACCCTGTGGCACCTCGAGTTTACCCGTACGTCAGTCGTGTGTAGGCAAACGCAGATTTGATGACCTAATAATATGAAGGATAGCAAAAGAATCTGCTGGATAAGCAGGGACCCATATGCGGGCTCTTGGTCGCGACGGAATATGGTCTCTTGAGACGACCTCCAGGTTAGCACCCGGCCAAAACTCACCCGCTCTCTGTCTGGATCCTGTTAGTCCCTTGTGGGGACTCTGATTTAATTGTAGCCATTTTCCTGCGGCTCACCGCGCGCTGCGCGCGCACCTCGCTCGTCAGATATTTCTGCAGCGCTCCAAGGAGCGCTGCCCTGTCTTTAACGATACTTGTAGAGAGATGTAGGGCTTCCTCCAGGCTTTGGAGACTTCATCGAAGTCTCCTTTCATCAGTTCCAGAAATATCTGACGAGCGAGGTGCGCGCGTAGCGCGCGGTGAGCCCAAGGATAATGGTTACAATAAATCAGAGATGATCCTCATTCATTTGTAATTATTTTTCTGGGGCTCATCGCGCGCTTCGGGCTCACCTCGCTCTGCAAGGGGCGCGGTGAGCGTTTCTGAGGTTAATAGAAACCCCATCCGATAGGGGACTTGTGCTTATTAATTTCAGCGCTAAAAATCGCTGTTAAATGGCTCACCGCGCGCTGTCGCGCGCACCTCGCCTCATAATGTTAGGCAGCGCTCCGTGGATCTAGGAAAACTCTTTGATGGATTGTAACGAGACAGAGGTGAAAACCCTTGTCCCCGATGGAGGGGGGGGGGGGGTCTCTTTTTGCAACGGAGGACCTCACTTTATCAGTTTCAGCGCCAGAACTCTCTTAAAATAGCAAGAATCGCTGTCTAATGCCTCACCGCGCGCTATCGCGCGCACCTCGCTTCAGCAACTTAAGCAGCGCTGCCTTGATTCAGAAGAATCCTTTTGCGGGCTAAAACGAACCCTAAACTGAACTGAGACGTCGCCATCGGGGGGAGAGACCCTTGTGTCTGGTGGGGGGAATCTTCCTTTATCAAGTTCAGCGCTAGAGCTCCCTTAAATTCGCAAAGATCCCTGTCGAATGGCTCACCGCACCTCGCCTCGATTTTTGAGGCAGCGCTACCTTGACCCAGGGACAGCCTTTCGCGGATTGAAAGGGATCCTAAATTGGACGGAGACAGGGGAGAGACCCTTGTCCTCGACGGGGGACCTCCCTTTATAAATTTCAACGCCAAAGCTCTCTTAGATTCGTAAAAATCGCTGTCTAATGGCTCACCGCGCGCTATCGCGCGCACCTCGCCTCAACCATTTGGTGCAGAGGAATCCTTTCGGGAGCTAAAACGAATCCTGGACTGGACTAAGACCTCGACATCGGGGGAGACACTTGGTGAGGGAGTCTCCCTTTATCAATTTCAGCGCCAGAGCTCCCTTAAATCCGCAAAGACCGTTGTTCAATGGCTCAATGCGCGCGCACCTCGTCTCAATATTTGAAGCAGCGCTGTCTTAACCCAAGGCAACCCTTTCGTCGATTGAAGCGAACCCTAGATTGGACGGGGGAGAGAGACCCTTTATAAATCTTAGCGCCAAGCTCTCCTAAATTCGCAAAAATCGCTGTCTAATGGCTCGCCGCGCGCTGTTGCGCGCACCTCGCCTCAGACATTCTTTTGCAAACTAAAACGAACCCTATATTGGACCGAGACCTCGTCTTCAGGGGAGAGACCCTTGTGCCTAGTGGGGACCTCTTTTTACATTTACTCAGGAGAATCCTTTCGAGTGTTAAATGGAACCCTACACGGGACTAAGACAGGGAAGAAATCCTTGCCCTTGGTGGAAAACCTCTCTGACAATGGGGAGGGACCTGCACCTCCCTTTATGTATTTCCGCGCCTAAATTCAGAAAGATCGCTGTCGCTCGCCTCGATATTTCAACCAGCGCTCCAAGGAACGCTGCCTTGACCCTGGGGGAATGCTTTCAGGGGGGGGGGGGGGGGGCTCCCTTCATCGATTGCACCTCCAGAACACCTCTTTCTGGTGCGGGAATTTCGAGTGTTATCCATTTTATGCCAAAACAAAAAACACTGGACGTGTTAAGGTGGAAGGGGAGCACAGAAAACATTTTGGAGAGTTCTCGGTGCTATGTTACAGGAACAGCGTTCCTCGCATCGATGCATTTGCTACTGCTACAGCTGCTGCTAAGCGGGGCCTTCGCAACCCGTCCTCCCTCCTAAAAAAACGAATCTCTTCTCACGGGGTGGTGGGGTCGAAAATATATTCGGTCACCGAATAAATTCTATTCCTGATGGACGACGGCACACACTCGAGTCATTTTGATACACACAGATCTGCGTGCAAGAGAAAGATACATTTATATTAATTGGGTGTAGATAGACGATGCGACCAAGTGTCGGTGAAGCTCTCTACTAGTCGCAGCGAGAGCTCTAGCGAGCGCATGGTGTAGTGGGATGCCATGCCATGCCATGGTGGCAAATCTCACGAGTGTGGGCCAAAAGCAAAAACAGAAAAAAGAAACTAAAACGTGAACTTAGCGGTATAAAAATAAAACTCGGAAAGTCACACATGCACACAATCGGAAACATGCTCGTTTTCGTCTTTTTTTTTTTGGCAACCACCAACTGATCCACCCGCTCCCCTAAGTCTGTCGCGAACGATGGAACGGTGTGGGGCCTCAACATCAAATCCTCACCTCCGAAACTAATGTCCATGACAAAAATTTAGCCAAAACTTGAAAAGGAATGCGATCGAATGTCCTACAGGAAGTCTTACATTTCATCAAGGGTCTTTCGGGATCCTAGAGAACGTCTTACAACTCGTCAAGGGTCTTCAACTTCTTCTGAACTGGTTAAGGCGACGTTACACCTTACTGTGGACGATCAAGGACAACGGACAGGACAACGTAGCGCTGCTAAAAGTTATGAAGCGAAAAGATTACAATTTTCTTTCCGGCTCACCTCGCCCGTTTCTCTGTTTTTCCCCAAGGAGCACTGCCTTGTCTTTAAAGATTTTGGAGGGGCTATAATACTTCCTCTAGGATTCAGCGACTTCATCAATGCCTAGCCTTTGTTCAGTCAACAAAAAAAGCCTCTGAATTGGTGTAGAGAACGTTACACCTGCCAGTGCGCGATGAAGGAGGCGAGGTGCGCCCAAACAAAACGATTAGAACTTTGTGGGACTTGTCTCATCTCGAGTTTAGGTCCTTAAAAAGCGCTACCTCGTTCTTGATCATCCACTAGCAGTGTAACGTCTATTCACCAGTTCAGAGGTCGCCCTTGATCGAGGTCTAAGCTCCCTCAATTCTAGAGGAAGCCTTACGTCCCCATCAAAAGTCTCTCAAGGACAAGGCTGCGCTCCTCGGAGCGCCATGAATGATATTAAGGGCGAGGTGCGCGCGTAGCGCGCGGTGAGCCCGGAAGAAAGGATCAGAACTATGTGGGACTCCTCTCATCACGGTGGAAAGGATGATGACTATGTGGGACTCGTCTCATCACGAGCTCAGGTCCTTAAGAAGCGCTACCTTGTCCTTGATCACCCATTGGCAGGTGTGACGTCTGTTCACCAGTTCAGAGGTCGTGCTTGATCAAGGTCTAAGCTCCTTCAATTCTAGAGGAAGCCTTACGGTCCCCTCAAGAGTCTTCAAGGACAAGGCAGCGCTCCTTGGAGCGCTGCCGACAGAAAAAAAGGCGAGGTGCGCGCGAAGCGCGCGGTGAGCCGAAACACAAGGATTAGACCTTTGTGGGTCTCGTCATGACAGCCTTTCGTTGATTGAAACGGACCCTAAATTGGACGGAGACAGAGGAGAGACCCTTGTCCCCGACGGGGGACCTCCCTTTATCAATTTCAACGGCAAAGGTCTCTTAAATTAGCAAAAATCGCTGTCTAATGGCGCTGATGTAGTGCCTCAATTCCAGGGGAAGCCTTACATTCCCCTCAAGAGTCTCCCAAGGGCAAGGCTGCGCTCCTTGGAGCGCTATGAAAGAGATTGAAGGCGCGGTGAGCCGAAACACAAGGATTAGAACTTTGTGGGTCGCGTCTCATCTTGAGTTCAGGTCCTTAAGAAGTGCTACCTTGTCCTTGATCACCCACTAGCGGTGTAATGTCTATTCACCAGTTCAGAGGCATATTTTCTTGCTTTATCGAGGTCTAAGGCGTTGATGTAGTCCCTCAATTCTAGAGGAAGCCTTACATCCTCCTCAAGAGTTTCCAAGGGCAAGGCGTAAAAGGCGAGGTGCGCGCGAAGCGCGCGGTGAGCCCAAACACGAGGATTAGAACTTTGTGGGTCTCGTCAGGACAGCCTTTCGTGGATTGAAACGGACCCTAAATTGGACGGAGATAGGGGAGAGACCCTGCCTTTATCAATTTCAGCGCCAAAGGTCTCTTGAATTAGCAAAAATCGCTGTCTAATGGCTCACCGCGCGCTATCGCGCGCACCTCGCCTCAGCCATTTAAGCAGCGCTCATAAGCACGCTGCCTTCATTCAGAGGATTCCTGTTGGGGGCTAAAACGAACTCTAGACTGCACTGAGACTTCGCCATAGGGGGAGAGACTTGGTGAGGGACCTCCGCTTATAATGGGGAGTCTCCCTTTATCAATTTTCGCGCCAGGGCTCCCTTAAATTCGCATAAATCGCTGTTGAACGGCTCAAAGCGCCCACCTCGCCTCTGTATTTGAAGCAGCGCGCTGTTCTAACCCAAGCAAACCCTTTCGTGGATTGAAACGAACCCTTGATTGGACGGAGACGGGAGAGAGACCCTCCCTTTATCAATTTTTGGCGCCAAAGCTCTGTTAAATTAGCAAAAATTGCTGTCTAATGGCGTTGATGTAGTCCCTGAATTCTAGAGGAAGCCTTACATCCCCCAAAGAGTTTTCAAGGACAAGGCAGCGCTCCTTAGAGCGCTGCATACAGAAATAAAAGGCGAGGTGCGCGCGAAGCGCGCGGTGAGCCGAAACGCAAGGATTAGAACTTTGTGGGTCTCGTCTCATCACGAGCTCAGGTCCTTAAGAAGCGCTACCTTGTCCTTGATCATCCACTAAGATAAGATAAAATAGTCGAGCTACTGTCCCAGCAGGAAGGCACTGCGACCATAAAAGATCTATTGTGCCGTAGCTCATTAATCCAAAAGACCGTCCACCGAGGAGTGACATCCTAAAACACGCGATGGCGGGACATTCGCACAAGATGTGTTTGATCGTTTCCACGTCCTCCAGACAGAGACGGCATTCAGTCTCGCTGGACAGACCCATCTTGTTCAGTTGATATCTGACCAGGTGATGGCCAGATAAGTACCCCACTAGCAGTCGTAGGTGGGTTCTACTCATTTAAGTAGTTCCCTTGTGACTGAAGGGCATTATCAGCTCCTTTGATTGACGTAGCCGTGGAAGGTCATTTCAGTACTGATGACGCAATAGTGCAAACCAATCGTGTGATCCGAAAATTTGGCCGAGGCCAGCCCAAAGCCACAGTAAGGTTCAGGTCTATGAAAACGACTGCAGATGATCCTTGTCTGGCAAGTTCATCTGCATCCTCGTTCCCCTCAATGCCCTGAGGGCGGACTGGCACCCAACATAAGAAGACTCTGGTTTTTGCCAAAAGCTGAAGGAGTTCGTAACCCTCCTTCATCAGTTTTGAAGAGACCTTATATGAGGAGAGCGCTTTTATAGCTGCTTAGTTGTCTGAATATATCCGGCGGAACTCAACACCTTCTTCGTCAATCGTAACCTACAGTTATCAGCGCCTAAATCTACAGCAACCCTATTCACATCTTGGACCAAGGAGGTCAACACTCAGCTGAATGTAAGCATAGGTAACATACCAATCCCCACAGTCAACCATCCGAAGATTCTAGGAGGGGTTACCCTCGACAATATGGCCACATCATCGGCCCACGCCTCTTCGGTTTGCAATTGAATGAGAGCCCGTAATAAGGTCCTAAAAGCTCCCGCCGACAGCTCCTGGGGAATGGACAAAGAGACCATGCTCACTACTTACAAAGCCTTAGGACGATCTGTGGCAAATTATGCTGCACTTGTATGGACGGAGAACCTAAAAGACACTAATTGGAGGAAGATACCTGACCTGTCAAAATGCTGCCCTTCGCACCGTGACGGGTTGTCATCTGATGTCCTCCCAGGATCACCTTCATCAGGAAACCAACCAACCTTATGCTGTCCAAGCAATATCTTGTCGGATGCTATCGCAGCGAACATCCTAACCAACATCTCATGCATAAAACTCCCCCACCCAGAAACATCAGAGGCAATCTAAGGGACCTTGAGAGGGAGGGAGGTCCAAAGGTTCAAGAGGGTGCCGTTTGACAACGAAACTTACAAGACTGCCATTGCATCGATACACACTGAGGAGGCACGACGGTCGATCCAAGACCTTCGCCCTAACCCGGTACTCCAGTCCCGTCCACCAAACGTATCTTCCAACGAAGTTACGCTGCCTAGGCGTACTAGGACCACCCTAGCGCAGCTCCGATCTGGATGGTGTTCGAGACTAAACTCATACCTGTCTCGAATCGATCGAAACATCAACAACACGTGCCCCGCTTGGAATGGCGCTCCACACGCCGTCAGACATCTGTTTGAATGCCCAGAGGCCCCCACAAACTTAACACCTATATCTTTGTGGGAAAACCCCATCGAGGTCGCATTCTTCCTTGGCCTCGGCATAGAAGGAGAAGACGAGGAGGCGTTTTTAAGTGATGCCCTATGATGAACCCCAAATGTCGCTACAACAACAACAACAACATTGCTGGGTTTTCGACTACCACACAAGCGCTGCGTAGGTCACCATGGGCCGCACCAGCATGGTGTAGGTATAACCACTCAATTATCTTTGGGGGGAGCCCCCATGTCCGTCCGAAGAGACTTCTGCAAGTCCACATTGTGCGTGTGGCTTTGGAGTATTCCAGGTGAGTTTCGAGTCTAGCGTTACCCCGAGACGTTTAACTTCAGTGGAAGAATCTAAGGTCGTGTCGCCTAACGAAATTGGGTCCAACGTTATGTTTCGTTTCCGAGGAAGGCGCATTGTCTGCATTTGGACGCTTTCACTTGCCCAGATTGAGCGTGACGTGCGTGAAGCGATAGACAATTTTACCCTTGCTCCATCTAGGCGTCGTCCACTGCCAAGACGAGGTGAAGGGAGTTCTCATGTACCCCCCTATTTATGACCCTCCAATTTTCGGTTAGAAGCCGATTTTGAGCTCCAATTGATCCAATGACTCTTTCATTGGAGAGCGTAGAGCCTCGGGAAAAATAGCCACGTATAACGTGTGGACGAGAGAAGTCCTTTTCCTCCACAAGTAAAATGGGGAACGCGCATTTAGATTTGATAAATCCAAAGCTCCATCGCACCCATTCAGCTGTCACGGCGCTAGTGCAGACCAGCAAGAGCCAACCTGTTGTAACGGACGGTTTGGTGGGCATCCGAAGATGCCCGTGGGGACGGAGCCTAAGGTAACTTAATTGACCGTGAAGGTCGGGCTGTGCCATCTGGCGAAGAAAAAGGCTCCTCAACGAGCTAAGCAACGGTTTATGCTTGCTGTAGCTCAGTTCGGGAGATATGGGCGGGGTTTTCGCCGCTCGTTGCCCCTGTCCTTTACGTATTAACAAAAATTCATAGGCCTTGGGAAGACAACACAAACAGAGGGGGGGGGGGGGTAAAAATGGGGAATGAAAAAAAAATAGTCGATAAGGGTGGAATGGTTGACGGACGGATCAGACACGCACCCGGTCGCACCTGGGTCTGGGTGTAATGGGACCCTCGGCCTCTGGTTTCGTACCACCAACAGATCACTACTCATCAGGTGCTGCTTCGATCTGCTGGTGGGAGCAGCACTACCAGACCATAGTATGGTTCGTTACAGGTGGTTCATTACAACCAGACCAAAATATGGTTCATTACACTGTGCGTGGAACACAGGCCTCAAAATCAATGTCCTGATCATCGGGCCCGTACTCCTCCTTTACAAGAGTCATTTGCTCGGTTGTTAGGGAGGTAGCGGACGTAGCATCAGCTGAGCAGAACCCCAGCTTAACACCCACTGTTACCTGGCTATACAACGATTTACCGGACTCTTCGCGAGTCCTGGACTTTTTCGCCAAGTTAGCCTGCGGTGATTGCTCCTCAGAACGTACCCGCTTCACCGACGGCTTAGGCCCTGAACATATGATGGCTAACTCCCGGGCCTTTTCCCTAGAGTGGCCCTCAGCCATAGCCCTCCTGTATCTGCGCCGTCGTTAATTTGGTATAGCCGCTACTTGGGTTGACTCCTTCCCCTACGACCGTCAGTCCGGTTTTTTTCCGAATACGATTCGTCGGGAATCCATGCCAGAACGTAAGGGCTCCCGAGTCATCAGGACTAGAGAAGTCCAAGGATGACTCAGAAGGACTGTATCAGTTAACGGTCAGTCCATCGACAGTCTCAACAACGGGCCTGGATCCTTCTCCACTTCATTGGCCTCCAGCCATGGGGTTTCGCTTCTTCAACTTGAGGAAAACAATGTCCATGCCCCACTTCATCTTACCGAATCCCGGGTACAGTATGTCTTCTGCCTCCTTGTTGATTTGCAGAATCGGTGTCTGCCCTTTCTCTTCAAGGGGCTCGTTTGCTCGTAAGACCTTCCAGTCTGCAGTGGGAGTGTCCGGATTTTGCCGCTGGAGTAGTTTTAGCGCCATCTCCTCGCTGCATATCCTCGGTAGTAAGACGTTCGCCGTGGGAACACCCTTGCGACTATTTCCAACTGTGCTCCTTCTCAAAGACTGTCAAGCGTTGCAATGGTACTCTTGCACCATTCGAGCGTTGCTTCATTGTCGCAGTTTATAATTTTGGCGTCGTTGAACCAACCTGCGCCGTCGAATGATGGCATGTGCTCGTTTTCACACACACACAGCTCTTTCTGTCAGTTTTTCGCGAAGAGCACCGTATCGACCAGCTCCCATTTCTCTCGGCTTAACTTGCCAAGAGGCTCGCTGCGGTCGATCAGTGCCACTATGAGGTGCTGTCCGGCCGCATCCGCCATGCTGCCTCTGGGCTTCCTGTTCCTCTTCGTATTTTTGGCACGAGTGGGCTCTTGCACTTGAGTTGTACTCCCTTCCGCAGGTTGCCTGTGTTTGGGGACATTGCCATTTACTGGTTGACGGTTGTGGATCCTCTTCCGAACGTTGTCTTTTGACAGCCAGCCTTGTAATCTCGTTTTCTTCAACACTGTTGAAGAATTTCGGATCACTTCTTGTCGAGAAGTGCTTCCTGCTACTCTCGTCGATGGTTTCCTCTGCCCATGTTAGCCTTTCCAATTCCTTCGGAGTAAGGTCTATTCTGGTGCCAAGGTTCTGTTTCAGCCTAATGGCTGTTTTGTATTTTTTGAGGGGCCTGAGTTCCTCCTTGCTCTGCTTGGGCCTTACGGTCGTGCCCGGTGCAGCACCCTCCCTTGACTGAGGAGAATTAAGCAGGAGTTCCTCTCCTGCTGGTCTGATGTTGAGCCCCTGTTCCAAGCGATCCAGGTCAAGCTCAGCAACAAGGGGGTTTACTGCAATAGTAGTTTGCAGTTTAGTTTTAGGTTTTGAGACTGTTTTCGAAAGGCCGCTGGCGACTAAGGAGGTGCGAACACCTCCCGAGCCCTCGCCGGTAGTCGCAGTTTTGCCTCCTACCGACACTTGGGTAGATATCCCCTACCCGTTTTGTTTCCTTTTTTGTCCATCGTTCATAAAGTTTGGGCCTTCTTTACCGTCTACCGGCCCTGAAAAGACTACACCCACACACCCACTAGCGGTGTAACGTCCATTCACCCCGGCTCAGCGGCATATTTTCTTCTTTGATCGAGGTCTAAGGCTCTGATGTAGTCCCTCAACTCCAGAGGAAGCCTTACATCCCTTTTCAAGAGTCTTCAGGAACAAGGCAGCGCTCCTTGGAGCGCTATGATGGATATTAAAGGCGAGGTGCGCGCGGTTAGCCCGAAGGAAAGGATCAGAACTATGTGGAACTCGTTTCATCACGAGCTCATGTCCTTAAGAAGCGCTACCTTGTCTCTGATCACCCATTGGCAGGTGTAACGTCCATTCATCGGCTCAGAGGCATATTTTCTTGCTGGATCGAGATCTAAGGCGTTGATGTAGTCCCTCAATTCTAGAGGAAGCCTTCCATCCCCCTCAAGACTCTTCAAGGGCAAGACAGCGCTGCTGAACAACAATTTCGTGGGATTCGTCGCTGATATCATTCTAAACCTCTTCTATGGGCTCACCGCCTTCATATCTTGCGGCTTTCTTGTCCTTGATCGTCCAGTAGGAGGTGTAACGGTCCATTCACCTAAGGTCTAAGGCGTTGATGAAGTCTCTGAATCCTAGATAAAGCCTTATATCTTCTCAAAGGGTCTTCAAGGACTCCAGGGAGCGCTGCTGAACGATTTAAAAGGCAAGGTGCGCGCTCGAAGCGCGCATTGAGCCATTGCAAGAGAGTTGTATAGTCGCAAAATGATTCCTTGCTTTGGCGAAACCCTTCCTGTGCCTCCTGCACCATCGCGCCATGTTCCTTTTGTGCAGTTGAGGCAACTATTTGTTGTTTTTTTTAGGGTGTATCTGTCCCTGACAGCACACGGTCCCCTGTGTATCCGTCCACCACATTCGCTTAGTTCATTCAATTGGAAATTGTTCGCTTCGGCATGATGCACCCGCCGGGCCCTGGGGTGGTGACGATGCGTGGTTGCTGCAGGGTGGGTTGTTATAGTTTCATCGTTGCCCGGCAACCTTTTCCCGAAATTTTCAGAGTGCGTGCGTGTGTATTGCGCTGTATATACTCGTCTAGTGTAGTTTGGGAGCGCACTCTCCGCGACATGTACCAAATACTACTCGTAGATACGAGATACATAAAAAAAGATCTATTCCCGAAAATTTGTGTGTTTCGATAAGATTTGAGTGCACACACAGAGCCAGGGCATTAGTGCATGCGGATGCTTGGCGAGTGTGGGAGGCACGCCGCGCCGCGCCGCTTCGTCCTTGTCCTCCCACATTTCGCTTTTCCGCCCCCCGCGAGGGGTTAATGCCGTGTGTACATGTACATAAACCCATTCGTCGTCGTCTTTCGGACGCACTTGTAGATTTAACGATGAAATACATAACAAAGGAGACGCATTCGGCCTGAAACAATTCTCGGTACATACACTCGTATATCTGTAGTTGAAATTACGGATGATGCGCCGAATGGCCTGGCCTGGCCCCAAAGATATTCGGGGGTGGATGCCGATTCCACTCGCCTGGCACACACACGGCTTTCGTTGAAGGAGGGTGTCTGCCTGCTGTCCTACACACCAGGTTAGTTGCAATAGTCACAGGACGACGACGTGCGTCGTGGCTCAAGCAAGGCCGTGGCAGTTGTAGATGATGTCCTGCCGGTGGACTGCAGATCGGGCATCGTTCTTCTTTGCGCGCGGGGTGGAATGCACTCGGCTCTGGTATTTTTGATAAGAACGCACAAAAGATATTCGCACTCACTCACAGCCGGGCGGGGATTGAAGTGGGGCGGCCGGGGGGAGAAGCGGGTCCCACTATAGTTTTAGATGCGCCCACCACACGCCTGCTGAGGAGGAATGCTCCGTGTGTTTGTTTGGATCAAGTCCAACTCTGCACAATCGGAATTAGCATTAAATATTATTAGACCAGTGTGTCGGAAGGGGAGGCAAAATGCCGAGTCCAGTGGCGGCGGCCGGGCAATTAGTGCACGCATGTTCCTCTGGGCAATGGCGCAAAAACCAAAATTCACCCCCCGAACTCTGAAGCCTTTTTTTTTGTGTTTCCAGCTACAAGTACACGCCGTCCTAGAAGTAGAGCCGGGCCTTAAACTAAACCCACCACCACCACCCGCACGCCTCCGTTATCCTTTTGTAGTGCAACCACACACAGGACTACGACGGCGGTCGTCATGTCTCGTGTGTTGTTGCGTTAGAGTGAGTTGGCGCGAATTGGCTGTGGTGCTCTGTGTGCCTGCCGTCTGATGGTGGCGGCGGCGGCGGCTCTATTCGTGTTGTGCGTTGTGCCTACAGGTGCGCAAAGACGACGCACTTCTGCAACATCCCCCCGCCGGCCGTCCTTGTCGTCTTCCTTTTCCGGTTGAACCGAAAACATTTCGGGGGGGTCGATGTGGTGATGGTGGGTGGGTGGTATCGGTTGGTCAGCAGTAGTCAGTCTCTTTTTCGGGGCGACTATTAATCTTTTGGGGACGATGAAATGCTCACACAATCCGTTGCAGGGGCGGCGAGGGGAGGGAGGAGGGGGAATGTATTAGGCCGAAATTGTGTGTAGCAGCGTGTAGAATGGACAACGCACGGCGCGACCAAAAATTCGTTGCCCAGTTCTTGTGCAAATATAAGGGATGATGATACGACGGGACATGAGTATCCCCCCCCCCCTTTTATGTCCTATTCCCGGCCCGTATCGATATGTAGCGCACATATAGCGCCCGCTTGAAACGAACGTGTGTACATATACAGGATGTCCGCTGCGGAATTGTGGCTGGCTCGTTAAAAAAAAAACGGAGATTCAGGAGATGAAAGTAGAAAGTGCGTTTTTCTTTTGTCCTTTTTTCCTTTTTTTGCATATTTTGTTCTTTTTCGTTTTTTATGCCACTTTTTTGGAATTTTTTCGCTTTTCGGTGTTGTTTTGTCCTTTTTTTTTTCTTTTTCTGCTTTATTGGTCTTATGTTGGCTTTTGTTTGCTTTGCCCTTATTTGTATCCTTTGCTCTTGTTTGTATCCTTTGCTCTTGTTTGTATCCTTTGCCCTTATTTGTATGCTTTGCCCTTATTTGTATCCTTTGTCCTTGTTTGTATCCTTTGCTCTTGTTTGTATCCTTTGCTCTTGTTTGTATCCTTTGTCCTTATTTGTATCCTTTGTCCTTATTTGTATCCTTTGCCCTTGTTTGTATCCTTTGTCCTTATTTGTATCCTTTGTCCTTATTTGTATCCTTTTCCCTTTTTTGTATCAAAGAAAAACTCATGAAGGGCGAGGTGAGCCTGCTGAAAAGGCTTGCAATTATGTTTAAAACAATTCTCATAAAGTTTAAACTTTTTTTTGGCTCACCGCGCGCTTCGCGCGCACCTCGCCTTACAAGTCTTTCCTCCAAGGAGTGCTGCCCTGTCCTTCATCGCCCTCTAAGAGGCGTGACACTCCTTTCATCAATTCAGAGGCATTTTTTGCTATTTGATCCGATATCTGTATATCCTTCACCCTTATTTGTATCCTTTATCCTTATTTGTATCCTCTGTCCTTATCTGTATTAAGGACAAACACACGATGGGCGAGGTGATCCTGAGCCTGAAAGGGCTTGCAATTATGTTTAAAACAATTCTCATAAAGTTTAAACTTATTTTTGGCTCACCGCGCGCTTTGCGCGCACCTCGCTTTACAAGTCTTTCAGCAGCGCTCCTTGGAGCGCTGCTGTCCTTCATCGCCCTTTTACAGGCGTGACGCTCCCTTCATCAATTTAGAGGCATTTTTTGCTATTTGATCCGATATCTGTATATCCTTCACCCTTATTTGTATCCTTTATCCTTATTTGTATCCTTTCCCCTTGTTTGTATCCGTTGTCCTTATTTGTATCCTTTGTCCTTATCTGTATCAAGAACAAACACACGATGGGCGAGGTGATCCTGAGCCTGAAAAGGCTTGCAATTATGTTTAAAACAATTCTCATAAAGTTGAAACTTTTTTTTTGGGGCTCACCGCGCGCTTTCTGCGCACCTCGCCTTACGAGTCTTTCAGCAGCGCTCCTTGATCGCCCTCTGAGAAGCGTGATGCTCTCTTCATCAATTCAGAGGCATCTTTCGCTATTTTTTCCGATATCTGGGAGGTTGATGAAGTTTCTGAATCCTAGAGGAGGCCTTACATCATCTGAAGGGTTTTTTTTTAGCGGAAAAGGCTTGCAACTGTATTAGAGACAATTCTCCTAAAGTTGAAGTCTTTTTCCAAGGAGCGCTGCCTTGTTGTAGGAGGCGATGCATGCTGGCAACTGCATTCTTCGAAACCAGTTTATGCCGTCGAAACGTCGACTGGGCCACATGGAACAGTTGACGCGCTGTTCCCCGCAAGGGGTTAGGGCAATTAAGAGAGAGAGAGAGTGCTGCTTCCACCGGCAGATCGAAGGCAGCACCTGATGAGTAGTGATCTGTCGGTGGTGCAAAAGCAGAGGTCAAGGGTCCCATTACAACCGGACCCCGATGCGAGCGCGAGGGCATCTCGGCCGTCCGCCCATTATTCCCCATTTTTGCCTCTCATGTTTACGCTGTCCTCTCCGAGGCCTGTTTTATTAATACGTAAAGGACAGGGGCAACGAGCGGCGAAAATGCCGTCCACGTCTCCCGAACTGAGCTACAGCAAGCATAGGCCGCTGCTTAGCTCGTTGTGGGGCCTTTTTCTTCGCAAGATGGCACGGTCCGACCTTCACGGTCATTATGCTACCTTAGGCTCCGTCCCCACGGGCATCTTCGGATGCCCATCAAACCGTTACAATGTCTTGGAAAGCCCTTGAGCAGATATAAAGCTTCATCTTGCAATTAGAGACTTCATCAACGGCCAGGCCTTGATGAAGCCGCAAAAGGTGTCCCTGAATTGATGAAGAGAGTGTTACATCTCCCAAATGGGTGATCAAGGAAAAGGCTGCGCTTCTTGGAGCGCCTCTCAAAAAAATGAAGGCTTACAATCATATTAGAGACAATTCTAATAAAGTTAAAACCTTTTTCTTTTGGCTCGCCGTGCGCTTCGCGCACACCTCGCCTTTGTCATCTTTCTACAGCATTCGGTCGAAAAGGTCGAGTTTTGTGGGTACTTAAAATTTGGCGCCCAGCGTGGCATCTGACTGGTTAGAATTTTTTAAAGTAAAAATTTAGCGCCCAATGTGGGGTATGATTGGTCAGGAGTTTATGTTCCCGGGGCTGAGTTGAGTCCTCAGGATTCGAAAATTTCGAAAATTCCGTCACAATTCGGTCGAAAAGGACAAGAGGACAAGTTTCGGGGGTAGTGAAAATTCAGCGCCCAACGTGGGGTACGACTGGTCAGGATTCTCTGCTTCCCGGGGACGAGTTTAGTCCTTAGCAATTGCGAAAATTTCTTAACATTTGGTCGAAGAGGGCGAGGGGCACATTTTTTTTTTTCATTTTCTTCTTCGGCCTCACCGCGCCCTTCGCGTGCACCTCGCCTGTGATATCTTTGCGCAGCACTCTAAGAAGCGCTGCCAAATGTGAGATTTAAATCAACACCCAGTCGAGTCGAGGTGCTTCAGCAGCACCTCCAGGAGCGCTGACTTCGCCTTAAAGCTCATCGGGAGGATGTAAGGCTTCCTCTAGGATTTAAAGACTTCAGCAATGGCTAGACCTCGATCAAGCAGCGAAAGATGGCTTTGAATTGATGAAGAGAGCGTTTTACACATCCCAGTGGGCGATCAAAAATAAGGCAGCGCTCCTTGGAGCTCTGCTGAAATATATGAAAGGCGAGGTGCGCGCAAAGCTCATCTGGCCAAGATGAAAATCGGGGAAGATGACGTTTGCAGGCTATGCTTGAAGGAGGCCGAGACGGCAGCACACATTGTGTGCGAATGTCCAGCACTGGCTAGCACGAGGTTGAGGATCACAGGCAAGCACACGATAAGTGGTGGAAGCCATGAGTGAGCTCAGCCTTAAACAAATGCTAGCAATAACACGGGACTCAGTGATGAAGAAAGAGGTCGACAACTATCAGTCGACATCTGGAAGCCACTGATGATCGGGAGGGGGCGAAAAGGGACCCAAAGGTTAGTGGTCTGCTTCGGCTATCCCCCAGAATATAATAATAATAATAACTTGTCCTTAAAGCTCATCGGGAGGATGTAAGGCTTCCTCTATTATTTGTGTCCTTTGTCCTTTTTTGTTTTTCTTGCCTTTTTGTTCTTATTTCAGCTTTTGCCCTTTTTGTCCTTATTTCAGCTTTTGCCCTTTTTGTCCTTTTTGGCCTTTTCTGCCTACTTTTATCCTTCTTGTCTCTTTTTTCAGCTTTTTACCTTTTTTTTCAATTTGTTGACCTTGTTTGTCGTTTTTTGTTGTTCTTTTTTTTTTGTACTTTTTGTGAAGCCCCCTCTCCCCCCACTATTGTCTTAACAACCAGCCAGAAGAGCAACGTCTCGAGGTGTTCACGAACTGTGGTCGATTATTTTTTCCAGCGTTTTGCCCTTTTATGACATTTTTTCAGTTTTTGGTCTTTCTGTCTTTTTTGCCCCTTTTTTGTCCTTTTTGCCCTTACTACTACTACTTACTATTTACCCTTCTCTTCGTCTTAACAATTGGCCAGCACAGATCAACGTCTCAAATTGTTCACAAACTGTGGTCGGCTTTTCAGCATTTTGCCCTTTTTTATATTTTTTCAGGTTTTTGCCCTTTTTTTTACACTTTTTTACTATTTTCCGTTCTTTTTGTCTTAACAATTGGCCAACACAGATCAACGTCTCGAGTTGTTCACGAACTATGGTCGGTTTTTTCAGCATTTTGCCCTTTTATACTTTTTTTTCTAGTTTTTGGCCTTTCTGTATCTTTTTTGCCCTTTTTTTTTGTTCTTTTTGCCCTTTTTTTTACTATTTATCCTTCTTTTCGTCTTAACAATTGGCCAACACAGATCAACGTCTTGAGTTGTTCACGAAATACGGTCGATTTTAATTTAATTTAATTTTTTGTTCTTGTTTTTGTGTGTTTAAAGCATTTTTTGTGCTTTGAAGTGAGTGAATGATTAACTTAAGTGATTGATTGGTTTATACGAGTAACAAGTGACTAACGGACATTTCAAGTGATTAGTGCAGAGATTGTGAATTGTAGGTCAATGGAGTTGATCAATTGACAGCACATATTGGCTCTGAGACGTGTATTATAACCTTTATCTGGACACTATCATCACTAACCCCCGTCGCCTCATTTATTCTACAATATTTTCCCTAAACATCTATCATTTCCGCCTTCTCCATTCATCTTTTGTTTCTGTCATTCATTTCATTTGCTTGCTCTTGACACACGTGACACACGCCTAGAGAACATGACACGTTACGCGATGACCCATCTTCCCAGCCAAAAGACATATCCATGTTTGAAAAAAAAATGCCTAAAATTGCGTATGATGAGGGGGGAAGCTTATGTGTCGCTCGATTTTGGGTGGACACCCTGTTGTGTGCTTGCTGCTGAGGTATGCGGGGTATGCGTAAAACGTACGTACATAAACAACAAACGGACGAGCTTTTGCCGTCCGTTCTGAGACGGACGGATGTACACAAGCCTCGAGGAAAATATGTATATATAAAAAAAGAAGAGAACTGAGTGCCCATTTAGCACACGAAATTCCCACAATAGTCTTGTGTGTTGGATAGGATGACGGGGCGCGACGCAAAGGGTCAAAATCGTGGTCGTTGTCCATCAAGCACACCACTGAGTCTGTCTGTCTGTTTGTCGTGTGTGCTGCTGTGCACAAACAAGCAAGAACCGACAAGAAAATCAGACGTCGTGTGTGATAGCTCTCTCGCCACGCCATAAAAGTGTGATGACCATCACATACCACATACCACCATTATCATCATCATCGCCAGCTCTTGAGCTCGCCGCCGCCGGTTCAATTTCCAAGTGCTGCTTTCCATGGGCGCGAGGGGTTTTGTTGCTGACTCTAGCCGTTGGCGCTCATGGGCTTCCTCCGGCAAGCTAGAGACAATAAATCGCACCCGTGGAAAACTGCACAAAGTCACAAGCAAGCACACACGCACATCTATCGGGCCTGCACCATAGTGCAGCGTATGATAGCATGACACGATAGTGTCGCTAAAGCTTCCCATCAACCGGCAAACAAATCTCTTTCTCCTCTAACTCCCCAAAATCTCCCCTCAGACTACGCAAATCTCCCCAACTCATCCCCTCCCTACCTCCCTTCCCCCGGCCCCCATGAACTTGGGTCACGCGGGATTTGTACATGTACATAGACAAGTTGCGCTCACGACCCAATTTGCCAGCCTTGGCACTGTGTACGTCGGCTCGGCTCGACACGACACGACTCTCCGACACTCGACTGTCTGTGTCGTCGTCTCACCACTCTATATATATATATATATATATATGTATATAAATCTCTCTCTTAGTCATCTGTATGTTTTGTTTTCCATTTTCGGACTCAGATATCGCGACTCCGTTTCAACTAAAAGCGGCGCGCACATCGCACCAAAAAGATACAAAAACAGAAAAATAGAGAAAAAAAAAGCAAGAGAAATAGAAAAATAGAATCTTCCCATAATCAGCGGCACACATCAGCTAAGGCCCCCGGTGCACGGGTCCACGCGACCGACGCGGCGACCAACAGCCCAAACGCAACGACTGATGACTGTCGCTGCCCACATCCATTCGTGGCTTCTGCTGCTGTTCCCAGTGTGCATGTGTGTGTGTTGTTAGTTTTGGTGACCCTGCTGGCCTGGCCTGGCCCTTCCCCCTCCGCCCCCCGGGTTCTTGTGGTAGCCAGCCTCGCGCGAAATATCCTATCGTTCGTGTTCGTGACACGCGCGAGATCGACACGACGACGCACGGCCCAATGTTGTTAGCATGTGCTGAATGGGCACGTTGAAAGGAAAGAAACGGGAGAGAAACAATTTGGAAAATAATTAAATCCCATCCCGTCACGGGAATATAAACAAACAATTCAAGTTTCCGCAAGTGGTGGCTCCTTGGCGCGTATCTGAAGAAACGAGAAAAAAATTTGTTTAAAAATAACAAAATCGCTGAGCCATTCAAAAGATAAGGAGCGTGTAGAGGACCGATTGGGAAGCAACAGCGCCCCGGGGGTTTCTTTTTTGCGTATCGGCGCACCTCCACTACCAGACCGCACCAGGCTGCGGGCAATCCGCCGAGACCTACAGAACTGTGTGTGCTGCGCCCGAAGATACACGCACACATGATTTTTAGATAAGTGAATTGAATTTCCGGCCAAGAGTGCGGCGGTAGTTTCCGATTCCCGCGCACGCAACAAGCATTCACATTCACCCAAAGGGAACGAGCGAACGCGCGCCCTCCCCTT
Source organism: Chloromyia formosa (assembly GCA_964017055.1). Lineage (NCBI taxonomy): Eukaryota > Metazoa > Arthropoda > Insecta > Diptera > Stratiomyidae > Chloromyia > Chloromyia formosa. Next base: position 5,666,319 of record OZ024819.1, on the reverse strand, counting down.
CCACCCCCCTCCACACACACACACATCTCACACAATATGACAAAGGTTTGTTGTCCATATGATTCGCCTTTTTAGATAAAAAAAATTGTTTTGACCCTATCAGGTTCCCCTCCCCCATTCACAGATGTATACCAATGTTGGACACAATACGTGCTGCTGCTTCACTGTCCACGCCGCTATCGCCGCGTATTTATACTAGCAGCCCACTAGCTCTACCCCACCCGCCAACACCGCCAGCACCACCACTCCCCACATCCACGCCCGAAAAGGATTATGCAGGTTGCGAATTTGTTTCACGAGAGCTGTAGCAGTCCTGGCATTTCCGTAGGTAGTAATATGGAGGATCTAAATCCAACCAACACATCCGATACATCGGCCTCATCACCGCTTTCGGCGGCCACATCCACGGATCATTTTGAGCCGGCACCACCGCCGCCGGCGCCGCCTGCTGCTCCTCCTTCGTCGATTGAAGCGAACGTATCATCACCTACATATGAATCCGCACCGACGACGCCAGCGACGGCACCGGTGACGGCACTCACGAATTTAATTGATTCCCACGCGGAATCGGATCATAAAAATATTTCGGAAAATTGTACGGAACGTCGGGAAGAGGAGGAGGAGGAGGAGCATGAAAAGGAGGACGACGACGTGGAGAACGGAGAAGGCGATTCAGGTTCCTGCCCATCTGATGTTGATCATCATCATCGGCCGTCACCGGCGATGATTGATGATAGTCAAGCACCCAATGCGGCTAGTAGTAGTAGTAGTAGTAGTTGCAGCCCAACGACGGCCAGTCCTGCCACAAAACTCCCTTCTGAAGTAGACGACGAAGAAGAAGAGCAGCAGCAGCAGCATCATCGGTCATTGCCATCGGTCGTCGACGCTGAAAATATGTACATGATGACCGATCATCAACGTTCGGATGCTATGCAACTGGACGAGGAGCAAGAGGAGCAGGAGGATGAGGATGCCGGGCGAAAATCCAATTCCCCATCCTATATGCCGTACGGCAATAATTGTTCTACGCAAGATCATGATAATAGTGCACCACCGCCCGTCGTCGATGATATAATGAACCGATCGTCATCAGCATCGGTGGACGATGATGATGCTGTCGCTGGTGCTGCTGCTGATGATGATGATGGTGATAAATCGCAGCCGACCGATATGAGTCGACAATCCGCTCCGGAACTCTATAGAGAAAGTGATTCGGTCCTGAATTTAAATAGAATGGCAATGGAGACTGAAGAAGTAGACTATTCCCATCATCAGCATCAGCACCACACTACGCCGCGTCCACCTCCTTCGGCTGCCCCGTCCAATGAGGATGATGATCGCAATACGCAGCTATGTGGCGGCAACCGTGAATCCTCATCGACAACAAATCCCAGTGAAATGTCCGCCGCGGAAATGCATGACGTGCAAATGGCCGTTGATATGCATACGCGTCATCAGGACACGTCGCAGCAACAGCAACACTCCCTGCACATGTTTCACTACAGTGAACAACAACAGCAGCAGCAGCAGCAAGAGGATCAGCAGCAACAATTGGACAATTTCCATATACCCGGCGATCCGCAAAGGACTAGTAACTTTCATTATCAGCAATTTGCCGGTCGGGAGTACAATATGCAGTCATTGGAACAGATGAAAGCGATTTCCTCCAATTCCATGCATCATGGACTAGTAGATCAGCGTCAATATCATCCGCACTATGACATACATCCGTACCATCACCACCATCATCATCCCCATCTACAGCAACAGCAACAACAACAACGCCATCATCACCACCAAATGGATCACAACAATCAGCAGGCGGAGCAGCAACATCAGCATCATCCCGACAGGCAGATCCTTCATCAGATGGATCATCAACCGCATCAGCTGACGTGCATTGACGATCTGATGATGGGCGATGATCACGAGCTGCACACGAATCGCTATAAAATGTAAGTTTCTCTCTACACATGTCTAACTCGTAGATCCTTTCTCATCCTCTCTCTGTATTTCCCATGGACAGTTTATCGCCAATCGTGAAGAGTGAAAATCAGGACGATGGTTACGAAACTAGTGCCGGTGATGTTCTCACACCCAATTCGCACACATCCTCCTCCTCAACGTCTTCCTCGCAACATCCAATGACACCGCAACGTCAAATTCACAATACGGCCGGTCGCGGACCGATGTCGGGCGCACTCAGTTCCCTACACGCGGCCGCCGGTCATCCGCATCAGCATCCGCACGCACATCATCAGCACCAGCAGCAGCAACAGCAGCATCATCAGCATCCCGGCACGATGCCATTGATGCCAAAATTGGAAACATCCACACCGCAACCCTCCAACTCGTCCATGGACGATCCTTACAACTATATGGAGGATGAGCTGAACAACAATAATGTCCATTTGATGTCGCCCGGTATGGGCGCGGGTGCACCAAGTCCTTTGTCTATGCGCCAGCGGACATATCCGGGTCTGGATGGCACCGGCGACGGCGCCAGCAATTTACCTTCGATCGCAATGATGAACAGCGCTGCGGCGGCTGGTGGGGGTCTAGTCGCGGTCGGATCGAACAACAACGATCCGAGCGATCCCAACGGTCAAATGATGAACGGATCACAATCGTCCAATTCAATGATGGCCTTAAATGCGGCCATTATACCCGAATTGACGCCCGCCAAAAAGCGTGGGCGTAAGAAAAAGATTCGCGACGAAAACGGGTAAGAATGAATGAATAATAATCGGGGAGAAAAGGATTCCATTCGATTTGTGTGGATATTTGCAGGACAATTGTGAATGGTATCCTGCAGCCTGTGGCCACTGTCGTGCACAAGGAACGGAAAAAACACGATCGTTTCAATGGCATGCCCGAGGAAGAGGTGTCCAAACGTACGCTTCCCGATCATTTGACGGACAATTTGGATATCATAATCGTGAGTGTAATATAGATTTTTCAATGTGTTCTTTGTTTTAATGCATTTCAGCACGCTTAGATGGCGTTGGCGGTTGAGGGGATTGGCTCTTTAGTTCCCCCCCCCCCACCTCCTGACCCTTTGGTGGGGGGCATAGCGCGTCAACTACTCCCTAAAAGAGGCGGCTATGTTTCGACGTCCAGTAAATGCATCATCAATTTCAAGACTCCCAGAAATTTATGGTGAACGCCCTTTTAGTCACCGCTTGACTGTTGTCTACTAGAAAAAGGAATGCACGCGCATTCCTTTTCTGGTATAAAAAAAGGAAGAAATGCGGAATTTTTGCTGTGGCGCTAATTTTTCAAGAAATTTGCTGACCTTGAAAATTCATGATGAAAGCTGTCGCCTGCCCTGAACCTCTCCCCCTCGCGGGATTTTGGGTGTAGCGATAATGTGTGGCAACCCGCGGAATTTTCCCGCCAAAAATGTCCTTTGTAGAGTCACTGCCAAAGGAGACACAAAGCCCCAAAATACGACTATAATGTGCGCTCATTTCATTTTTTTTCGCTAGAAAAAACCTGGAACGTCCGGAATTTTTACGATATCTTGATCGGTCTTTTTTTTGGCGGATATCTACTGGCAACAGCTATTCAGAATTGTCCCCATATTGCCGCTAGAGGTCGTACTTGCTGAAATATCGCGGCATCTCCCCTTCATTTTCAGCGGAATAGGCAAATTGGGCTCCTGTGTCCAGAATTTTTACGATATTTTGATCGGTCTTTTTTTGGCGGGTAGCTACTGGCAACAGCTTTTCAAAATTGTCTCCATGTTGTCGCTAGAGGTCGTACTTGCTTAAAAATCGCCGCATTTCCCCTACATTTCCTGCGTAGCATGCACAGAAACCGATAATGCTTCGAAAATTGGGCTCCTGTGTCCATAGTGTTTACGATATTTTGATCGGTCTTTTTTTGGCGGGTGGCTACTGCCAACAGCTATTCCAAATTGTCCTTATCTTGCCGCTAGGGGTCGCACTTGCTGAGATATCGCAGCCTTTCCGTTGCATTTCCAGCCCAACAGCCAAGTAATCGATGATGTCTCGCAAATTGGGCTCCTGTGTCCGAAATTTTTACGATATCTTGGTCGGTCTTTTTTTGGCGGGTAGCTACTGGCAACAGCGTTTCAAAATTTTCTCCATCTTGTCGCTAGAGGTCGTACTTGCTGAGATATCGGCGCATTTCCCCTTCATTTACTGATCAACAGGCAAAAAATCGATGATTCATCGCAAATTGCCCTCTTGTGTCCAGAATTTTTACGATATCTTGATCAGTCTTTTTTTGGCGGGTAGCTACTGACAACAGCTATTCCAAATTGTCCCCATGTTGTCGCTAGAGGTCATACTTGCTTAGAAATCGCCGCATTTCCCCTACATTTCCTGCGTAGCATGCCCAGAAATCGACATTGCTTCGCAAATTGGGCTCCTGTGTCCATAATTTTTACGATATTTTGATCGATCTTGTTTTTACGGATAGCTACTGGCAACAAAAAATTCAAAATTGTCTCCATCTTGCCGCTAGGGGTGGCACTTGCTGAGATAGCGCCGCATTTCCCCTTGATTTCCATCGTAACATGCAAAAAATCGATGATGCCTCGCAAATTGGGCTCCTGTGTCCATAATTCTTACAATAGCTTGATCAGTCTTTTTTTGGCGGGTAGCTACTGCCAACAGCTTTTCAAAATTGTCTCCATTTTGCCGCTAGAGGTCGTACTTGCTGAGATATTGGCGCATTTCCCCTGCATTTACAGCGCAACAGGCAAAAAATCGATGATTCATCGCAAATTGGGCTCCTGTGTCAACAGTCTTTACGATATTTTGATTGAGCTTTCTTTTGGCTTTTCAAAATTGTCCCCATCTTGCCGCTAGAGGTCGTACTTGCTGAGAAATCGCCGCATTTCCCCTACATTTTCTGCGTAGCATGCACAGAAACCGATAATGCTTCGCAAATTGGGCTCCTGTGTCCATATTTTTTTACGATATTTTGATCGATCTTTTTTTTACGGATAGCTACTGGTAACAAAAAATTCAAAATTGTCCCCATCTTGCCGCTAGAGGTCATTCCTGTTGCGATATCGCCGCATTTTCCCTTCATTTCCAGCGAAATAGGCAAATTGGGCTCCTGTGTCTATAATTCTTACGATATTTTCATTTGGCTTTCTTTTGCGGATAGCTACTATCAACAGTTATTCCAGATTGTCCCGATCTTGTCGCTAGAGGTCGTACTTGGTGAGATATCGCCGCATTTCCCCTGCATTTCCAATGCAACATCCAAACAGTCGATGTTGTCTCGCAAATTGGGCTCCTGTGTCCATAATTTTTACGATATTTTGATCGGTCTTTTTTTGGCGGGTAGCTACTGGCAACAGCTTTTCAAAATTGTCTCCATTTTGCCACTAGAGGTCGTACTTGCTGAGATATCGCCGCATTTCCCCTATATTTCCGTCGCCACATGCAAAGAGTCGATGATGCCTCGCAAATTGGGCTCCTGTGTCCATAATTTTTACGATATTTTGATCGGTCTTTTTTTGGCGGGTAGCTACTGGCAACAGCTTTTCAAAATTGTCTCCATTTTGCCACTAGAGGTCGTACTTGCTGAGATATCGCCGCATTTCCCCTATATTTCCGTCGCCACATGCAAAGAGTCGATGATGCCTCGCAAATTGGGCTCCTGTGTTCAGAATTTTTACGATATTTTGATCGGTCTTTTTTTGGCGGGTAGCTACTGGCAACAGCTTTTCAAAATTGCCCGCATCTAGCCGCCAGAGGTCGTATATGGTGAGATATCGCCGCATTTCCCCTGCAATCGATGATACCTCACAAATAAGGCTCCTATGTCCAAAATTTTTCCGATATTTTGATTGGGCTTTCTTTGGCTGATAGCTACTGGCAACAGCTACTCAAAATTGTCCCCATCTTGCCGCTAGAGGTCGTACATGGTGAAATATCGCCGCATTTCTCCTTCATTTCCATCGTAACATGCAAAAAATCGATGCTGCTTCGAAAATTGGGCTCCTGTGTCCATAATTCTTACGATATTTTGATTGGGCTTTCTACTGGCAACAGCTATTCCAGATCGTCCCCATCTTGCCGCTAGAGGTCGTACTTGCTGAGATATCGCCGCATTTCCCCTGCATTTACCGTGCAACAGGCAAAAAATCGATGATGCCTCGCAAATTCGGTTTCTGTGTCCTGAATTTTTACGATATTTTGATCGGTCTTTTTTCTGACGGATAACTATTCAAAAATTCAGCCACGACCACCGCCTACCGCCTGGCTTCTACCAGAAAAGGATTGTGCGTGCGCATTCCATTTTCTGGTGAACAAAAAAAGCAGTTGCCCAGAATTTTGATTAGAAAAAATTCTGCGAAATTTTTGAGATTTGCGTAACCTTCCTAAGAATTTATGCGAGCCATTCAGCCGCCCTCTCCGCCGCCGCCGCCACCCCTGTGGTGTCCTTTGCTAAAGGACACACACGCACAACCTCCCCAAAAGAAATTTGTCACATTTTAACGGTGCGCCCTATAACACACGCATCCTTTCTCTCTCTCTCTCTCATCTTGAATCCAGATTGGAATTAATCCGGGCCTATTTGCCGCCTACAAGGGTCATCACTATGCCGGACCGGGCAATCATTTTTGGAAATGTCTCTATCTGTCCGGTCTGATACAGGATCAAATGACGGCCGAGGAGGACTACAAATTGCTTGATTTTGGCATTGGTTTCACCAATATGGTGGAGCGTGCGACCAAAGGATCAGCGGATCTGACGCGTAAAGAAATCAAGGAGGGATGTCGCGTACTTCTCGAAAAATTGCAAAAATTTCGTCCAAAAATTGCCGTGTTTAACGGTAAATTGATATTTGAAGTGTTCTCGGGCAAGAAGGATTTCAATTTCGGGCGACAGGATGATTTTGTGGACGGTACGAATACGGTGGGTATTTTTTTACGAGAGTGTCCTTTCCTGACTGATGTGTCCTTTCTCTCCCAATTCCAGTATATGTGGGTGATGCCATCGTCATCAGCACGTTGCGCCCAATTGCCGCGTGCCGCCGATAAGGTGCCATTTTATGCGGCCCTCAAGAAATTTCGCGACTATTTAAATGGACTTGTGCCGCATATCGAGGACACCGAATGCGTTTTCAACGATCCAAAATATAAAGCGTGCTGTGAAACGGAACCAAAAACAGAGAGCTTAATTTATAGGGACATTACAGATATAAGTGATTGTAATTTAAAGAATAATCTTAATAGCAGTAATACAAGTTTAACAGCGTCAATGATGGATAAGAGCGGCGGCGTGGGTATCGGCGCCGGCGTCGGACATCATCATGCTATCGTTAAGAACAACGACAAGGACATTTCGTTAGATAGTAGCGGTTTATTAAATGTCGACTTATCGGGACCGCCCGGCAAAAAGAAGCGCGGTCGTCCGAAAAAAATCAAAGGACTGGAAAATACGACATCGGCATCGGCCGGTGCCGGCGGTCCGGAGAATAATTCAAATGCAATCATCAAGTTACCATCGGCATCATTGAATTTGTCCACGTCGAATAGTAGTGCGACGGCACTGACCGATTCGCATCTGGCCCAATCAATGCTCTTGCCGAAGAAGAAACGCGGTCGTCCGAAAAAAGTTCAACCGTCACCGGGATCGGCATCAAATCCGCAGGGCTCGAATAACGCTGCGTCGGCGGCGACGACGGGCGGATGCGCTGGCGAAATGATGAACACGAGCGGCGGCGGCAACAACGTTCGTGGTCAGCTTATGGGGCATACAAATAGCGGCGGCGGTTACAATATGAACGACCTAAATAGCGGCCTGGATAATGTAAATAGCATGGATATGAGCGACGGCGTGAGTCCGGGCAACAACAATATTGCACCGTCGCCGGGCGGCGGCGGCGGCGTTTTCAATCAAATTTCCACGTACAGCACGTGCGAAATGGACATGGCAAAACACAATCGACCCATGATGCATTCACCGAATACGGTTAGCAGTTCCTTTTGTTCGTATGGCATGAATATTGCCGTCCCGCCACCATCGACACCTCCGATCAATTTCAATACGAGCTCGAATGCCAACGGCTACCATCACCATCCACATCAGCAGCAGCAACAGCAGCAGCAGCACCAGTCCCACCAACAGCAACAACAAATGCACCATCGACTGCACAGTTCATATCCGTCTCCGTACGGTGGACACTCGGATCTATCGTCCGATATATCGGCCGCGATATCGGCCGAGCATTTGGGCGGAGCCGGCGGTGGCGATTCACAATCCACTGCCGCCGGTTCGCCCAATATCGGGTCGAATAGCTTTGAGCCATCGAACAATGTCGGCCAAGCGCCGACCAATCCGACGAGTCCGAACGATATGCGCTATTCAAGCGCAGCGACAATCAACGATCAACAGCAAAAACATTTGCAATTGCTCGGCAACAATTACGCGACGTACAATTCAAGTCCGGACAATTATTTGTCGGCAGCAGCGACGGCAAGCGCAGCAAACGATCGTTATATGACTAGCAACCAGCATTCGTCCTCCAATTCCGGCGATAGCATGCAACACCACCACCATCATCATCCGCACCAGCAGCAGCAACAACAACAAATGACCGATGTCTCGACGAAAAGTCTGTCGGGACTCGAATCGCTAGTCCATCAGATTCCATCAATGCCGGATATTGTGAGCTCGCAAGTGCGTCAACAGCTGTCCAACGTATCGCCGTCAATTGGTCACATGCAACAATCGTCGGTCAATAGTCAGTCAACATCAAGCGATCACTCGAATGCCAGTGGCGGCGGCGGCGATCCCTACAACACAAATTGCTTATACAACGACTACGCCAGTCCCGTGCATCATCAATCGTCATCGCCCGCACCTGTGATAGTCTCGGCGCCGGCATCGACGCCATCATCGGTCCTCCTATCGCCACATAGTCACTATTCAAATTCAATATGTTCGTATGCCGCGAGCAATTTATCAACGGTCCAGCCACCGCCAATTTCATCATCGATTTCATCGCCTTCGTCCGCATCACCCTCGCCCCTGTCGTCCACCGCTGTGAGCACGAGCCAAACGTCCAATACGTTCAACTATAATCCGTTGGGCTCGAGCAATTTCAGCGTAAGCTGTCTCACATCATCGAACAGCATGAACAGTCCGTATCGATCGAATGTGATGAACACGCCGTCGCCATCGGCGTCCGGCACACATCACCATCATCACCATCAATTGAATAGCAATGTGCCCAGCTCGGCCAGTAATAGTCCAATGTATATGGAACAGCCACAAATGCTATTGCCCGTCAATCCAATCTACCATCATCCGCATCATCATCATCACAATCCCTACGCTCAGCATCCTGTCTATTCGGGTTATGGTGCCGGTCCACCGCCGCCACCGTTGCCCGTGTCGGTTGCCGCCGGCACGCCAACATCCTCACCGTCACCGGTCCAATCGCCCGCTCCGCAACAAGCCCATCATCCGCCTCCGCCGTCACCGATATCCGCGCATCCCACCCTACACATGCCCAGTCCGAACTATCCGTACGGCTATAGTAATGTTGGTGGCTATCCGCATCAGCCGCATCATCCGGCCGCCGTGCATCATCATCATCCCACTGTTCATCATCCGGCCGCCGTGCATCATCCGGCCGCGGCGGCTGCAGCCGCTGCCGCCGGCTATCTAACCACCCACTCGTCCGTGTTCGATCGACTCAAACCGGACTTTGGATACGGTGGCTTCTGATTGTCAATCGCCTCGCAAATGCTACGATAAAATTGGGTTCCTCAAAAAGGGGGGGCGCGGTGCTTGGCGGCAGGTCACATGTTGCCGCCGCCGCCGGCTCCGCCTCTCCCCCTCTCGCAACGGTAAAACACGCGACAACTATAGAAGGAAAACAGAAGAAAAAACATGCAAATTCGTCGTCCACTTTTGGTAATATGTACTAATCCCGTTTTGTGTTTTATATTGGAAGCGCATGCGCGCGTGTACCGATCACGTGTCATAGCACCATGCATTGTGACGCTATAGGGCCGTTTTGATGCAGTTAAAAAAAGCGGCCATGGCGTCACATGGGCCACACACACACACAGACAGGCCATAGTCAAAATTACGGCATAGACGAAATTTTGTCGTATACAAAAAACCGTCATAGGCAAAATTGCGTCGTATTCAAAAATTGCGTCATAGACGAAATTGCGTCATTGTCAAAATTGCGTCATTGTCAAAATTCTGTCGTTGTCAAAATGCAAAAATTGCGTCATAGGCAAAGTTGCGTCGTAGACAAAATTCTGTCGTACACAAAAAACGCGTCGTAGACAAAGTTGCGTCATAGGCAAAATTGCGTCGTAGACAAAATTCTGTCGTATACAAAAATTCCATCATAGACAAAACCGCGTCATAGGCAAAATTTCTTTATAGACAAAACCGCTTCATAGGCAAAATTGCGTCGTAGACAAAGTTGCGTCATAGGCGAAATTGCGTCATAGGATAAATAACGTCATAGGAAAAATTGCGTCATCAGCAAAATTGCTTCGTATGCATAAATCGCGTCGTAGACAAAGTTGCGTCATGGACAAAGTTGCGTCATAGGATAAATTGCGTCATAGGCAAAATTGCGTCGTACACAAAATTGCGTCGTAAACGAAATTCTGTCCTATATAAAAATTTCATCATAGACACAATCGCGTCATAGGCGAAATTGCGTCATAGCCAAAATTACGTCATAGGCAAAATTGCGTCGTACACACAATTGTGTCGTACACAAAAAACGCGTCGTAGACAAAGTTGCGTCATAGACAAAATTGCGTCGTAAACGAAATTCTGTCCTATATAAAAATTTCATCATAGACACAATCGCGTCATAGGCTAAATTGCGTCATAGCCAATATTGCGTCATTTAAAAAAATCCACACAAAGTCCGATTCGTTTAAAGCTGAGATTTGCCAGTCCTAGCCTCGGTTTTTTGTCGGTGTAAAGTCGTCCTTGTACTGCCTAAAGCGGAAACCTAACCACGCCTTGGGGTCACACTCAGAACTTGCTCAATCTCACCTTTCCTTGATCGACCCTTGGAGAAGGGGATCTTAGGCCTCCTTCTACTATTCGCATATTTCAGATTTGCGGCTAGACATAGGCGCAGCGAAGACTTCTCGCTTAGAGCAAGGATCACGATCAAGGACATGGCATCGCTTTTTGGAGCGCTGCTGAAATATGCGAAAGGCGAGGTGCGCGGTGAGCCCATAAAAATGGTATTTTTAGTAAAAACATTAGCAAAAAAATTGTGTCCTTTGACTCATCTTTTCGTCCTTTACGACACTTTAGGCTAACAGGGCTCACATATTTCAACTGTGCACCTAGATCTTGATAAGCAGCGCAGAGTAAACCTCTGAAATGCTGGAGGAAGCGTCAGACTTCTCGCTTTGAGCAAGGATCACGATCAAGGACATGGCAGCGCTCCTTGGAGCGCTGCAAAAAATTCGAAAGGCGAGGTGCGCGCGTAGCGCGCGGTGAGCCCATGGAAAAAGGATCTAGAGACAGTTAATATTTTGTTTAAAAATATTAGCAGGAAAATTGTATCCTTTGTCTCATCTTTTCGTCCTTGACGACACTTTAGGCTAACAGGGCTCACATATTTCAACTGTGCACCTAGATCTTGATAAGCAGCGCAGAGTAAACCTCTGAAATGCTGGAGGAAGCGTCAGACTTCTCGCTTTGAGCAAGGATCACGATCAAGGACATGGCAGCGCTCCTTGGAGCGCTGCAAAAAATTCGAAAGGCGAGGTGCGCGCGTAGCGCGCGGTGAGCCCATGGAAAAAGGATCTAGAGACAGTTAATATTTTGTTTAAAAATATTAGCAGGAAAATTGTATCCTTTGTCTCATCTTTTCGTCCTTGACGACACTTTAGGCTAACAGGGCTCACATATTTCAACTGTGCACCTAGATCTTGATAAGCAGCGCAGAGTAAACCTCTGAAATGCTGGAGGAAGCGTCAGACTTCTCGCTTTGAGCAAGGATCACGATCAAGGACATGGCAGCGCTCCTTGGAGCGCTGCAAAAAATCCGAAAGGCGAGGTGCGCGCGTAGCGCGCGGTGAGCCCATGGAAAAAGGATCTAGAGACAGTTAATATTTTGTTTAAAAATATTAGCAGGAAAATTGTATCCTTTGTCTCATCTTTTCGTCCTTGACGACACTTTAGGCTAACAGGGCTCACATATTTCAACTGTGCACCTAGATCTTGATAAGCAGCGCAGAGTAAACCTGTGAAATGCTGGAGGAAGCGTCAGACTTCTCGCTTTGAGCAAGGATTACGATCAAGGACATGGCAGCGCTCCTTGGAGCGCTGCTGATATACTGGAAAGGCGAGGTGCGCGCGTAGCGCGCGGTGAGCCACTTGAAAATGATTTAATAAGAGTCTGAATATTTTTTTTTCTGTCTATGCCGCACCTCGATTTTTAGTTTTTGTGCTCGCATATCACATTGCCCGTAACATGTCGCAAAGGTCGATCAAGGATAAAAGGCATCAGCGCCTCTTGGAGCTGTGAGAAAAAATAAAATTCGAGAGGCGCTCGCAGGATGACGAGTATCAAGGCAAAAGTATCTGGAGGCGAGATTTATATGAAAAAAAAAGAAGAAAACTGGTGACGGTCCCCTCTCCTCGTCGGCCTCAAGGCTTCTTCGCTCCTTGGCTAAGTAGTTTAGTCGAGTGGCGAGTAATTGAGTAAAGCAAATGTCTGAACAACAACATTTTAGTCGAGTAGTTTGGTCAGTGGCTAAACCAAAGATTAGACATTAAAAAGATACTACACTTGTTACATATTAACGCACACAAATAAACCTCGCGGCGCCAATAATTCAAAGGTAAATTGCCTTGAGCGAGATAGAGACGGCAACACTTCATAATAACGTTTCATTGTGTGAGTAACATGCTTGTTAGGTGGCATTACCCCTTTGTGTACGCAAGGCACTTGCGTTAATTTGGATGAAGTGCGCTCTCTTTCTAATGTCTAATCTTTGGCTAAACTACTCGACTAAATACTTAAACCATTCTACTCGATTTTTTTTTTTAGAGTAGAGAGACCTCCACCTATCACTATCCACTGAACAAGTGTGAACCTAATGATTTTAGTCCAGTTCAGCTACTGCACTGTACGGTTTAGGTTAGGTTAGGTGCAGGGGTTGCCTGATGGTTCGCAGCACACTCAGACCGCAAATTGGGCCCGTTGTGATACCTCCAGAGATTCTCTTAACCTTACCCTAAAGCTAAAATAAGTTTTAAAACCAGCCGGTGCTAGCAATAAAACGATTTAGTTTTGTCGCGCTAACGTTGTTGAGGTCTTCCAAGTCATAAAAGAACGAGGAACCAAGAAATCTCCTCCTCCTGCCCGCCAAAGCTCTGCAGTGGCACAGAAGGTGACTAACGCTCTCCTCCTCGTCCATGTCCTCACAGCTTCTGCAGTAATCGTGGTGCGGAAGGCGCAGCCTCCAGGCTAGTTCCCCAATAGGGCAGTGCCATGTGATGACCCCCATCACCCTGCCGATGTGTGATCTGCTTAATGATAGCAGTACGGCAGAGCGTCTGCACAGTTTAGTAAACTTGCTACTCGCCACTCGACTAAATTACTAAACAAATGTACAACTCAACTCTCTATCTCGTCTCTTTCGCTGTCTCGTCTCTGTCTCGTCTCTTTCGCTGTCTCGTCTCTTTCCCTGTCTCGTCTCTTTCTCTGTCTCGTCTCTTTCCCTGTCTCGTCTCTTTCTCTGTCTCGTCTCTTTCTCTGTCTCGTCTCTCTCTCTGTCTCGTCTCTTTCTCTGTCTCGTCTCTTTGTCTCTCACTCTCCCTCTCTCTGTCTCTCTCTCACTCTCCCTGTCTCTCTCACTTTCCCTGTGTCTCTCACTCTCCCTGTGTCTCTCTCTCTACCTTTCTCTCTCGCTTCTTGACTGGTTTTTTTCGCAGTTTATTTATCTGTCTTCAAGGTGCACTTTGCTAGACACGATCATCGCATATTGTTCGCGATTAGTGATCAAGTAATAAAACACGGAGCATGGATCTGTTTGAATCTAGCAAAACTCACCTCTATCCACTTCTTTTCTAAACTATGTTAATTTCCTTAACTTAACCCGCCTAGGGGCATGGGCGCGTCAACATCTCTAGGATTTCTATGCCTTGTCTACTTTTCGAACGTGCGCGCAGTTGCTAGCATACGTTTCCCATCCGTGCCGTCTTTAATACTGACAAGCTCGGAGTACAGTGGGAGTTCTATTAGTACTCACACAGGCAGTTGTTGTTCGCGCCGAGGATCAAAGCTCCATTCTCTAGATTGTAGAGCAGCGGTGACTGAACACCACGGCTATCGAGCGGCTTATATGGTTCCATAGTAGTCCGGATGGCGCAATGGTTAGCACGTTCACCTTCTACGCACTGGGCCCTGGTTCGATTCCGGGGATTTACGTGTCGGACTATGAGCCCACTCCCCTGTTAAATGAGTACCCATTTATGGGGTAAATAACTCGGTTGAGCGTGTTGCTGATCACTCACCTCTGTACAAGACCGTCACGATCTAGAAAATGAGATGTTGCTAACTCATCTCGAGGCCATGGTTCAAATTGGACTGTTGCGCCAGTTATTTATTTTATTTAAGGGAAACGCATCCTTTCTAACTTGACATTTGGTCGCCGCTGCCGCTGCTGCTGTTTTTCTGCTGCTTTCTGCGTTCAATCTGGTTAGGGCGGGCCTAATTTGACATTTTACAACCGCTGCCGCTGCTGCTGCACTCTATGTTCATTCTGGTTCGGACATAACAAATCCACTCAACCGAATTGCCTATATTGTTGTTGTTGCTGTAGTAGCAACGACTTCTGGCGGCGAAAGGAGTTTGGCCAGCTCTTGGCCGTTGTTGATGAACGAGTCGCTCCGGTTCGTAGAACCACCGTCTGCCGTAGGAGCGGCCTAAATTTGTCGTGACTCGTCGTAGTAGATTAAAGACTCAAACACACAGAACGCGTTATAACGCAGCGCTCATGGAACGCCCCTCAATGCGGCGTTGTTGTTGTTTTTGTTGTGGTAGCGATGCTTCGAATACTGCAGTTCTTCTTACATCGAGGGGGTTTGGCAGCTCTTGGCCGTCGAAAAACGGGTCGTTCCGGTACGAAGAACCGGCTGCCTCAACGCGGCGTTCGGCGATATTGGCTACGTCACACACGCAGCTTTATCTGGGCGGGCTTCGGGCGATCCAGTACTGTTTTCAGTTTCTTCACCCATAGTTTTGAAAAAGAGTCACCGAGAACGGCGGTACCGCGCGGTATTTTTGTGATTTTGTACAACCCGAAAAGTTTACGTCGCATTCCGAAAGGTAGCGCTGAGTGATAACGCCACGTGTGTGGCCGGGATGATGCAATGCAATGTAATACAATACAACCGTACCGCCGTAACGCAACGGTACAGGAATGCCAAACGTCGCGTCATAACGCGTTCTGTGTGTTTGAGCCTTTAAATCTCATGCCTGCTACAGACAACGGCCCAGCTTCGGCCATTCGGGGCCATCGCCACTTTGCGAACGGGTGGATGACGTTCAGTGGCCAATGCCGCGTAACCGTCATCTCTGTCAACAGCGCGATGGGCCATGGAATGGCCACAAATGGCTTCGAGAGTCCGCGCGATGGCCCATCGCGTAAGCAGCTACAACAACTGATTTCCCAATTATCGCAATGCTACTATCATCGACCTTCTGTCGTACGCGATCCTTTTGATTATAACTGCCGTGACGCTCAATTTCAATGGCCCACTATGCGCAATTTTCTGATGGCCCATCGAAGACAATTTGGTGTGTGATGGCGGCCATCAAAGTCACCTGTAGCGGACGGTTTGGTGGTCATCCGAAGATGTCCGTGGAGACGGAGCCTAAGGTAGCATAATTGACCGTGAAGATGGGGCTGTTTCATCTGGCGAAAAAAAAAGGCTCCTCAACGAGCTAAGCAGTGGCCTATGCTTGCTGTAGTTCAGTTCGGGAGACGTAGGCGGGGTTTCGGCCGCTCGTTTCCCCTGTCCTTTACGTATTAACAAAAATTCATAGACCTGGGGAAGAAGACACAAACAGGGGAGGTAAAAATGAGGAATGATAAAAAATGAGGCGATAAGGATGGAATGGTTGGCGGACGGCACAGATTTCCTCGCGTTCGCATCAGGGTCCAGGCGTAATGGGACTCTCAGCCTCTGGTTTCGTACCACCGACATATCCTTACTCATCAGGTGCTGCCTTCGATCTGCCGGTGGAAGCAGCACTACCAGACCAGAATATGGTTCATTATACACCATCGCGATGGGTCATTGTCTGTTGCAGGCATCAGGCTCAAGGTGGATTTTGCTGCATCTCGTGACAACCCCCCGGTCAGGCCCGCCTCGTACCGTCGTCCATACGATACGAGGGGTCCCGGGGGGTCGATTGGAATTTCAAACAATTTTTTCTGCGCAATTTTTCTTTCCGAAATTTTGGAAAACTCATATTGCCATATGTGACCGCACGGTGGCGCAATCCTCCACTTCTCTAGTGTGTCTGTGTGTGTGTGTGTGTGTGACGAAATTTGATTTGACGTGTTCTATATGGACCGCGTCTAGGGCACTATGATACTTCATCCAAACGCGTGCGTGCCGGATAAGGAAATTGAATTAAAAACAGAAAAGAAATTAAATTGTAAAAGAAATAAATTAAAAAAGAAAGAGAAGAAATTGTCTAATAGTAGCTGGCCTACTTGTGTACACACAGTGAATGAGTTGCTGCTACTGCTGTTGCTTTTGACGCTGCGCTCTCTCTCTCTCTCTCTCTTTCTCTATACCGAAACCAAGAAAAGTAGAAATTACGTGGAAACCCATCTAAATAACGGCCTACTACACACAGACATGCATATGTCCACCCAATCGATTACCAATGGCGTGACGACGATAAACACATCCTCTACAAAATATAGTCAAATAAAATAAATAAAGAATGATAGGGAAAAAAAAAGAAGAAGAAAATATTAAATAAAACAAAACAAAAAACGAAAATACGTAACGAACTTTAAAGCAAAACAAAAAACTAAACTAAACATAAATAAATAATAAACAAAAAAAAAAATACGTTTCTATTGTGCTAAGTGAAATGCTCATATATATATATATATAAATATAAATTTAAGGATTTAAATTCTTCTTAAAATGCGCGGTGAAAAAATAAATAGATAAAAAACAAAAAAAAAAGAATTATTATAAAAAAAAAGAAATGAAATGAAATATCTAACACCTAGAAACCTGTGGGGAGTAAATAATATTAAATAAGAAAAATAAATAAAAGAAACAGAATACAACTGAAAAAAAAAACTAGAAAAAAAAACACTTTTCGACTGTTGTTAGTTAGTAGCTTTGTAATGTTTTTATTTGTTTTGTTTTTCTCTCTCGTCTCTGGTTTTCTTTTTCCTCTCCTTTTTCTCATACGATATAGTAAAATATGTGGGAAAAGAAATTGCGAAAAACAACTGAGAAACTAAGGAACTAAGTAACTAAAATAAAAAGAAAAAAAAAAAAAAAAAATATATGAAAGAACGTACACGTTTCAATGTGACCATTTTTGTGATTTTTTAAAGAATCTCAACATATCTATGTGCAATCGAAGCTTAAGAATATAACAATTAAATGAGAAAGAGAAAAAAAAAACGATAAAACAAAATATATAATATAATTTAGAGAACGGAATGGAAATGAAATGTGAAGAAAGAAAAAAGAAATAGAAAAACGAAACACACACACGCAAGTTGGTTTTCTTCCTCAAGCTCGAGATTCAATCGACATATATACATAAAAACAAAAACCAATCAATTTAAAAGAAAAAAAAAAAACTACTATACGAATGGAAAATGATGAAAATGAAAAGAAAAACATACAAAATAAAATAAATAATTAGAATATTGCGTCTCAATCTTCTTCTTCGTTGTCATCGTTGTTTGTCGCTTTGATTTTTTTCTTTCTCTCTCTCTCTTGTTTTTCTTTTTTTTTGCTTTTTGTTGTTGTTGTATATTTTTAAGGGGGGTAGGGGGGGAGTTTAATTCGTTGAAAAAAGGCATGTTTTTAAGAATTTTTTGTTTGCGATACAGTGAGTGTTATTCAGTCAATTTTCATAGACAGAGTGTCCCACTTTAAGATCGTCATAGGACCAGGGCGTATTCCACACTCTGTTTGTGGAAAAATGCCGCCCAAATGAACCCTCTAACTTTTACCGTTACAGAGCTATTACATTTTTCCCAATTCTTGTCAAAAAGTCTGACATCCTGGAGAAAAATCCGAAATACCGGCCTATAGCTAATTGGATCCATAAAAGCAATATTGATTCAGAAACTACACAAAATAACCCGTTAGAATGATATCTCTCAACGGTTTCGAAATTCATTCCGCCGCACAGTGGTAAAAAATCCAAACCAGTCCGAAGCGTATATACCCTAGACTTGTACAGACCTAGTGGTGACACCAAAAGTAATAATTGGCAACGACCATGCATTAAAAGTGAGTTTCCTATATAGCCAGTTTATAGGGGAGGTTGGCACTCATTCAGGGAGATCTTGACCATTCTCAAAATCAATTAACTAACCCATTCTACAAATATTTATTGAATTTTTCAAGTTGCTAGCTTCATTCCATCGAAAGTTATTGCTTATTTGAAGTCTCACTTGTAGGGGAGGTAGGGGTTCCTTGGGTCGGATCTTGCCCATCATTGCCACCAACCAATTAGATCACCCTACAAACATACAAACAAAATTTTAAGTCTCTAACTTCACTCTATCGACGGATATCGCTTATTTGAAGTTTCATTTGTAGGGGAAGTAGGGGTTTCGTTGGTCGGATTTTACGCATTTTCAATATTAGCCGACTGGATCCTACTACAAACATTTGGGCAAAATTTCAAGTCGCTAGCTTTATTTTGTCGTAAGCTATCGCTTGCTTTAACCCTTTCATGCGCCAAACTTTTGTGGAGAAGCTAGATTTTTTTAAGGAACTATTTTCTAACTATTTGGGGCATAAATAAACTAAAAATATCAAAAAATTCAAAGATTGCATTATATAGTAGTTTTTAGAAAACGTTGTACTCATACAACATGGTGCATTATGGGAATAAAAAAATTCGATTTTATGGGATCAGCAGACGAGTTTCAATTTTTATTTTCAAAAATATATATAACATTTATTTGTGCAAAAAAAAAAAACTTAATTATAGTTATTTCAAATGATACTCCATAAAACAGTTCCTTTTTGGCGTGAAACATAAGGAAATATTACACTTGGTGCATGTAACCGTTGTGTATCCATTTTTGCACAGTTTACAACGCGATTGCGTCGATTTGTATGCCGGATAATGGGCGAAGTCATCACGTTGAACGTCCTCCACTCGAATTGATGGCGAACTTATCCTGGATGTTGTAGGACTGCTTTGCTCCGCATGAACTGGCCTACCTCGCTTCCTTGGTCCTAGCGTGTTGGTGTAAAATATATTAGAGCAGCTGAAATTTTAGCTTGAAACTGAACTAGACTTAGTGTGTCCTTGGCGTTACTTTTGCGAAGCTTACAATACGACTACTTTGCCTTAACCCCTAGCGGGGCATAGCGCGTCAACTACTCCTGCGCGCCATCGTACTCTGTTCTGGGCAATGGGGCGCAACTCCCCAAAAGACTTACCCAATACCTGACACTCCTTTGCCACAGATCGACGCCATGTGATTCGAGGACCCCCTCTTGGTCGGCCTTGGTTGGAAATGGGGTTCCATTTCATGGCATGCATAGCAATGCAGTTATCACTCTTCCGCAATGTGTGACCTATCCACTGCCATTTTCGCCTGCGTATCAATTCGTCGATTGGCATCTGACCCGTACGCCGACTTAGCTCTTCATTTGATATTGTTTCGGGCCAGAAAATTCTTAAAATTTGTAATGGACAGGTGTTGCGGACACCTAAGTGTCCATGGGGACGGAGTTAAAGTATGCCGAACTGACCGTGAAGGTCCGGCGACGCCATCAGGCGAGAACTCCTCAGCGGGATAGGCGGCGGCACGAGCTTGCTGTAGCTCAGTGACGGGAGATGTGGGCGGGGTTTTTGCCCTCTCGCTGCCCCGTACCATTATCATCCTAAAAAAAATCTCGTGCCTTAAGGTACAACAGCATACACACGGGTACCAAAGGTCCCACGACCTTAAAAAAAATGGCAAAGAGAAAAAAAGAAAGAAACTACTTAAAGGCAATGGCCGTCGACCGGCTCATGTACCTCGACACGACTCCTGGGTCCAGATGGAGCGGACCCTGGCCTCTAAACCCACCCTACCAATGAGGTACCTTGGCCCAATTGATGGTACCTCCTAAACCAAACAAGAAAAGCGATGAGGGTGCTACCTCATCCTACCATCGCTGACCTGAAAAAGGGGGTTTTGGGATGTTCCAGAAAGGAAAGCCGGGATTTAAAACATTATAAATCCATATTTAATCAATTGAAAAGAATTCCCAAACAAAATAGAACCAAATGGGTGAAAAATAAAATAAAATCAATTCATAAGTAAAGAAACGAAATCAAGAATACGAAAAAAATTACAAGGGATTTTAAAAAAAAAGTAATATTATTTAAACGATAGCACTTACCTTCAGAATTCCTCGATGGCCACCGTGAACCCTGAAGCAGCTGGAACGTAAGCGTTAAATTTACTATGAAACTATTAAAAGGAAAACTACTGTGATCACCACTTAGCGAAACAAAAAAGAAAAAAAATCAAGCAAAAAAACAATATTTAAAAGAATCAGAACTAATAACAAAACTATCATGCACTGTACGGCACTGGCAATTTCCTCGTTGATGGTAAAAATCCAGTTGTTGTTGTTGGTTTCGGTGCTCAGTCTTACAATACTCCTTAACTCCTCACTCAGCTGTGCAATTGCTCGCCACGGTATTGCTTCGCAAACACAACATACAATTTGTATGGGCCTCTCAGCCATTCCGGTAACACAGTATCGGTGTCGGAGATGGTTTTCGGCTACCGATATCGGGCAAAGATGTTAAATCGACGGAGATCAGGGGCAAATCGATGAATGTGCACAAAATGGGCGGTAAACTGTTGCCCTTAGCTACAACGCGGATTTCGCTTCCGCGAACTTCAAGGGATCACAATCACAATTCTGACCGGTGGAGCGGAGAGATATCCAGGAAATCACGCCACGATAGTTGGATTTCATTCAAATGATACCGGCTACCGCGGATAAAAGAACTGAAGCTTTTTCCTCGTCACGGCAAGCACACCGATATATGACGCTTCAACGGATGACAGTAATAAGCGGAAATCGCACCGATATTGGTCGTACTGTATAAATCTAGCCCTCCAAACGAAAATCACCCGTCTGTGGGCGCTAAAAAAACACAAAATAGCACGTCCCGGCGATGGCGTTGCCGATCTCATGGCTATCACGTATCACCATCCACCTTTCGATCTCTCAAAAAAAATTAAAATTTCCCCGCAACCGTGTCGATGTGGCTCGGACGGCGGGTAACAGTCGACCCCTTGTCTGGGCGATCGTGCCGATGTTTATCGGACGGCGGGTGAAAGTCGACTCTCGAGCGATCGCTCTCCCAGCAGGTCGCGACCCTCGATACAGCACAGGCATCGGCTGAAAAATCTCGTCAATCGAGTTTCATGCAACGGAATTCTCCGTTTGCATGAAACTCGACATGGAATATC
The DNA here is from genome assembly GCA_964017055.1 of Chloromyia formosa. Classification (NCBI taxonomy): domain Eukaryota; kingdom Metazoa; phylum Arthropoda; class Insecta; order Diptera; family Stratiomyidae; genus Chloromyia; species Chloromyia formosa. Next base: position 5,644,607 of record OZ024819.1, on the reverse strand, counting down.
GCTACCCACTTGTCTCTTCTATCCCAATGCGAGGTCGATGACACCAGATCAAACAGCATATTCTTACAGGACACATAAGAGTCCATCAGAATATAGCGTTTGCAAGTGTCAACGACCCACAGTGTGATAGAATGACAGAGTTGTCGTTCTTGAAAAATTCCTGATGGAGAATTCGAATTGTTAGGTGGCAAATATTTTAGAAAAATATTTGACAATCAACAATGCGAATAGACCATCAGAAAAGTCATTCATTACAAATTCGACGAAGACATGAATTGACGAAAACTTGCAGCTTTCTGGTAACTCCTACGGAAACTTTCCATGTACTGCTCCCATACAAAAGCACTGATAGTACCAGGGAGCGAAACAGGCCCAGCTTGGTCTTGATGCTGAGATAACTGCTCTGCCAGATTTTGGACAGCATGCCGTATGCGCGTTTAGCCTGGTTGATACGACGAGCGATGTCCTGCTCCGTACCACCATTTTCGGCAACAATGCTACCCAGGTAGACGAAGTTGTCCACCTTCTCCACAGGCTGCCCATGAATATTGATGGCAATAGGTGTCGGATTTCTTTTTCGCAACGGCGGGCTAAGAACCTTGGTCTTGTTGGTATTAATCTTTAGCCCAACCTTGCTTGCCTCCCTCTCGCGCTGTACGTGCGGTTAGTGAGATGTCGCCCCAGACCATTACAGATCCTCCTTCATAAGCAACAGATTCCTCGATGCAACACTGAGAATAACGTTCTCCGGGGCGACGATATACTCTCTGACGTCGATCACTTCACTTCTCATCAGTGAGGAGTACATTACCCCACTGTTCTAACGTCCAATGCTTATGCTCTCGAGCAAATTCAAGTCGTGCTCGACGGTGGGCTACAGTTAATGTAGCTCTCTTTGGAGTCAGGTTCCGTTCAGTAAGTCTTTTTTCTGACGGTATCTGAACTTATGACCACTTGGCGTTCGTCACGCAGACTTTGTTGGACTTGAACTGCGTTGAGACGGCGATTTCGCAGAACAGTAAGTTGGATATAACGACCATCTGCTGCTGATGTAGCCCTAGGTCTGGCCGTTCCTGGACGGCGATCGAATGCTCCAGTCTCTAAGTATCGTCTGTAAACTCACTGCATCGAAGATCTGCTGATTCAAGTCCTCGAGCGAGCTCACGTTGCCCAAGGCCTGCTTGAAGTAGTGCTAAAGCTTGAGCTGCTTCCTCAGGTGTCGTATCCATTATTGGCTGAAAAAAAGTAGCAAAAATACACGCGTCTAAGCGAAACAATGAACAAAAACTAAAGAAATGATAAGAAATATCCGACTACCCTCTCTCTCTAATTGCCTTGACCCCTCCAGGGGCATGGGCGCGTCAACATCTCTAGTATTTCTATGCCTTGTTGACGTTTCAATAGCATATCTACTTTTCGGAAGTGCAGTTGCTAGCATGCACCTCCTATCCGCGCCGTCTTTATACTGACAAGCTCGGAGCACTGTGAGAGTTCTATTAGCACTCACAGGCAGTTTTTGATCGCGCCGAGATTTGATCTCCGAGCTCTAAATTAGTATCGTAGAGCGGTGACCGAACGATCACGGCCACCGAGCGCGATCCGACTACCCTGACTGTAGAAGAAAAGAACAGTAAGCGCGAACTCTAGCCAAAACAGAGCAAATCGTTAGCATTGTGTTCGTTGCTTGATTACAATGTGAGTTTACGGTACTTTAGATTAAATTTGTAGTAATTTAAATCGCCCTTAAACGCTTTTTCTGTAGGTATAACTTTGATAGGTGTAGGTTTTATGTCGTTTGAGAAAATTGGATTAGAGTTCCAAGGTGGCGTGTGGCCCGGTTTATTTGCTGTCCAGTGTAGTTGGGACGGTAAGCGATTTAACCGCACAAAATATGAGAAATGCCGTTTGGTATGATAATTGGTGGTCCCCATACATTAATTTTAAGAGATGGAGTCACCTCGGACCCCGCGGCAGGGCGCTGCGCGGGCGAAAAACCAAAAAATTTTAGCCTTTTTGTTTATTATTCGCATCATAACTTCTAAACGGTACCTCGGATCGAAACACTTTATAGGTCGCGTTATAATCCAGTCATTAGGAGCTCAGAAGGGCTTCGGAGAAACAAATTCTGGTGGAGAATTTTTTTTTATTCATTTTTTATGTTTTTTTTTGGGGTACTGAACACGAATCCGGAGCTTCCCACCAAAATTTTGTTGCGGAACAGGGTCAAAATCACAAAACACCTCGAAATTTCGGTACTTTTTTTTTTTGGTTTTTCGATTATAACTTGAAAACTGTGAATCCTAGCTATTAAAAGTCTAGGGATAAAGTAAAGAGCATACAATTATGCGTCAAATGTCAATGTCAAACGTCAAATTCGGTCCAGTGGTGGTCCACGGCTACTAATACGTACAAATGCTACAAGTGGGAGTTGGAGAGCAGGAAATTCTCCGTTCAGAAAGTGCCTAATCATTTCAATTTGATAAAAAGAAAATTCAGAAACTCGAAATAACTAAAATCACGTTTTTGAACGAGTGTTCCCTTATAACATATTTTCGTTCTTTTTTTTTAGTAATAGGGGTACCGGTTAATTCGTGCGGTTTTCTAACTTCTAAAATGGTTACAAATTTAATATTCAAAGTATTGTCCATCGCTAGCTATAACTTTTTCCCATTTTTCTGGCAATTCACGAATACCCTTTCTGAAAAATTCGGCCGGCTTCTCCGCTATCCACGAATCGATCCAATTTTTGACTTCTTCATAATTGGAGAAGTGCTGGTCAGCCAGGCCATGTTGCATTGATCGGAAGAGATAGTAATCGGATGGCGCAAGGTCTGGACTATACGGCGGGTGGGGTAGGACATCCCATTTGAGCGTTTCAAGGTAGGTTTTGACGACCTGTGCAACATGTGGCCGAGCATTGTCATGTTGCAAAATTACCTTGTCGTGCCTTTGTTCATATTCCGGCCGTTTTTCGCGCAGTGCTCGGCTCAAACGCATCAATTGTCGTCGGTAGACTTGCCCTGTGATCGTTTCATTCGGTTGCAACAGCTCATAATAAATCACACCCAGCTGGTCCCACCAAATACACAGCATAACCTTCAGGCCATGAATATTCTGAACGGCCGTCGATGATGATGCATGGCCGGAGTATCCATACGTTGCCCGACGTTTTGGATTATTGTAATGGACCCACTTTTCATCGCCAGTGACAATTCGATGCAAAATTTTTTTTCTTTTGTGCCGTTGATGCAGTTGTTCACACGTGGAAAATCGGCGTTCGACGTCTCTTGGCTTCAATTCATACGGCACCCAATGGCCTACCTTCCATTCCCATTGCTTTTAGACGATCGGAAATGGTTTGTTGAGCGACGCCAAGTTATTTTGCAAGTTCTTTTTGCGTTTGGGATGGATCTTGGTCGAGCAATGTCTCCAATTCGTGATCTTCAAACTTTTTTGGCTGTCCGGGCCGTTCATCGTCCTCCAAGTCAAAATTGCCACTTTTAAACCGTGCAAACCACTTCTGGCACGTACGCTCAGCTAGAGCATGCACACCATACACTTCCACCAAAATACGATGACTTTCGGCAGCCTTTTTCTTCATATTGAAGTAATGAAGAAGTACTCCCCGCAAAAACACTTTATTCGGCACAAAATTCGACATTTTCAGAGTAAAAGAAAGTATTGTTGTTTACGCTTCAGCTAAATGACACATACTGATTCTGAAACTACCTATATATGACAGTAGCTTTCCAACACATATTTGGAAAGGTGAATCACTGGAATAAAAATGAAGTTACGCCATCTGTTAGAAAACCGCACGAATTAACCGGTACCCCTATTAGCTGCTGGTAATTCTTCAACAATTTGAATAGTGAAGGTTGTATTTACATGTATTGTATATATTACAAGAAGTACAATAAAAAGTACACTATAGGTTTACAGCCTTAGTTTTTTTGGAAGGACCGGTTTGTGATGGTGGTCTGAGTTCCGGTGGATGGGACTCGTCGACTGACTCTTCCAACATCTCTTCGAGGTTCTCGTCGTTGTCTATGGCGGCAGAGAGGTCCACATTCTCATACTAGCCCTCACAGTTGGCACAAAGCGGGAGCAATGTCTACCTGCCTTTTTGCAGCCACAGTGTCCTACACATGCCTTTTTGCGTTTTCAAGAAATAATGCACGGTAGGGCATCTGGTGCGGTATTCCTCGTGATTGTTACAGTCAGGAGTCCACTTTTGGTGCTTTCCACTCCCATTCTTCGGGCCTTTTGTCAAAGCAAAGCCACTTCTGCACTTGGTGGTATACCCTCATTGAATGCTGCTGAGCTGCATCCTCAGTTGATGGAAGTGAGGCGATATTGAATCGCGCCTTGAAGGAAAAGGAGGAGCTTTTGTTTCTGAGCAGAGTCAATGAGGTGGCGTCTTTTTGGACGTACAGCGCCTTCAAGAAGGCCTCTCCTGCCGTAGCTATACTCGAACGAGCTTCCTGAGGATCTTGAAAAACTTTGACGGCTATCAAATGTGAATTTCTCCGGAGGACGTTCAGAAATGTCTTCTTGCCCTGGTTGAACAGCGCACTGATAGAGTCGCACGTAAAAATAGTATGTTTCGAGATGAGGAGCGTACATGGTTTGCGGCACATTCCCTCTTGATGTTTGAGGAATAAAACGTTTTGTATTGTTTGCGCACAAAGACCAATCAGAATGACCAAAAGATCAACGTCTCTTTCCCTACCACTGTGACGGATTCATTTGTTGGGGCCAAGGAGAGAGCTGTCATGATTATGAGGGTATCTGCGTCTTCCCTGGCTTGCTCACAACAACTACCGTCAACAACGGAAACACAAAACCAAATAAGGGATTCAGAATGGCAACACTTTTTTTTTGTAAACAGGGTCAATCTTGCTGGAAAAAACCGGTAGGGTGTTGATTGGGTCGGACTCACAATGCCATCAACAGTAGTCCAGTACATCCGCCGCATTATTCCTACCAGTCCTTATGATACCCATCTGACCTCACTTCATCGCCAAGAATGTCCTTTTTTCCTTAACATCGCATCTACCTACACAGTGTACAGTAGAACCCCGATTAACCGAAGTAAAGAAGGGGGCTGGTGCCATTTCGGATAACGAAAATTTCGGTTAATCCGTGGTAACAGCTAACTGCAATGAAAAGGTCAATAAAACCTTTCGTACGACAAGCAGTTTAATACAAGATGATTGTTTGGATACATATGTTAATAATTTTTTAAGTAATCTAATATTTTTGTCTGAATTTTCGTGTTGTAGCGCTTACGAAAAGCTATATCGCGCAACCGTGTGTACATATTATGAGTTCAAAATTAGAAAAAAAAAAATCTAGTCGCCCCCTTTCGGTTAAAGCGGGTTCCGGTTGAGCGAAGTTCGGTTAAGCGGGGTTCTACTGTATATGTAATCATGTTCATTCATTGATTCATGCAAGAAATGTATCCATCGTCAGCCGAACGTCGCTTGAATTCATTCGAAAAAGTTATTCGATAGCAAACTATCGGGCTATCGAAACTATCGGGACTATCGGAATTTTCGTCCGATAGTTATTGGATAGTTTTCTATTGGCTACTTGTCTTTAAAGCTATCGATAGTTTTTACTAGTTACTAATTTTTTAAGTCGATGCCGCTATTGCTGCTTCTGGCGCTGCGATTGCTTCTGCCGCCAATGAAATTCCCGCATAAGACGAAGCGATCGTTCAATCGCTCTCAGTGGCCGTGGTCGTTCCGTCACCGCTCTACGATACTAATCTAGAGCTCGGAGTTCGAATCTCGGCGCGATCGATTTATAGAAAACTGTCTCCCTCCCCTCCCTGTTGGAGTAAAGACGGCGGGGGAGGAGCGGGGTGGGGTGTGGCTTGGACAACAACACTAAGGCCGACCGCATATTGCTCCCAATCCACGCACAAGCCACATGGCATTGTTGTAAAATGTGATGTTACAACAACACCATCATGTGGCTTGTACGTGGGTTGAGAACGGTTGGGGGCAATATGTCTCGGGCCTAACTAAGGCTGTACAAATAGCCGTGAACCCCTGTAGAAACAGACATTTGATTCCTTGTGACGCCTCAACGCATTGAGCTACTCTGTCGGCGCCCCAATGAAAAACATTTTCCTTTCTTGGCCCCTTTCTTTTCTCTTCTCTCTTGGGGGTATAGTGCGAAAGAAAAATACAGACAGAGGAGGAAGGGCAGGGGACGGTGGCGAGAGGGGATAGGTATGCTCAGGCAAATGAGCAGGAAAATGAGTTTTGTTATGCCCTTTTTTCTTGCTCATGGCTTGGTAAAGGGGCAGCCGAAGGATGGACACATCCCTTCCCTCCTCCTAATCCTTTAAGGTGGTTTTTATATGACCGGGGTGGTACTTTTTCTTAAATATCCGCGACCAATCGCTGGTCTAGCCGGGACCTGTGTCATCGGGCCAACAGCATCAGTCAAAAATATTTTTGTTGCAGTGACGGCGCGGCTCGACAAAGCCGTGGTTCGCAACAAGGTGGGGCACACAAAGACCACAGTTAGGTCCGCGTTTTGATACCATCAAGATCACTTCATTAAACCTAGATCTCAACACCGCAGCCTGTACTGGCGATATAGCGATTGAGCTGTACTACGCTCATATCCATAAGGTTCGCCAGATCCTGGGAACAAAAAACAAGAACCCTGAAATTTTTTCCGATGTATCGATAGAAATGAATGTTGTTGTTGCTGTTGATAATTGTCTTAAACCCTCCAGGGGCATGGTTTCGATAGCATACAGATTTCATATAGTACAGTTGCTAGCATGTACCTTCTATCCGAGCCGTCTTTTACTAGCGAGCTTGGAGCGCGCTGTGGGGCAGTTCATAATAATATCCACAGGCAGTTTTTATGCGCCGGGAATCGAAACCATGTTCTCTAGATGCAGCGGCGCGTAGACGTTCGATCGAGACGTCACACGGCTACCGAGCATGTTCGAATGAATGAATGATGTTCAGTTTTATGTGTTTTGCCACACACTGGCGTTAGTGCAGCCGTCCACTGGAAGCGTATTTGAGCGGCAACGAGCTTCCGCGCCGACACAAGCAGCAATGCACGCCACATTCAAAGTTGAGGATTTTCATGAACATGAGTCCACTACAAGCGTATTTGAGCGAAGCGGTTACGAGCGTCCACGTGTGCCACGCAAAAAGAATTTTAATTTGCCGCTCGTAGCCGCGCGTTGCTTTGAGGAATGTATGCGAAAGAAATTTGTGTGCAATGGATGAGCTATATAGTTAAGCAAACTGAGGCGCGAAGACGCCGGCAAAGGACGATCCCTGTCGCTCGTAGCCGCGCTTATTTCGCGAAAGCTTGGTGACGCTTGTGATCGCGGGAGTACGTAGCCGCTCCAATATGCTTGTAGTGGACGGCCGGATTGGGCGGACGAATAAAGCACAAACGTCAAAGAAAAGGAAATTTTTTGTTGTAGAAATTTTTTGTATTTTACAACAAAATTTAACATCTGCGCGATGTTTTGTTTGTGCAGAAAATATCGTAAACGTTGTATTCGTCGTAGACTTCTGTTATCCTCATAGAAAAATGACAAAAGTTAACAACGACAAATACGAGGTTTACGACGTGAGCATGAATCCTCCTATTAACATCGTGTTGTAGGAAAAAAAATTTTTTTTTTGCGGTGCTGAGGTTGACTTAAGGGTTTTCGGAGTCGTCCCACTTTTTTTTAGTAATAGTAGGAATCTGTTGCTGCCACCTTAAGACAGAAGAGGGGCGAGGGGAGAGGACGCGTTTCAGTGCTTCCTTTATACATACACATATTTTCTAGTCCTATTTGTGCGGTCGTTGAATGTGTGTCGTGTGTTGTTTTGTTTTTTCTTTATATGTATATACATATATGTTTTTTTGTAATATATTTTTTTCCTCAATCTGGTGCTTATTGTTACACACACACGCACACACTAGTAGATATATTTTACCCGTGCTTGTTGTTTTTATATTTTAATTTGCTTTTGTGTTGTGGCATGGTTCACACTTACACGGGCCGATAAAAAATAAACCCGCGCTTGATCCTGTGGGTGATGTGGCGCGGAATCTGGATCAAGTGATCGGGATTCAAGTGATCGGGATTCAAGTGATTCGGATGAAGCGATCTGAATCACGCGATCGAAATCAAGCGATCTGTATCAAGTGATTTGGCTGAAGCTATCTGAATCAAGCGAAGTGATCTGAACAAAGTGATTTGGATCAGGTGAGCTGGATCAAGTGATTTGAATCGAATGAGCTGAAGCGAGTGAGTCTGGGTCAAGTGATTTGGATCAAATGATCTTTATCGAGTGATCTGGATCAAGTTATCTCTGAACTACTTGATCTGGATCAAGTGATCTGTATCAAGTGATGTGAATCAAATGAGCTGGATCAAGTGATTTGAGTCAAAATGAGCTGGATCAAGCTAATCTGGGTCAAGTGATCTATCATATATGGAGTGATCTGGATCAAGCGATTTCTAAACCACGGCATCTGGATCAAGTGATCTGAATGAAGCGAACTGAATGGAGTGATCGCTGAACACAGGGATCTGGATCAAGCGAATCTGGATCAATTGATCTGTATCGAGTGATCTCTGAACCACGGGCAGATCCTGTGGTTCAGAGATCACTGAGTTCAATCTCAAGGATCAAGGAATCTGTATCGAGTGATCTTGATCTGAATCAAGTGATCTCTGAACCAAGTGCAAAGATCACTTGATACATACTCGCTTGATCTGGATCCCTTGGTTCAGATCACTTAATCTTAAACCAAGGCATCTGGATCAAGACTCATCCGAATCAAGCGAATTTGGATCAATTGATCTCTTGCACGCTTAATTTGTGTGTTTGTTTGGTCGCAAGTTTGTGTGAACCTTTTACTATAGAAAACGTTGAATAAGAAAAAAATAAAACTAAACAAAAAACGGAAGAAAACAGGTAAACAGGTAATACACATTACCTACCGCCCTACTATACATATTTATAGTGATTTAAGTACACACATGAATGCCTGCCTATTTGTTCTTTCAGTAGGTTTGTTTGTTGTTGTTTTTTTTTAATCCTTTTTTTTTCATCTGTTCATATAATATTCTTTCTTTATGATTATTATCCATTAACATATTGTCTATTATGACTATTATAATATTATTATACACTGCGATAAAAAAAAATGGCGCAACCAGTTTTCTTCGTGCTGAAGCCAACAATTATCCGGCGATTTGACGCCTCTGGTGAATACCAGTAATTTTTTTGGGCAATCTAAATATTAGGTCATCTTACCTAAACTACGACAATCTTGAGTCGAAACAACGGTACCCGCGAAATGCATCTGTGGTCGTTTTTGGCTAGCACGATTTTTAAGGCTTTCTATCCGCATAAATCGGTTCACCACCGACCTATTGATAGCGCGCTCTGGACCAGTATTGTCCTAGTCTTGTATTGAATGATCCTGTCTCCTGATTAGTAATGTGTAGCACATGAACGAGTCGTTCTTTATGAGCGACTCAACAAAATGAGAGAAAGAGTCGGCACACTGATATAGCTGTCGTGCCGTTCAATTTATGAATGACACACTGTGAAACGAATACACAAACCTGCCTTTAAACATCGTACCCATATGCTTTAAAACCGCATTAATTCTACGCAATACGCAAAACATACACATGAATTTCTCAATTCATATTATGTATGTACATAATATGAATTGAGAAATTCTAGTGATGTGTAACACAGTAACGAGTCCTTCTATTTTAATAACTCAACAGAATGAGCGAAAGATTCGGCACAACGACATAGCCTCCGAGTCGTTCAATTTAAGAATGACACGCTGTAAAATGAATACTCAAATTAAACCCCGCCGCATAAATACTACGCAACGCATAGAAAATCCACGCTCATTCAAAATTTCTGGTTACATACATATATATGTACTATATTACATTCATTCATATCCCATCCTAATATCTATCTGAAACTAAAGCCACAATTATCTATCTACCAAACCAATCCCATCTAAATCTATTCATAATATTCTCTATGCAGTATGCAATTCACGCATTGTGTATACTTCTAAACATATGCGCAACAAACGATACTGACCGCAAGCAAATCAAAAACCATTTGCTTACGTCGCACCGCACATCCAAGTTTCCCCAAATATGTATTTACATAAAACAAGCCCCACATTTTAAAACAAAAGTAATCGTCTTGTATCATCATCTCAAGTTCAACTTTAGATGAAACGATACCAAACCAACAACCAGGCAATTTCCTCTGTATACTGTGGCACGAAATGAGTTCTTCGCAATGTGAGTTTTGAGTTTTTAACACAAACAGCACACTTCTATATTTCACTCACTCTGTGCTATGAGACATACCGGGCTGTGGTGATAACACAAACATTGATTTATTTGTGTAATTTATTGTAGTATAGACTCAAATTCAGATGTTTAACTCACGAAACGCATACTCCAATTCTCTGCCAAATGAGGAATACATTGCGTGGAGCTTAAAGAACAGAGTGGAATGGTTTGATTGACAGCGAATATAGGGTCAAAAAAAAAGAGAAAAAAGATTGGGATCGCCCACCCAAGCTGGCAACTCCGTCTTCATGGGGAAATAGTGGTCCGATCTGGCTGGTCGGACTAAAGGGCATTAGGGAGGGGGTCGCTGACTCCGAATCTGAGTTCAAAAAAGCAAAAAAAAAATTGGGGTAGTCCATTTCAGATTGGCAACCCCGTTTTCAAGGGGGAATAGTGGCAAAGATTAAACATTACTAAGATACCTCACTTAGTACGATTTAATTTTTAGAACGGGATGCACTCATGTTTAATCTTCGCCAATAATTCAAAGGTAAATTCCCTTAAGAGAGATTGTTTTCCCGAATACGAGTGATACGGGCAAATTGTTATAGAAAAAAAGCGAGAATTAAGAAAAAATGTGAATAATAATTTTATTAACCAAAATATTCAATTCAACCACACTCACTCAACGTTACACTGCAAGTGTCAACTTTTCATATTATTACATTTATTCGCTGTTATGAAGAGAGTGGCTCTGAAGTTAAGAGAGAATAAACAATTATTCTCCGATTTGTTTTGCAATGATACAATCGATACTTGTACAATTTATAATACATTGAAATTTTACTTTTCTGATGTGGTTGACGAGGTCTTTTTACCACTTTCCGGCTTTCATTTCAAAATCGATGGGATTTTGCTTCTTTTTCCGAATTTCTTGTATAGCAGCACACGAATGAATGGATGTTCTGATTCGAACGTAGCTGATCCTTTACGAACATTCTGCCGGGCCTTGAAACGTCGCGTCGTTTCAAAATTAATTCAGTATAATTCATTGGTTGATGTTGCAGCATGTACACGGGATTTCCCCCTTGCGTACAAAAGCAATATCCAGGAACTGGGGGGTTTTACGGCGCCCCGACTCGCCGATTGCAAACGGAATAAGGATTGATATAGGATAGATTATTAAAGGCATAATGAAAGTAATGAGTGGGTGTTAGGTATAATTAATTTTATTCGGTGTCCGGTGAAGGGTGATCAATGGTTGAATCCGGATCAGAATTCTGGTACGTAATCGGTTGGATTTTAACACGGTCGGATGGTTGACCATTTTCGTGCCATATATCGTCTGTTGGTAACATACAAATTTTTTGAATGGGGCGGCGAATAATGGATGTCTGCGTTTTTAGTTCTACCACTCTCACCAAACCATCAGAGCCGAAGAAAGTGTTTGTAATTCGACCCATCATCCATTTCAATGGAGGAAGACGTTCGTCCTTGACAACGACTAGCTGGCCGATCTTTGGATTTTCTTTGACGTTGAGCCACTTCGGTCGTTGTTGTAGTCGCGACAAATATTCGGTTTTCCAGCGAATCCAGAAGTCCTGCCGTAGTTTTTGAAGAAATGCCCATCGTTTCAATGAAGAATATTTCGTATAATTGTAATCCTGTTCTGGAGGTGCAGTTAGGGCAGTTCCAATGAGAAAGTGTCCAGGCGTAAGACTCGCAAAATCGTTGGGATCGTCTGACATAGGGCATAGAGGGCGCGAATTTAGACACGCTTCGATTTGAGCTAAAAACGTGGTCATTTCTTCGAAGGTGAGGATCGTGTCACCCAAGACCCGACGAAGATGGTGTTTGACCGAACGAACGCCTGCCTCCCATAATCCACCGAAGTGAGGAGATGCCGGGGGAATAAAGTGCCAATTTACCCCATCGTTGGCCAAGATTTCGGATACGTCTCGATTTGCTGCATTGATGGCTACTTTGTATGATCTTCTGAGTACCGCGTCTGCGCCGACGAAATTCGTTCCGCAGTCTGAATAAATGTCCTTGCATAGGCCTCTCCTCGCGATGAATCTGCGCAGTGCTGCCAAGAAGGCTTCCGTTGTTAAATCCGATACGACCTCCAGATGTATGGCCTTAGTACACAGGCACACGAAGATGTAGAAATATCCTTTAAGAATTTTTGAATTTCTTAAGTTGGATGCGCGTAGGGATATCGGTCCAGCATAATCGATTCCAGTGGTGAGGAAGGGTCGTGCGGGTGTAATTCGTGGTTTAGGGAGATCTCCCATTAGTTGCTCCGAGATTATCTTCTGCTGTCGGAAACAACGTATGCATCGATGAATATGATACTTGACAAGAGATCTTATTTTTAGTATCCAGAATTTTCTTCGTATGCAAGCGATTGTTGCATTAATTCCTCCATGTAAAGTTGTGATGTGACATTGGGTAACTATCAGCTTAGAAAGGTGACTGTTGTATGGCAAAAGCATCGGATGCCTTTGATCATATGGTAAATCGGCATGCCTGAGTCTGCCTCCAACCCGTAATGTTTGGGTTTTATCCAGAAATGGTGTGAGGGACTTGACTTTATTGCTTGCTCGTTTGGGGTTTTCAGATATTTTTCCGTTCGTTTTTCTGATCGCCCTTTTTATCGCCTTCTTGATTGACCTTTTGGACTGACGTGAACCATTTGCTTTAAGACGTTGTATTTCATCGCCAAAATATTTAGCTTGTTCCACCCGAATCCAGTAATGCAAACCGCGACTAAGTTCTTCAGTTTGAAGATGACCAACTTGTCGATTCGACCTTTCCTTGCTGATATTAGAAATGAAGCGAAAACAGTACGCTGTTACACGGATCAGACGATTATAGGATGAATAGTTTGTGAGTGTAATTATTGGCTGGGTAACAGTTGTATGTGTCGTTATTGTGACAATCCTTTTCATTTCTTCTTTTGTGAAGTGATTTCGCTGCTTCGGCCAATGGTCGATAGGATACACAAGCCAATTAGGTCCATTCCACCAAAGTGTGTCATTTCTAAGCGTGTCGGATGATGAACCTCTGGTCGCCACATCGGCAGGATTCTCCTTAGATGGAACATGACACCATCGTGCGGTGGGAATCCCATCTCTTATTATGGATACTCTGTTGGCTACGAAAGTTTTCCAGTTGCATGGCTGTTGTTTCAGCCAAGCGAGGACGATTGTTGAGTCGGACCAGCAATAAAGAGGAATTTCCCTTAAATTAAGATCGCGTTGAATTCGTTGCACTAGTGCTGTTAGCAACGTTGCTCCACACAATTCCAATCTTGGAAGTGAGATCGTTTTGACGGGCGCCACTTTCGTTTTCGCCATCAGAATTGATGTCTTAGCTGTTTCGTCACTGTCATGTTGCACTCGAAGGTATATTACGGCTGCGTAAGCATTTTGTGATGAGTCGCAAAACCCATGTAGTTGCATGGTGCACTTTCGGGTAGTGTTAATCCAACGGGGTAATTTGATAAGTTCCAGATTGCTGAGACTAGCATGAAATTGGTTCCATTGGTGTTGTTCTTGAGGTGGGAGTGGGTCATCCCAATCCAGATTCAATAGCCACAACTGTTTCATCAGTATTTTCCCTACTATTATAATCGGTGCAAACCATCCTAATGGGTCGAATAACTTCGAAACTCCTGAAAGTACTGACCGTTTGGAATTCGCCTTTAGATTATGTAGACTCTGAACTCGTAGTAGTAGGTTATCATCGGAGGGATTCCATAGTAGCCCCAACGTACTTACGGAAGGTTGATCATTTGAAATGTCCACTGTTGGACAGCATAATACGTCGACTTCAGGAACTCGATTCAAAACATCTACATTATTTGATGCCCATTGACGAAGTTTGAAACCACCTTGTCCCAATAAGGAGATCAGCTCGCGTTGAGTCTCTAGTATTTCATGTATATCATCAGCTCCGAACAATACATTGTCTACATATAGCTGCTCACATAGTACCGCGCTAGCCATCTCATAATCCTTGCCATCATCTATGACTAACTGCTGAATGGTTCGCATCGCAAGAAATGGGGCCGATGCAACGCCAAAAGTTACAGTCCGAAGGCGAAGATGTTCGACCGGGCTGTCTAAATTTTCCCGCCATACTAGACGCTGGAAGTTAATATCTTCATCGGCCACTCGTATTTGCAGAAACATCTTCTCCATGTCTGCTGCTGCTGCGATGCGTGACATTCTCCACCTTGTTATCACGGAAGCGATGTCCTGTTGAAGGCTGGGACCGGTATATAACAAGTCGTTTAACGAGTTCCCTGTTGACGTCTTGCTTGACGCATTAAAGACTATTCGTAGTTTTGTAGTTGTACTGGACGGCTTTATTACCCCATGATGAGGAAGGTAGTAATGTTGGACATCATTTAGGTCACCAACTATTTTCTCCATATGTCCTCGGTTGAGGAAATCCTGTACACATTGATGATAAGCGTCTTTCAGTTTCGGTTCCTTGTCTAGTTTGCGATGTAACGAGTTTAACTGAATAATTGCTCGGTGGTATGACGAGCCAAGATTTTCTGTAGATGTCCTGAAGGGTAAAGCTACGATATATCTGCCATCTGCGTCACGAGTGTGTGTATTCCTAAAGTGTTCCTCACATTTTGCATCGTCTTCCGAAATATGAACCGGTGGATCCACTTCTTCCATCTCCCAGAAACGTCTCAACTGTTGCTCGAGTTCCACCTTATTAAAAAAATGTATAGACAGACGTTGTCGGCAGATCGGATTGGGCTGGTCCCAACAGAATCCAACCTAACATCGTGTTTTGTGCGATGGGAGTGTTAACTTCACCGGTTTTTATGCCATCTCGAATAATGTATGGGTATATGTCCGCCCCAAGGATTATGTCGATCCGCCCTGGCTGATGAAACGAAGGATCTGCTAGTTTTAACGCGGACAGATGCGGATATAACTTCGGAGACAACGTTTTCTGAGGAATACGATCCGTCAATGTAGGTAGTACTATCGCTTCCACAGGAATAGAGTAGTTGTCGTCAAAGCGAGATGAAATATCAAAATGCACTAGCTTATGGGAGGATCCAGATGATGTATATCCGATCCCTGATATTGTAGCTTGGATGGAACTTGGCACGAGGCGGAGTCGTTGCATGGTAGACGTAGTCATGAAACTTGCCTGGGATCCCGTGTCGATAAGTGCTCGCAAGGTTTGTTCGCATCCATTTCCTTTGCCCTTAATAATCGCAGTTGATAATAGGACCGTATTGCGCTGATTGCTCGCATGAAAACTGGAGACATTTGCCGTATCAGAACTTTTTCGATGTTGTGTTTGAGTTTTGTTGTCGTGAAGTAATGAGTGGTGTCTTCGGCCACAATGAAAACATCCACGTTTACTTGAGCACGTCTTGCTACCATGATCGGAGCCAAGACAATTAAAACAAAGCTGCTTGGCTTTAACATGCTGTAGTTTAGCATCCCGGGAAAGAGCACTGAATTGAGAGCACCTCCGGATGTTGTGTTGTTCCTTACAATAGGAACATGATAACGTTTGCTGACTTGCGGTTGTGTGATTGGCATGAACATTCTGTTTAGCTGTCTTGTTGGTTGATGTATTCACAGCCTCTAACATTCGGAAACGAGATTCAAAAAAATCCAAATACGACTGAACTGTCGGAGGATCCGTTGTAATACTTAATTTCTGTTCCCACTGTTGTCGGGTCTCAGAAGGAAGGCGCTGTGATTGCACATGAATTATGACCAGGTCCCAATCATTGACATTTATATCTAAAGAGGTTAATGCAGCTAGACACTCGTTGGTGGAATCGAAAATATTTCGAATCGATGATGCTGATTCTTTAGAGATCGGTGTATTATTAAGAAGAGTAGATAGCTGGGCATTAATTAACAAGCGTCGGTTGTTATATCGTTTACAAAGAGCCTTCCATGCGGGCTCATAATTAGTTTCCGCGATGGTGTAGGTTCGAAGCAATTGTTCAGCTTCGCCAGAAACGGCTCTTCGCAAGTAGTGGAGCTTTTGAACAGCCGTGATGGACGAGTTGGTTTCCACCAAGGCCACAAACATGTCGTGGAAAGCCTGCCACTCTGAATATACACCTGAAAAGGTCGGTAAGCTTATCGGTGGCAAATGCACCTCATTGTGACTCGGGACCACTTTCGGGATACTGACTGACGGACTATCGTTGAGGTTATCGTTTATCCTTCCACACGTGTCGTAGTATTTCTCCTCGAAGGTGGCGTATTCGTCGTCCACGAAATATGGCAAAGCTTTCCTGTCTTCGTCGCTCGCGGAACACACGAGCTGCTTATGCACATCCTCATATTCTGCCCATAAACGCCCCAAACCATCCATGCGCCCTTTCAAATATCCCATGGTCATATTGGCCTTGGAGCACTTTTTAAAATTCTTCACAAAATTGGTTATTGATTCGGCGTTCGCCTTTTGCTTCGCAAGCAAGGCTTGGACCCCTTCAACCGGCATCGTTGATACCGAATATTAAATATAGTTCGAAAAATAGGTTAGGAAATATAATGGATCAGGAAAGTTGAGCCACGATGGACGTTTGCGTAAACTCACCGCTGATCCGGCTCGACGGACCAAAATGTTTTCCCGAATACGAGTGATACGGGCAAATTGTTATAGAAAAAAAAGCGAGAATTAAGAAAAAATGTGAATAATAATTTTATTAACCAAAATATTCAATTCAACCACACTCACTCAACGTTACACTGCAAGTGTCAACTTTTCATATTATTACATTTATTCGCTGTTATGAAGAGAGTGGCTCTGAAGTTAAGAGAGAATAAACAATTATTCTCCGATTTGTTTTGCAATGATACAATCGATACTTGTACAATTTATAATACATTGAAATTATTATAATACATTGAAATTTTACTTTTCTGATGTGGTTGACGAGGTCTTTTTACCACTTTCCGGCTTTCATTTCAAAATCGATGGGATTTTGCTTCTTTTTCCGAATTTCTTGTATAGCAGCACACGAATGAATGGATGTTCTGATTCGAACGTAGCTGATCCTTTACGAACAGAGATAGAGACGGCAACACTTCAGTAATGGCAACTGCCTATAAAGTTTCAATGTGTGAGTAACATGCTTGTTAGTTGGCATTACCCCTTCGTGTACGCATATGAGAACCAACACGTATGCAACTACTAGTCAGTCGCGTTAATTTTTATGAAGTAGGGTATCTTCCTTGTGGTTAATCTTTGATAGTGGTCCGATCCGGCTGGCTCGAACTAAATGGCATTGGGGGTCACCGACTTCGAATCGGGGGTAAAAATAAAGGAGAAAACTGAATTTAAAAAAAACTACGACTTTTATTGAATATGTTATTAACCAAGTTTCAGACTTTTTGCATGACTCTTTTTGAACGACTCATTGGAAAGAGTCAGAGCTTATGTGCTGGCACAGTGAAAAGAGTCATTATGTCCATCACTACTCCTGATACATATACCATACAAAACAACAGTCTACGATATTGTCGTATTTTTTATTCAAATTCAAAATACATATTTCGGGAGGGACACCCCTCCCCTGGCTACGTCACTGCTTGCCATTCTTGTTGGCTTCACAGCACGAAGAAAACTGGGTGCGCTTGTTTTTTATTATGTGCAGTGGATACATTTTTTTTTCTGTATGCATGCATGTGATGAAAAATGAAAGAAAAACAGAGAAAAAAACAACAAGAATTTCCTAATATTAAATGCAACTGAATCTTCGAACTAATTAGTAATAATAATTATTATTAATCAAGCAAAAACGAAAAAAAAAAACACAAAAAAAAACAAAAATACTAAAATAAAAACAAAAAAAAAAGAACTAAAAAGAAAATCTCGCATCCGTTTGAATTGATTGTGCGACAGTAGTGTGTACATTTTTCATGATGACAAGAAAAGAAAAAAAAAATACGAAATATATATATATAAAACCATAAAAAAGCAAACTAAAAAAAAATATGTAAACTAAGAAACACTAAACACACGTGTTGGAGAAAAACGACGAAGACCTTCCACTTTTGTGATGTTCTTTGTGTTTTTTTTCTTATGCTGATTACCGCTTTCTGTTTGTTTGTTTTTTATCTCTCTGTTTTGTTTTTTACCAAAATACATTTAAGAATAGGAGCAAAAAATAAAATAAAAAATAAAACACACACAAAACACATGTGTGTGTAACTTGTTCTGAAAACAAAACAAGAAAGGAAAAAAATAAACTGAATTCATCAGTCTCTAGTAACGTAATGTATAAAACAAAAAAGAAATAAATAAATAAATAAAAGAAAAACCTAAAGACTAAAGACAAAAAAAAGAACAGAAACTATACAGTAAGAAACAACCAAACTCAACTCGTCGCGACATCTATTATAAAATAATATATGGTCTACAACTTAATAATGAGACTTTTTTCAGAGATGGCAACACCGATAAACCAATGGTAGTCCATCTTTGACATACATACCATTTGAAGTTTGTATTCATAAGCTGTCAATGTCAGTATAAACATTTCGTGTTGATTGTTGACAACGTATTTTACCGGACCATGGAAAGTTTCGAAAATTCACGAAAAAAACAGCATTTGCGGGGAGTTTTACTTGGACATTATTTTGCTAAGAAGACTGCAGCTCAGAGTCATAAATTGCTCGTGGAAGTTTACGGTGACGATGCTTTTTCGCGTGCACAGTGTTTTCGGTGGTTTCATCGGTTCAAAAATGATATTTCGACATTACCGACGAAGAGCGACCTGGCCAGCCAAAAAAGTTTGAAGACGAAGAATTGACGAAATTACTCGAAGAAGATTCGTGCCAAACTCAAAAAGAGTTGGCAATTTCGTTGGAAGTGACTCAGCAAGCCATATCGAAGCGGTTAAAATCACTGGGAATGATCCAAAAGCAAGGCCACTGGGTTCCGTACGAGTTGAAGCCAAGAGATGTTGAGAGGCGCTTTTGCATGTGCGAACAACTGCTTCAAAGGCAAAGACGGAAGGGTTTTTTGCATCGTATTGTGACCGGCGATGAAAAGTGGATTCATTATGATAACCCAAAGCGAAAGAAATCATGGGGACCGCCCGGGCACCAATCAACATCGACCGCGAAGCCAAATATTCATGGTTCCAAGCTTATGCTCTGCATTTGGTGGGACCAGATCGGTGTTCTTTATTATGAGCTGCTAAAACCGAATGAAACCATTGACGGGCAGCGCTATCGACTGCAATTGATGCGTTTGAGTCGAGCATTGCGTGAAAAACGGCAACAATTTGCTGAAAGGCACGACAAAATAATTCTTCAGCATGACAATGCTCGCCCTCATGTTGCGCAAGTCGTGAAAACGTACCTGGAAACAACCAAATGGGAAGTGCTACCCCACCCGCCGTATAGCCCTGACATTGCTCCATCCGATTACTATTTGTTCGCTTCGATGACTCATGCGTTGGCTGATCAGCACTTCACTTCATATGAGGATACTAAGAACTGGCTCGATTCATGGATAGCCTCGAAACCCCAAGATTTTTTTCGCGACGGAATTCGTAGACTTCCCGAAAGATGGGAGAAAGTTATCGCTGCTGATGGCCAATATTTTGAATAATTTAGTTATATGAATAAATCTATGAATAAATGCCCAAAATTCCAAAAAAAAGTCTCATTATTAAGTTGTAGACCAAATAGATACTATAAGATTTTAGAGAAAAGAAAAATATCTTTAAAAAACACACACACAAAACACACAACAAACAAACGATGAGGAGAAGAAAACACGCGTGTGACTATAGCAAACGATAAGAGAGATAATATAAAGAAAAAGAAAAAAAAAACACACGAAACTATAAAAAGAAAACAACAAAAAAAAACTGAATTAAATGTATCCTTTTTAATGTGTAAGATTTATTAAATAAATATATATTTACTTTATACAATATATTGTATTGTAAGCAGGAGAAAAAGAATTAATTAAAATAAATAAATAAGATGAAAAAGAACATATGAATTGAATGAAGCGCCGAAGAAAAGATGTTGTGAAGGAAGGCGGCGATGACGAAAAAAAAAATGAAAAAATCTAGTGAAATGATGTCATGCAAAGAAAATAAAGAAATTCTTCAGAATAAAAATTTAATCAAAGCCTAAAAAACTGAAATATGAGTGTGTGTTTTTCTTTTTCCCCAAACAAAGCCTCCTCCCCCGCCCCTCCCTTGTCATAATATAATTGTGTTTAGGATCCACGCGGGAGCGGTCTGAAACGTCGACTTTTTAAATCTCGATTATCAAAGTCGACATTTTTTTGGGAAAATATCTCAAAATCTCGACTACGAAATATCTCGACTGATGAAAATATCGATCGTCGTGCCTCCTCAGTGTGTATCGATGCATTGGCAGCTTTGTAAGCTTCGATATCGAACGCCACCCTCTTGAACCTTTGGACCTCCCTCTCAAGGTCCCTTAGATTACTTCTGATGTTTCAGGGTGGAGAGTTTTATCCATGAGATGTTGGTTAGGATGTTCGCTGCAATAGCACCCGACAAGATATTGCTTGGACAGCAGGAGGTTGTGTTGTTTGACTGGTAGCATGTTGGCTTCCTGGTGAAGGTGATCCTGGGAGGACATATGATGACAGCCCGTCACGGTGCGAAGGGCAGCATTTTGACAGGTCTGTATCTTCCTCCAATTAGTGTCTTTGAGGTTCTCCGTCCACACAGGTGCAGCGTAATTTGCTACAGATCGTCCTAAGGCTTTGTAAGTAGTAAGCATGGTCTCTTTGTTCATTACCCAGGAGCTGCCGACGAGAGCTTTTAGGACCTTATTACGAGCTCTGATTCGATTGCATACCGAAGAGGCGTGGGCGGATGATGTGGCCATATTGTCGAGGGTAACCCCTAGAATCTTCGGAAGGTTGACTGTGGGGATTGGTATGTTACCTATGCTTACAATCAGCTATGTGTTGACCTCATTGGTCCAAGATGTGAATAGGGTTGCTGTAGATTTAGACGCTGATAACTGTAGGTTACTATTGGCGAAGAAGGTGTTGAGTTGCCAGATATCCGTTAATCTTTCCATACATAACCGCGATATTATTGTTCGTAGCTGCAATGGAGCAGTCATCCGCGTAGGAGACGAGAAGCAGATCACCAGGCGGGGATGGCATACCGGCCATGTAGAGGTTGAATAGGGTGGGGACAAAACTCCGCCCTGTGGGACTCCTTGCTTTACTCTCCCGAGTTTGGACTCTTTGCCTCTAAACTCTGTGAATGATTACCTGCCAGCAAGGTAGTTAGGAATCCACTTCTTGACTTGAGCAGGGAGAGATGATGACATGATGTCCGACAGAAGTGCAGTGTGGCTGACCGTGTCGAATGCTTTCTTGAGGTCAAGGACCACGTGAATTGTTCTGGAACATGGGCGTGACTGATTAAGTCCATTGTGGATACGAGTCGTGATGGCATCTAGGGCTGTATGCTGTATGCATCTTTCTGAAGCCGTGTTGATGATCGCCAAATCGAATGTGGGTCTCAACTATCGGTTTGAGTATAGCCTCGACGGTTCTTGTGACTGGGGAGAGCAGAGACATGGGACGGGAGGACTCTCCCAAGTTGACCTTCTTACCGAGTTTTAGTATGGGAATTACATTTTCCGATCTTCCATACTCCCGGTATCACTAACGACGATAGTGATAGATTTAGTGTCGTCGTTGGGTACTCAATAGCTGGCGTGTCCAAGTGTTTCAGCATGGTCGTTGATATGCCGTCAGGTCGTGATGCCTTGGTGTTGTCTGCATCCTTAATAGGTTTGGCTACTTGGCTTGGGATGACCTGAAGCGTTTGGTCCACTGCTAAATTGCGGATGTTCCTTCGGATTGTGCACTTGAGCTTGTCGCTGGGTGGGTGCTCGACAAACTGCAAGTTGAAGTGGTTGGCGCATGCTCCCGAACTCGATGGCGATATGTCCGCTTTTCTTGGTGGGGTTGGTCATCGATTTAACAGTGGACCAAAGCCTAGATACACTGGACCTGAGGTTGCAGGTGTCCAGGTGGGTATTTCATTTGGTCTTTCTATGTTCAGCAAACTGTTTATTAATTGTAGCATTCAGCACTCCTATTTGTGGATCGTCTGGATTTGAGTGGCGAATGCGATCTCTGTCATCTGCCAGTCTGGCGGCAGACGTTGGAAAGTTTGACCGGACCTTAGGGATTCTGCCTGCAGGTATGAATCTAGCTATCGCCGTGTTGATGATTTTTCACAAGCTAGATTCAGCATCTCGCACATTCATAGGTACTGGGAGAGCAGTGCGGCGTTCTGCAGACATTTGATGCGAAGGTCGGTCAAGTCTTATGATGATTGGCAGATGATCAGATGACAGGGTGAGATGTGGCTCCCAGATGAGATTGTTGATGAGACTGGCACTAGCAATCGAGATGTCAGGTGAGCTGGTGAGCTGGTGCATGAGCCTGTAATCCTTGTTGGAGCGTCGTCATTCAAGGGACAGAAATCGGAGGAGTCCGGTTGTTGAACTGGTCGGTGCTTCTTTGCGCAAGATGGTGTAGTCCCCACGAGAAGTGAGCGACAAATTAGCATGGAGTCTAGTCTCTTGAATGGCTCCACTCATGATTCTATTTCTGTCCATGAACATTTTCAGCTCGCGGTTAAGCAAGTATCCAATAGCCTGTAATGGGATAGTCCTGAGCAACTTCTCAGGTGGCACCAGTCGTTGCAGCTATTGCATCTCACTGATGTAGCATTCGGGTGCAGCACTCTATCGCGCACACGCAGCAGATCCATTTTGTTGGTAATATGGTTGACTGGAGTTGAGGGGGAGGGCTGGGAACTTGTGTTCGCACTAACAGGTGATGATACGTTAGGCGATTGCGATGACGTTGACGAATGTGGAAGGGCTTACCATCGTCCTTGACCTTCTTCCCTTTCCCCCTATTTTCTCTTTTTTTTTCTATTTTCGTTGTTTGCTTTAATAGTTGTAGTTGAATGGGCGACGCAAAGTGGTTCGTGTCTTTGACGCATAGTGGGTTTTACCAATCCCAGTATACAAACCTAGAACGCTCGCTCTACACGCAACCACGGTTAAACCATTATTAGTCCAGACGCGAACCACGACATGTCGCCCGGTGAAATGGGAATATGCCATTTTCTTTTCCTCCTCCTACTTTCCTTTTCTTTCTATTTAGTCTCTGCGAGACATTCCTAATCCAGCGTTTTTGGTTAGCGTCTTGGCTAATAATAGGGTTTTAACTTGAGTGGATTTCTCACATCCCTTGGCTTAAGGGGCTGGAACCCTCAGTATACAAATCTATAACGCTCGTTTCGCTCTATACCCTACAGGGATGAACACACTATTATCCAGGACGCGAAAAAACATGTACCGTCTCTGTTTTCCCCCTATTTTGTTGTCTCGCTTTTTTTTAAATTGTTTTTTTTTTTTTTCCTTTGGAACATTCCTAGTAGACCGGGCGACGCATAGGGGTTTGCGTCTTTGGATCAATAGTGGGTTTTCAATTAGAATGCTCTTACGTGGGCTCCGTTCGTTACGCGAGCTCTGCAGCCTACGGATTTGCTTGCTACCCTCAGTAGACATCCCCTAGAATGCTCAATTCGTTGGCTCTATTCGCTACAGCAGTAAAGCCACTATTAGCCAAGGCACGAACCATGATGCGTCGCCCAGTGAAATGGGAATATATCCTTCGTTCTCCCCCCTATTTTCTCGGGTTTTTTACGCATTGCTCTGAACCTTTTTTTTTTCTTTGGTTTTTCTGTGCTCTTCTCTCTCTCTCTCTGTCTCTGTACTCTATGTCACCGCGCGATTAGTAGACAAAAAAGGTGTTCAACCACCTTGCACACACAATATTTATGGTGTGTGTCCTTTATGGATGTGGTATGGTGCGCGGATGGACGGATGAGCGGAACGAACGGATGGATGGATGGATAGAGCTACTAGAGTTGTGTCGAAATTTTAAGAATGAGGTGTGGAAGAGTGAGGAGGTGGGTCGGGAGACGCGTTCACGAATACATCCGCTACATCCCAAATCAAGGAGATACGAACGGCAGCATACTCTCTCCGTACAGTGCGCATATCTCATTTCAACAATTGAATTTCCCAATTTTCCTACACACACAATTTCTCTATCTTCTCCCCCCCTCTCACTTTCTCTCCGTTTTGTTTTCGCTGCACAGGAATTAAGGGGGGGGGGGGGGGGGGTGAAAACAGATATATCCGATCCGTATCCGCACAACGCGTTGCTTCCGTTAATTTTTCAGTTAAAGAGGATATTCTTCGCATGTGCACGCACGTGTTTGTGTTTTCCGGGTTCGTTTTGAAAATTCAGATTGAAAATTTCCACCAGACACGTACAGACGTTTAGGGGAATTTCGGAAAATGAATTCCGCCCCCCCGCCCTCCACTAACGCGGACAACGGACAGACACGATGACGAGAGACGGGAAACGGACGCGCATAGCTGTTTTTAGCTTAAAGGAAAATCACACGCACACACACTCGTACTCGTCGTACGTACACAATTTTCTTCTAGACGACTAAATTTTCTATTTGGGGAAAATTCGGAAATTTAGATACTTAGATACTATGGAAATTGGGGGGGAGTGCATCGCGAAATCGCAAGAGAGAGAAACAGACAGAAATTGGGAGAAAATTTGCATGAGCTTGTGCGCGCGGGAAATTTTCTTGGTTTTTTTTTTCAATTTTTTTTTTGGTGGGGGGGGGGGGGGGGTAGTGCTCGAAATTTTCTTAAATACTATCTTCACAGAATAATCCAGAGAGGATGGGAGAGAGAGAGATAGCGCTAGATATAAAAATTGCATGAGTTCACGTGCGGGAAATATTTTTTTTTTGGGAAAATCATTTTTTTTGATACTATGGAAATTAAGGAGATTCCGAAAGAGAGAGAGAGAGATGAGCTCTCTCTTGCGCAGAATTCTGCGCGCAAATCTATTGCAGCACTCGTGAAAAAGTCAGAAACAGAGAGCGCGTTTTCACGACAGGCGTTTTAGATAGTCTTAGCCTATTGTATCTCAGAGCCCGTTCAGGGTGGGAAAGGGGGGGGGGGGATGAAGGCGTCTTGCGCTGTGGTGCTGTTGCATTTATCTAGGATATTGCGCATAAACAAAAGAGAGATTCCCAGAGAGTAGTAGCAGCAGCAGCAGAATAGCAGCATCGAAGCAGGCGCGGGAGGTGGGGGTGGGGCAAGGAGGTTGTGAGGGGAATGCGCGACTGCAAATCTCGATAGACAATAACACAGAAATAAATAAAAAAAAAAGCATAGCAACAAAAATACACAACAAGTAGCCAAGAAATTGTGAAAGACGCAGAGAAGGATGTCCTCCAATTCCGCTTCCCCTCTCAACGCTTCTTCCCGGACGGTGGGGGAGGCGAAGGAGGGGAAAGGGGCGGGGATTGACAGGGAGTCTCTCTCTCTCTCTCTCTCTTTTCCTTTTCTCTCTTTGTTCTCATTACTTTGGCGCGGTGGCGAACGACAAAAACAACACAAAAATTTCCCCCCGCACCGCGAAATCCACTGCCACCGCCGCTGCCGCCGTCACCACCGCCACTGACATTTTCCATGGATATCCTTTTAGTATAGTGTGTACGGTTGAGTATTTCACTTGTATCTTCTCCGGTGGCGTATCGTAGTGTATCGTGTGTGTTCTTATTTTTATTTCTTCAGTTTTTCATTTGACTCTTTCTTCCCGCGGAAGAAGACCTCCGAATCGATAAATTGAAGAAAAAAAAAATTAAAAGATTTTTACATCTTTTTCTTTTTGCATTGAGGAAAAAAAAATTGAAAAAACCAAAACCGAAAAGTGTGTGCCTTGAAAGCAAGAAAAAAAAATCATCGTTTGCGCGAATCTCAATTCAAATCTCTCCATATAATATCCTCGCGAAAAATATCTGTATTTTCCCTCTGTGTCCACTTTCTGCGGGGGGGGGGGGGGGACAGGGGAAGGGCCGCCGCCACTGAAAAACGCCTCGCGAGAGAGGCCAGGCCAGGCTAGATCTCGCAAATTGTGTCTATGTGTGCTAGAAAGAAAAAAATGTTAGAAAAAACTTCGCCCTCACGTTGTCAGAGAGAGAAAGAGAGAGAGAGAGACGTTGCGCCGCGCGTATTGGTGTGGACCGCGAGCCGCAGGACGACTCTCTATTGCGTCCTAGACAGAAAAAGAAATAAATAAATAAATAAAAAAATCCAAAAAACCGAAAATGGTGGTGACACGCTTAAAGAAATGATTAGAACCGCGGAAAAATCCGCAAAAATCCCCTTTGCTCATGCCCAGGTCCGTCGTTCTCCTCTCCCCCTCCCTTTTCCCCCGCTACACTTTTTTTCCGTGACCTTACGAGACCTTACGAAACGAGGGAGTTCAAAAAAAGTTTCAAAAATTCAACGGGGAAAAAAATGGAAACAAAATTTGTTTCAACTTTTTGCGGGATCTAACCGCCGCCAGGGGTTTTCTCTCTCTCATGCTCAACAAATACAAAACACACGCGCTCTCTCACAAGCCCAGGGGCACCCATACACACGCGCGGGGTCGTCGTGTGTTGTGCGCGCTCCCATTCATTCATTCATTCATCATGCATCCATGTGCTCCCCTCGTTGAATGACCCAGGTCGAGACCTGCAACTAAACCCGCCGCGCGAGACGTACTATATACAGAGAGCGAGAGAGAGAGAAATCATTTGTGATGATCACACTCAGCGAGCCTGACTGAAGAGCCTCTATGCGGAAGTTGAGAAAGTTTTTCGCGATTGTCTCTTTTTTTTTTGCCTCGCTCTCCCTATCTCTCTGTCGATTCCGAACAAGAAAACGTACAAAAGAGAGAGAGAGAGAGAGAAAAGGAGGGGAAAATAGGTTCAGCACAATCCCATTAATAAATATCCTAGGTTCGCCTCGTCGCGCACTGCACATATTGCACTTTTTCTCACCTGTACAACGAACTCTCTCGGCCGCGTGAAGTCGCCGACTCCCCTCCCCCGGCCTTCCTACGCCACTGCAATTTTTGAGCAGCGCATGGTGCGGCTGGTGAAATTCTTCCCATCGTCGCTTTCGTTGGCACATTTTTCTCCTCACCAAACCAGATACAGAGATGCATACACATGTTGGGAACACTTTCTCACGCGAATCGCGTTTTCGGGGAGTTTTCGGGGATTTTTATTTTTGGGGGGTTCATTCCCCTCAATTGAAAATCTCGAAAAAAGTTGTAAAAACAGATAAATGGATACAAAGACAGAGAGAGAGAGAGAGAGAAAATCTGCAAACGAAAACTTTAAGTTTAAAAAATCTCCATTCAGTCTAGTCCCCTCCTACATCCCCTCTTCCCTCGTACCCCTGCTGGCCTCTTGATCTACTCTCCGTAGGGGAAAATTTAATAAAAGAAATTTCGACAAAACTGCGCATCCCGCGTGATCCACGACTCTAGGGATGTGCGCCGTGTGTATCCGTCTTGCGATGCAGACAATATTTTTATATTTATATATATGGGGAACACACGCACACACATGTATAATGGAAAATTGCCAGCCAGAAATATGTATCCACTTGCTGCTCCTTCCTAATCGACAACTACTGCTACTGGTGGTGGTGGAGCTTCTGCTGCTGCTGCTGCTACCGTTTATGCTCTTCGGCTTCCTTTCGCTGCGGCGCGGCGGTCACTTGGCGTGGACAGAAGCGGAGAGAGACGGGGAGGGACAATGTCGTTTAGATGGTAATTTAGTGATGTGTATGGGAGTCTTTATTTTTTCTCTCTCTCTCTCTCTCTTTCGTCCCCCCATAGGGCACATACATAGCCATTTTGTCTAGGGTTTTTTAATACTATCTGAATTTTAAATTTGAAAAAGAAACCCAAAATTCGGTCGCCAAATTTCGTGTTTTTTTTTACTGTGGCAACTGACCGACCCGACAAATCCCTTAACGCTACCCCTCTTTAGGAAAAAGTGTCGCGAAAGACAGACAGACCACAAATTTCAATTTGGCGCAATAGTCACGGCGGTCATGTGAGATAGAGAGAGAGAGAGAGAGCTGAACTTTGTTGGTTTGCGTACATCGGCCGGCCTTCCTGGGTCCGCCGGTGTCAAGCGAGATTCCTGGGGTCAATTCAACAGGTGGGATGGAGGCTTTATAAGGTTCCCCGCCAATCAGAATAGAAAAAAAAGATCTGAAAGTTCTCCACAGGAGGCCTCAGTCGTTTTGCATTGTATCTCCCACGTAAAGGCATTTTTCTCCCACACTCGGTGGGTGGTTAGAGACCTCTATGTAAAAAGTCTGAAAGATCTCAAAGACGCGTCTGCTGAGCCTCTTCTCAGGGGAATGTAAGGCACTCGTTGGGGTTCAAAGACAAGTAAATTTCTTTGCCTTTGTCTCACCGAGCACTCCGCGCGCACCTCGTCTTTGATGGGTTTCAGCAGCACCCCAAAGAGCGCTGCCATCAACTTTATGATATTTAAGGGAATGTAAGGCACTCGTTAGGGTTTAAAGATAAGCCTGGAGCCTAGCTTTGAGCAGACAGCGGAGAAAGTCTTTGAGCTCATGAAGGGAAGGCCATACTTGCCAACGAGTCATCAAGGACAAGGCAGCGCTCCTTGGAGCGCTGCTGAAATATTTGAAAGGCGAGGTGCGCGCGTAGCGCGCGGTGAGCGATAGGAAGAGGGACTAACTCAGGGGAATATAAGGCACTCGTTGGGATTTAAAGACAAGTAAATACCTTTACCTTGGGCTCACCGCGCGCTCCGCGCGCACCTCGCCTTTTCTAACACTTGAGGCAATGTAAGGCACCCTTAACGGTACAGAGACGCGTCTTCTTTTTAGTAAATTCGTTTTCTCTTCGCTCAATGGGCGCCTCACGCGCACCTCGCCTTTAAAGAATTTCAGCACCTTGCCTTCACCTTTGTAACATTTGAGGGGATATAAGGCATCCGTAAGAGTCCAAAGTCGCGTCTTCTGAGCCTAGATTTGATCAGACATCAGCGAAAGTTTTTGAGCTCATGAAGGTAAGGCCATACTTGCCAATGGGCCGTCAAGGACAAGTACTTGAAAGGCGAGGTGCGCGCCTAGCGCGCGGTGAGCCATAGGAAAAGGAGTTGAAGCTATATTAGAGACGATCTTTATATAGTTAGCTCCAAGGAGCACTGTCTTGGCTTTTATGACACTCAGGGGTATGTAAGGCACTCGTTGGGGATTAAAGACAAGTAAATCCGTTGGTATTCGGCTCACCGCGCGCTCCGCGCGCACCTCGCCTTTCAATACTTGAGGGGATTTAAGGCACCCTTAATGGTTCTGAGACGCGACTTGTTCTTCGTAAATTCGTTTTCTCTTCGCTCACCTCGCGCTCTGCGCGCACCTCGCCTTTCAAGTATTTCAGCTCACCGCGCGGCTCGCATACATCTGGTCTTTCAAAAATGTCAGCAGCGCTCCAAGGAGCTTTATGATATTTAAGGGGATGTGAGGCGTCCGTAAGAGTTCAAAGGCGCGTCTTCTGAACCTAAATTTGAGCAGATAGCAGAGAAAGTCTTTGAGCTCATGAAGGGGGGGGTCATACCTGGCAATGGGTTATCAAGGACAAGGCAACGCTCCGTGGAGCGCTGCTGAAATAGTTCCACCTCGGTGGGCGCGAAGCGCGCGGTGAGCGATAGGAAGAG
The DNA here is from genome assembly GCA_964017055.1 of Chloromyia formosa. Classification (NCBI taxonomy): domain Eukaryota; kingdom Metazoa; phylum Arthropoda; class Insecta; order Diptera; family Stratiomyidae; genus Chloromyia; species Chloromyia formosa. Next base: position 5,614,599 of record OZ024819.1, on the reverse strand, counting down.
CGGTTAAAGTTATATTAGAGACCATCTTTAGTTCTAACATCAAGGCACCATGAGTCATTGATGCAGTCGCATTCTGGTTTTGCCTTGTGTACCCCGCGTAAACGCTGTTTTCCCCTCTCTACGGTTTGTCGTTGTTTATGGACCGACCCCTATGCAGGCCAAAGGTTCTGTCCTGAGCCTAATTGAGTTTATAGGACAATCACAATTCCGAGATCAAAACAAGAACAAAACTTGACAGCAGTCGCGAGTACACGGATCCCAAGATCCGTGTCGGAGGGAGAGCAGACACACTTTGCCCATTGCCTGGGTGGCGTCCAATGTGGGTAAAACCGGGTATCAGTGAGTTTTGGCTCATGTCCTTCTGTTTCAATTTTGTTTTTACTCAAAGGTTCTCTCCTTTTTCCACTGGGAACATTCCTGTTTCGCAAAAATTCGGAGAATTCTCTCTATTCGATTAGAGAGAATTTTAACAAAACTCGCGACATTGCCGCTTTAGAAGGTACAAATCGCCCCGCGTGGGCTCTAGGTTCTTGCCACCTAAAGCAGAAATGGAACATTCCTGTTTTGCGAATATTAGGAGAATTCTCTCTATTGCATTTAGAGAGAGTTTTTAAAATCCCTTAATTGCGGCATTTCCGCTTTAGGCAGTCCATTTCCGCATTAGGTGGTAAGAACCTAGAACCCACGCAGGGAGATTTGTAGGTCCTAAAGCGGAAATTTCTTGAGTTTTGTGAAAATTCTCTGTAAATAAATAGAGGGACTTCTCTTAATTTTTGCGAAACAGGAATGCTCCGCAGAAATGGACTACCTAAAGCGGAAATGCCGAAATTAAGGATTTTAAAAAATTCTCTCTAAGTGCAATAGAGAGAATTCTCCTAATATTCCTTTTTTGTGTTCAATAACTCTCCCAGAAGCGCTGGCCTGGTTTTCATCGCCCAGTGGGCGCTACCTTCATTGCTTCGTCGCTTAATCACGCGACGTCTAAAGACATAGACGCAATCTTTGAATCCTACAAGGTGTAAGACCATAGGGCCTTGGATTGGGTTGTCTAGGCTCTGAGTAGTCATTTTTCATGCGTCTGTCAATTGAGAAAATCAGCTGTTCAAAGTTATTGTTGGTTGCTTCATAGGAAATTTTTGACTTAGGCTCTCATTATAAGAATCATAAGAGTTAATCTCTTGAAGGAACATTTTTATGAGAGTTTGTAACTGTTCAAGAGTAGAACTCAGATACAAACACACTTCCACTTCTTGCATTGTAGGATTTTGGCAGCTCTTGGCCGTTGTCAAACGGTCGCTCCGGTGCGTAGAACCGGCTGCCGCAGGAACGGTAGAACTCTTATAAAAACGGCTCTGTGAGAGTGCAAGATGACACGATATGATCTTGTAACAAGAGTAAAACTTTATTAGAGTAATACTCTCATAATAATGGTGCTATACTCAGTTGCCCTAACCTCTTGTGGGGCATAGTGCGTCAACTGTTCCATGCGGCCCAGTTGACGTTTCGTTGGCATAAATTGGTTTCAGAGAATGCAGTTGCCAGCATGCACCGCCTGCACATCCATGGCCACGAACATCGTCGTGGACGGGATTCGAACCCGAAACGCCGGTAGTTGAACATGAGACTGATGCCTCAACACACTGCGCTACCGGTCGCCCTGTGCTATGAGAGCTTATTATTTTTGTTGCAAGAGTCACATTAGAAGAGCGGCGGAGAGTCTTATGAGAGCTGCTTTTTCCGTCCATAAGAGCTTAACTCTCAAGAGTTTCTTTGTTTCTTAGACACAAACCTCCTGTTTTTATCCTAGACACATCTAGCCTAGACACAATGCTGAGAAGTCACTTTCTTTAGTTGGCGCGCACTCTCCAGTCATCCTGTCTCTCTCTCCCGCTCTCTCTCGCTGTCAGAGCCTTGGCGGATAGCATCCTGGTAAAGATCCTTTTCCCCGTCACACCGCACACAAACGCACAGACACTGAGTGCATTGTGGTTGTCGGGATAGTCTGCCGCTCGTCGAACTTGTCGAAACAGCAGGACACGATATTTATTCACGTCGTGTGCCGCGTAACGTCTGTGAGTGTTTATGTGCTGTCTCGGCAATCGTTTGTTTGGTTTTTTTAGTGGTGTCCTAGTGGCCATCTTGTGACTCTTCTCCGTGCCGGAATACTCGTATTTGTAGAAATTAAGAAAAAATCCGTTTTTTTTTCTGAAAGGATAATTGGATATACTCGTACATATAATAATTCTCTAACGGTGCCGTGGAGACAGTAGACAAACCCAGACAGAGAGAGAGAGAGAGGGAGAAACAGAGAGGAGAGGATTCAGGTTTTAGAAAGCTCTCGTTAGAGAGAGAGAGAGGGAGAGATACGACTTTGAAGCGTAGCCAATGAGAGTGAGAGAGAGTTGCGCGGACAGAGAGAGAGAGAGAGAGAAAATTTTGAAGCATAGCGAATAAGAGAGAGAGAGAGAGAGAGTGTTGAAGCACGCACGCGAAACTGTGCTCCCGAATCGCGTTTTTTTCTCATCACGTCGTCCAGTAGTGCAGAGGCCAACGAGAAAAGGAAAAATCAACTTCGTGTTGGGTTTTTTCGGCCCCTTCCTACTCCCCCTACTCGAGCGGCGTGGCGGCCCACTTAAAGACGAAGGCACACACTCGGGGCGAAAAGAAAAGACAAACACAAAACCAGAAAAAAAAATTTGTAGAAGTAAGCAAGGAACTGGCCTGGCCCCCTTTTTTATTTAATTTTTTTTTCTTCTCTTGCGTCGTGTGTATGTGTGCGCGCCTCCTTAGGAGATATTTGTTTGTTTCCCAAACGGCAGCAGCAGCAGCAGCAGTCGCGGCAGTAGTAGCAGCAGCAGCAGCAAAACCAGCGTCAAGTCGAGCAATCGACCTCTTATCGTGTGGTGAAGAAGAAAAGAAAAGTGTGCAGTGTTGCTAAAAAGAAAAGATAAAAGAAACCTACCAAAAAATTAATAAATATAAATATAAAACGAGCAAGAAGAGAATAGAGAGAGAGAGATAGAGAGCGCGAGAGAGAGAAAGAAAAAAAAAACGAACGAAGAAAAAAAGAAGAAAAGAAAAACCCATAACCAGTGTGCATAGTAGTAGCAGCAGTGTGACACTTAGCAGTGTCCATTGCGGATAGTTAGTTCGTCGCTAGTTAGTTAGTTTGGTGTGTGGTGCGTGGCGCTGTGTGTCGCACAAATTTTCGCCCCAAGTTCTTCAGAATCGCGCGATCATCCACCGCGATACGGTGGCGGAAACCGCAGTATCCACACAGTTGTCGTTGTCGTGGGCATATAGTGTGTAGCAGTTTAGCACCCTACACACGATACGGAAAAAAGGAAAGGAAAAAAGTGGCAGGTAAGTGTGTGCATTTCCCACCATCCCCGGGGGTAAGGTCCGAAAATTTGTAAACCAGAAATACAAAAAAAAAAAACGTCGAATTGAATCGAACCGAAACGGTTCGGTACGGTGCGGTACGCTGAGTGAGCCCGGGTAACTGCGAGCCCTTCGTTTCCTGTGCGGCTGGGTGTCGCCGGGTACGGTTTAGGTTCATCCGGAGGTTTGTGGGTATCGAAACGTTCCGTACGGATAGCCCAAAAAGGAGCCGTACTGTCAATTTACGGGGCCGTTTCTTGTCCTTCTTCTGGGGCGAAGAACTGTCTCTAAAACTCTCGGAAAGAAAAAAAACTTCTCAAAGGACACCCAGGTAATTGGCGGTCGTCATATATATATATATATATATATATATATATATATATATATATATGTACCGTTAACCTAGGTTAACCCGAAAATCTATAGGTTCTTCTCCGACAAAAAAAAAATGGAAGAAGCCCTCGCTTACAGTTTCATTTTCTATTTTCTTGTGGTGTGCAACCGCCCGATCAAAGCCCTCCCCTATACATCGCCCTCCCGCAGGTCCTCGCATCCTTTCTCATCGCCACTCGACGACAGGACCATATCCTGCCTTAGTTGTTTTTCTGTATTTTTAATTTTTTGTGTTCCCAGTCATAAGGACGAAAATAAAAAAGCACCACACCGAAAACGTATGCCCCTCTGGGTGTGTGTTGAAACCGCGATGATGATGACTTTTTACTCTTTCTTATCTCGGGTCGACCGCCTCTCTCTCTCTTTCTCTCTCCGTCTCTCTCTCTTTGTCTGCGTTGTATTGTCCTCTGGGTGATGAAGTGGCTCCATATTGTCTGGTGGCGACAAATTTATTGTTCTTTCACATTGTCCTGGCTGCTGCTTTCCGAAAACTGTGTTTTGTGTTTTCTGTGCTGCTGCCGAAAAATGGACGGACACCTCAAAATGAGAGAGAATAGAGAGAGGATTCTTGGCGGACCTTCCCGCCATAGTTTGCCCAAGTGTCTTGAGTCTTTGTCGCGAGTAGTCTTATGTTCGTTTCTTTTGTTTTCTTGCCTGTTCCTCTGTGTTCTTTATCGTTGGGAAACGCATCTCTCTCCCCGCATCCCCCCCGCTCCCCTGTATCCTCACATTCATTCAATCATTCATCAGTTCGATGTTATTGGACAATATTAACGAAAAAGAATAAAAAAAAAGAGAAACATATCAAAGACCGAAACATCGATTTCATTTTTTTATTTTTTTTATTTTGCCGAAATGATGCGTAAAGAGAGGTCCGTACGGTTCGACCAGCAGGGGGGAAGGACACAGAGAGAGAGGCCTTTGAAAAATATCAAGGGGAAAGTTGTCCGACCAGAGGAGGGATCTTCGTTGCACAGAGACAGATTTTTGAAAACTAAGAAAACAAAAAGGCTGTAAAGGTCCGTTCTGACTGTCCCTAGAAGGACCTCTTTTGCACAGGGACACGTCCTTCTAAAAAAACAAGAGAAGGTTGAAGACCGGTCCGGTGATGGTCCGCGTCTTCCAATCAGGAGGGACTTCCTTTGCAGAACAGGTCCTTGAAAAAAAAACCGATAGTCCCATAGTCTCCACAATACCCGATCCTTCTGTCGCTATCAAGGAGAAAGTTGTCTGACCAGAGAAGGGACCTCCTTCGCACCGAAACAGATTTTTGAAAACTAAGAAAAAAAGGTTGCCAAAGCCTGCTCTGACTGTCCCGCTCAGAGGGACCTCCCTTGCACAGGGACACGTCTTTGAAAAAAAAAGAGACAAGAAAAGGTTGAAGACGGTTTAATGATGGTCCGCATTATCCGACCAGGAGGGACTTCCTTTGCAAAATAGCCCTTTGAAAAAAAAACTGATAGTCCTACAGTCCTTCATAATCTCCGATCCTTTTGTCGACCATGGGCAACCGACGGGGGCTAGCAAAACCATACACAAAACGCACAAAGTCCTGCTAATTGGGTCAATTCAAAGGATAATAAAAAAAAACGGAACCAAGGAAAATCTCCGACCAGTTGCTTCACAGCGATGGAGGACGGGGGGAGAGGAGGAGGGGGCGAGTCCATCGTTATCCTGCGGGATCTCAGACGGCACGGCGACGCGTGTCTTCTCATTCTCGCGTCTCCTTGCCCGGTCTTTGACGAAACTCGGTGCGGTGTGTGTTTTACACGCAACGAGAACGCGTCCTTTTTTTTTCGGGGGTCCAACAAGTGATTTAGCACACACACACGCGCACACATATATATACGCATACGCGCGGTGTCCGTGGGAATGTGCGCGCGCCCGAAACGCACGCACACAAACATGCGAGCTGTGGTAACCGAGGAAACTTTGACCATGTCATCTCGTCGGAGTGTGTATTGTGTCAAAAAGAAGGACTACGATTCAAATCAAGTAAAAGAAAAGAAAAAAAAAGAAAACGAAGAATCCCCCCTCCTCCCCTCTATCCCCTGTCCTTTCTCCGTTATGTGTATGCATGACTGCAGGATAGCACACGTGTGAAAAAGGAATCCAACAAGGAGCAAAAGACTTGCGTGAAAAAATACATATACGAAAAGGAAGCGGAGGAATCGAGAGAGACCCGCTCTTTCTGCGTCCCTCCTTGTGTGTAATGTTTTCGCGTAGCGCAGCGCATCGCTGAATTTCAGCATGCGCTTTTGATCCTTGATGGTATGTGGAATGACACAGTGCTCATACGCGTGTATCGCCCCCCCTCCCCATCGCATAAGAGACACGTCGCGCTGCCGGCTAATGGAGAGAGAGAGAGAGAGGGTGAGTGAGTGAGAGTTCCGGGCTCCACTATTCTATGCACATTTCTATGCATTTCCCGGGATTCAGAAGTCAGGCAAACGGGCCTATAATATTTATGAGTATATCTCGGGAATCTGATTAAGGACAATGCGCTTTCACACAACATTCGATGGGAATTTGTGTGCGCTTCATGTCAAGGCCCTGTCTGTGTCTGTTTCAGACCAACAAGCACAACACCACTCACACGCACACCTCTCGAAGCACCGCTTGTCGGGTCAGTAGTACAACATTCAGGACAAAACGGCCAAGGACAATGCAGCGTTTCTAAGCCGAGGAAGCTTCGCCGGAATAAAGGTGTATAGCGTTCCGAATCATAGTGCAACGTTCTCTCATCCGAGAACTGCCCTAACCATAGTGCAAGACTCTCTCTCTCTCTTTCTCTTCCTCCCTCTCTCGCATGCAATGCCCGTCGAGGTGTAAAGTAAAATGTTGTTGAGGCTAGAGAGGGGCAAAGGAGGGACTTGCTATTTTTGTGTGGTCAACGGGCGGGGACAGGAAAGGATCGTCTCTAACCTGTAGCATCCTAAATGGACCCTTGGCCTTCATGACCTACATTATCCATGCAATGAGGTCCCGCGTGGTCGACGAGAATTTATGCGGCGGACCCCGTCGTTTAGAATTGCTTCATCAGTGACGACTATGTCACATGAACAAACGGAGTGACGACGGGACCCCTTGAGAAAGCCCGAGGATCTAAATGTGTCCTGATTAGAACGGATGTCAAAGTAATTTGATTACAAACACTGGCAATACAACCCTAACTAGGGTTCAGCCAATCGACCACTTTGCTAGCCTCACCTGTGCGCTTTTGTGAGTACCAGAGGTCAAACCAGGAACAAAGCAGAACGTGGATCAAAGCATAAGGAAAATACAAGGATCTAAATGTCGTGGATGTTGGTGAAATGTTGATATTGGGGAGAGGTGAGGCTTGGGAAAAGGTTTAGAAATACACTCGCGGCGATTCTCATAAAACCCTTCGACAACTCACATTTCTGCGGCTCACCTCGCGCGCACCTCGTTTGTCACGTATTTCAGCGCTGCTTAGTCCTTGAAGACTTTTCAGGGGGTGAAAGGCGTCCGCTCGGACTCAGAGATTTCATCAGGGCGCAGAACTCTATTCAGCCATCTATTGAGCGAGCAAGGACAAGGCAGCACGCCTTGGAGCTCACTTTTCTAAGGCTCGCTGCACGCTTCGCGCGCACCTCGCACATATTGTAGCAGACGGTTTGGTGGGCATTCAAAGATGACCGTGGGGACGGAGCCTTAGGTAGCATAATGACCGTGAATATCGGGCCCTGTCATCTGGGAAGAAAAAGGCCCCTCAACGAGCTAAGCAGCGGCCTATGCTTGCTGTAGCTCAGTTCGGGAGATGTGGACGGGGTTTTCGCCGCTCGTTGCCCCTGTCCCTTACGTATTAACAAAAATTCATAGGCCTTTGGAAGACAACACAAACAGGGGAGGTAAAAATGAAAAAAAAAAAAATAGTCGATAAGGATGGAATGGTTGGCGGACGGATCAGACGCCCACGCGGTCGAATCTGGGTCCGGGTGTAATGGAACCCTCGGCCACTGGTTTCGTACCACCAACAGATCACTACTCATCAGGTGCTGCTTCGATCTGCTGGTGGGAGCAGCCACTATCAGACCATAATATGGTTCATTACAATATTTCACATAATTCAGCAGCGCTCTAAGGAGCGCTGCTTTGTCCTTGCAAACTCTTCAAGGGATGAAAGGCATCCTCTCGGACTCAGAGGCAAGGCATAGAATTCTATCCAGCAGCAACAGATACTTCTGAATTGATGAAGGAATCGTAACAGCGGCAGTGAGCGATCAGGGGTAAGGCAACGCTCCTTTGAGCGCAAAGCGCGCAGTGAGCCTTGGGAAGGTAATTAGAAATATATTAGAGGCGATCCTGATAAAATCCCGCGACTACACTCACTTTCCTAAGGCTCTCAGCGTGCTTCGCGCGCGCCTCCTACATATTTCAGCAGCGCTCTAAGCCTCCAAGGAGCGCGCCTTTGTCCTTGATAACTTTTCAAGGGATGAAAGCCATCCTCTCGGTCTCGGTGACTTCATCAAAGCCCAGAACGCTACTCGGCAGCAACAGATGAATTGATGAAGGAAGTGCTACACCGCACAGCGAGCGATTAAGGAGGAGGCAGCGCTCCTTGGAACGTTGCTGAAACGCAAGGTATCCTCTCGGACTCAGAGACACTTTATCAAGGCGTGGAAGTCATATTAGGGGCGACCTTCATAAAATTCCTTGACGACCTATTTTTCTAGGGCTCAAAGCGCTCAAGTGTTTCAGCAGCGCCCCAAGGAGGGCTGCTTTGTCCTTGATGACTTCTCAGGGGATGAAGGGCATCCTCTCGAACTCAGAGATTTCATCAAGACCTGGAGCTCTATCTAGCAGCAACAGATGACTCGGAATTGATGAACGAAGCGCTACACTGTCCTATTAGCGACCAAGGATAAGGCTTAAATACGGGAAAGGCGAGGTGCGCGCAAAGCGCGCGGTGAGCCTTGGGAAAGGATTAGAAATATAGTGGAGATGATCCTTGTAACGGACGGTCTGGTAGGCATCCAAAGATGCCCGTGAGAACGGAGCCTAAGGTAGCATATGACCGTGGTGGTTGGGCCGTGGCGAAGAAAAAGGCCCCTCAACGAGCTAAGCAGCGGCCTATGCTTGCTGTAGCTCAGTTCGGGAGACGTGGGCGGGGTTTTCGCCGCTCGTTGCCCCTGTCCTTTACATATTAACAAAAATTCATAGGCCTGGGGAAGACAACACAAACAAGGGAGGTACAAATGGGGAATGAAAAAAAAAGCGTTACAGTTCCCAGTGAGCAAACAAAGACAAGGCAGCGCTCCTTGGAGCGCGGTGAGCCTTGGGGAAAAGGATTAGAAATATATTAGACCCGACCCTCATCAAATTCCTCGACTATCCACTTTCCTAAGGCTCACCGCGCGCTTTGCGCAGCGCTTCAAGGAGCGGTTTGTCTTTGTTAACTTTTCAAGGGATTAAAGGCATCCTCTCGGCCTCGGTGACTTCATCCTAGGGCTAGAACTCTACCCGGCAGCAACAGATGCTTCTGAATTGATAAAGGGAGCACTTCAGCTCCCAGTGACCGATCAAGGACGAGGCAGTGCTCCTTTGAATGCTGCTGAAACTCATGAAAGGCGAGGTGCGCGCAAAGCGCGCGGTGAGCCTTGGGCAAGGATTGGAAATATAGTATAGTGGAGGTGATCCTCGTAGAATTCCCCGACTATTCATTTCCTTAGGGCTCACCGCGCGCTTCGCGCGCACCACGCACATATTTCAACAGCGCTCGAAAGAGCTCCTGAATTGATAAAGGGAGCACTTCAGCTCCCAGTGACTGATCAAGGACGAGGCAGCGCTCCTTGGAGCGCTGCTTAAAGACGGGAAAGGCGAGGTGCACGCAAAGCGCGCGGTGAGCCTTGGGAGAAGGATTGGAAATATAGTGGAGGCGATCCTCATAGAATTCCTCGACTACTCACTTTTCTTTCACGTATTTCAGCAGCGCTCTAAGGAGCTTTTTTTAATTGTTGATGATTTTTGGCGATGATTTTTGACGATTTTCGATCGTTTTGACGATTTTTCGTGATTTTTGACGAATCTTTTGATGTCTTGTCTTGATGTCTTTTGACTTTCGACCGTGTTCTTGGACGGATTCTGAGGATTTTTAACGATTTAGGGATACTTTCGGGACCCGAGAGCCACTGTAGAGTTCCATTGCGATTCCGGTTTCTTCATGCAACTATGCGCATGCCTGAAGAGAATTTTGTATTGGAGATGATCCTTCTTTTGCGTAGTTTTAATTTCCTGTACTTCAAGGAGCGCTGCGTCTCTCTGTAGAACTCCAAGAGGAGCGCTGTTCTAATACGGCGCGGCAGGTCCTTTGGTCAGAACCAAAAGACCTTCTTGACAGACTTAAGACACTCTTTCGACGATCCATTCGTTGACGATTGCAAAGGTCAATTTAAGAGAGGCGCCCGTATTTTTTACAACTACCTTCGCCCCTCTTGCGCGGCGGATGATCTGGCTCGGGAGGGCAGAACTGGGGGGTTTGACGTAAGATTGGAGGACATAGCAATGCCTTTTGCTATGTGTAAATCGGCGATTAAGGCCACTGCTGTCTGTCAACAGGGCCAATACAAGATGGCTCAACGGGGAACGGGGCAACATGCAATACGACAAGGTCGATTTAGCCGATATTGGATTCCGGCCGCTCTGCCACCCCGCTTTCGATGAATAGGAGGCACATTGGCAGAGTTGTTGGAGTTATTACCGGACACTGTGCAATCGGGGAGCATGCCAGGAGGCTCAACATCCCCCAGCATGATTTTTGCAGGAGTTGTGGAGATGAGGAGGAGGAGACCATCCTCCACTTTCTCTGTCATTGTCCGGCCCTGGCTGGTAGGAGGGGCTACTTTCTGGGTTAGCGGATCTTCCATGATTTGGATGACCTTAAGAATACATGCGCCTTCCGGTTAAATCGCTATATCAGTAGCACGGGCTGGTTTGATACGCAGCCCTCTTAAGGGGACGGTTTTTCTTTTCCGGGTGGTATCACAACGGGCCTTTGGAGGCCTAAGTGTGCTGTGCGTAGCGCGGCAGCCCCTTAACGTAACCTAACCTAACGGTTAAAGATAAGCCAATTCTGTTGATGCCACTTTTCGTCAAATAGACTAATAGGGGGAGGGGGGAATGTCGATATTAGGGGGAAATGTCGATATTAGGGGGAAATGTCGATTTTATGGGGAAATGTCGATATTAGGGGGAAATGTCGAATTTATGGGGAAATGTCGATATTAGGGGAAATGTCGATTTTATGGGGAAATGTCGATATTACGGGGAAACGTCGATATTACGGGGAAATGTCGATTTTATGGGGAAATGTCGATTTTATGGGGAAATGTCGATATTAGGGGGAAATGTTGTTATTAGGGGGAAATGTCGATATTAGGGGAAATGTCGATATTAGGGGGAAATGTTGATATTAGGGGGAAATGTCGATTTTATGGGGAAATGTCGATATTAGGGGGAAATGTCGAATTTATGGGGAAATGTCGATATTAGGGGAAATGTCGATTTTATGGGGAAATGTCGATATTACGGGGAAACGTCGATATTACGGGGAAATGTCGTTATTAGGGGGAAATGTCGATTTTATGGGGAAATGTCGATATTAGGGGGAAATGTTGTTATTAGGGGGAAATGTCGATATTAGGGGAAATGTCGATATTAGGGGGAAATGTTGATATTAGGGGGAAATGTCGATTTTATGGGGAAATGTCGATATTAGGGGGAAATGTCGATTTTATGGGGAAATGTCGATATTAGGGGGAAATGTCGATTTTATGGGGAAATGTCGATATTAGGGGGAAATGTCGATTTTATGGGGAAATGTCGATTTTATGGGGAAATGTCGATATTAGGGGGAAATGCCGATTTTATGACGAAATGTCGATATTAGGGGGAAATGTCGATTTTATGGGGAAATGACGATATTAGGGGAAATGTCGATATTAGGGGGAAATGCCGATTTTATGACGAAATGTCGATATTAGGGGGAAATGTCGATATTGTGGGGAAATGTCGATATTAGGGGGAAATGTCGAATTTATGGGGAAATGTCGATATTAGGGGATATGCCAATATTAGGGGGAAATGTCGATTTTATGGGGAAATGTCGATATTAGGGGGAAATGTCGATTTTATGGGGAAATGTCGATATTAGGGGGAAATGTCGATTTTATGGGGAAATGTCGATATTAGGGGGAAATGTCGATTTTATGGGGAAATGTCGATATTAGGGGGAAATGTCGATATTAGGGGGAAATGTCGATTTGTGGGCAAATGTCGATATTGTAGGAAAATGTCGATATTGCCAGAAATGTCGATATTAGGGGGAAATGTCGATATTGCGGGAAATGTTGATATTGAGGGGAAACGTCGCGCTCGATGGCCGTGATCGTTCGGTCACCGCTCTACGATACTAATTTAGAGCTCGGAGATCAAATCTCGGCGCCATCAAAAACTGCCTGTGAGTACTAATAGAACTCTCATAGTGTTACGAGCTTGTTAGTATAAAGACGGCGCGGATAGGAGATGCAGCAACTGCACTTCCGAAAATTTAGAGAGAGAGAGAGAGAGGGAAAACGTCGATATTGCGTCAAATCGCGATATTACGGGAAATGTCGATATTGCGGGAAACGTCGATCGACGATAACGTCGCGACCCTCTACCAAATACTAAAATTTAGCCGCTGTTTAGATCGATCGATTCCTCTCAATAATGCCAAACGATCTTTAACAGAGTCGCAAATTCGATTATCGACTAACACCGTGCACAGTGTCGCGCGGCGCAATCACCCACCTCAAAACAAATTGTTTGCGTGCGACACATGCATGCACGGTTAAGAGGTAGCGCACAAGTAGTTTGCTTTTGTGAATCTGGAAATTATATATTATTCAATCAGCTCAAAAAGCTGTTTCTTCGAATCGGTCGCTTCTGTACATGCTACGGACTACGGTACACCAGCAGCGTACGCCCCGCTAACAAGAAGCACTACTGTTGTTGTACTATGCTATTAGGTGTTTGGTGCATGGTACGCGTTACTTTACGCCCTCCCGCCCCGCCTCTCCTGCTCTCTCACTCGCTGTACATTTCCCCCCAATTCAGAGCCGCGCTAGTCGCTTTTCTGGGCCCCGCTAGCACACATACTGTATTTTAGATAGATAGATGAATAGATCGTGCTCTTAGGGGGGGCCACCCGTGTGTTGACAACATTTTTCACATAGAGTGCCGTGAAAGTCAAGTGACGACAATAATCGAAAAACAAAAAAAAAACAAATCAAACAGAAAACAGAAGAGTGCGCGCCGCGACTTTACACTTTTTGAGCCCGCGCGCGAATTTTCGCAAATCTAGCAAGAGAGCGCGCACGCGCGGGAAGCGGTGACAACGCGTGGGAATCGTGGCGGCTCACTGTGTGTCGCCAAACACGCCTGCGGTTATATTTGCATTTTTTTATTAATTTTTTTGCGCCACACCACCGCATAAATATCGATAGTATCTGTACAGATTCAGATATTGATTCGCGATCATGAATCGCACACTATATTCAGTTTCGCGCTCTTCACATATACAATAGACGCGTGAGCGCGCGCGCGCGATCCTTTTGCAACAAACAATCGCCGCGCTGTCATCGCCCGGCCGTTCGTCTGTCGCCGTCGCCGGCATTTGTGCGTGTACCTGAAAAGTGTGTACTACCCTCCGCCGACTACCCTAGCCCCGTCGAACGTCGTCTTCACCCCCCCGGAATTCTGCAATACGGTACACCGTGGTGGGGGGCGGGGAAAGAATCGCCGCTCGCTCGTGTGTTCAAGCGGTCAAATTGTGTGGCGTGCATAGTGTGAAATTCTGAAAAAAAAAACAGAAACAAACTCGCGATAAGAAGAAGCCGGGAGAAACTTTAGCTCTATAGCCACCATCAGCCTCATCCGTCCCTCCCCTCTGGGAGGGGAAACCGGAAAACAAGAAGCCAGCGAAGCAAATAAATAAAAAAAAAAATAAAACAAAATTCCAACCGATAAACAGTGAGTGATTTGTTAGGGAGGACGCTACTATTCCAGATTGCGCGAAATGGAAAAACAAGAACAACGTCAACAACTAACGCACGACGTTCATATGCTCCACACATTGCTGCGCGTTTTGGATGAAAACCGCGCTGGTCAGAGGACCCTATAAATAGCCGGGGCTGCGCCGTAAGTAAGTGTGCCTCGCGGTCGCACAAATTGGATATATATATGTATATAAAAATAATTAATTCGTTTCGGAGAAGCAGCACCACAGTTAGGTCACACAGTTATAGTCCCAGTCACAGCAACAACAACAGCGCAATCCAACTAGAACTAGCTCCAACTCTCTAGCTAGCTCTCTAGTGTCTAGCCCCCCTATGTGTGCTGCTGTTGCTGCACAACAGCTGTGCCAGAAAATCCAAAAGTCCAAAATCCACTCCCAACATAGATAAGATAAAATCGTTGTCGTCATCACACCAGTGTGTATGTCCCTTACCTAGCCTAGTTATGGGATTAGGGGAACTTAGAAATGAAATTCCAAATGAAATTCTAATCTTTATTTCCTGAGTAGTAAGATACAACTGACTTAAAATCTAACAAAATTTGAATCTTTATACTAAATTTCGGATATCATTCTGTGGACGATGGATGCTGATGGCTCAATTGAAATTTCTTAGTTAATTGTTTCTAAAATCAAAAGTGGCTATTAATACAGTACATCGAAAACGCATTAAGTAGATGACAAATGATATGAGCAGCGTAAGAACAAAGTAGATTCTTTTAGTGTTTATAATATTCAATCAATTGAAAGTGTCAATGGAATAAAATTGAAAGTGTCGATGGAATAAACATTCTTATGGACATGACTGTAAATATTCTATGAATATGCTGTGCCGGCATGATATGTATGTATCTACAATGGGTATGATCTTGTGTGTGTTATGTGAACGGGCATGTTGTTAGGGTGTTACCATAACCGCCTAGCGCTAGTGCTAGCGCCTCTAGCCAATTAACGAAGCATGCGCACACGCACCCAGTCGTCCGCTCTGCATAGCACATACTTTAACCAACCTAACATAACACTATCAGCTGAGATTGGAAGATAGAAAGATTTATACGGGCGAGTGTGTCTCCATCGCGACCACAAAGCGCACGGTCAGCATCATCACAGCAACAGAGCATCTTAAATCACACACAACATCTTGTGAGATGCGGCACGAGAACAGATAAATAGCATATCGTCCACTATAAAGGTCCGTTTACACTCAGCCACCCGTTTCGCGGCTTCAGTCGCACAATGGGCGAGCATAATTTGGGATCTCTGTCACTCCTGCTCTACGCATTCTGCACGGTTTAACGGACGGTTTGGTGGGCATCCGAAGATGCCCGTGGGGACGGAGCCTTAGGTAGCATAATGATCGTGAGGGTCGAGTCGTGCCATCTGGCGAAGAAAAAGGCTCCTCAATGAGCTAAGCAGCGACCTAGGCTTGCTGTAGCTCAGTTCGGGAGACGTGGGCGGGGTTTTCGCCGCTCTTTACCCCTGTCCTTTACGTATCAGCAAAAATTCATAGGCCTGGGGAAGACAACACAAACAGGGGAGGTAAAAATGGGGAATAAAAAAAATGAGGCGATAAGGATGGAATTGTTGACGGACGGATCAGACGCCCACGCGGTCGCACCTGGGTCCGGGTGTAATGGGACCCTCGGCCTCTGGTTTCGTACCACCAACAGATCACTACTCATCAGGTGCTGCTTCGATCTGTCGGTGGGAGCAGCACTACCTGACCATAATATGGTTCGTTACAGGTGGTTCATTACAACGGGTCCTTGGATTATGAGCACAGGATGGGGAAATTTCAAGCCAAAGAAGCTCGACGAGCGCATTCGCGCGCAAAGACGCGCCCGGTGAACATTTCTGCCTTCGTCTCAGCTTTAAACTTCTCCAAATCTTTCTAAAATCATTTTGATACAGGAGCCCTGGATCGTATGATCTTGTTAGTGGTCGAAGGTCTCCTGATTTTACGGTTTTCTATGTCATTGCATTCTCGTTAGAAAAGCCCTTACGGCCTTCCTTCTATCGTCTTATAGCGACAAGGACTCAGTGATAGTCTGACTTGAACTTAGAGATAAGGCGTACTCGATTGTCTCGGCTTACTTGCCCTATGATCAAGTTGGAATCTTCCCTTCAGACAACCTTAGGGCATCGCAGTGACTGACCCTTGGCTGCGACGCTAATGCCCATCATGACGTCTATGGGGCAATACCAACATAAACGAGAGAGGCGAAGCGCTTCTCGGTACTTTATGGGAACTAGCCTACTGCTTTGTAATGTCGGTAGGGAGCTATCACTAAGAACAGGCAGGAAGTCCTTGACATCACTTTTACCTCGGAGGATTGTAACGATTTGTTTGCTTGAGCTGGGCTCAAACCGAGGACGGAGATCGAGGCTGGTCGTTCAGACCTGCCGTGACACCTAAGTGCCAATATTTCCTCAGACATGACCAGAGGTGACGCGTGCTTGATAGCTACCTCAGCTATCGGTTGTATGGGCGGGGTTTGTTGTTTACGCCCTAAGCTCTCCTTGGCGAAAGACGGAAACATTGAAATGGCGGTATTGAGTCGCATTTGTTGAGCAGCTGTCAGCGAATGTTGACTGACTGTCGCCGCAGGGTCATCGGACAATAATTCCGATATCTGTTGAGATGAAGCAAATAGGTCCGGAGCCAAGTCGAAACTCCGGACAAAATCGACCCCTAGGTATAAGTTTTGACTGAGAGTTGGCATTATTAAAAACTTAACGAGTTTTGGTACGTCCACGAAACGTGACGTTGGTCTGGATTTTACCTTTGGCTGTATGGCACGTACCATCAGCAGTGATAGCTCCCAGCCTAAACTTATCCCACGGATAACGACTATCCTTCAAAACCGCCTTTGCAAAGTTGGAAGCAATAACGCTACAGGATGCACCTGTATCGACCAACCGACTCACTGTGTGATCGAGGAGCGTGACAGCTACGTATGGCCGAATGTCGTCTTTCGAGACGTCCGGCAGGATTACTTCGCAGTAGTGATGGGCATAATGACTCTTTTCACTGTGCCAGCACATAAGCTCTGACTCTTTCCAATGAGTCGTTCAAAAAGAGTCGTTCAAAAAGAGTCATGCAAAGAGTCTGAATCTTGGTTAATAACATATTCAATAAAAGTCGTAGATGGGCGACCCCAACTTCTTTTTCTCTTTTTTGACCCCAGATTCGCAGTTAGTGACCCCCCAATACCCTTTAGTTCGAGCCAGCCCGATCGGACAACTATTTCCCATGAAAACGGGGATTGGTTATGCGTTGGGTAATATTTATGCGATGGGCTAGTTTGGGAATTAATTTTATAGTGAGTCATTCTTAAATTGAACGACTCGAAGGCTATGTCATTGTGCCGAATCTTTCGCTCATCGCATGTTGAGTCGTTCAAAAAGAGCGACTCGTTACTGTGTTACACATCACTACTTGGCAGTATCGACGACGATTAGCCAGCACCTTTTTGCCAGAATCGCCGACACCGCACCGTAGAGCGTTTCGGTCGGCGAGGCTGGATTTCTTTAGCGCAGAAAATTCGCTGTCGAGCTGCCAAATAATCCTTCTGTCGTTCGTGTAGCGGTCGGAAGCTGTAGTGCGTGGGTTTCGACTTCGATACCATAGGTTTTGTAGCCAGTTGGGTCTGTGTGGAAGGGCAAGTTTTCAAGATCCTAACTACCGTGCTTTCAGTGACCGATGGGTCCGTAGGTCCGAATGACAGCAGCTTGCTTGGGACGCGAGTTAGTGTCTATGCTTCGGCAGTCAGAGAGGTAAGTATGTCAGGTGAGACAGATACGTCCTGTAAGAGGGACGATTCAGAGGTAAGAGACGTGGCAGGGGAAAAAGACGTATCGGGGGGTTCCGACCCGGACTGTGCAGGAGGCTCCTAAGCCCTGCTGCTCTGGAGCGGAACTTTGTGGTGGTGGCCGCGATTTTAATGCGGCATCTCGGTATAGGCCGACTCGGTTTGGACCTCTTTGGAAACCCTCTGATGGGATTGAGGTCTCCTGCGCACATAGTTTTTTGGAAGTGCGCAATGCTCGCATTGGGGCTCCGCATCCAAAACAGAAGACCTTTAGCTCCTTCCGACAGTTCGCGTAGGAATGTCCGGGCCTTCGGCCTTCCAGCAGGTGGAATTTGCATTTAGGGCTGCTATTTCGGCCTGCACGTCTCTTGGAGGGGTGGTAGCATCGCGGTTCAGCTCTGCAACCCGCGGACGCGAGACTTGACGAGGGTAGTGAGAGGAACGCCGGGAAGTCATCCGCTCGTTATAGTCTCGTACGAATTCTCGCAGATCCAGCAAGTTGACGAATTTTACATGGAGTGCGGATCGACCTACTTACGTCTTCCCGTAGGTACCTCTTCACTATCCTCGTCAACTCCCGGTCCGATAGAGGGTGCCGCATGCGGCTATTTAGCTGGCGGATCTCTTTCAAGAACTCGTCGAAGGACTGTCCCTCCTTCTGTAGACGGTGACGCATCATTTTCATGAGGTCGTCATCGTCGTGGGGGTCTGTATATTGCTTGCGAAGGGCGGCTCGCAATGACTCCAATGTGTACCGGTTGCGCGAGCTGGCAGCTGTGTCCCCAGCGAAGAAGAGGTGGGCGTACAGGCATACCCTTTCGAAGTCCCCCCCAAGGGTGCGGTCGGTGAACAGCTCCACCTGACGAATGAATTCGTCGATCGCGGTCCCTTGGAATTTATAGTAAGTCCCCATTCCGCGATGGTTCGGTGGATATCCACCGGACGGGGCGGACGGCCTCCAGCCTGGTGGGGTCAGAACCGACCATCACAACAGGCTCCTTCAACACAATAACTTCCCCATGTGTCGCCGCACTCTGACCATGAAGCGATCCGCAGACCCCCTGATACTGACCCTGGTAATACCCCGGTGCAAGCTTTTGGCGATCAGTTTTCGCAAGGGTTCGACGAATCCTGATCGACATAGAATGCGCCCGGCGCCTTTCCGCCATGGAACTGGACAACACTCCCCGTGCTATTGGCAGGGGCGTTGGGGGATTTCGCGGCCCAAATCTTTTTTTGAATTATATCCGTTGAGGGACATCCGTTGGCTTAGGTCCTCGGGCAATCGCGTGATTTTTTTTTTTTGTAGCGATGGCGAGGCAGAGTGACCGAACCAAAACCCCGCCCATACTACCGATAGCTGAGCTAGCTATCAAGCATGCGTCACCGCTGGTCATGTCTGAGGAGATATTGGCACTTAGGTAGGTCTGAACGACCAGCCTCGATCTCCGTCCTCGGTTTGAGCTCAGCTCAAGCAAACAAATCGTTACAGGATATTAGTGGCTGGAGGGTATCCGAGGAACACTCATTCTCGGATCATCGATACTTACAATTTAGCCTTGCCGAACGACAGGCGTTCTGGAATTGCTGCCGCCTTTACCAGAGATCAACCCCCTCCAACCAACATGAACTGGATTGCATGGTTAATACGCTGACCGGTGTAATCAAAGGCAGCGGTATTCTTACCGTGCTCTGTTAGCTCACATACAGGAAAGAAGAAACCACTTACCTTAAGGCTGTATGCAGGAAGGCCTTTAATAAGGCAAAATCTTCTAGGCCGGAGCCTGACTGGCAATCCTATAACGTGGCGACATTTTTCGTTCAGAAGTGAGGTGTTTGGTTCAGAAATGAGGTTTTTCGTTCAGATGTAACGTTTTTCGTTCAGAAGCATCACTTTTCGTTCAGAAGTGAGGTTTTTCGTTCAGATGTAACGTTTTTCGTTCAGAAGCGTCACTTTTCGTTCAGAAGTGAGGTTTTTCGTTCAGAAGCATCACTTTTCGTTCAGAACTGAGGTTCATCATTCATAAGGGGCAACTGTTTTCGTTCAGGAGTGACTGGTTTCTCGTTCAGGCAGGCGACATTATTCGTTCTGAATCCACAATTTTCGTTCAGAAGCGATATTTTTCGTTCAAAACCGAGGGTTTTCGTTCAGAGGCAACATTTTTTATTCCAAGGCGAGAGTTTTCGTTCAGAAGTACCGATTTTCGGTCAGAACTGAGGTTTCTCGTTCAGAGGCCACATTTTTCGTTCATAAGTGAACAGTTTTTCGTTCAGAAGGCAAATTTCTCGTTCAGACGCGTCATTCTGCGTTCCGAAATTGGGTTTTGTGTTCAGAAACGACAGCTTTCGTTCAAAAACGACAGCGTTCGTTCAAAAACGACCGTTTTCGTTCAGTAGTGAGGTTTTTTTCGTTCAGTAGTGAGGTTTCTTCCGTTCAGAAGTGACATATTACGTTCAGCAGTGCCACACTTTCCCTGCATGAGAACCGAGGGAGTAGGCAGCTTCAAAACCCAGCCAACAACGCGTATAAAATTCATGTGATCCTACAATCCCTTTCAGACGATTCTCTGTTTTTATTTGAGCTACGGAAGCCGAATTTCTGGTTTTAGCATCGTTCACGCGGTCTGCAAATTGAGCTCCAGACGACACAGGATGCTGACACTTTAAGCCAAAGGCTCGTCGCGCGCACCTGGCCAAATTCAGCGAGCTTCAGAATTTGAATTTCTGGTTTTAGCATCCTTCACCCAGTCTGCAAATTCAGCTCCGGAGGGCACAGGGTACTGACATTCTAAGCCAAAGGCTCGCCGCGCGCATTCGCGCGCACCTCGCCAATTTCAGTCAGACTCAGGAAAACCAATTTCTGCTTTTAGCATCCTTCACCCGGTCTGCAAATTGAGCTTCGGACGGAACAGGGTGTTGAGAATTTATGGCAAAGGCTCGCCGCGCGCATTCGCGCGCACCTCGCCAAATTTAGTCGGCCTCAGAAAATGAATTTCATGTTTTAGCATCGTTCACGCGGTCTGCAAATCGATCTCCGGAGGGCACAGCGTGCTGACTCTCTTAGCTAAGGGCTCGCCGCGCGCATTCGCGTGCACTTCGCCCATTTCAGTCATCCTCAGAAAAACCAATTTCTGCCTTTAGCATCCTTCGCCCGGTCTGCAAAATGATCTCTTGAGGGCAGAGGGTACTGACATTCTAAGCCAAAGGTTCGCCGCGCGCATGAATTTCTGATTTTAGCATCCTTTGCGGTCTGTAAATTGAGCTCCGGACGACACAGGGTGCTGACACTTTAAGCCGAAGGCTCGCCGCGCGCATTCGCGCGCACCTCGCCATTTTCAGCGAGCTTCAGAATTTGAATTTCTGGTTTTAGCATCAATCAATTTAGCAAATCGAACTCCGGACAACCGAGGGTGTTGAAATTTAAAACCAAGGCTCGCACCTGTTGTTGTTGTGGTAGCAACGCCTACTGGCGTTGAAGGGGTTTGGCAGCCCTTGGTCGTTGCAGATGAACGCCAACCTCAGTGAGCGTCACAAGGCGAATTTCATGTTTTTAGCATACTTTACAGTCGGCAAATTTGTTATGTTGCTAACTGTCTTGACCCCTCCAGGGGCATGGGCGCGCCAACATCTCCTGCATAGCCATCCATGCCTTGTTGGCGTTTCGATTGCGCATTTTTCGGATGGTGCAGTTGCTAGCATGCACCCAACCCAACCGTCTGCAAATTGAGCTCCTGAGGAAGGCACTGGGTGTTGACACATTTGAAGCTAAAGGCTCGCTGGCTCTCTCTCTCTCTGTCTACTCGCAAATTCGAGAGTGCGTACAGTTTACCTCAGTTTCATCTTTTGTGAGACGTGGAATTGCGCCACAATTCGCGTTGACATCGTGATCGTCTAAAAACGGCCTTAAGATGTAAATTTCTGCGCTGCTATCTATGAGCTGAGCTGTGACGGCTCTGCCTGCTTTTTTTGCGATAGTCGGTTTCTGCTGTTTTCCACGAAATGTTGATGCATTCATTCTTCTCTGCTTAGCCGCACAAATTTGCGGAAAGATTGAAAAGATTTGCATGACGGAATATTCCTCCCCCGCACGACGCCGCCCCTTCGTCTGTCTCGCCTGAAACTATGGAGCGCGAGTGGACAAACTCGTTTTGCAAGCATTCCACACAAATTTAGTATGCGCACATTCCGGAAATTGCAATGAGATTGCGTGCGTACTATACGCGATATCATGAGTATCTGAGATTATACTAAAAATAAAAAAAATTGAAAATATTTTTTTCGGATGAATGGAAAACGTACGGCACGACGGGGATCTGAGTTTCCGCGCGCACAAAAAAAAAAACAAAAAGCTCAGTGCGTTGAGACTGAGCCTTTTTTGCATATGCGACAAAGCTCATTGGGTTGAGAAGCGCATCGTGCGCCAACTGAAACAGGTCAAAACTATTTATTTGCGGGACTGTCCTCATAAATTTTTTTTTCTATTTCCATGGGCTCATCGCCAGCTGCGGGGGGGGGGGGGGGGGGGGGGGAGAATTTTATGAGAGACGATCCTCATCGATTTTAAATCCTTTTCCTTCGGCTCACCGCGCGCTATGCGCGCACCTCGCCTGTCACCTGACGACCTTTCAGGGGCTGTTAGGCTTGCCATAGGATCCAGACACTTCGTTCAAACAGCAAAAGATGCATCTGAATTGAAAAAGAGGGACTTACACCTCCCAGTGGAGGAGCAAGGACAAGGCAGCGCTCCTTGGGGCGCTGCTGTAAAACTAGAAAGGCGAGGTGCGCGCGAAGCGCGCGGTGAGGCAGCTCAAAGAGGTCAAAACTATTTGCGGGACTGTCGTCATTAATTTTTAATCTATTTCCATGGGCTCACCGCCAGCTGCGGGGGTCGAATTTTATGAGAGACGATCCTCATCGATTTTAAATCATTTTCCTTCAGCTCACCGCGCGCACCTCGCTTATCAGCTACTTTAGCAGCGCTCCAAGGAGCGCTACCATGTCTTTGACGACCCTTGAGGGGCTGTTAAGCTTGTCATAGGATCCAGAGACTTCATCATCGCCTAGACTTCGTTCAAACAGCAAAGGTTGCATCTGAATCAAAAAAGAGGGACTTACACCTCCCAGTGGATGATCAAGGACAAGGCAGCGCTCCTTGCAGCGCTGCTGTAACACGTGAAAGGCGAGGTGCGCGCGGTGAGCCAGCGCAAAGAGGTCAAAACTATTTGTGGGACTGTCCTCATTAAGTTTTAATCTATTTCCATGGGCTCACCGCCAGCTGCGGGGGTCGAATTTTATGAGAGACGATCATCATCAATTTGAAATCCTTTTCCTTCGGCTCACCGCGCGCTACGCGCGCACCTCGCCTGTCAGATACTTGACGACCTTTGAGGGGCTGTTAGGCTTGCCGTAGGATCCAGACACTTCGTTCAAACAGCAAAAGATGCATCTGAATTGAAAAAGAGGGACTTACACCTCCCAGTGGATGATCAAGGACAAGGCAGCGCTCCTTGGAGCGCTGCTGTAATAAGTGAAAGGCGAGGTGTGCGCGAAGCGCGCGGTGAGGCAGCGCAAAGAGGTCAAAACTATTTGCGGGACTGTCCTCATTAAGTTTTAATCTATTTCCATGGGCTCACCGCCAGCTGCGAGGGTCGAATTTTATGAGAAACGATTCTCATAAATGTGAAATCCTTTTCGTTCGGCTCACCGCGCGCTACGCGCGCACCTCGCCTGTCAGATACTTGACGACCTTTGAGGGGCTGTTAGGCTTGCCGTAGGATCCAGACACTTCGTTCAAACAGCAAAAGATGCATCTGAATTGAAAAAGAGGGACTTACACCTCCCAGTGGATGATCAAGGACAAGGCAGCGCTCCTTGGAGCGCTGCTGTAATATGTGAAAAGCGAGGTGCGCGCGTAGCGCGCGGTGAGCCAGATCAAAGAGGTCAAAACTATTTGCGGGACTCTCCTAACTAATTTTTAATCTATTTCCATGGGCTCCGCGACCGCTGCGGGGGTCGAATTTTATGAGAGACGATCCTCATCGATTTGAAGTCCTTTCCTTCGGCTCACCGCGCGCTACGCGCGCACCTCGCCTATCAACTACTTTAGCAGCGCTCCAAGGAGCGCTGCCATGTCCTTGACGACCCTTGAAGGGATTTTAGGCTTGCCATAGGATCCAGAGACTTCATCATCGCCTAGACTTCGTTCAAGCAGCAAATGATGCATCTGAATTGGAAAAGAGGGACTTATGCCTCCCAGTGGATGATCAAGGACAAGGCAGCGCTCCTTGGAGCGCTGCTGTAATACGTGAAAAGCGAGGTGCGCGCAAAGCGCGCGGTGAGCCAGCTCAAAGAGGTCAAAACTATTTGCGGGACTGTCGTCATTAATTTTTAATTTATTTCCATGGGCTCACCGCCAGCTGCGCGGGTCGGATTTTATGAGAGACGATCCTCATCGATTTTAAATCCTTTTCCTTCAGCTCACCGCGCGCTATGCGCGCACCTCGCCTATCAGCTACTTTAGCAGCGCTCCAAGGAGCGCTGCCATGTCCTTGACGACCCTCGAAGGGCTTTTAGGCTTGCCATAGGATCCAGAGACTTCATCATCGCCTAGACTTCGTTCAAGCAGCAAATGATGCATCTGAATCAAAAAAGTGGGACTTACACCTCCCAGCGATCGATCAAGGACAAGGCAGCGCTCCTTGGAGCGCTGCTGTAAAACTTGAAAGGCTCACCGCGCGCGAAGCGGAGGTCGAATTTTATGTGAGACGATTCTCATATATTTGAAATCCTTTTCTTTCGAGAATTATAGAATGAGTGGTGAAACTGTGTCGCTGTGTCACCACATTTCTTTCCTCTGGAAAATTGTGGCATCTGGCAACGGGAATAATAGAACAGGAAATGATTCCCTGTGATTTTTTGTGCCCAGAGGATTTATACCGTGACAGATGGCGTATCACCTCTCCTTTTCCAGGTGCCACACGTTTCCCGATTATAAAACGTGTTTGTGTGGCCTGCTAATGACTTCCAATCAAGTGTCTCGCATCAACTACGTGGCCTGATGAATTCATCAATGAAACTCATGTGGTAATTCATCGAGTGGTCGGTCATCACACGTACCTTTTCATCGGGGGCGCGAGTGGTACAACAAAAAGTACTGTCACGACGGAGATCTATGTTTTATCGCACGCAAAAAAAGCTCAGTGCGTTGAGACTGAGCAATTTTTTTGCGTATGCAACAAAGCTCGGTGCGTTGAGATTGAGCCTTCTTTTGCGTGTGCGAAAACGCGGTCGTACCGGATTTTCCATTCATCCGGAGGAAAAAATTGTTTTTTTTTTTCTCATTTTAAAATCACAGTCTGATGTCCTCCTCATCATACTGGGTTTTGGCGCGGGTTCATATCCCGCCGTGGTCATCGCCATGCTTGTGTTGACTTGACCCCTCCCTCCCCCCCCCCCCCCCGTTTGTTTTGTTGTGTGGGTCGTAAGAATAAGCCACAGCCATTCGTGACTTGTCACAAAAATGTTGAAATGTCGCAAAAATGCGACTATTTGCGTACAGGAGGTGTATGCTAGCAAACGGCTATAAAGCCTCTCAGAGAGTATGTAATGGACGATTTGGTGCGTATCCGGAAATGCCCGTGGGGACGCAGCCGAAGGTAGCATAATGACCGTGAAGGTCGTGCCGTGCCATTTGGCGAAGAAAAAGGCCCGTCAACGAGCTAAGCAGCGGCCTATGTTTGCTGTAGCTCAGTTCGGGAGACGTGAGCGGGGTTTTTCGCCGCTCGTTGCCCCTGTCCTTTACGTATTAACAGAAATTCATAGGCCTGGCAAGACAACACAAACAGGGGCGGTAAAAATGGGGAACGATAAAAAAATGAGGCGATAACGATGGAATGGTCGGCCAACGGCGTAATGGGAACCTCGGCCTCTGGTTTCGTACCACCGACAGATCCTTACTCATCAGGTGCTGTCATAGATCTGCCGGTGGAAGTAGCACTACCAGGATATGGTCAATTGCAGGTGATTCATTACACGTAGTTGATGCCCTTACAGTGTAATTATTGTAGAATTCTCTTGCCCATTCTCTCTCGCTCTCTCTCTTCTTCCCTCCCGGTGCCCCGGTACAGTAATTAAAATGGCCATAAAACAATAATAAAATGAAAAATCCCACAAAATGTAATTAACAAACTGAAAGCTGATTGATGTCTGCGAAAATGAGGATTAAAATCTCAACATGGGGCGTGAACACTCCCGGCGGCTCTTCTTCCTTCGTGTCGATTGCATGCACGCACGCACCGAATCACATACGTGTACATGTCCAGAGTACACCGAATGGTGTGACAACAATTTTTTTCTAATTAGTTTAAGTAATAAGTCATGCAACTAGCCCCCTACAATTAGCATAAAATACAAAATTAAATCCGCGGACAAACCGGCGGGGGCTTGGCTCATTAAAAAAAAAAGAAAACAGCAGAAAAAAGGGATT
This sequence comes from Chloromyia formosa, assembly GCA_964017055.1. Lineage (NCBI taxonomy): Eukaryota > Metazoa > Arthropoda > Insecta > Diptera > Stratiomyidae > Chloromyia > Chloromyia formosa. The sequence goes on along the minus strand of OZ024819.1, from coordinate 5,588,453 downwards.
TGACACGAATCTCCATTGTTCGCGTTTTTTTCTTTCTTTTCTCCAACTGCTACTGAAAACGTAAGCGCTATGAAATAATGTCTCCTAAAATTTGACTTATGATTACAGTCCTTTGGGGGAATTTACGCCGAGGGGATTTGCATGCGTTAAGTACTGCCTAAAGTGGAAATTCTCTTTTGAGATTTTGAAATTTGCTAGAGTTGAGCCGAAAGCCACTCTGCGAATTTCCCGCAGGGGATTTCCATGCGTTAAGTACTGCCTAAAGGGGAAATTCTCTTTAAGATTTTGTAACGAATAGGCTGCTTGAGCTGTGCTCAAACCGAGGACGTAAATCAGGTGAAAAAGAAGAATCAGGTAAAAAGGACGAGTCCGGTGTAAGAGACTGCCCAGTGGCACTGTGAAACAGACGTCCCTAGGATACTCTGCTCCGGCGCGGAGCTTTCGAAATGACCATCCGATTTTAGTGCTGGGTTTCGGCTTCGCTGGCGTCCGTCAGCACCTCCTTGGAGGAACGCTGGTGGAATGGGGGCCTCCGCCGCTGAGAGTTTTTTTGTTTAGCGCATCGCTCACAATTCGGCCTTACCGCACCCGGAGCTCCGCAACCGTAGCAAAACAACCTGCGTTTGCCTAAGCAATCCGCATAGGTATGCCCTGGTTTCCGGCAGTTCCAACAGAGTGAATCTGGGTTCAACTCCGCTATACATACCTCGGGCTCCGCCTCTGAAACTACTTCCGGATCGTCCAATTCGCGCTCGGAGACTTGCTGCCTCGAGAGTTGACGAGCATGCTGCGGCGGACGTCGAGACTCCTTCCGCTCCAGATGGCTCTCGATTTCGCGGACGCACTGCCGCAATTCCCTCAGGTTGATGGTCTCGGGGCTAGAATCATTCGGTCGGAGATGTCATCTCTCAGATTCCACCGCACCATCCTGGTCAACTCTCGATCAGTCAATTTATCCCTCATCCGGTCGTTTATTTCATGTATTTCCTCCAGGAAATCGTATCGATTCTCCGTGCTGGCAGCGTACCGGCGGAACTATCCGGCAGCTTTGCCTTCAAACAAGAGGTGTGCAAAAAGGCAAGTTGCCTTCAAGGGTGCGATCGGTGAACCATTCGATTTGACGAATGAATTCGTCGACCGCAGTACCCTTAAAGATCAAGCCCCAATTGCTCATAATTCTCAGCACATAGTTGGGAGGCATGTTTTGTCGGGAGAGACTGTCGGCTGACTCCGCCGCTCGAGGAATCGGTACCTCCGGCTTGTCGTGGGCGAATAGCCGGGACATTCGTTTCGCACATTCCATGTCAACCAATCTCTGCAAGGATTCATCGAATCCTTGCGGAAACTGGTTGGCGGGGAGTTGCGATGGGGTTTTCGGCGAATTCCCATATGGGGACCGACCAGCCGCTCCCTGCTCCGAGCGCGGGGACCCAAGGGGGGCTGTTGTGGTGGTGGTGCCTGGGAGGAAGGTTGTTGACTCCACCAGGCTAGAAGTGGTTGCTCCCACCACGGTGGTGGCAGTTGACCCCACCGTGGGAGTCGCTGGCCACAGCCAGACGTTGTTGGTTGTTGCTGTGCGGGTGGTGTTTGTGAACCCCAGCCTAAAGTGGGTGGTTGTTGTTGCGGTGGCAAACCCCAACCTGGGTAAGAAGCCCGCCCTTCCTTAGCCGGCTTATGCGGCTGTTCGGGCGGCTGGTTGGAGGGCCGTTGTTTTGGTGGCTGGTCGGTCAAGTCCCATCTGGGGTACGACGTGCGCCCCTGCGTTGTCGCGTTCTGCACCAGCTCAGGCTGTAGTGGTGGTGCCACCGTCTGAGCTGGCAGCTGCCCTAGCGTTGGTGACTCCTCAAAGGGAGCACCGTTTGGCGACCCCGCCGATGGAAATTCGACGGCGTGAGGGTTGAGCTGGGCCTGTGCCCGTGCACGAGTCACAGCTCCCCTTCCCTGCCCTGCTGGTGGTGGTGTGTGCTGCATCGACATATCTTTTTATCTACTCTACTTATTTTACAAGAGAAATCTAGCAAAAAGAAATTTTTCTCGACACGATATTGTGACTAAACTATGTGCGATAAGTTTTGCTTCCTGACTTCCCAGGGGCCCTCCACTCATCCACTCTCGTCGCGGTAGTTCCATCTTCGTCTTCGAATGGGGGTTGAGCAATATTGCGCGGCTCGGCCCAAGGTCGGGGAGGGAGCGCGGAGCCCCATCGCCATCAGGGGGCTCCCGTGCTAGTTTCAGGGACGTTGGGAATTTCGCGGCCTATTTTTTTTTATTGTATTTCATCCTTTGAGGGACTCCCGTTTAGTTTCGGCAATCGGGCCGACGCGTGAGATTTTTCTTTGTAGCGAAGTCGAGGCAGGATGACCCACCAAAACCCCGCCCACACTACCGATAGCTGAGCTAGCTATCAAGCACGCGTCATCTCGGGTCCTTTCTGAGGAGGTTTTGACACTTAGGTGTCACTAATGGTCTGAACGACCATGCCTCGGCCTCCGTCCTCGGTTTGAGCACAGCTCAAGCAGCCGATTCGTTACAATTTTGCAGAGTTGAGCGGAAATCCACTATGCGAATTTCCCGAAGTGGATTTCTGCTTTATGCAGCCACAAGCCACATTCTGAGGCAAACCCTAAAGGGGTCATTTCTGCTTGTGATCAGACAAGCGTATATTGTACATCTCCGTTTTAAGCTACGCCGATTCACTCTGCGAGGACTCTTAGATCAGGATCTGCGCCTTAGGCAGTACCAGACAACAATTTAGGGCGATTTTTTAGTTCATGGAAAAAAAGGTTTTTTTTTGCAAGCTTCAATTGCCCGTGCAAATTTTGGGAGCTTTTAGGGCGATTGAAGCTCCCAAAAACCCTTTTTCTTTCATGGACATAAAAAAATCCTTTTTAACTCCGTACTACAACTGGTACCGAATTTTCGTTGGCGTTTCATAATATCGCAACAATGACCGCCTCCTTCCCGCCCCGTTTCACGTTTGTGTTCTCAGGAGAAGCGAAGAATTTCTAAAAGAGCGCGCGCAATAAAATAAAAAACTAAAAATCTATTTCTGACTCAGATTTTTATATCCGCACACAATTGGCATTGGGTTTTGTGTTGTGTGTGAATTTGTTTTTCTTTTTCGTCGCATACATTTTTATTGTTTCCCATTAAACAACATACAGAACGAAATGAAAAACACAATAAAATAAATGCTGGCTGCTGTTAAATGTATAACGCCGTGCCGTCGCCGTCGCCATCGCTGCTTGTTGGCTGCTCGAATTGATCTTAACATGCTAATTGGTTCCGTTTGGAAATGATGAAAAGATAAAAAGATATTTTCGTTCAATTAAGCTCTTGTTCTTTTTATAAATATACATATTTACGAGAAAAAAAAAATTTATAAATAAAAAGACGTTGATTTGTCGCGGGTATAATGACGCAATTTTGTATGTCTGTGCATTTGATTATGTGCGCACATGATGGTTGATTAGGTAGAGGGGTTGGATACGACGACTTCCAGTCACAAAATCCCGCCAAAAATAAAAAATCTCCCCAAAAATTCAAAATCCCGAAAAAGAAAATCTCCAAACCACAAACCTCCCATCCCAAACACACGCGCGCACCTCGCCTCTCCTATACTTCAGCAGCGCTCCAAGGAGTGCTGCATCATTAGTAAAGGTCCCTGGGGTGTGCCCAAGCCCCACAGCCTCCTCCGAGCTTTGAAGGAAGAGGCAGCGCCCCTTAGATCGCTGTGTGAGTGGGTTAAAACTACAAATCATCTCCAAAATAATTCTGGCCATTTCGCCACTCGCTCACCGCGCGCTACGCGCGCACCTCGCCCTTCCTATACTTCACCAGTAAAGCCCCCTGGGGTGTGCCCAAGCCTCACATCCTGGAACGAGGTTTGAAGGAGTGGCAGCGCTGCCAATGTGAATGGGTTAAGACTACAAAAGAATCATCTCCAAAATAATTCTGGTCCTTTCCCCACTCGCTCACCGCGCGCTACGCGCGCACCTCGCCTTTCCTATACTTCACCAGTAAAGGCCCCTGGGGTGTGCCCAAGCCTCACATCCTCGAACGAGCTTTGAAGAAGGTGGCAGCGCTGCCAATGGGTTAAAACTACAAAAGAATCAACTCCAAAATAATTCTGGCCCTTTTCCCACTCGCTACGCGCGCACCTCGCCCTTCCTTTACTTCAGCAGCGCTCCAAGGAGCGCTGCATCACCTGTAAAGGCCCCTGGGGTGTGCCCAAGCCTCACATCCTCGAACGAGGTTTGAAGAAGTGGCAGCGCTGCCAATGTGAATGGGTTAAAACTACAAAAGAATCATCTCCAAAATAATTCTGGTCCTTTCCCCACTCGCTCACCGCGCGCTACGCGCGCACCTCGCCCTTCCTATACTTCAGCAGCGCTCCAAGGAGCGCCGCATCACCAGTAAAGGCCCCTGGGGTGTGCCCAAGCCTCACATCCTCGAACCAGGTTTGAAGAAGTGGCAGCGCTGCCAATGTGAATGGGTTAAGACTACAAAAGAATCATCTCCAAAATAATTCTGGCCCTTTCCTCCAAGGAGCGCTGCATCACCAGTAGAGGCCCCTGGGGTGCGCCCAAGCCTGACATCCTCGAACGAGCTTTGAATGAAGAGGCAGCGCCCCGTAGAGCGCTGTATGAATGGGTTGAAACTACAAATCATCTCTAAAATAATTCTGGCCCTTTCTCCACTCGCTCACCGCGCGCTACGCGCACACCTCGCCCTTCCTATACTTCAGCAGCGCTGCATCACCAGTAAAGGCCCCTGGGGTGTGCCCCAGCCTCACATCCTCGAACGAGGTTTGAAGAAGTGGCAGCGCTGCCAATGTGAATGGGTTAAAACTACAAAAATAATTCTAGCCTTTTCCCTTTCCTTTCGCCTCTCCTATACTTACATCAGCAGAAGGGGGGGGGGGAGAATCCGGCAAAAGACACTCTTTCAAGAATCTTGAAATTCCGACAATGGAAGTTTGGAGCGCCTCGCCATTCACTAAGGATGACTAAAAACTATGATCAATACTTCACTTTCAGTTCGCCGTCATTTCGCCACATTTCGCCGTAATTTGTTCGCCGCCATTTTCGCTGTGTGATCGCAGAAAAAAATTTCTTCCAACGTGGGGGTAACCGCGTGTGGTAAATATGCAAAGGTGCACACGAAATGTGTTTTCAGTGGATTTCCCTCAATGCTCAATCATGGTGTTGGGTCTGCGAAATTTGGCGCCCAATGTGGGGTCACCGTAACAGAAATTCATGCGCTTTCAGGCAAATTTCAGCCATGGGTGGGGCAGATAACGATATTGCGGCTGCAGTAGAGGTTGCCGTCCGTACCTCACATTGGGCGCCGAAAATATTTTGAACGATTTTCTGTCGATTTTTCGTAGAGAGTGATCTACACAGCCCTGGGTGGCATTTTCGGCTTGATGGGCCTGCACGAGAGAAAATTTGGCGCCCAATATTGTTGTTGTTGTTGTAGCAATGATCAGAAGTTCGTTGTGTGAGTGTGTTACATGTTGTGTTGTTCTGCGTATTCCTCGGCGTTAAGTGATGGGAAAGTAGCTGCCTCTACGGGGTTCTCCCACAGCGATCTACGGGTCAGGTGTGTGGGTGCAGCTGGGCATTTGAAAATGTGGTCCACATCGTGAGGTGTACCATTGCAGGCGGGGCATGTATTCGTGACATTCCGATCAATGCGAGACAGGTAGGAGTTAAGACGCGAACACCAACCCGACCGAAGTTGGGCAAGTGTCGTCCTCGCTGCCCTCGGAAGCGTTCTCTCATCAGGAGAAATGGCTGGTGGTTGTGTTGAGAGAACTAGTCCCGCGATTGATGCTTGTACCTCCTCGTGGTGTATTGCTGCGATGGCTGTTGTCCAAGGGGTCCCTTTTGTACCTCTGGACGTCTCTTTCGAGGTCCCTCAAATCACGCCTGACATGCCTTGGTGGCGGCGTCTTGTCCATGAGTTCGGAGTTGTGGTGCTCCCTAGGGTAACTAGGCTTCGCAAGAAGTTTGTTGTGGTCCCTTAGAGACATCGTCCTCGTTTCCTGATGTAGATGGTCCTGGGATGACATCAGGAGACAGCCAGTTACAGTACGGAGGGCGGCGTTTTGGCAGGCTTGGATGTTATTCTGTGTCACAGAGATTTTGTGACCACACTGGAGCCGCATAGTTGGCTACAGACCTTCCGACTGCTTTGTATGTGACCAGTAGGGTCTCTTTATCCTTACCCCAGGTGCTACCGGCCCAGGCTTTAAGGATCTTATTCCTTCCGCGCATCCTGTTACACTCTGTTGAAGCGTGGGGGGATAACGTGGCCATGCTGTCCAGGGTTACTCCTTGAATTTTAGGATGGTTCACGGTCGGAATGAGTTGGTTGCCAATTGAGATCCCAAGTCGCATCTTGACTTCCTGCGTCCAGATGGTGAATAAGGTTGCCGAGGATTTGGGCGCGGATACGATTTAATTCTTGCCCGTAAAGAAGGAGTTAGGAGCTCTTCCAGGTAAGCATTTAATCGCACGCACATTTCCGTGATGTCGTCACTCCCTGTTGCCAAGATGGAGCGCAGTCGTCTGCATAGGAGATAATTTCGATTCCTGGCGCCCAATGTGGATCTTCGTGGTGCATTTTCAATCGGTTTTCAGCTCTGGACGAATTGTGACAAAAAGAATTTTAGGCGCGCACTGCGCCAGGAAGGCGCGCGTCGGTGTGCGCGAATTTTCCTCCCCAAGGAGCGCTGTCTTTTCATCGAAAAGGAAACCCTTTCGGCAAGCAGGGCTTGGCATGCGGGAAAAAAATTGGCGCCCACTGTGGGGTTACCATTGTAGAAATTCATGCGGTTCCAGTCGATTTCCAAGCATTTTCACAGATCAGATCGCGGTGCTGGGGCCTGCAAAAAAGAAAAAAAGAAAATTGGCGCCCAATGTGAAGTCACCATAGTAGAAATTTATGCGCGCTTTCAGCCATGTTTAGTGGACGGTTTCGTGGGCATCCGCCTCGCGGTTGCCTGCGAAGCCACAGTGGCTCGGTATCCAGCAGAGCGTAATGTTGAGAAAAACCACCCATCTCCCTGAGGGCTGAACGGAATCTGAGTTTGGATTATTTTGTGTTTGGTGGTGGTGGCGGATTCTGGGTTTGGGGGATTTTGTGTTTTTGGGGGATTCTGGGTTTGGGGATTTTGTGTTTGGGGGATTCTGAGTTTCGGAATTTTGTGACTGGCAATTTCGTTTTCAACACTTTTAACAAGCCTCCCGCGCAGTTTATCTTGAGAACATTATCCGTACTCAGGCATGTCCTCCCGCAGGGACCCGTAATTATTGGTTGAGTGTGGCAGCGCCCCCCTGAATTGAATTTCCACCTCTCCATGGAGCACACATGTCTGAGAATACAAAGCAAACAGAAAAATCGATTCAATTGTCTTTCGATTTGAATCTAAAAAAAAAATTTGTATCGATTTTCAATTAACACACCTTTATTATCGCCTCCATCGCCATCATCACGCAAGAGGTCCCCCCCCCCCCCGTCCGCCTTCTATACCCTCCCTTCCTTAATATCGCGCCTCAGACATTTGACACACGAGTGTGATTATTGGCTGTTATGACGCGGAGGGTCGAGCGGCGGATGATATTTTCCCAACCACTTGTCACGGTTTGGGGGCTTCCGTTTTTACTATCGCGTTAGACGAGTGTTTGACAGGAAGTCGTGTGTGTGTGTGTGTTATGGGTCACAGGGAAGGCGAACGTTACATTCCCGGTGGGGGCTCTCTCTATCCCTAGTCAGGCTTATCGGCACGTCCCAAATGCGATTTTTGATAGGGACCGTTGTATGACCGATTTGTTTGTTAGCTTTGGTTTGTCCTCCCCCCGTCCCTCTCCGGGGGGGGGGGGGGGGGTGTGCAAGACATCGCCAAGACAAGAATCGCCCTTTCAGAAGAAGGACATTATCATGCCTCGCGGAAATTGAATTTTAGTTTTTTTTTCTCCCCGTCCGCGTCACATCTCGTCCTTTTCCATTGAGAGATACGAAAATCGGAAACGGCAAAGTGAAGCGGAAGCGGATACAACCATATCAGACGGATGACACACGAACAAGTACGTTTGTGTCAATCTCATGACATGCGTGGGTTTTTTTTTTTTAATTTCATTTCCCTTACTTGGTCCTTTCTACAGACGAGTGTCCTAGTTCTGTCTAAATGTTTGATATTTACACCTGTCCGTAGCTCTTCTTGGACTGGGGCCGCCTCACAGCCTACAGGGCCTTCTTTGACTTGACTTCACACTCCCCCCCCACCCCCAAATGTCCTGTAATTCATATGTTATGGCTGGGGGTGCACACAGCTGTTTGCGTGCAAGCATGAACCTACATTATATAGTACACGAAGCCCCAAGCATAAAATCAATAGGATTCGACCGCGAAGTAAAGGGCTGGGCTTTTATCATTTAATGCATTTGAAAGGGGGGGAAGGGGGGGGGGGGGTATGTGGCATGTGGAGATGAGGCGGCCAAGAAGCCACTGTCGTTGTCGTCGTCGTCGTACTGCGCGTACAAGTCAAAATGTAACCATCGTATTGTAACCATGGGTAACAGAAACAAATGTGGGCGCTCCACTAAAGGATTGCATGGCTCGGCCTACAATGAAAATGGCTCTGCTTTTTCGGTATCTTACAATCGTTAAATTTGTGTGTGCGGTCAGGATCGTCATAAGTCAGACTAACAATTTCTTTTTTCTCGTTCTCTCGTGTCTCTTTACAGATTTCTGAAGTGTTGTGCGTGTGCATATCCTGCGGACAATCGTGTGTCAATCCTTTCGAGTTGCAGTCATAAAACATCATCGCGCTACGCCAGGAGAAACAAAATCATAGGCGAAAGTCCTTCAGTTGTTCGGCACAATATCGTGTAGTGTGTTAGTGGGTGAAATTCCTAGGAAACAAAAAAACAGAAAAAAAAACAAAGACACCTTTACTCTCGTCGTCCTGTGCATCGTCACGGGTCGTGCGTACGCGTGAAGTGTGCGCAATTATTGTGAGTTCGCGTGAGCAAAATTTCACGTTACGCCCGTCCGCCGGACTGTGTGTGGTGGGGTGTGTGTGTGTGCGTGGTGTGTGCGTTGTGTTGTCCAGATTTGATCATTTGTTCGAGTTCTAGTGCCATTCTATTCGCGCCGACATAGATTTCCTTAAGTGTGCCATCGCGATGGCTGCACCAGCAGCCTGTACGCGTTTCTCGGACAACTATGATATAAAAGAAGAGCTTGGCAAGTGAGTATTGTGGGTTTTTTTTTCTGTAGAGATTAGCGATTAGAGATTTTTTTAAAGAGATTAGATTTTTTTCTGGGATTAGAGATTTTTTAGAGATTAGAGATTTTTTTGAGATTAGAGATTTTTTTGGGATTAGAGATTTTTTAGAGATTAGAAATTTTTCTTTTTTTTTAAATTAATTTTATGATAAAATATTTGGAGGCGTTTATTTTTTCGTTAATTGCTTCAACATGATTTGACGTCGTAGGACTCGCCTGTCGCGGAGATGTCTTTCATCTTCGGCGATAAGGGGGAGGGGGGGGGTCAGACTTAACCTCAACTAGTCTTTGGCGAAATAATTTCTTTTGGACTGAAGTTGCTTTCATTTTTCTTTATAAAAAAAAAAACTCTTTTAGACACACACCTGAAAATCACTATTTTCCCCTCCTTTTTCTCTTTCTGCAGAGGTGCATTTTCAATAGTCAAACGATGTGTTCAAAAATCAAGTGGACAAGAGTTTGCGGCAAAAATTATCAATACAAAAAAATTAACTGCCAGAGGTGGGTGTGCTTTGTGAAAGATTTTCCATTCCTTTGGAATTAATCCTAATCGATGATTTGGTTTTTTTGTTTTGTCTCCTTTTCTTCTCCTCTCTATTTGCAGATTTTCAAAAACTAGAGCGCGAAGCAAGGATATGCCGTAAATTACAGCATCCAAATATTGGTAAGTAGTGGAGCATGGAAAATTCATTAAAAATATGTTTCTTTGGCTTTCGGGTGGTTTTTTCTCTCTCGGTCATTCTTGATCTCTCTCTCTCTCTGTCATTCTTGATCTCTCTCTCTCTCTGTCATTCTTGATCTCTCTCTCTCTCTGTCATTCTTGATCTCTCTCTCTCTCTCTGTCATTCTTGATCTCTCTCTCTCTCTCTGTCATTCTTGATCTATCATCACTGGTCAGTTCGAAAACTGGGCTTAACAGTCAGTGGAAAGATCATCTACCCGTAGATATTCTGGGACGAATTTTCTGGTCATTGGGGGGAAGGAGGGAGGGAGGAGTGAATTGTCAGCTTTAGAGTCGCTAGAGGTTTTCCTTATCCATGTGTCGGCTGGCTAATACTCTGCGAGAGTTCCAGAACGGGACAGCTTAACAGCGAGTGTGATACGACCAAATTTCGCCCACGCCATTTGTAACAATGGATCCCGGAATTCGAGGGTTGGTATGGCCGTGAAGGCCTATCGGACACTCAAGTGTCAAGGTACCACTCTCCGAGGACCACCTGTGACGTGCACTGGCAGACCAGCTCAACTGTGAGGAGTAGTGGGGTGGGCAAAACACAGCAGTCACCGTCCTCCTCCATTATCAGCAAAGAAAGATATCGCACGTCTGCCCGTTACTCAAAGAAAGGAATGCGGAATAACCTACCAAAAGAACAAAATACGAGAAGAGAAACGACGAACAAATACGAAAAAAGATACAAAGTCCTATGCAGGGACACAGGGCTGCATCAGCCAAACTACGAACAGGCACTGGGCCGAAGATATAACGAACACGGGAATACCGTCCAATCAGGAGAGATCCTTCACCTATGCAAGATGAGCCGTTTAATCTAAAACGGCTCTATATGGGCCCGGCGCGGCCATGCCATCCCAACCGTGGGTTTCTTGCGCCTAAGTTGTTAGAAACCCCCTAATATAAACACAAGTCGCGTACTGGATGAGTCACCACTCAAAACCAAAGCGTAAGAAGAAGCCGATCGGCCCGCACACTAGTAGTCCAGAACGGAGTCCAGTCGTCATGTCAGTGGAGAGTACTATTTGTCATGTACGCGTTGGTCAGCAGGTCTTCAGCTATGCAGTCCTCTGTCCGCTATCCTTCGAGCCTGTCGTTGTAGCATGCCACTCAGACCGGCGACCCGAACGTTGAGTTAGAGGACTGTTTAGGACCTAGGTCAGCACCGTTAGTACCAACCCGACCCCATCATGTACGGTGGGCTGAATACCAACTCCCACGTCAGCGGATTTTCGAAGGGAATGAAACTCCTAAGTCCAAAAGCTCCACCCTGCGGCTACGCACATTTAGGAGAAACGCCAAACAATCCCAGCGTCAGCACTGTTCAGCGGTATTGGTCGATCAACCTGCCGGAGACATCCGTCCCTATCTGAAGGTATCCATGTTCGGTGAGGAGGTCGTGGGTTTAGTGGATACAGGTGCCTCCGTGTCCTGCATCTCGGCAAATTTTGTCAGAAGATTCATAGAGGACAATCTACACTCTTGGAAGCCATACCGCTTAACCCTCACGACTGCCGATGCGACACCCTATACAACGCTGGGACGAACGACTTGTGCTGTTACCTTTTGAGGGACTACTAAAACGATCCCTACCTTGAAGCTGACTTTGTGCGAACCTTTAATCTTGCGCGTGATATCTTTGCCTTTGCTAGCTCGTTCTTAACACCTGACGTCAAGGAACTTTTTTGCCATTGACAACCGATAAAGATGTCGACCCCTCGATACTATCATCTCCAGCTGGATAAGGGTGACCAGCTCAACATTTCCATGGAGGAGAAAGAGGCACGAAAGGAGTTGGACGCGTTGTCGCTCTCATCCGATCAGACGACGCGACGCTGTGTTATGTCAGGGCTCCATCTAGAGTCAGTATATGAACACTGCTCTTAGACCTGTCACAGGCTGCCTCCTGATCACAGGATCATCTGTCTCAAGAGACCAAAATGGTGCCCCTAAAAAGCCACAACACTCTTCTCACCAAGCAGTAGTTGGTTGTTATCGGAATGACCATCCTAGCTCAAGCCTGATGGACAAAACCCCACCGCCGCGTGACGTTAGACGCAACATGAGGGACCGCGAAAGGGAAGTCCAAAGGTTTAAAAGAGTTCCCTTCGAGGGTCGGCCATCACTACGCTGCATAGTGAAGAGTGCTTTCTTTCGAACAAGGTATTGAATGCGCAACCGCCTGCCATATATCTCCCGACGAAGCCCGGCTCCCAAGAGCGACCAGATCCACGTTAGCTCAACTCCGTTCTGGTTGGTGCTCGCGTCTGAGTTCAGATCCGCATCGACAGTGAAGTCCAAAACTCCTGCCCAGCATGTGGCCTCGCTTCACACGACGTTGAGAACATCTTTAATTGTCCAGCAGCCCCCACGCGCTCAACTCCTATCGCGTTATGGGAGAACCCCATGGAGGCAGCTGCTTCTCTCCACCTGGGCGCAGAGGATACTTACATGGATAGCCAGAATTTCTGACACATTTGGGGACGGAGCCTTAAGTAGCGTAATGACCGCGAAGGTCGGGCCGTGCCATCTGGCGAAGCAAAAAGGCCCCTCAACGAGCTAAGCAGCGGCCTACGCTTGCTGTAGCTCAGTTCGGGAGATGTGGGCGGGGGTTTCGCCACTGGAATGGTTGGCGGACGGATCAGACGCCCACGCGATCGCACCTGGGTCCAGGGGTAATGGGACCCTCGGCCTCTGGTTTCGTACCACCAACAGATCACTACTCATCAGGTGCTGCTTCGATCTGCCGGTGGGAGCAGCACTACCAGACCATAATAATAATAATAAATAAAGGCAGGCTAAGGTACCCAGCTGGTAGGCACTGCGACCATAAGATCTATTGTGCGTGCCATAGCCTTAACTAATCTAAAAGACCCTCAACCAACCTGATAAAGGCCAGTAGGTCCTTTGTAGCAGTACTCTTAATGACACCGGAGCTCACGATGGAATCTCCAAGAAACATGAATCTGGTGCGAGCAACCTCGGTGTTTGGTGGACTCAATATCCTCCAGGCAAAGTCGGCATTCCGTCTCAGTGGACAGGCCCATTTTGTTTAAGTGATATCTCACCCAGTGGTGGTGACCCGTGAGGAAACCAACGACCAGTCTCAGGTCAGCTCTGCCCAATCGGCTGGCTTCTGTGAGACCGTAGGGGTTGATAAGATCTTTGGACTGTCGTAGTCCCGGGAGATTATTCCAGTGCCGCAGCCTTTCAACCGCAGACCAATCCCTCACCAGCGACCTGGCTGTGGTCCAGCTTAGACCGCAGTAGGGATCAGGTCCGAAAAATTTCCCCGATGAGCCCTGCCTAGCAAGTTCATCTGCAGCTTCGTTGCCATGAATGCCCCGATGCCCAGGTACCCAACAAAGAGTGACCCGGTTAGAGTTTGCCAGAGATTGAAGGGTATCAAAACACTCTTTCACTGATTTCGATGAGAACTTATGTGAAGAAAGAGCCTTAATAGCTGCCTGACTGTCAGAGCAGATAATGATGTTAGCGCCAGTGAGCTTCTTGAACACAATTTCCTTGGCGCAAACCTCAATTGCATGGATCTCAGCTTGGAAAACGCTGGGCCAAGTGCCCATAGCGATTGAGATTTGGTGCTCGGTCCAAAGACCCCAACGCCAACACCTTGTCCCAGATCATAATATGGTTCGTTACAGGTGGTTCATTACACGTCAGATCACGCGTTCTGCTACGCGGCCCGTTCACCAGCAACGTCCAAGGGCTGCCAAATCCCTTCGACGCCAGTAGGCGTTGCCACAACAACGACAAGAGCAACCAAATTTCGGAGGGGACAACAATTTGAGAATGTGTAACAATTCTTCTGCGTAGGCCGAAGCCTACACGAGGACGGAAGCCAAGCTCTGGTCGTGCAGACCGCGCGTGGCACCTAAGTGACCAATACAACCCCACCCCGACTACCGATAGCTGAGCTAGCTATCCAGCACGCGCGAACTGGTCATATCTGAGGAAGTTTTGGCACTTAGGTGCCACGCGCGGTCTGCACGACCAGAGCTTGGCTTCCGTCCTCATGTAGGCTTCGGCCTACGCAGCAGAATTGTTACAAATGACTGGAAAGTTTTTATCTCTCTGGGACGATTTACTGTTTTTTTTTGACAGTGACAGTTTGACAGTCAGTGGTGGAAAGATCAAGATTGAGATCCGAGAACAAGCGTTTGAGAATGACTGGAAAGCTGGCGATGGTAGGGGAGTGACCAAAACTTTCCAGTCATTCTCAAACTGTTTTTTTTTTCAGCAGAATTATTTCAATTGTAAGGCCGACCGCACATTGCGTCGTACGCCTAGTAGGTACGTACTGACTGAGATGCTTTGAATAGTTTCTTTTGCATCTCGCCAGCCTCGACTCATTGCTGCGGTGAATTTTGTATGTATTTTCTGCATCTTGCAATGAATCGAGGCAGTCGAGATTCGGGCGAGACGCAAAAGAATCTATTCAAGAGTTCCAGTGCGTACTAGACGGTAGGCAGGGCAGCCCGCGCAGCGCGCACATGGCATTGTTGTTGCAACAATTTTCAAAATCAGATTTTACAACAACAACGCGCCCTGCCTACGCCACAATGTGCGGCCGGCCTAAGAGGATCAATTTCAAATTTTCCTTTTTGTTTGCTTAATTCTTTTAAAACTAATTTCAGTGCGACTACATGACAGTATACAGGAGGAAAATTATCACTATCTAGTGTTTGATCTGTAAGTATTAATCCCTGAATCCAGCAGCCGCACAGTAGCAGGCTAAAGCTGGACATACACTTGCACGTTCAAAATCCAAATTTTCCCCTGGTCGCTTCCAAAATTTTCTCCAGCGTCAAATTCATACATCGACCCTGGAAATTTTAGGTTCGACCGGGGAAAATTTAGATTTTGTACGCACAAGTGTGCAGGTCCACTGTAAGGCCAGCCGCACATTCATGGCGTCGTAGGCAGGGCAGCCCGCGCCGCGTGCACATGACATTGTTGTTGTAACAATTGTCAAAACCTGCTTTTACAACCACAATTCCAAGTGCGCGCTGCGCTGCTACGTCCAAGATGCGGCCGGCCTTAGGCCAGCCGCACATTCATTGCGTCGTGGGCAGGGCAGCCCGCGCCGCGTGCACATGACACATGTCAAAATCATATTTTACGACAGCAATGCCATGTGCGCGCTGCGCGGGCTGTCCTGCCTACGACGCAATGTGCGGCAGACCTTAGGATAGCATATGCCAAAAAACTAGTAACGAAATCCTTTTTTTTCCCCATTCCATATATCTATAGAGTAACCGGTGGCGAACTATTCGAAGATATTGTGGCACGCGAGTTCTATTCAGAGGCCGATGCATCGCACTGCATACAACAGATCCTTGAATCGGTCAATCATTGTCATCAAAATGGTGTCGTACATCGTGACTTAAAACCCGAAAATCTACTATTAGCGAGCAAAGCGAAAGGTGCTGCCGTCAAATTAGCTGATTTCGGTTTAGCTATTGAAGTACAGGGTGATCATCAGGCATGGTTCGGTTTTGCCGGCACGCCCGGCTACCTATCGCCCGAGGTGTTAAAGAAGGAGCCGTATGGAAAGTCTGTGGATATATGGGCATGCGGTTAGTAGAATGTTTTAAATAAATATTTGGGAAATATATTCCTGTTTTGGTGAAAATTAGGGAGAATTCTCTCTATTCGATTGGAGAGAATTTTGACAAAACTCGAGAAATTTCCGCTTTAGGATCTACACATCCCCCCCCGCGTGGGTTCTAGGCTCTTACCAACTAAAGCGGAAATAGATTAACTAAATCGGAAATGCCGGAATTAAGGATTCTCTCTAAATGCAATAGAGAGAATACTCCCATTACGGCCAAATCCATAATGTTCCAGGATTTTCGCTTGAGGATCTACAAACCCCTCTGCGTGCATTCGAGGTTCGGAACATTCCTGTTTCGTAAAAATTAGGGGAATTCTCTCTACTTGATTAGAGAGAACTTTCACAAAACCCCAAAAATTTCCACTTTAGGGCCTATAAATCACCTCGCGTGGGTTCTAGGTTCCTACCACTCTAAGCGGAAATGGACTACTTCTAGCGAAAATGCCGCAATGAAGGAATTTTAAGAATTCTCTCTGAATTCAATAGGGAGAATTCTCCTAATATTCGCAAAACAGGAAATAGAGTAACTAAAGCGGAAACACCGCATCTCTCTAAATGCAATAGAGAGAATTCTCCCATTAAGGCCAAATCCTTAATGTTCTAAAATTTCCGCTTTAGGACCCACAAATCCCGCCTCCCTCCCTCGCATGGGTTCTTACCACCTAAAGTGGAAATAGACTAAAGCGGAAATGCCGCAGTTAAAGAATTTTTAAAAATTCTCTCTAAATGCAGTAGAGAGAATTCTCGTGATATTCGCGAAACAGGAATGTTCCAAATATGGCTTCGCGCTCGATCGCTTCCAGTCTCTTTTTTTGAAACATTCCTGTTTCGCGAATATTAGGAGAATTCTCTCTATTGCATTTAGGGAGATTTTTTAAATTCCTTAATTGCGGGATATCCGCTTCAGGTGGTTCATTTCCACTTTAGGTGGTGAGAATCCATGCGGCGGGATTGGCAGGTCCTAAAGCGGAAATTACTCGAGTTTTGTGAAAGTTCTCTCTAATCGAATAGAGAGAATTCTTATAATTTTAGCGAAACCTCCTCTCCTTTTATTTCCCGCGCCTTTTTGGACTGAACCAATATTTTTTTTTGATTTTATTGTTCTTTCTCTCTCTCTCTCGGTCCGTCTTTTCTGCAGGCGTGATTCTGTATATTTTACTAGTGGGCTATCCGCCATTCTGGGATGAAGATCAGCATCGACTATACTCACAAATTAAAGCAGGTGCATACGATGTAAGTGTTGTTGTTTTTTGGCTGTACAGATTTTTCAAACTTGATCCTTTCTTTCTCTCTCTTTGACACAGTACCCTTCACCCGAATGGGATACAGTAACACCAGAGGCTAAAAATTTAATTAATCAAATGTTAACTGTGAATCCTTATAAGCGAATAACAGCTGCTGACGCTCTCAAGCATCCATGGATTTGCGTATGTATAGAAAGAGAAAAACATTTTTTTTAAAGCGCTCTCTCACGACAAAATGACAGTTTGAGAGTCACACACGCACACATGTTGGCAAATTTCTAACGATTTATCTGTTTTGATTTTTTTGTTTGCTTATTTCTACAGCAAAGGGAACGCGTTGCATCTGTTGTACACCGTCAAGAGACTGTTGACTGCCTCAAGAAATTCAATGCACGTCGTAAACTTAAGGTGAGTTTAGACTTTGTTTCGTTGGATCTTTTTCACTCTCTCTCTTTCGCTCGCTCGTTCGCAGCGCGGCTGAAATAGAGATTGATTTCTCTTTTTCGCATTGCAATCGATCTAGAGATTTGTTGATCTCTCTTTTCCGCATTGCGATCGATCTAGAGATTGATCTCTCTCTCCTCCGCATCGCGGTCGATCTAGAGATTGATCTCTCTCTCCTCCGCATTGCGATCGATCTAGAGAGCAATCTCTCCCTCCTTCGCATCGCGGTCGATTTTACTCATTGCGATCGATCTAGAGATTTGTTGATCTCTCTTTTCCGCATTGCGATCGATCTAGAGACCAATCTCTCTCTCCTTAGCATCGCGGTCGATCTAGAGATTAATCTCTCTCTCCTCCGCATTGCGATCGATCTAGAGATCAATCTGTTTCTCCTCCGCATTGCGATCGATCTAGAGATCAATCTCTCTCTCCTTCGCATCGCGGTCGATCTAGAGATTGATCTCTCTCTCCTTCGCATCGCGGTCGATCTAGAGATTGATCTCTCTTTTACTCGTTGCGATCGATCTAGAGACTGATCTCTCTCTCCTTCGCATCGCGGTCGATCTAGAGATTGATCTCTCTTTTCCGCATTGCGATAGATCTAGAGATTGCTCTCTCTTTCCTCTGCATTGCGATCGATCTAGAGATCAATCTCTCTCTCCTTCGCATCGCGGTCGATCTAGAGGTTTTTCTCTCTTTCCTCCTCATCGCGATCGATCTAGAGATCAATTTTTCTTTCTTTCGCATCGCGGTCGATCTAGAGATCAATCTCTCTCTCTTTCGCATCGCGGTCGATCTAGAGATTGATCTCTCTTTTGTGCGTTGCGATCGATCTAAAGATTTATTGATCTCTCTTTTCCGCATTGCGATAGATCTAGAGATTGCTCTCTCTTTCCTCTGCATTGCGATCGATCTAGAGATCAATCTCTCTCTCTTTCGCATCGCGGTCGATCTAGAGATCAATCTCTCTCTCCTCCGCATTGCAATCGATCTAGAAATCAATCTCTTTCTCCTCCGCATTGCGATCGATCTAGAGATCAATCTCTCTCTCTTTCGCATCGCGGTCGATCTAGAGATTGATCTCTCTTTTGTGCGTTGCGATCGATGTAAAGATTTATTGATCTCTCTTTTCCGCATTGCGATCGATCTAGAGATCAATCTCTCTCTCCTTCGCATCGCGGTCGATCTAGAGATCAATCTCTCTCTCTCTTTCACATGGCGATCGATCTGAGAGAGAACTGTATATCCAATAAACGTACGTTTCGATTGGAACAGGGTGTGCTAATATATTGTTTTTCCTTTTTTTCTCTCCCGTCCGTTTTCAAATCTGCGCGCGTGTCCTGGCGGATGTTTGTGTTTGTGCGTGATGTTCACAGGGTGCCATTCTTACAACTATGCTAGCTACAAGAAATTTTTCAAGTAAGTTAAAACAAATTGTATTGTCCTTGTTTCTTTTTCTTTACTCTGTGACTCTATAGAATATAAAAACTATTTCAATTGCATGCGATGCGTTGTAGAGATGTATCCTTGCTATCAGCCTTTCGGTTTTTTTTTCTATATACCTATATATACTAGTGCGCGTTCGAAATTTCAAATGACACGGAACATCTGTAACGGTAGCCGCGTGGCCGGTAGCGATACACGCGACTGAGCGACTATCGCTTAGCGATTGTCCCAGAAAAAAAAAAACAAGACCGACCATAACGGAACACTATTCGTGTGTGTATGTAATTTGGAGGTGTTTAGCCGGATAACTCGACACGATGATCGCTCAAACCCCGAAAAAAAATTCTGTTCCACAGTTGTTGTTGTTGTGGTAGCGATGCTTCGAATGCTTCAGTTCTTCTTGCATCGAGGGGGTTGGACAGCTCTTGGCCGTTGAAAAACGGGTCGTTCCGGTACGAAGAACCGGCTGCCGCAGGAACGTTCTGTTCCACAGTCGTGCCAAGAAGCGATAGTCGCTCAACCGCGTCTAGTCGTTTCGAATCTTTTCGTGAAGATTGTTGTCATTTAAATTATTACAAATTAAATACGAGGGCGGTTCAAATATGATCGAGATAAACGCTGTAGATGGCGCGCCTGCATGTTTTGAAGGTCGCGGCTTGAGTATGTTATAGCTGGGTCCCTTACGAATAGTGTGGCATAGTTTTTGTCGCGAACGCATGTTTCATGCGCGTGCTACGACCATGAGTGAACATCAAGTGCCGACCGCCGTTGCGCAACGTATTGTCATTCGGTTTTTGGTGTGTGGGAAGGCGTTAAAAACACGGAAATTCTTCGGCGTTTGCGAAATCAGTTCGTTAGTGAGTGCCTGAGTAGGTCTGCTGTGTTTAAATTGGCCAAAGCCGCGAAACCGTCGAGAATGAGCCGCATGATCGTCGACCGCGAACCAGCATCACACCAGACAACACTCGCCGCGTAGAACAACTCATTTTGGAGGACCGTAGCATGAATGTTCGAAACATTTCGGCTGCAGTCGGCATTAGTATTGGTAGTGTAGAGTCGTATCATCCACGAACACCTTCAATATCGCAAAATAACGGCGCGATGGGTTCCCAAACTGTTGAACTTCGAGCAAAAATTCATGCGGTTGGAAGTTTGTCGCCGCTTGCTGACGCGATACGAGGCGGAGGGGGACGGTTTTTTGACGCGAATCTTCCCTACATACAAGACATGGGTGCACTATTACACTTCCGAAAGCAAGGTGTCGTCTAAAGAGTGGAGGAAGAAGGAGAAAGGGGCGCCAGTCGAAGCGAAGACAAGCAGGTCCGCGGGTAAGGTTATGTGTACTGTATTCTGGGACCGGCGGGGAGTGCTGTACACGTTGACTTCCTGCGCACACAACGTTCCATCAATGATACACGTGAAACCCGCTTATCGCTCGAAACGGAGGAGCATTCCAGCGCAAAGTGCTATTCTTCTCCAGGATAACGCGCGCCCTCATACCGCGCGTTTCACGCTCGATACAATATCAGAATTGGGGTGGGAGGTACTAGAACACCCCCCCCCCCCCCCTACAATCCGGATTTATCACCCTGCGACTAAGTACCACATATTTGGACCACTGAAAGAAGCCCTCGGAGGTCAAAGCTTCAACACCGACGACGAGGTAGAGGAGTTCGTGCGCACATGGCTGTCCAAGTTGCTCAAGGAATTCTTCGATACCGGCATCAAAAAACTTCCGGAGAGGTGGCAAAAATGTCTAACTAGTGAGGGGAATTACCTAGAAAAACTGTAAATTTGTGTAAATATTTTCGATAATAAATAAATGTGTGAGAGCGTTTGTCTCGATCATATTTGAACCGCCCTCGTACATAACAAATTAAAGTCAATCATACAATGATCGTTGTGTTTTTTGTTGATTCGACAGCCGCGGGCAAGCGATAGTCGCTCAGCCGCGTCTAGTCGTATCGAACGTTTTAGTGAAGATTCGTCACTTAAATGTCAACAATGACAACCGTTTTGGATTTTTTTTTAATAAATTAATTTGTCGTTTGTACATCGAAAAAGATCGAATCAGACTTAAGATGTTGCCGTTGCCGCGTTGCTCTCTTTCTCCTCCCAATTGAATTCTATAGAGTCCTTAGTAAATTAATTCCATTGAAACTAGATCGTAACAAAAAACAAATTAAGTCTAACATGATACTTTTATTTCTTCTCTCTCTTTTTCTCTTTTTTGTCTCTCTATTTTTTCCTTCTCGCTCTCTCTCTCTCTCTCTGTCTCTCTCTTTTATTTCTCTCTTCATACATGTATATTGTTTCGGATGTCGGCCTGGAAAACTAAACACCAACTGGACCAGGTAAAAGTATGATAACGAAGAAAGGTGACGGATCTCAGGTGAAAGAATCAACAGATTCATCAAGCACAACTCTAGAAGATGACGATGTTAAAGGTAATTTTTCGATTTCTCTCTCTCTCTCTTTATGGATATAAATATCCATATGTAAACAAAAATACGAGTACCTATATATGCAAGGCCGACCGCACATTGCGTCGTAAGCAGGGCAGCCAGCGCAGCGCGCACATGGCATTGTTGTTGTAAAATGTGACTTTGACATTTGTTACAACAACAGTGTTATGTGCGCGCCGCGCGGGCTGCTCTGCCTACGACGCAATGTGCGGCTGGCCTTAGCGTTCAGAATTTTGAGGGAAAAAGTCGTGTCTGTCTCTATAAATTTTTTGTTAATACTTCCAAATTTTTCTTGTGATACTTTTTTGGGTTTCATATATTTTCACAGCCGTCTGTTTTCTCCAGTTTTGTTTTTTGTCTCTTTTTTTTTTTGTTTTTTACTACTTCACTGGGGTTTTAAAAAAGGGTAGGGGAGGGAGTGGTGCTGTACAAAATTGTTTTCCTTTAGGTTAGATTGGGGGCGACCGGTAGCGCAGTGTGTTGAGGCATCAGTCTCATGTTTGACTACCGGCGTTTCGGGTTCGAATCCCGACCACGACGACGTTCGTGGCTATGGATGTGCAGGAGATGCATGCTGGCAACTGCATTCTCTGAAACCAATTTATGCCAACGAAACGTCAACTGGACCACATGGAACAGTTGACGCGCCATGCCCCGCAAGGGGTTAGGGCAATTGAGTAGTAGAGCCTAACGGCTCCGCTTAGTCAGCTTCGGTCCATAGCGATTCTTTCCTTCTTTAACTTTTCCCATTTCTGGGTAAATGTCATAATTTTCGTGTTTTCTCGAATCGTAGAAATTGGAGAACTTTGGTTTTTTGTGTTTAATCCAAACGTGTGGACGATTTCGTCTCGCAATCTTGGTGGCGATTTTTCATAGTTTTGTTGGTTTTTTTTTTATTAGATACCTCTTTCTTCTGACTTCTATCCTCTTCCTTCTCTCTTCTTCCCGCTCTCTTATGCCCTCTTCCTTCTTCTCCCCTCTTCCGTGTTCTCTTATTCTTCTACTGACTTCTCCCGTCTTCCTCTTTTTTTTCCCTTTTTTTCTGACTTTTCCCGCTTTCTTTTTCTCTTCTCCCGACTTCCTTTTTTCCGTTTTCCCGTTTTCCTTTATCTTTTTCCCGTTTTCCTTTCCCTTTTTTCCGTTTTTCTTTACCTTTTTTCCGTTTTTCTTTCCCTTTTGTCCGTTTTCCGTTTTCCTTTTCCTGTTTTCCGTTTTCCTTTTTTCCGTTTTCCTTTTTTCCGTTTTCCTTTTCCTGTTTTCCGTTTTCCTTTTGATTTTTTCCGTTTTCCTTTTTCCTTTTTTTCCGGTTTCCTTTTTTTCCGTTTTCCTTTTTTTCCGTTTTCCTTTTTTTCCGTTTTCCTTTTTTTCCGTTTTCCTTTTCCCTTTTTTCCGTTTTCCTTTTCCCTTTTTTCCGTTTTCCTTTTTTTTCCGTTTTCCTTTTTTTCCGTTTCCCTTTTCTCCGTTTTCCTTTTTTCCTTATTTCCGTTTTCCTTTTCCCTTCTCCCGTTGCTCTTCTCTCTTGTGACTTCTCCCGTCTTCTGTCTCCCTTTTCCCTTTGTCGAAGGCCGTGTTCCTGGTCTGCAAAAAAAAAAAACACGGGAAAACTAGTTGCGTCCTTTTTGCAGCAGGCGGATCACAACGATGCAGTAAAATGCAGTGATACCTCCAGTTAGGAAGCGGAAACCTAAACTATCATGTGATTACAAATTATTTGTTCCTAATGGCACTTGTATTAACACGTATCAACTTCGGTTAGGTCAGATTAGGTTATAGGGGCTGCTCCTACATACGGAGCACACATACATAGACCACCACTGAGTCCGTTGTGATACCACTAAAATGGACTCAACAGAGAGCCCTTTCGACCCGTACTTAATTCGCGAACCATCCGAAGCGAACAATGAACCTATGAATCTGACCCGCACTCACCTCCTTCAAGTCGTCCAGATCGATGAACTAAAAAGACCCAACGGTGGATTTCCTACTACCGGCAAGAGCAGGGCAGGTGCAGAGCAAATGAAATGAGCACTCATCCTCGTCCCCTCAGCCTCTACAGTAGTCATTGTACGATATTCGAAGTCGCCTGACATGTTGGCCAGTGATAGCCCCCCCACCCCTTCCCCTCACTCCCGATACTGCTGATGCACTTTCTATCCAGCGAAAGCAACCCCGAAGAGCGACTAGGATTCAGTCTAGGCCATATTTGCTTGGCTACGCGACGTGGCTTACCTGTACTCCACCTGATGTTAGCCCTCGCCTTCGCCTTCGCAAGTTGCCAGAAGCATGACAACGTTTCGAAAACTACCACTGACCTCACTAGTAGTACCCTCGCGAGCCAGTTCATCAGCCCTAGAGTTGCCGTCAAAGACAGTGGCTTTGTCCCAGAATCCAACAAGAGTAATTTTGAGAGAGCTTCCCATCAGTAGGATTAAGGCACGACATTCGGTAAGTGTCTTCGAGTACGTCACAGTAGAATCCAGCGATAAATTATTACATCACATATATAGCTTCGTAGATAGCCGTAACCTCCGCTTGGAACACACTACTTTAATCAGGAAGGCGGAAGGACAGTCTGATGTTCAACCTCTCCGAATAAACGACCAGCCCAGCCTCGACGCCATCATCACTCTTGGAGCAGTCAGTATAGATGCTTATAGGATCAAATTCTAGAGCGGTGCCATCCGCCCACTCCTCACGAGAGGGGATCAGGCAGTAGAAATTCTTTTCAAACTCAAGATTCGACACTGTGTAGTTCGTGGTTTCAGGAACGTCCAAGCTGTTCAGAATGGCCGAATTCTTGGTGGTGGATGTGGTCCAGTGACTTGTTTCCCGAAGCCTAATGGCCACACCCGCAGAAAGCTGTTCGGCAAGAATGTCCAAGGGAGCCAGATTCTCCGCTTCACTTGCTTTTCCTCGATTTCGAAAAGGCTTTTGATAGTGTGAACCGGGATTCTATATGGGCGGCCTTGCACAGGAGAGATCCCTGAGAATCTTGTGGCTATTATTAAGTCAACCTATGACGGCGCGAAATGTCGCGTTCTGCATAAAGGTAAGGTGTCCGAAGACTTTGAGATTCGCAGTGGAGTTCGGCAGGGGTGCAGCCTCTCACCGATCTTATTCCTCATTGTGATCGGCGATGTGTTGCATGCAGCCCTATCCGGACTCGACAGAGGAATTGAATGGACTTTGACATCTTATCTATAACATCTTGACTACGCTGACGACATATGCCTACTCTCCCACAAAATCATGGATCTGTCCGCGATGGCGTTAGATCTCGAGAGGGAGGCAAGCAAGGTTGGGCTAAAGATTAATACCAACAAGACCAAGGTTCTTAGCCCGCCGTTGCGAAAAAGAAATCCGACACCTGTTGCCATCAGTATTAATGGGCAGCCTGTAGAGAAGGTGGACAACTTCGTCTACCTGGGTAGCATTGTTGCCGAAAATGGTGGTACGAAGCAGGACATCGCTCGTCGTATCAACCAGGATAAATGCGCCTACGGCATGCTGTCCAAAATCTGGCAGAGCAGTTATCTCAGCATCAAGACCAAGCTGGGCCTGTTTCGCTGCCTGGTACTGTCAGTGCTTTTGTATGGGAGCAGTACATGGAAAGTTTCCGTAGGAGTTACCAGAAAGCTGCAAGTTTTCGTCAACTCATGTCTTCGTCGAATTTTAAGAATATTCTGGCCCGAAACCATATCAAATGAAGAACAAAGTCGGCGTACGGGTCAGATGCCGAAAATGGCAGTGGATAGGTCAGAGTGATAACTGCATTGCTTTGCATGCCATGAAATGGAACCCCATTTCCAACCAAGGCCGACCAAGAGGGGGTCCTTGAATCTCATGGCGTCGATCTGTGGCAAAGGAGTGTCAGGCACTGGGTAAGTCTTTTGGGGAGTTGCGCCCCATTGCCCAGAACAGAGTACGATGGCGCGCAGGAGTAGTTGACGCGCTATGCCCCGCTAGGGGTTAAGGCAAAGTAGTCTTCTTCTCTTGCCTTGACCCCTCCAGGGGCATGGGCGCGTCAACATCTCTTGCATTTCTATGCCTTGTTGACGTTTCAATAGCATATCTACTTTTCGGAAGTGCAGTTGCTAGCATGCACCTCCGCAAAGGCAAAGTAGTAGTAAGATGCGATTCTAAGCGCCGTCCACCAGGCCTCTATCCCATACATAAGAATACGACGCACTACCGACACATAGAGCCAGACCAGCCAACCCTCGGTTGCAGTCCTCATTTCCTACCTATCGATGGATTAGATGGGTACAATGCAACAGTGGCCTTTTTAACTCGCTCCTGAATGTTAGGCTTCCAGCATAATTTGTTATCCAGAATTTTAATTTTGTCGGTGAGAACAAGCCTCATGCCCTCCATTAACGGTGGTTCGAAGGAAGGAACCTTATATCTCCTGGTAAACAGAACAAGTTCCGTTTTAGTCGGATTCACTCTAACGCCAACATCACTCGCCCACGTTACCAGAACATACAGGGCCGTCTGCATTAAGTCACTGAGAACACAGGGGAACTTACCCGAGATAGCGATTGCAATCTCTCTCTGGATCCTGTCAACCCCTTGTGGGGTATAGGGCATTAACCACGCCGACTTTCCACCTCGTCCTGTTCGCCGCCATCGCCTTCAACTGTCTCCACGATTTGCCTAATGACTTACCCTCGACCTCAACTGATCTTCTCCAGGTGTTTCTTGGTCGTCCAACGCGGCGATTTGCATCGGTTCCCTGTGGGCTCCAATCGAGGGCCTGTTTTGCAATGTTTTCCGGCCCCTTTCGAAGTGTGTGACCTATCCATTGCCACTTTCGCCTTTTTATAGAGGTGCCTATCCTGTCCTGGCCAGTAATGAACAGGAGGTCGTCGTTAGAAATGACCTCCGGCCAGCGTATGTGCAGGATGCGCCGTAGACACTGGTTCACGGTTATCTTCCTGGTCACCTTCCAAGTTGAACAGCCATAAAGAAGCACTGATGTTATATTGGTTTCGAAGATCCTGAGTTTGGTACGTCTGGAAATGTTCTTGTTTTGCCAGAACGGAGTTAAACTGAAAAAAGCTGCCCGAGCCTTATTGATGCGAGACTGTACAACAGCATCCGCCCCACCATCTGCTGTAACTACGCTTCCGAGGTAGCAAAAATTGTCCTTTTTTTCCACCGTCTGCCCCGAAACACAAACTTCGCTCTATCTTCCTGGATCCAAGCTCAAGTACTTAGTTTTGGCAGCATTGATTTTAAGCCCCGCATTGCCACTTTCGCGGTGCAGGGCATCCGTCATTTGAACTAGATGATCCGATATATTTGAGAGAAGACAAATATCGTCCGCGTCATCCAGGTGTTGAAGGTATTCAAACAGGTTCCATCTGATGCCTTTGCTCTGGTGTTCACGAAGCGCACTGCAGAGTACGTCGTTAATGGCAATCAAAAACAAAAGTGACAAAATGCAGCCTTGTCTCACTCCGCTATGTACCTCGAAGAGATCTGAAAGCTTACCCTTGTGTAAGACGTGACATTGGGCTCCGCTGTAGGACTCCTTGATGATGGATATGATTTTATCTGGTATACCTCTCCTATGTAAAGCCTTCCAGATGTATTCCCGGTCAACGCTGTCAAACGCCTTCTCGAAATCAATGAACATGGGATGTAATGGGGATCTCCACTCTGCGGATTGTTCAATAATAATTCGGAGGGTGTTGATGTGGTCGCTACATGAAAAGCCCTCGCGAAAACCAGCCATCTCTCAATGTGCGGTCAACTGTTTGCTTGATCTGGTTTAAGACTATTTTCGCCATCAGTGTGGAGACTGCGGGGAGGAGGCAAATTCCACGCCAATTATTATAATCCTTCAGGTTACCTTTCTTCGGGATCTTAATAATGACGCGCTTCTTCCATTCTTTAGGGAGAGTTTCGGTCTCCCAACACTCTTGGATAAGGAGGAGAAGAATATCCGCAGTAGCGTTGATATCCGCCTTAAAGAGTTCCACTGGAATTTTATCGATCCCCGGGGCTTTACCCGCATCCATCGATTTAATAGCCACAGTTAATTCCTGTTTAGATGGTGGGCTGGTATCAACTCTGGCTATTTGCGGAATATTTTCTACTTCTAGTGAAGATGAGTTCGAATGTCCAAAGGTGTTGTTGAGGACCTCAATGAAGTGCTCTCTCCACCGTCGCAGTTGGTCTTCATCAGTGACCAGTAGAGACCCGTCTTTATCTTTCACGGGATGTTCAGCTGTAAAAGATTTGCCAGTTAATGGCTTGATAAGTTTGTAGAGGGTTCCACCAAAGTTCCACTGTCACCACGGTAAGCCGCTTCCTCTGCCTTCTCCGCTAATGCATTGATGTTGTTTCGTTTGTCCCGTCTTACGCTTCTTTGCACGCCTTTCTGAAGAGAACGGTATTCAGCTCTAAGTTGGTCTTTGACTGCGTCGTCAGTGGCTGAGTTGATTTGTTCTTTAATCCTCTTGCGTGCCGTGATTAGAGACCATGTAGAGTTACTAATGAATAACCTTCTACCGCGCTCCAATCTGCCCGCAAAAGTTTCACCGCACGAAATAAATGAGTCCTTAGCGACGTTCCATCCATCATCAATTGTAGCAGTCTCATAAGATGGTGGTGCATTAGCTCTTTCGTGCAAGGCACATTAAAACGTGGCAAGATTCTTGCATTTTGAGGGCGATGGATCGCTGCCGTTCGTAAGCCTACTATTGCGACAACAAGTTGGTGATCGCTGCCAATATCAGCACACCGCTTCGACCTGACGTCTAAGAGACAGTTCCTCCATGTCTTGGAAATGGCTATATGGTCAATCTGGTTCTCTGTTCTGCCATCCGGACAAACGCAGGTTGTTAAATGGCATCGTTTGTGCTTGAACAAAGTACCGCCGATGACGAGCTGACGAGAGTTGCAAAACTCCACGAACACACATGCTTACACCCCAGCGCCTTCAGTTTCACAAGCAGCTTATTGACCACCAGATTCCAAAGAAGGGGAGAGAGGACCCCACCTTGAGAAGTTCTCCTGCTCACATGGGACATATTGAAAATGTTTTATGGCGATTGTTTTTTTTTTTTTCGTTTGGGGAAATCTCAAACAAGCTTTCCGCTTTAGGCAGTACCCCGCAAAAAAAAAAAAAAAATTCGACGCGATTTTTCGTCACGTAAAAAGTCATCTGAAACTTAAATTTTTAACCAAAAAGGAAGGTATAGACAATGTTTGGGGTGCTGTGTGTGGGGGGGGGGGGGGGGGGGGAAACAGAAAATAATTAAATAAAAAAAATAGGATCATTCCCGTGAATGTGAATTCTCTCTATTCGATTAGAGAGAACTTTAACAAAACTGGAGAAATTTCCGCTTTAGAACCTGCCAATCCCCCCGAATGGGTTCTAGGTTCTTACATCACCTTAAGTGGAAATGAACTATCGGAACATAATGGTTTTAGCCTTTTTAGGAGAATTCTCTCTATTAAATTAGGGAGAATTTTCACAAAACTCAGGAAATTTCCGCTTTAGGACCGACGAATCCCCCCCCGAATGGGTTCTAGGAATAGAGTACCTAACGCAAAAATGCCGGAAATTAAGGAATTAAAAAAATTCTCCCTAATTTAATAGAGAGAATTCTCCTAAAAAGGCTAAAACCATTATGTTCCGAACTATCTAAAGCGGAAATCCCACAATTAACGAGTTTTAAAAATTCCACCTAAATGCAATAGAGAGAATTCTCCTAATATTCGCGAAACAGGAATGTTCCAGAAATTAAAATAAAACGAAAAAAGAAACGATTTGTAGGTCCTCTCGTTCTCCATTGGGTCCATGGGAAATTATTCTACTATTTCATAATTAATTTTATTTTTTCTTTGTTCGCTCCTCCTATCTCCCCCCACCCCTCCACTCTTCTCTTTTTTTCTCTCGTTCATATGTCTTTTTCACTTGCCTAGATGAAGTAGGGAAGATCAAAAACAATGAAACGAAAAACAAAATTCGAACCAGAAAAATCAGAAAATGGAGACCAACAACAGAAAAAAAATCAAATTAAAGAGTGGAATTAAACTAAAATAAAAGAAAACAAATGAACTAAATTTAAAACAAACGGAAAAAAAAATTAAAAAAATAAATAAATTTGGGAAATACAATAAAAAGGGAAACTATAAAAAAAGGGGAAGCAAGAAAAAGTTTTTTTTAATACAAAAAAAAAAAAGAAAAAGAAAAATTAATAAATGAAGAAAAAGTAAAAAGCAAAAAAATCTGAATTGGAAGTGATATGCTTCGGAAGTTTTCATTTAATTAAATTTTAATAATTCTATGTGTATTGCTGTCTCTTATCTCTCTCCTTTTTAATTCTCTTTCTCTATTTGCATATTTTTAGGCTTCCTTTGTCTCTATATATGTTTCTCTTTTTTTCTGTATTAATTTCACTTAAAAATCAAAAATTCTCGTCGCCGTTTAAACGTCCCCGTTCTCCTCCACCCCTTTTTGTGCAATTTCCAATTTGTGTAAAGGAATGCATTGCATATAAAGCAAAAAACAACCTTAACAATGGTGTATGTCCCATTGTCCGTATCTCACACGATATTTACATTTATTTGTACAAAAATAAATAAATATATTTTATTTATAAAAAATATTCCATTTATATTTACATTCAATATAGATGTCTGCATGCTATTTAAACGATCTACATATCTTTCTCCTCGATCCAAATCCTACAAGGCAGGGGATTAGGGGAATTTGTATTTCACATATTTAACCTCTTTACTATTTAAAATATTTTTCTTTTTACTTTTTGTGTGTTCTTTCTTCTATTTTACTGAATAGAAACTTTTTAAGCTCTAAATGGGGGAAGTTTTAGTTTCATTTCTATTTTTTTTTGTCGTCTTTATCTCGCAAAAAAAAAATACTGGATAGATGGAGATAAGTAGAGATGCGAGTGCTAAATCTGAAAATTTGTGTTATTACCAAAAAAAAAAAAAAAAAGACAATGCCAATGCCAATAAGTAGATCTCCGGATGTCGGATTCTACGCACTGGGCCCCGGTTCGATTCTTGCTGAATGCGGTAGTTTTCGATAAAAAAAAAGGGGATTTACGTTTACTCTGCTGTTAGATGAGTACCCATTTATGGGGTAAATAACTCGGTTGAGCGTGTTGCTGATCACACGCCTCTGCACAATACACACCGTCACGATCTAGAAAATGAGATGATGCTAACTCATCTCGAGGCTGTAACGGACGGTTTGGTGGGCATCCGAAGATGCCCGTGGGGACGGAGCCTAAGGTAGCATAATTGACCGTGAATGTCGGGCTGTGCCATCTGGCGAAGAAAAAGGCTCCTGAACGAGCTAAGCAGCGGCCTATGCTTGCTGTCGCTCAGTTCGGGAGATGGGGGGCGTGGCTTCCGCCGCTCGTTGCCCCTGTACTTTATGTATTGACAAAAATTCATAGGCCTGGGGAAGACAACACAAACAGGGGAGGTAAAAATGGGGAATGAAAAAAAAATAGTCGATAAGGATGGAATGGTTGGCGGACGGATCAGATGCCCAAGCGGTCGAATCTGGGTCCGGGTGTAATGGGACCCTCGGCCTCTGGTTTCGTACCACCAACAGATCACTACTCATCAGGTGCTGCTTCGATCTGCCGGTGGGAGCAGCACTACCAGACCTTAATATGGGTTATTACAAGGCCATGGTTCAAATTGGACAGTTGCGCCAGTTATTTTTTTTAATAAGTAGATCTCAATCCTTTCAGTGCGACTCCGGGAAGCGTGTCAAAGGCAAATCGAGCCGGAAAGTAGAGGGCTTCGCCCGCAATACTATAGGGTTTTGTAGTGTCCCGATGCCAATAGGAGATGAACTGTCCTACTCCTGGAGATGCTAAGCCATTTATGTTAAGACGAAATTGCAATCCGCAGAACGGAATACGAATACGATGGGCAGGGTCTCGAAATGCAATTGGCCCCATATTTTCCCCTCTCCCTCTTTATTCCTTTTTTCAAACTTTAAAAAAGTTTCAGGATACCCCACTTGCCTATTTCAGACGAAACAATTTTTTCGACCTTCAGTTCCCCTTCTATCGGGACGTCCCCTATGGACAGACGGTCAGACGGACATTTGACCGATTTTATAAGGGTCTTGTTTTTAATACAAAACCCTAAAAAGCAAAAACAAACATCTCTAGTGCTTAGTTGTAGCGCTTATTTTTGTGAAACTTTTGACGGGGTTTTTGGCACTCGGTAGCCACTACCCGTTACGGGTGCGCGGTGTTGGCAACACCTGCAAGGGGTGGGGGCCTGTGTAGATTTAGATTCGATAAATTTTGAGGCGGTGTAGGCCGAAGACCCACAAGCCCTGATTTAGGGTTGACGGTCGAGCTTGAGCAATCGCACAAATCTGCTCAGCGGCAAAGGAAACAAGTGAAAAAGGAAACATTTCACGAAATTGTATTCCTTTTTCCTATTCTCGTATTTATACAGCGCTCCAAGGAAAGGCTTACAACTTCGTGAGATTTTTCCTTTTTCATCGGCTCACCGCGCGCTCCCCGCCTTTGACTCCTTGTCCTTGAAAAACGTTCGGGGGATATAAAGCTTTGGCTAGAATAGGTGAGCCTGAGGAAGAGGATTTTCTTTAGAGTAATTCTGATCTTTCCACTGGCTCACTGTGCGCTTCGCGCGCACCTCGTTTTCCCTGAGTGATGATGTAGCACTGCGCTGACGTACAGAAGATGCGGTGCATGCATAGCGCGCAGTGAGCCAGTGGAAAGGGTCAGAATCATGGTCTCCAGACTGATTCTGTTGTAGTTTTAACATGTGGCCATGTTGGTTCACGTAGTGGAAGTCTTATATCCCCGGAACGGTTCGTAAGGACAAGGCGTCAAAGGCGGGAAGCGCGCGGTGAGCCGGTGAAAAAGGAAAAATCTCACGAAATTGTAAGCCATTTTTTGGGGCTCACCGCGCGCACCCCGCTTCTCACGCTCCATGGAGCGCTGCATAAATATGTGAAATGCGGGGTGCGTGCGTAGCGCTCGGCGAGTTAAGGCTTACAATTACGTAAATATGTGTCCCCCCCCTGTCACCAATATCGCATTTCCGCATCGTTTCACATTCTGCCAAAAAAAAAAAAAAAAAAATTTCACGCCCAACGTGTGGTCGACCGCTAAGACAGAAATGTCAAACGAATGACACTTGCGTCCACTTTACTTTAATTTGTATAGTCTCCAAAATAAAAAGATTTGGCGCCCAAGGTGGAGTCAATTGCTGTGACACAAGTGTCAAAGGGATGACACTTGCCTTCACTCCACCACTTTCGAACGTCGAACAGCCTTCTAACCGGAGTCATTTTGACCGGCGTCAAATGTGGGGGGGGGGGGGGGGGGGGTGGCGGCAATTCCACAGAGTCTCAAACGCTGACAGACTGTCAACGAGGAGGGGGGGGGGTGCTTCAAATTTTGTCCTGCAAGTGGTCTGAAAGACTATAGGCTGGCGTCCAATGTGGAGTCGTCGCTCTGGTACAAAATTCAAGGGACAGCCTCAGCGGAGTCATTTTGGTGGGCACCAATAGTCGACACAAAAAAAAATATTCCGTGTCCCAATGTGGAAAAATGATTCGGTGTCCAATGTGGGGGAGATGGCAGCTATTCGACCGAGTCGATGCATATGGTCTGGAAGGACCGAGGAGCGCCCAATGTGGGACCGATCTGGTACAAAATTCAAGGGACAGCCTCATAACGGAGTCATTTTGCTGGGCCCAATATTTTACAAAAATACAAAATTCACGGAGCAGCCTCTTAAAGCAGTCATTTTAATCGTCCCAATAGTCGACAAAAAAAAATAATTATTTGGCGTCCAATGTAGGGAGGGGGGGCGACAGAATCAACTCGACAGAATCAGCTCGACAGAGTCTCAAGCGTTGACAGACTGTCGACAAGCGGGCGGGGGTTCCTTCGAGTTTTATTATCCCGGGTCGCTGCTGAAAGGCGAGGTGCCCGCGAAGCGCGCGGCGAGCCCCTGGAATGTAGCTGCAACTTTATGCAAATCGTCTCTGATTTAATTTGAAATATTTTCAAACTAGCTCTAACCACACGCGCTGCGCTCCAAGGAGCGCCTGCTTATTCATTGAAGACCCTCGGGAATTCATCAGTCGCCCATCAAAAAGAGAGAGATGGAGAGAGAGCTTAGTTTCTCACCGATCTTCCCTTACAATAGGCATGCTGTGAAGCCGAGAGCAATTGTTCTGGTGTGGTACTACGTAAGTGGATCTCAATTAGTCTCGGAAATATCTTGAGCAGGGCAGAGGACAAACTAATAGATCTGAGGTTTTCGGGCGCGCATTTGAACTTTTTCCCGGTTTTGTGATGAAGATGACGTTGACTTCCATCCACATAAGCGGAATGGTCTGTATTCCAGACACGCCTTGAATATGCATTCTAACCAAGGGTCAACAAGATCTGCCGTGTGTTGTATATCTACCGGAATAATCCCAACTGGTCCAGCAGGCTTAAAGGTCTCGAAGCTGGATATCGCCCAGAGAACCTTCTCCCTCGAAATAATGTGATCTGAGTGAGACGAGGTCAATACGTTCTCTTGTGTGTAAATGCGTTGAGTGATCCACCGACGAACTATCAGGAAAGTGTGTATCTAGCAGGACTTTGACTGTCTCCTCGCTAGAGCCCGTCCAGGACCCATCTGTTTTTTGGTTATAGCTGGCAGAATTGTCCGGAGTCTAGAGGCCTCACTCGATTCCTCGATGGTGGGCGGACGGCGTGGATTTCCTCGCGTTCGCATCAGGGTCCAGGCTTAATGGGACCCTCGGACTCTGGTTTCGTACCACCGACAGCTCCTTACTCATCAGGTGCTGCCATAGATCTGCCGGTGGAAGCAGCACTGCAGGTGGTTCATTACAATACGCTCGCAAAATAGCCGCCACGAGTTTCGCTTAGCCCTTTCCTTAGCTCCTTCTTGTACACGCCGGGTTGTCTTTTATACGAATCCCAATTCGAATTGGTCCTGGAACTTTTTGCTACGTTTAATTTATGTATACTCAATGTTTTATAGGCTGACAGCTCCCTGGACCATCATGCAGGTTTTTGTTTCCCTTCTGATCTCCTGGCGGTACATGATCTTGTCGTGGCATGAGTCAGCGCGATTGCTAAGGTACTCAGCATGTTGCCTAGCTCATGCTTAGTGGGGGACTGACCCAGCATGGGTGGCAGAACCTACTGAAA
Organism: Chloromyia formosa; assembly: GCA_964017055.1. NCBI lineage: Eukaryota > Metazoa > Arthropoda > Insecta > Diptera > Stratiomyidae > Chloromyia > Chloromyia formosa. Next base: position 5,553,978 of record OZ024819.1, on the reverse strand, counting down.
GGCTTCTTGGTATTTGGACCAGTTGGTTCTGTGTCTACTTAAAAAGGCCGGATGGGCCGTAGGAGGGTTGTCCAGACTGAATTGGATGTACCGGTGGTCGGAGAACGAGACCTTCCAATTTTGTACTCCATGTATAATATGATCAGACACCAGAGAAATATCTAGGACTTCCTGTCTATTCCTTGTGATAAATGTTGGTTTACAAGCCACATTGCAATGAAGCAGGTTCGATCGAGCTCCCCACGAGCGTTCGTATCGGAGCTGACCCATACAGTGTGGCAGTGGTGTCGCAGCCCAGTATGAAACAATTTTTTTTTTGTCTTAGCTGTTTCAATGGCTTCCCGTAGACGCTCAGACGGGAGAACCCGTGCCTGATCGTAGGGCAGATATGCTGAAGTTATCCATTGACTTTTATCTGATCCTTCCAGACTGACAAGAACTGTATCCTCGTCACTATAGGCGGCCACCAAGAAAGCGTTGCATATTTTTCTTATCATGACGCATGACCCTGGGCTTGCCAAGGCCATTACCATTGACGTAAGAGATAGTATAATTAGGGGATCTCAAACCCCGTACGAAATTCATAACGACCCATGGTTCTTGGATCAAGATGATATCCTCCGCACTCCGATTGAGTGAGCAACTGATGCTGCTTTCGAATGATGCAGGTTAATTTGGAGGAAACTGAGCATTACTGAGGAGGATTATGCGGCTCGACTACCGTAAAATCAGTTTCTTCCGCCAGGTTCGAGTCGAACGAATCCTTAAAGATGGAGGGAGCCGTAACGTCCTCTAACAACTTCCGATCGGACGAGAACGATATAGTGTCATCCTCGGCATCCTGCTCATAAGGCGTAGGAGTGGCCTGGCTATTGTATTTCCCCAAGCTAGCCTCATCCCTCGCCATAGGGACGGGTCTGTCCATCTCCCTTCGCCCTTCCCTCTCGTCCTTTCTAATATACCTTTAAAGTTACTCTGGAGAAACCGAAAGCTATGTCTCCATTCATTTGCGCCAGAGGTGCCAAGCATTCCTTATTGATGGCGATGACCGCACATCGGCATTTTCCTTACAACTCTCCAATCCTGTGTTGGAAGCTTGGGATTTGAGGAATTCGCGGTAGCGAGCAGAATTTCGTCTGCACTTGTCGGTTTTGCTGGCAGCCAGGCGCGTGCTCTGAGTCTGATTGGGATTTTGTCTCTCGAGACAACCTCCAATTTAGCACTCGGCCAGAGTAAACCAACCCTTTCGATAGCGACCCAATATAAATACAAAAATAGTGAAAATAGTAAAAATAATATGTAAAAGTAGGAGATATCTTAAACTCGCTTTTTTCGTCTCTTGGTTTATTTCTTATCTGAATGCACACACGCACTAGAAACTGTGTGTGTGCGTCTATCTCTTTTCTGTGTTTCTTTCAAAAAATAAGAATAAATAATCAAAAAATACACACTCTCCTCTCAAGTCAACTAAAAAGACTAAGGCCCGTTTTCTCAATGTCCTGCATAACTGCCTGTTAGCTAACAGGGACTTATTTATCAAAGGCCTTAACCTAAATCATATACAACACCCAAAATACGATAATGCTGTTCAAAAATAGTGGGAGAAAATCCCCATATTTTGTCGTATTTTGGGTGTTGTATATGATTTAGGTTAAGGCCTTTGATGAATAAGTCCCTGCTAGCTAACAGTCAGTTTAGCAGGACATTGAGAAAACGGGCCTAATAAAGAGAAAATTGAGAAATTCAAAAGGAAAAGAAGAAAAACACACACTTGAAACAATAAAGAAAAGAAACAATCTTCCGTTTTTATTGTGCTGAATGAAATTATTGCATATTAAGGTTTTTGTGTCACAGACGAATTTTTTTCCATCTTGTTTTCTTTTTTTCATTTTTTTGTAGAAGATAAAAAGGGAGGTGTTGATCGCAGCACAACTGTCATTGCTAAAGAGCCCGAAGGTAAATTTTTTTTTTGGTTGTTTGGTTTATTGATATATGATGATGAAAAACTGAAAAATAGAAACAGACAAAAAATAATAACCACACAAACAAAATATCAAAAAACACGCAAACTTTGCTTTTGTGTAGAAGTAGATAATATTTATTAAAAAAAAAGAAACAACAGAAACAAACATTAAACAATAAACACAAAAACACAAATCCAAAAGACAAACACACAAGGACGCGTAGAACACACACAGACGCACACGCACTTTTGATATACAGAGCGCTGCAAAATTATCCCTCTCTCTCTATGCATATTGTGTACCGTTATTTATTTAATTAAAAACAAAATTTGAAGTCCTATCAAGAAGATGAAGGTTGGATACTAGAGAAAAAATTTGTTGATCCTTGTTTGGTAATGAAAAATATCAAAATTTTGACTCTTTTTGGTAATAGAAAAAATTCAAATTTTGACACTTGCTTGGCAGTGCAAAAAATCAAAATTTTGACACTTGTATGCGACTGAAAAAATCAAAGTTTTGACACTTGTACGCTACCGAAAAAATCAAAATTTTGACGCTTGTTCGGTACTGAAAAAAATCAAAATTTTGACTCTTCTTTGGTAATGAAAAAATCAAATTTTTGACTTTTCTTTGATAATGGAAAAAATCCAAGTTTTGACTCTTCTTTGGCAATGGAAAAATCACAATTTTGACACTTGTTTGGCAATGAAAAAAATCAAAATTATGACGCTTGTTCGGCAATGAAAAATATCAGAATTTTGACACTTGATTGGGACTGAAAACAGTCGAAATTTTGACTCTTCTTTGATAATGAAAAAATCAAAATTTCGACACTTCTTTCCAATGAAAAAAATTTAATTTTGACTCTTCTTTCGCAATGAAAAAACAACAAAATTTTGGCACTTGTTCAGTAATGAATAAATTAGAATTATGACGCTTGTTTGGCAATGAAAAATATCAAAATTTCGACACTTGTTTGGCAATGAAAAAAGTATAATTTTGGTCACTTGTTCAGTAGTGAAAAAATAAAAATTTTGACTCTTGTTTGGTAATAAAAAAATCAGAATTTTAACACTTGTATACTATCGAAAAAATCAAAGTTTCGACACTTCTTCGGTAATGGCAAAAATCAAAATTTTGAGACTTGTTCAGTAATGAACAAACCAAAATTTTGACACTTGTTTGGTAATGAAAAAATCAAAATTTTGACGCTTATTTGATAATGGAAAAAATCAAAATTTTTACTCCTCTCTGGTAATGGAAAAATCACAATTTTGACACTTGTTTGGCCGTGGAGAAAATCAAAATTTTGGCACTTGTTCAGTAATGAATAAATTAGAATTATGACGCTTGTTTGGTAATGAAAAATATCAAAATTTTGACACTTGTTTGGTACTGAAAAAAATCAGAATTTTGACACTTGTTTGGTAATGAAAAACAAGCAAAATTTTGACACTTGTTCAATAATGAAAAAATCAGAATTTTGACACTTGTTCAGTAATAAAAGAAATCAAAATTTCGGCACTTGTTTGGTATTGAAAAACCTCAAAATTTCGACACTTGTCTGGTTATGAAAAAAGTCAAAATGTTGACTCTTCTTTGATAATGACATAATCCAAATTTTTACGCTTCTTTCATATGAAAAAATTTAAATTTTGACTCTTCTTTCGGAAAGAAAAGAAATCAGAATTTTAACACTTGCTCGGTAATGGAAAAATCCAAATTTTGACACTTGTTTGGTAATGGCAAATATCGAAATTTTGATACTACTTTGGTAATGATAATAATCGAAATTTCGCCACTTGTTTGATAATGAAAGAAATCAAAATTTTGACTCTTCTTTGGTAATGGAAAAAATAGAAACTTTGACACTTGTTTGGTGATGAAAAGAATCAACATTTTGACGCTGTTCTATAATGAAAAAGTCAGAATTTTGACACTTCTTTCGCAGTGAAAAAATCAGAATTTTAACACTTGTTCGGTAATGAGAAATGCAAAATTTTAACACTTCTTTTGTAATGAAAAATATCAAAATTTTGACACTTGTTCGGTATTGAAAAAATCAGAGTTCTGACACTTATTTCATATGAAAAAAAAAATTAAAATTTGGGCACTTGACTGGCAGTGGTAAAAAATCTAAATTTTGACACTTGTATGCTATCGAGAAAATCAAAGTTTTCACTATTCTCCGGTAATGGCAAAAATCAAAATTTTGACACTTGTTTGACAATGAAAAATTCGAAATTTTAACTCTTGTTTGGCAATGAGTAAATCAACATTTTGGCACCTGTTTGGCATTGAAAAAAAACTCAAAATTTCGACACTTGTCTGGACATGAAAAAAAGTCAAAATTTTGACTCTTGTTTGGTAATGAAATAATCAAAATTTTGACGCTTCTTTCATATGAAAAAATTTAAATTTTGACTCTTCTTTCGGAAAGAAAAGAAATCAAAATTTCAGCACTTGTTTGGTAAAGAAAAAATTAAAATTTGGACTCTTGTTTAGTAATGAAAAATTCAAAATTTCGACACTTGTCTGGTCATGAAAAAAAGTCAAAATTTTGACTCTTCTTTGATAACGAAATAAACGAAATTTTGACTCTTGTTTGGTAATGAAAAAAATCGAAATTTTGACATTTATGTGCTACCAAAAACATCAAAATTTTGACACTTGTTTGGCAATGAAAAATTCCAAATTTTTACTATTGTTTGGTAATGAAAAATTCAAAATTTTGACACTTGTTTGGCAATGAAAAAATCAACAGTTTGGCACCTGTTTGGCATTGAAAAAACTGAAAATTTCGTCACTTGTCTGGTCATGAAACAAAGTTAAAATTTTGACTCTTCTTTGATAATGAAATAATCAAAATTTTGACGCTTCTTTCTTATGAAAAAATTTAAATTTTGACTCTTCTTTCGGAAAGAAAAGAAATCAAAATTTCAGCACTTGTTTGGTAAAGAAAAAATTAAAATTTGGACTCTTGTTTAGTAATGAAAAATTCAAAATTTCGACATTTGTCTGGTCATGAAAAAAAGTCAACATTTTGACTCTTCTTTGATAACGAAATAAAAAAATTTTTGACTCTTGTTTGGTAATGAAAAAAATCGAAATTTTGACATTTATGTGCTACCAAAAACATCAAAATTTTGACACTTGTTTGGCAATGAAAAATTCAAAAATTTTACTATTGTTTGGTAATGAAAAATTCAAAATTTTGACACTTGCTTGGCAAAGAAAAAATCAACATTTTGGCACCTGTTTGGCATTAAAAAAACTCAGAATTTCGTCACTTGTCTGGTCATGAAAGAAAGTAAAAGTTTTGACTCTTCTTTGATAATGAAATAATTAAAATTTTGACGCTTCTTTCATACGAAAAAATTTAAATTTTGACTCTTCTTTCGCAAAGGAAAAAAATCAAAATTTTGGCACTTGTTTGGCGAAGAGAAAATTAAAATTTTGACACTTGACCAGTAATGAAGAAATCAGAATTTTGTCACTTGTTCAGTAATGAAAGAAATCAACATGTTGACACTTGTTCGGCAATGAAAAAACTCAAAATTTCGACAGTTGTTTGGTAATGAAAAAAAGTCAAAATTTTGACTCTTCTTTGACAATGAGAAAAATCAAAATTTTGACACTTCTTTCATATGAAAAAATCAAAATGTTGACTCTTCTTTCGCCGTGAAAAATCTCAGAATTTTAACACTAGCTCGGTAATGAAAAAATCCAAATTTTGACACTTCTTTCGTAGTGAAGAAATCATAATTTTGACACTTGTTCAGTAATGAAAAAGATCCAAAATTTTAACACTTGTTTGGTACTGAAAAAAATCAAAATTTTGACACTTGTTTGGCCGTGGAAAAAATCAAAATTTTGGCACATGTTCAGTAATGAAAAAATCTGAATTTTGACACTTGTTACGTAATGAAAAAATCAAAAACTTTGACACTTATTTGATAATGGTAAATATCAAAATTTTGATACTTGTTTCGCAATGAAAATAATCGAAATCTTGACACTTGTTCAGTAATGAAAAAATCGAAATTTTTTCACTTATTTGGTAATGACAAAAATCAAAATTTTGACACTTCTTTCGTAATGAAAAAATCACAATTTTGACACTTATTCAGTAATGAAAAAAATCAAAAATTTTGGCTTTTCTTTGGTACTGAAAAAATCAAAATTTTGACACTTTTTTGACTGTGGAAAAAATCAAAATTTTGGCACTTGTTCAGGACGCTTGTTTGGTAATGAAAAATATCAAAATTTCGACACTTGTTCGGTACTGAAAAAAATCCGAATTTTGACATTTGTTTGGTAACGAAAAAATCAAAAATTTTGACACTTGTTTGATAATGGCAATTATCAAAATTTTGATACTTGTTTGGCAATGAAAATAATGGAAATTTTGACACTTGTTCAGTAATGAAAAAACCAAAATTTTGACACTTCTTCCGTAATGAAAAAATCAAAATTTTGACACTTCTTTCGTAATGAAAAAATGACAATTTTGACACTTGTTCAGTAATGAAAAAGATCAAAAATTTGGACACTTGTTTGGTACTGAAAAAAAAAACAAAATTTTGACACTTGTCTGGCAGTGGAAAGAATCAAAATTTGGACACTTGTTTGGTATTGAAAAAATCTAAATTTTGACACTTCTTCCGTAATGAAAAATATCAAAATTTTGACACTTGTTTGGTAATGAAAAAAATCAAAATGTTGACACTTCTCGGATAAAATGAAATATCTCAAAATTGAAATCAAATCATACACTCCAACACACACACACACACACATACACACACACTCTCATTTCATTGACTATTTTTTCCTCGTATAGTTATGTGTGCGGACGTAGATTGATCTCTCTCTCACGCACATATTTTTCACATTTGAATTCGTTAACACACTGACTTGGTTTCATTTCTCCGCTTCTCCGAATTATTGTCGTTCAGAGACACACAAGTTCATAAGAAAAAAATTAAAGGACAGAACGCGCTTATTCTGTTTTTCATTTCTCGACAACAGAGGGCGCGCTTGTCCTGTTTATCGTCTTCTCTGCCGAACAGAGGGCGCGCGCTTCTTCGCTGTATCGCTTTTGTTTTTCTTCTTCAAAACACTTTTGCCATTGTTTAAATTTATTGTACTCGTAGAAAGCAATAGAGAGACAACAAGAAAAAAAAAACATACAAACAAAAACAGAGAGTAGATTAGATTTATTTATGTGTAGGGTTCATACAAAATTACTTGATCTATGATGTATCGATCAAGTGATTTGACCGCTAGGTGTGAACCGAATGTTCATCAATTCTCGGATCATTTATCATACACACAAATTGGCTTGGAAATTGTTGGCGTGTGAGTTTGTTTGTACTCGTATGTATGTATGTGTGTGAGTGTGTGATGCGTTAATGTACGTACGTAATATATATTAGACATGCGAGAACAATCGAAAACCCCCAACAACAAAACATGCGCGCCACTTCAATGGTTGAGTGTAAGAATGCCCGCCGCACACCTTTGGGACTTTTACCAATGTGAATTTTTCGCGAGATTGTACTACCGCCGCACCTAAAGCGGAGATCCACTCTTGCAAAATCCCTAACTGGGTTTGGATGGTTGAGTGTGAGAATGCGGTCGCACACGTTTGGGACTTTTACCAAAATGAATTTTGCGTGGGATTGTACTATCACATCTAAAGCGGAAATCCACTCTCGAAAATCCCTGAATGAATTTTCACTTTAGGGCAGTACTAACTAATCCATTCATCCACTCTGGCAAAATCCCCGATGGGAAGGGGGTAGAGAGAGGGGCATTTTCGCTTCTGGGCAGTAGCAGTTCATCAGATGATGATTTCAGAATGGATTTCCGGCTTTAGGTAGCTGGAACTCCCCCCCCCCCCTCGCGGGGGGAAATCCGTACAATCTGCGACAATACCAGACAAGACTTTCGCTCTAAGTATAGTACCGAAAAATCGGTGGGGCGATTTTATGTTTTTCTTAAAAAAAAATGGAAAAATACAAACTGGGTTTTGAAGGGGCGTTAATTAAGAGCCGTTTTGGAGCATTTCTTAATCAGAATCGGAAAACTCTTATCACACAGTCACAAAGTCCTTTTGATCATATTTGTGTTGTTGTTTTTATGTACCTTTTGGTGTGTCAAATATGTCCGCCTCATAGATATCACTGCGGTTTTGGTTTTGGATTTTTTTTTTGTTATTTTTACTTCGATTCCGATGTGTCAGCTAAAGCATGTAGTCGTTCAAAGTCGCATGCATGTCTATATATATATATGTACCGTATACGCAGTATTGCTGTTGCCCGTCTCCCTGCTGGCACGTATGAACAAACACGCCTCCAGCTCACTTACCCCCAACACTCAACCATTTCGCCCATTTCTACCCTAATACAGATTAAGAGTGTTTATTGCTAGCTAAAGGTCCGTTTTGCTAGACACGACTCTGTGTCGATCGCAGGCGATGATCACAAAGATGCACACAAAATTAGTGCTTCGTGATCTGTGGCATGATCGCTAATCGCGAACAATGTGCGACGATCGTATGCCTAGCTTAAGGTGCACGTTCCTCGGGGCGATCCGTGCGACGGTAGCTCAGCGACGATCGCCATACGACGAAAGCTCATCGACGATCGCGCACGTGGTGTGTACTTCGAAGCGACCGCGACTTGTGCGCGGATTACGAATTTGCAATGTAGATAAAATATATGCGTATGTAAAACGTACAGTTCACGCCGTGAGTGTGAATGTATTTTGCATCAATTAACCGACTCTGGGCATCCACAAGCATTTTTCTTGGTTTGCAGACCATCCACCTCAGTCAGCCGACATGTACAACTGCTATGTCCACGGCATATACGACAGCAATTCGCCTTCTATGTACAACGCAAGTACCCGCCAAGCAGCCGACCCCGCGCACGCACAAGCTATCGTCAAAAAATACAATTTTCTCGACATGCACAACGGCCAAATCAGCCAAACGGCATGCACGACAGCGACTGCGACTCCCAAATATGATGGCGACGATATTCTAACCCCTGCGATGCGACTGACGGAGCCATGCGTAGTCGCAGTCGTTTGGAGGAACACAGCTCCATAGACAATACACACAAATAGTGCTCAGCGCTGATCGCTGAGCTGGGATCGCTGCGCTGTCGTCGCATGGATCGCCCCGAGGAACATGAACCTTTAGCCTAGCGATCATATAAAAGCGATCGTTGATGGTGTGGAGCTCTCTTGTTTTTTTTTTCTTTTTTTTTTTTGCGGCAACACATGCGACGATCGCTTTTACGATAGTCGCCAAGCGACTATAATCGCTCAACAGCCTTCAACCTTCAACAATTCATGCCAGTGTTTAGCCGAGCCATAACCCCTATCATTACTAACTCATCGTGGCCTAACCCAACCCAGTTCCGCCCCGCCCCGCCCCCTCCCCTCGTCTCTCACAAAGTCCGAATCGCCCGACGACGACGACGCCGCCGCCGCCGCCGCCGCCTTCGCCCCGACATAAATAGCAAAAGCGATAATTACTCTCGGCCAGTGTGTGTGTGTATGTGTGTGAAAGGAAGACAGAAGCTAACAAATAGAATAACCAACCCCCAACCCACAAAAAAAAAAAAAGAAAAGAAAAAAATCAGAAATCCAACAAAATACAGGATCATCATCAATTGGTTCCTCATCATCGAATTTTTCACCAGCAAAAAACTCGCATGCTCAGGGATCAACGTCCGGGGGAGGGACAACAGTAGTAGTAGTAGGACAACAGTCGCAACAGCAGCAACAATCGCAACCGCAACAACAACAACAGTCGCTGCTGCCGCTGCATCAACATTCGTCCTCGACGACACCACCAGCAGTAGTTACCCTGAGCAACAATTATACCAACAGCAGTGCTATCATCCCCAACACGAGCACGAACACTACCAACAGCAGCAACAACAACAACAACAATCACCACCCGAATCCTACAACACCCAACGTCGCAAATCTTTCGTCAATTGTTGCAAATGTTTTTAATCGTCCCGCGGCAACCACATCGGTTGTTCCTTCGTCGTCGCCGACAGCGACAACAACAACAACAACAACCGCCGCAACAACAATTGGCTCGAATGTTTCCATTCAAGAGCAACAACAAAAACAACAACTATTGCAACACCAACCCCCACAGCATGCCACGAATGGCAACGAGGCCACCTCAACCGGTGTTGTCTCTTATACTACTACCACTTTGGCGGCCACTAACCAGGTTGGTGCTGCCCTCTTAAAGAGTGTCCAAGGTATGTGCCAATAAGCTTATTGGAGGCTTTTTGTTTTGTGTCCTAGAGCCAGAAGAAAGAGAGAGAGAGAGAGAGCGAGAGAGTGAGAGAAGACTTAAAAGCGCGCTCATCTCATTGTCAACATGCGCTCGCATCTCTTGATCTCTCACGACTCTCCTCCTAACCGTTATTTAACCTGTATACTAGCTAGCCAGCCAGTCCTCTTAGTATCCTTAGAGTGAGAGAGAGAGAGTGAGAGAGATTGTCTCACACTACTTGATCTCTCACACGACTCTGCTTCTAACCGTTTACTTAACTTGTATACTATTGTCAGTTAGCCCCAAGTCCCTCTCTCTTAGAGTATCCGGTTTCGAGCCGGTTGCGTTCACAGAGTGAAAGCTCGGAAGCTTTAAAGCACTGATGCGAGAAAGCTCCTTGCGCAAAGCTTTCTTGTTTCCGCACATTTAAGCTTCGAGTTTTACTTGTGCGAACGAGCATCCTTAGCAATTAGACACGTATGTAGCGAGTGCTAGAAATATCGAGGATTGATCACATATAGGAGTATTGAAAGTCACCGGTACACTCTAGAGTCAGAGAGAGAGAGAGAGCGGATCTCTCTTACGGCAGAACACTGTATTTTGAACGATAGCGGATTCATATAGAGACGAATAGACGCTAGGCGTATCATATCTTTCGCCCTCACCACGTCAACGTGCGTTTGTGTGTGTTTGTGTGTGTGTTTCTGAAGATCTGTGTTTTTGATTTTCGGTTCTTTTGGTTTTGATCTGCTTTTTGTGTTTGCGAGTGTGAGTGATCTTTTTGTTTTTGGGTTATTAACAATCTGTTGAACTTGTTTTCCCACGGTCCCACCACATTGCGCAGGTAATAGACTTTCATAGTTTTCATATACCAAATTGCTTGAACTGGGGGGGGGAGGGAGTCAAGTCCTCTCCCTCTTAAGTTTTAAGCAAAACCTTCCAGCGCTTCTTTTGTTTTTTCTTTTGTTTCGCTTCGCACTATTCTGATTAAAGGTTAGCGCATATGGCGACGGACATTGCGCGCAGCAATATTGATTGAATCGTGACGGTTGGTCGTGACGTGATCTGATCTCTCACGCACTGGGACGCAGAATACAGAGATATTGACATTTTGCCACTGTCACAGGGTGCTCCAAAAAAAATGTCACACATCCGCCAGTGAGAGACCGGAGAGAGGGAGAGAGAGTCATGTCGACCTTTAAGACTTAATTTAGAATCTTTTTTTCGGTCTAAATATCGTCATGACTCTCTCTCTCTCTCTTTCTTTCTCATACTTCCCAGTGATCCATCAAGAACAAGGTAGCGGTGGCTACTTTTGATAGTGACAAAATGTCGGTATCGCTGTTTTATACATTACCTACCGATTGAAAGCACTGCCATCTAGCGGCAATGTTGAAAGCCAATAGAACAAAAGTCGTATTGTGTGGGTGTACGTCTGTACGTTCGTTCGATTCAGTTGGATCTGGACTCATATGGACAGATGTTTTGAAGCGTGCAGTCTTGAATTATATTTCAAATCAAATCAGGATACTATTAAATACACATACTCGTATCAGCACTTGTTTAAATGCATTCATACACACACGCACACACCATTCTATCATATTCAGCATTCCTTTTCTGGTTGCGTTTTGTTCTTTTTTCTATTTTCTTTTAGTTTTCTTCCTTTGTTTTATGAATCAAAAAAGAAAAATCTTTTCAACACACTCATTCAACACAGTAGTCGTCATTCTTCTACGTATATCTATACCTGAAATTTGCTCATTTTTTGTACATAACATCGAAAAAAGAAACGAAGGAAAAAAAACAAGAAACTCGGACTCATTTATTCACACATTTTGTGCTGTTGTTTGTAACACTGACCGCCATTTTGTTTGCAATTCTTCATACGCAACGTGACACCATCTCACAAGCATCAAACACATAACTAAGAAAGTGAAGAGCAAGCTTCAGCGAAATGTGTCACAGTTTCATAAATTAAAATTGTAGAAAAAAACAAACACACACACCCATCTCTAGCGTGTATCGTAGATTAGAGGTATTTTTGACGCTTTATTTAGTTTTCTCTCCACATAATATCGTTTCTCTCTCTTTCACTCATCATATATATTCACTGTCACAATGCCGTCACATATTCAAACGTTCACTTTGATCAAAAATAGTAGAGAACTTGACTAAAATATCAAATAAAATAGGGAGAAAGAATGAAAAAAAAAACATTATATACAAATTCCATACATACACCTTAAAAATTAGAATTAGAATGCCAGCACACACTAGAACAGAATGAATCAATCAGTTAAAATATTTTATTTGTATATATTAACAGAAGAAAAAAAAATATAAATATATATATAAATATCCTTCCTATAAATATATATATAAAAACATATATATTAAATGATATAGACATAAGGATTGTATGCCCGGCGAAGGCGTGCCATCAGCTATCCACAAACTCTCAATGTTCAGGTATGTACAGAAGAATGAAGAATGTGTGTTTCTTTTTTCTTTTGTGGTTTTCGTTACGTTGTTGTGTTTTGTTCTGTTCCGTATATTTTCCATTTCGTTTCGTCGGTCGCGTGACATAGCAGCGGCTTATAGAGCGCGTCGTAGCGTAGCCTCCCCCCTCTTATTATCGATTATATTTTTTCGTTTTTGTCCTTTTTTTTGCATTTTTTAATTTTCCGTTTTTTAATTTGTCTTTTTTCGTCTTTTTATTTCCATTTTCTTCTTATTTTTTCCTTTTTCCTTTTTTTCGGTTTCATACCTTTTATTCCCCTTTTTTAATTTTTTCCGTTTTTCTCTTTGCTTTCTTTTTTTATGTTTTTTGCTTTTATTTTTATTTTCTGGTTTTTCTTTTTTTTTCTTCTTTTATTTTTCCTTTTAAAATATTTTTTTTCCAGTTTTTCTTTTTTTTCTTTTATTTTTCCTTTTATTTTTTTTTTTCATTTTCCGGTGTTCCTTTTTTTCTTTTCCCCTTTTTTCCTTTTTTTCCTTTCCCCTTTTTTTCTTTTTTTTCCTTTCCCCTTTTTCCCCTTTTTTCCTTTTTTTCCTTTCCCCTTTTTTTCTTTTTTTCCTTTCCCCTTTTTTCCTTTTTTTCCTTTCCCCTTTTTTCCTTTTTTTCCTTTCCCCTTTTTTTCCTTTTTTCCTTTCCCCTTTTTTCCTTTTTTCTTTTTTCCTTTTCTTCCTTTCCCCTTTCCCCTTTTTTCCTTTTTTTCCTTTATATTCTTTTTTCCTTTCTGCTCCTTTTTTCCTTGTTCTTCCTTTTTTCTTTTCTTTTCCTTTTCGTTCTTTTTTTTTCATTTCTTTCTTTTTTCATTTATTTCGATTTTTTCTTTTTTCCTCGCTTTGTTTTTTTTCTCGTTCTCCTTTTTTCCTTTGTTTACTTGTTTCTTTTGTTTTATTTTTTTCCCTTGTTTTTCTCTTTTTCCCTTATTTTCCCTATTTCCCTTTTTTTTTAATTTTTTTTTTTTCAGTTTTCCATGTTTGTTTCCTTTCTATTTTTCATCAATTTTCTTTTTTCGTTTCTTCCTTTTTGCTTTTGTTTTTCGTCTTTTTCCGTTTAATTTTTTTTTTTGAATTTTCCTTTTTTATTGTTTTCTTATTTTTATTTTCTTTTTCTTGTTTTTCTTATTTTTTTTTTCCTTCTTTAATTTTTTTCCTATATTCTTTGTTTCCCAACTTCTCCACTTTTCCTTTTTTCGTTACTTCTCCACTTTTCCTTTTTTTCGTACTTCTCCACTTTTCCTTTTTTCCTTACTTCTCCACTTTTCCTTTTTTCCTTACTTCTCCACTTCTACTTTTTTCCTTACTTCTCCACTTTTCCTTTTTTCCTTACTTCTCCTTTTTTCCTCGTTTCTCTTTTCATTTTTTCCTTTTTTTTCTTTTTTTTCTTTTTTTCCCTTTTTATCTTTTTTTCCTTTTTTTCTTTTTTTCCTCTTTTTCTTTTTTTCCTCTTTTTTCCTCTTTCCTCCCTTCTTTCATTTTTCTTATTTCTTATTTTTTCCTTATTTGTCTTTTTTTTCCTGTTGTCTCCTCTTTTTTCCTTTTCTGCCCCTTTTTTGCTTGTTTGTCTGTGTTCTTTTTCGCTCCTTTTTTCATTTTGTTCTTTTTTGGCCCTTTTTTGGCCCTTTTTTCTTTTTTTTTGTTCCTTTTTGGCCCTTTTTTCTTTTTTTGTTCCTTTTTTTCTTTTTTGTTCCTTTTTTTCTCTTTTTCCTCGTTTTTCCTTGTTCCTTTTTCCTTGTTCCTTTTTCCTTTTTTCACCCGTTTCGTTCAAAAAATGATAAAACTTTCCATTTTCTCTCCCTTTCCTCCTTTTTCTACCATTTTTCTCCCTTTTTTCTCTCCCTTTTTCTCTCCCTTTTTCTCTCCCTTTTTTCTCTGCCTTTTCTGTTTCCCTTTTATCCGTTTTCCCGCTTCTTTCCTTTTTCCCTTGTTTTCCCTTTTTCCTGCCATTTCCTCGCTTTCCCCTACTTTTTCCTCCCTTTTCCTCCCTTCTTTCCTCCCGTTTTTGTCCCTTTTTTGTCCCTTTTTTGTCCCTTTTTTGTACCTTTTTTGTACTTTTTTTGTACCTTTTTTGTACCTTTTTTGTCCCTTTTTTATCCCTTTTTAGTCCCTTTTTTGTCCCTTTTTGTCCCTTTTTGTCCCTTTTTTGTCCCTTTTTTTTGTCCTTTTTTTTGTCCCTTTTTTGTCTCTTTTTTGTCCTTTTTTTTGTCCCTTTTTCCTCCCTCCTTTCCTCCCTTTTAGTCTCTTTTTTTCATTCCTTTTTTCTCCCTTTCTCTCCTTTTTCCATTTCTTTTTTCTCTCTTTCTCTCCTTTTTTCCTTCCTTTTTCCTTCCTTTTTTCCTTCCTTTGTTCCTTCCTTTGTTCCTTCCGTTGTTCCTTCCTTTGTTCCTTCCTTTTTTCCTTCCTTTTTTCCTTCCTTTTTTCCTTCCTTTTTTCCTTCTTTTTTTCCTTCCTTTTTTCCTTCCTTTTTTCCTTCCTTTTTTCCTTCATTTTTTCCTTCTTTTTTTCCTTCCTTTTTTCCTTCCTTTTTTCCTTCCTATTTTCCTCCCTATTTTCTCCCATTTTTCTTTCCTTCTTTCCTTCCTTTTTCCTTCCTTTTTTCCTTCATTTTCCCTTTCTTTTTTCCTTCCTTTTCCCCTCTTTCTCTCCTTTTTTTCTCTCTTTTTTTCTCCCCTTTTCTCTCTCTTTTTTCTTCCCTTTTTCTTCCCTTTTTCTCCATTTTTATTCTGCCCTTTTTCTACATTTTTTCCTCTCTTTTCTTCTCTTTTTCCTTCCTTTTTTTATCCCTTTTTTCTTTCCTATTTTCCTCTGTCTTTTCCTTCCTATTTTCCTCTCTCTTTTCCTTCCTATTTTCCCCCTTTTTTGCCTTCCTATTTTCCTCCTTTTTTTCTCCATATTTTCTTCCATTTTTCTTTCCTTTTTTCTCCCATTTTCTTCCCTTTTTCTCCTTTTTTCTGTCATTTTTCTCCTTTTTTTCTCCCTTTTTTCCTTCCTATTTTCCTTCCTATTTTCCTCCTTTTTCCTCTCTATTTTCTCCCATTTTTCTTTCCTTTTTTCTCCCATTTTTCTTAACTTTTTTCTCCTTTTTTCTGTCAATTTTCTCCCCCTTTTCTTCCTTTTTTCTTCTTTTTTTTCTCCTTTTTTCTTTTTCTCCTTTTTTCTCCTTTTTTTTATTCTTTTTTCTCCTTTTTTCCTCCCTTTATTCTCCTTTTTTTATTCTTTTCTCCTCCCTTTATTCTCCCTTTTTTTCTGCCATTTTTCTCCCTTTTATTTCTCCTTTTTTCCTCTCTTTTGTTTCTCCATTTTTCTCCTTTTTTCCCTCCTTTTTTCCTCCCTTTTTGCTTCCAGTTTTCTCCCTTTTTTCTCCTTTTCCGCTCTTTATTCTCCCTTTTGTTTCTCCATTTTTCTCCTTTTTTCCCTCCTTTTATTCTCCCTTTGTTCTTCTTTTTTCCTCCCTTTTTCTCTCCTTTTATTTCGCCCTTTTTTCCCCTCTTTAGTCACCCTTCTTTTTTCCATTTTTTCTCCTTTTTTCTTCCCTGTGTTCTCCCTGTGTTCTTCCTTTTTCCTCTTTTTTCCATTTTTTTCCTATTTAACTTTTTTTTTTAATTCCTTTTTTTTTCGTTGTTTTTTATTATTCAATTTCTTTTTTATTTTTTTCCCGTTTTTGTAAAGCCTGATTTAAACGAAAATATTAAATAACAAATGCGTATATTCGATGTATTTGTACACACCATACAAATACACACGTGTAGATAGATACACAGACAGAAGCTGAAAACTTGTTTTTTTCCGGTTTTGGTTTTGTTTTGTTTTGTTGTTGTCTTGTTCCGGTTGTGTTGATTCATTGTTCACAGTGGCTTGACAAAGGATTTGACATTTCTCGAATTCGCCGCCATATGCTTTCCCCTCCGGTGTAAAATTTGTACAAACAACTGTCAATTTTAGAATCTGAAAATATTCCCCTCCGGATCAGAATACTTTCAGATCCGAAAATTGACAGTTGCCGGTACAAATTTTACATGGCGGAGAATTCGAGAAATGTCAAATGCTGATTCGTTCGCAGGAACGCTGCCAATTATTGTCGATTCATTGATGTGTGTTTGACACACGCCGTTGTTGCCGTTACTATAGGGGCACAAAAAAAACGCAAAAAAATTGTTTTTGTTCGTCCTTTTTTTATTTTTTTTGTATTGTTACATATAAATATATTTTAATGCACTCAACTACGTAGCTCCCGCGATGAGATCCTGTCTTGATGGATTAAATCTGAGATTAGGTTCACACACTAGGCGCGGGCCACCAAATCAATCACTTGATCTAGCCCTGATTGCCCTACTTTAACGGACGGTTTGGTGGGCATCCGAAGATGCCCGTGGTGACGGAGCCTTAGGTAGCATGATGACCGTGAAGGTCGGGCCGTGCCATCTGGCGAAGAAAATGGCCCCTCAACGAGCTAAGCATCGGCCTATGCTTGCTGTAACTCAGTTCGGGAGATGTGGGCGGGGTTTTCGCCGCTCGTTGCCCCGGTCCTTTACGTATTAACAGAAATTCACAGGCCTGGAGAAGACAATAGAAACACGGGAGACAAAAATGGGGCAATAGGGATGGAATGGTTGGCGGACGCCGCAGATGCCCGCGCGCTCGCATCGGCGTCCGGGTGTAATGGGCCCCTTGACCTCTGGTTTCGTACCACCGACTGATCATTACTCATCAGGTGCTGCCGTCGATCTGCCGGTGGAAGCAGCACATCCAGACCAGAATATGGT
Source organism: Chloromyia formosa (assembly GCA_964017055.1). Lineage (NCBI taxonomy): Eukaryota > Metazoa > Arthropoda > Insecta > Diptera > Stratiomyidae > Chloromyia > Chloromyia formosa. Next base: position 5,536,429 of record OZ024819.1, on the reverse strand, counting down.
TCATTACACTTCCCTTGCAACTTGGACAGTAATCATTGTAGGGGATACCCAGCCTGGCCGCGTGATCTCCCTCAGTGACCCGTCGTGACCACCGCGACAATTCTGACCACCTCTGAACGGGTCCTATTCAGAAGGGCATTAGTTCTTAGATTTGATGTACGCTCCATCTATAGTTCGCTAAATTTAAATTGAATTTGTGTATTGTATTTTCCGTTTGATATGGCACCAAGTGGTGCATGGACCAACCACTGCGTAGGATCTGTCAAGGGCGGGGCGTTGCCGCGCGAGTTGTTCGGCCGTCACTTGTTCGCTGCTTTACGTGGGTGATCCGGAACCCAGAGGAGGGTGACGTCTTGGCTTTCGGTCAGGGTTCTACGACGAGCGAACTTACACAGCCACCATACAGATACTTCGCCGTCGTGGGGGCGAACTGCGGACTCAGTATGTATACATTTAGACGGAGGCGGAAGAAGTTGGTGTTCAACTAATTTGCTCCGATGAGATCCCATACGAGACCTGGATTAAAGCCGGTCTCTGTCGTTTTGTATGAAAATCGTCTGAGATTCGGTTGAATCGAAAGCGGCCATTGTCCTCGTCTCTAGGGCATTTATGACGGCCAACGGCTCTCCGTGGAAATTTAAATACTCGTATTCTCTGTAGCTACCGTGCTACGCCTCAGCATCCGACAGGCCTCCATTATTGTCCGTAGACTGCAGCCTGAAATACACTAGAAAAATCTGAAAGGCGCAACAATGACTTAGAGAAACGGCGAGGTGTTCAGAGAAGAACCCCTTCGCCGCGCCCACCCCACAGGCTATTTTTCATTTTTCAGCCATCATTGGTGGAAAATCTTCAGGTCATATTTTGACATCACCTCTTCGTCATACTATTCCATTTATAGAAAGGATGGGGGTTCAACAGAGGAAAGCACAGCTACTTTAAGGGGAAAATACGTTAAGTAAGCTCCAAGGAGCGCTGCCTGGTCCTTGACGACCGTTGAGAGGATGAAGGACTTCCTCGAGGATTAAAAAAACTTCATCAGCGCCCAGAGCTAGGATGGAGTAGCGAAAAATGTCTCTCGATTGATGAAAGAGGCGACACAGCTTCCACTGGACGCTCAAGGACAGGGACAACAATTCAAGGCGAGGTGCGCGCGAAGCGCGCGGTGAGCCCGAGGGAATTGGTTCCAACTTTATGAGACTCGTCTTAATTGTTAGCGTTTCCAGCTGGCTCACCGCGCGCTTCGCCTTCATGTCTTTTAGCAGCGCTCCAAGGAGCGCTGCCTGGTCCTTGCGGACCGTTGAGAGGATAATGGGCTTCCTCGAGGATTAAAAAGCTTCATCAGCGTCCAGATCTAGGATGAAGCAGCGAGAAATGCCTCTCGATTGATATTGATGAAAGAGGCGACACAGCTCCCACTGGACGCTCAAGGACAAGGCAGCGCTCCTTGGAGCGCTGCTGAAATAATTCAAGGCGAGGTGCGCGCGAAGCGCGCGGTGAGCCCGAGGGAATTGGTTCCAACTTTATGAGACTCGTCTTAATTGTTAGCGTTTCCAGCTGGCTCACCGCGCGCTTCGCCTTCATGTCTTTCAGCAGCGCTCCAAGGAGCGCTGCCTGGCCCTTGCGGACCGTTTAGAGGATAAAGGGCTTCCTCGAGGATTAAAAAACTTCATCAGCGTCCAGATCTAGGATGAAGCAGCGAGAAATGCCTCTCAATTGATGAAAGAGGCGACACACCTCCCACTGGGCGCTCAAGGACAAGGCTCCTTGGAGCGCTGCTGAAGTATATGAAAGCGAGGTGCGCGCAAAGCGCGCGGTGAGCCCGAGGAAAATGGTTTCAACTTTATGAGAATCGTCTCTTATATAACTGAAACCTTTTCGCCGCTCGTTGCCCCTGTCCTTTACGTATTAATAAAAATCCATAGGCCTGGGGAAGAAGACACAAATAGGAGAGGTAAAAATGGGGATTGATAAAAAAAAATGAGGCGATAAGGATGTAATGGTTGGCAGATGGCGCTCGCATCAGAGTCCAGGCGTAATGGGACCCTCGGCCTCTGGTTTCGTACCACCGACAGATCCTTACTCATCAGGTGCTGCCTTCGATCTGCCGGTGGAAGCAGCACTACCAAGAAATGGTCCATTGCAGGTGGCTCATTACAAGGGGTAGAGTACGATACGCCACGATACCCAACTACCGCGCTCATATTCGTGTACTAGATGTCGGCCGTAATTCGTGGAAAAATCAATCCTAGACGCACATTAGTATTATACAATTTGATTTTAAAATATTGTTGATCCGAATCCGCCTCTACCGCCCCCTCCTCTTGTCCTCTGTTTTGTTTGTTTTCCCATTTTGTTTTGGTCCTTTGTCGCTTTCATAACACACTTTCAGCGCGAAAGAGATCTCTAGCGTCATCTGTTTTAAATATATTGTGTAAAAGGTTAGTAGTTTTGCCAGAGTATTTTTTTGGGGCTCTTTTTGTTGTTTTCTTATATTCTCTGTCTTTTCTTTTCTTTAATTTTTGTTTGCTTAATTTTTTCTGATTTTCAACTAGCCACGTACTTCACTTCTCATACACACACACACTTTACTTTCTCTACATACTCGCATATCTGTAGAAATATATCTTTTGAATCGAATCTCTGCAATTTTATTTTATTTCATGCACCACCACCCTAACTACTGTATATGACACACAACTACCACTACAAAAAAAAAATGTGCTTGCTCATGTGTGTGCACCCTGTGCTTATGAACTGTACATTACATAAATTCTAATAGAAATGCTCTCTATGTATCTATAGTGATCTAATTTTCACGATATGTAGACGAAATAATAAGCAATAATTGGAACATTCCCGTTTCGCGAAAAATTTGGAGAATTCTCTCTATTCGATTAGAGAGAACTTTCACAAAAGTCGAGAAATTTCCGCTTTAGGACCTGCGCATTTCCCTGTGTGGGTTCTAGGTTCGGAACATTATGGATTTGGCATTAATTGAAGAATTCTTTCTATTTCATTAGAGAGAATTTTCACAAAAGTCGAGAAATTTCCGCTTTAGGACCTGCGCATTTCTCTGTGTGGGTTCTAGGTTCTTCCCACCTGAGAAAATGTACTACTTAAAGTGGAAATGCCGCAATTAAGGATTCTCTCTAAATGCAATAGAGAGAATTCTCCCAGTAAGGCAAAATCTATAATGCTCCCTAGGTTCTTACCACCTAAAGTGGAAATGAACTACCTGAAGCGGAAATCCCGGAAATTAAGCAATTTTAAAAATTCTCCCTAAATGCAATAGAGAGAATTCTCCTAATATTCGCGAAACGGGAACGTTCCCAATAGTTTTATTATAATTTTTGTTTTCCATGAATTTATGAAATTCTTTTTGATTTTATCCATTCCAAAAAATTCTCGCTCTTTCTCTCTCTTCCTTTGTATCCTGCGTACTGTTCCTCCTTTTTTGGTCCTATCTTTTTTTTTATCTGGTTATGCCAGTTTTATTTATTGTTTTTCTATTTTTGTTTACCCGAACCCCATTTGTATGTGTATAGGTGATTATCGATCCAAAAAAAATATCCGAGATTCCTTAGGCGGCTTTCACACGGAACGCACGATACGCGAGATTCTAGCAGAAAGCACCAGTGACGAGCGAGCTTTCTGCACGAGTCCAATTTTAAATTGATCGTCGCACATACAAAGCTTCCTCGTCACTGGTGCTTTTTGGGGAAAACTCGTGTATCGTGCGTGCCGTGTGAAAGCCTCCTTAGCGCGGGGTATATTGAACGTATCGTTACAATGGGTGCGTTCCTAAAAGTATCGTGATTCCTTGACGTATTCATTGCCCCTTCTTCGATTCGTGATTTCTCCGGTGAACGACACGATTCCCTTGCCGGCATGAATATATACTTCACACAAACATACGCCAATTATTAAGGGATATTTACACTTTTAAAAACAACTTCCGAACGAAATGACGAAGGAGGAGAGACTTCTTTCCGATCACTGTAGACACTTTGACGCCAACAAAGAGTTGCTTACGAATGGAGTGACAGAACTTGTCAAGAGCGAGCTGTCAAAACTATAGGAATCGTCGAAGAGGTAATCGGATCTTAAATTCGTGATACTTTTGCCCTTCACAAAGATTCTGGTATCGGTGTCTGAAATCGTAGCGTTTCCGCAAAGTATCCATGAAACCGTGTCGACACGGTGCCGACACGGTCCAAAATAGAAATGCAGCCAATATCTGCAACAGTTCTTTGGAGGGAATTGATTTAAAATAAAATAGAAGTTTGCACGATATTCCTCTCGAACATCCAATGCACCACTAGTCCATAGTATGATCCGCTAATTTTGCGAATCGGATCGGACCTGATCGGGACTTTATATCTTTCACCAGTGACTTGAAAAAAAAATGCCTACTTCCAGCAAGATCGGTCGGGCATACGAGGGTAAGGCGAAAAGTTCTCGGCCTGACACAGAAATACCGCTACAATCAGCCGAAATTTATGTCTCCCGTCTGGGTGCACGTGTCATTAGTTCGTATGACAAGTTTCAACTTGTTCTCTCAAGTAAAATAGTTTCTTTACACGCATTTTTGCAGCAGACGTCTTACGTGCTTTTCGGTAAAATGGAGAAGCTTGAATGTCGTGCGGTCATAAAATTATTCGTTTTGGATGGATTAACTGCTAAGGAAATTCATCCAAAGTTAACAAAAGTTTACGGGGACTCTGCTCGTTCGATGTGAACCGTTAGAAAATGGGCAGCTGAATTTAAACGTGGTCGCACGTCCTTCGAAGACAACTCACGTGAAGGACGGCCAAAAACCGCAACCACGCCGGAAACGATCGAAAAAGTGTGTGGTATCGTGTTGGAATGAAAGTGAGTGATATTGAGTGCATTCACGACACTCGTTTGATTCGGAGCGCTCCGTAGCGCTACTACCCCTCCCGCTCGTGATTGCAATCGCTCCTTTCATCCGCTCCGGAGCGGATACTTCCCCTTCGTAGCAGAAATTTTTTACGCTCTCTGGGGCATAGATCCGCTACATTTGACAATTCACAGCTGATATGTGAGTTGTGACATTAGTGACATTTGTTTGTGTACAAAACGAGTAGAATCCGCGTCTAGATTCGTGTCGTGCAAAAGCTGATTAAATCCCTTCGTGCAAATTTGTTAGTGAATTGTTTCATAGTTAAGTGATTGTGCTGCGAATCAGCGCACACGTCTGTAACTGGATGTTTTTTGGTGAATGGCTCAAGTGGTTCAGAACCGACTGTGTTTGGAGTCTCACTCAGATATTTGATATGTAGCGGTTCAATGCCGAAAGAAATCTTGTGACAGGTAGCGTCTCCTCAAATGTGTAGTGGAGGGGGTGTAGCGTTTCGTAGCGGAAAATTTTTCCCTGAATGCAGCCATGCTGCGGCTGTGGGGATATCGGAACAAAGGGTGCGAAACAGAGATGCGAAAGCTCTGCGCGCAAGATGGGTGCCGCATTTGCTGGATGCCGATCAAAAGCAAATGCGCAAATGATTTTCGCAGCAATCTTTGCATCGATTCAATCGGGATCCGACCGATTTTGTGCGGCGATTTGTCACCACGGGGATGAGACCACTACACGCCAGAAACGAAACGGCAGTCGAAGGAGTGGGAGTGGAAGCCGGTGGTACAGCGCCAAAGAAAGCGAAGTCTGGAAAGGTCATGACCAGCGTGTTTTAGGATGCGAAAGGGATCCTGTTAATTGATTACCTTGAAAAAGGCAAATATTACTCCAGACTTCTTGACCAGCTGGATGTCAAAATTCGCGAGAAGGGGCCTGGCTTGAAGAAAAAGAAAACAGTCATCTTTCACCAGGACAACGCACCTGTACACAAGTGTGCGTTGACGATGGGAAAATTGCGGGATTTGGAGTACGATTTTATCAACCATTTCCCCATGTTCTCCTGATTTGGCACCCTCACACTTTCATCTGTTCGGAAACTTGACGAAATTTATTTCTGGGAAGCGCTTTGCATCCAACGGAGAAGTTGAGAGGGCCGTAGATGAAAATTTTCACAGCCTTCCAGACTCTCACCTGCGGCAAGGAATAAGAAAATACTGGATCAAGTGTGCAGAAACGCTGGACCAAGTGTGTTGAAGTCAAGGGAGATTATGTTTAATAAAATCATTTTTTAACTGAAAATCGCAGTCTTTCATTGTCAGGTCATCTTACCCTGGTATGATATTACGCCCGAGCCGCATACCACTGCCCCTCTTTTATCTCCGCTACTACAGTAGTTTGGGAGGCGATGAAAGACGTCATCATCATCATCGTGGCGCGACAGCCCGACGTCGGGCCTTGGCCTCCTGCGAAGAAAGACGTAGCCAGGACGAAGACATCATCTGTCAGTCATCTGTGTAAATCAACTGTCGTCGAGTCAACCATTTGCCAATTGACTGTGGGGTGTAATAACGCATGTGTCGTTTTTTCCTGAACCAGTATTTTGGTAAATAGTAGTCCGTAGAAGAGGGGGGTGGGGGGATGCAAATATTGTTCATGACTGTATCATGACTGAAACGTGTGTCAGTCAATTGTCCATTGGCGCCGACTTGTTCACTTACAATGAGTGCGTTCAGAAGGTGGCAAAAGAGGAGAAATCGCTCGCGAGCAGCTCCGGAGCTGCTCGGTTTGGAGTCTGCACCTGCTGAACGCTACTTCACCAGCTGACAAATCGACCAGCTGAAAGCTGACGATGACAATTTTAGAAGTCAAGTGCCGAAAAGTGGAAAATACATGAATCCCACGCTGTCCATGATGGAAATCCCAAAAAAACTACTTTTTCTGGGATCCTAGTGATTCAGATAGTACAATGGGTGCTATTTTAAATCGGCCACTACATTCATTCTTGCCGTCCACAACGTCAATCAACATCTCAACATGTACACACAAGATCCCCGCAAGCGCGCCGCCCGCGCAGATCCACAAGCAACAGCCATGCACAATGACCACTTCACTCAAACGACATGCACAACCAGAATAGAAAAATTTTCAATGGGCTTGTTTCCTCTTCTGACCCCCGAGTAGAAAAACAGACATTTCGTGTGACGGGCAGATTTTTAGGATGACCCCCAGCTATAAGACATATCCATGTCAAAACGAGAGAACAAAACAGAAACGGCGAAAACACCAAGAAAACACAACAAACCCAATTTGACAACTGTCAAAAGTCGAAACTCGCAACATGAGCGTGAGGTTGAAAAGAAGAAGAAGAACCTGAGCACTGAGCACTGATCAGTGAGCAGAAATATTTCTTGCACGGTGAAATTTGATCATGCTCACCCGAGCAGAAGTTGCTCGGTCACTTCTGAACCCGCTCGTTCTGAACATGTTCGCTGAGCGGAAGTTGCTCAGTTCCTTCTGAACGCACAAAATGTCTACAGGACGGAGGTTATGCATCATTCATCCATCATCCAAAGCAGCTGATGGGGTTGAGCGGAGCCCAGGAATGAATGAATGGAAAGGTTCAGCTACTAACCCTGTTGGGTGGGCACTGCGACCATGACAGATCTATTGTGCCGTAGCTTTTATTTATTAATGTAGCAAAAAACTTTCCACCACTCGTACGAAGACCAGTATGTCTCTTGCAGGAGTTTGTCTGATAAGGGAAGGGTCCGTGGCGATTAGCCACACGAATGCATACCTAGCCCGCGCAACCGCGGCACATTTGCACAAAATGTGACCTGTAGTCTCAACCGTCTTTCACACAGACACAGACATTCCGTCTCGTTAGACAAACCCATCTTGTTTAGATGGTATCTCACTCAATGTTGACCCGAGAGGTAGCCTAGCCTAGTAACCTCAGGTCGACCCTAATCATGTGGGTAATATCATCATACTTGAAGGGTCTCATAAGCTCCTTAGATTGCCGAAGTCCTGGAAAATTTTCCCAATAGAGCTGTCGTAAACTATCGGACGAATCCTTGATGATTGACCTTGCTGGAGCCAAGCTTTTAGACCACAATAGGGTTCCGGTCCGAGAAAGTGTTTGATGATGAACCCTGCCTGGCAAGTTCATCCGCTACTTCGTTACTCTTATTATCAGAATGACCTGGCACCCAATACAGAACGATTTGGTTGTCGGTCGCCAGGCACTCGAGGAGTTCACGACACTCTTTCACTAATCTAGAAGAGAACTTATGCGAAGAGAGAGCCTAATGGCCGCCTGGCTATCTGAGCATATAGCAATAAGTGCGCCACGAGGTCTCTTCTCTAAGATAACCCTGGCGCGGACCTCAATGACATGCATCTCGGCTTGAAAAACTCTGCGCCAGGTGCCCATGGCGATTGAAATCCTGCTCTTGGGTCCAAAGATGCCATCACCTACTCCTTGTTCAGTTTTAGATCCATCAGTGTACCACATGATAGACTTAGGGTCCAGGCAGGGACTGCCATTTTCCCATTCCGTTCGGTCTGGGATGAGAGTTAAGAATTTATTGCCGAAGCATAACTTCGTAGTCAAATAATCTCATATCAGGCAGATCTACTGCAAGCCAGATGTACATACCTTAAGAGCATCGAGCGCTGTTTTTTCCTTAATCAAGTTTTGCAGCAGGGTAAACCAATGAGCGCCTCTAGAGCAGGCGTAGGGCAAGTATGCATGGCCCCAGTTATTCGTAGACAGACAAGGCGTTGTAATTTTTAGAGTTTTAGAATGGCTGAGCTTTGTTGCGCCTTATGCCACCATACCAACGCAGCATATGTGACCGTGGGCCGCACCAACGAGCGGAGCCCATATTGGGCGCCGAATATTTTCGGGGCTTTTTCGACTATTTTTTTTTTGCTATAAAGTGTCACTGACGTGTGTGACTAACGGTATCGGGCTCGCATAGTAGACTTCCCGTTTCAGGTTTATGAACTAGATAAAATCACACTGATGCCCCACGTTGGGCGCCGAATATTTTCGGGGCTTTTCCCCACCATTTTCGGACTATTTTTGCTATCAAATGGCAATGACGTGAAAAAAAGAAAGAAATCTTAAGGTTCATCTTAAGGAAGCTTATACTAGAGTTCGTCTTAACCCCTTGTGGGGCTTAGCGTTGGGGTTAGGACAATTTGTTAGTATTGACTTTTTGCTGCGTATTGAGAGTGTTCTTTTTTTTTTGTTTTCAATCATATTTTTTCTTTATCATTTTTTTAATCAGTCTTTAATCATTTTGAATCAGATGTGTATAGCATTCCCCCGTTAGTGCATAGGATTTGTTTAAGTACCAAGTTGATTGGTTTGTGCGTTTAATTTGATTTTCGTGTGTTGTTTAATTTTTTTCCCGTTTTATTTAACTTTGTTTTTGTTTTTATACTTTTGCCCTCCGGTTTTATTATTTTCATGGTTGCTGTTGTTGTTTTTCTTTTGTGTCATTTTCTATATATATTTTATATTGAATGAAGTGTCGGCGAGAAACGCTCTTTTTTGTTTTTAATAAATTAATTAATTTGTACAAAAGAAAAATTCAATAAATAAATGAAAAAAAACGAAGTATTAAATTGGCTTCCAACAAATTAAACAGTAGACATAATCTACATTAGAACGAGAAAAGTGCAGAAAAAAAATAAATGAAAAGATACATTATTAAATGAAAACAAAAAAATTAATATATATTTAAAGAAAAATTATTTTAATTTTATTCTAAAAAAAAAAATACAAAAATATCGAACGACTGACTTTTGAAAACGATTAAACTATTTTTTTTTTTTTAAATATATACAGGCTGTCCCGCTTCAGATGGTAAATACCTAAATGGTAGATACTTCACCGTTCATTTGTGTAAAATTAACACCAAAAATGGATACTCTGTCTATTACCGTTACAAATTTATAACATTTTTTTTTCCGCTTGACAAAATTCGCTGCCACTCTCTCACAATCAATCGCTTAACTCGAGGTTTTAACCTCATTTTCTGAAATTACATAAAATTTCGGATAAAACAACTTTTCCGCCATTGCGAAATTTACCGTTAGTTCAAAGATAGAACCACAGTTCTATCAAACTTTAAAGAATTTTCAAAATCAAAATTTTTTTGTTTTTTTTTTTTTTGAATATTCAAGCGATCATTTTTATAACGGTACTTTGTGGACTGACAATTTTGCCCCAATGTATGTTGGCTTTCCAACGGTATACGAGTATTTCTTTAATATTATTTGGATTTGAATACTTTCGAATAATCTACAATAATATATACAGGGTGGCGCAACACTACCGTTATGGTTTGAATGTTTAATAACTTTTTTATTTAATGGTTAATTATTATAATTTTTTTTTTGTTATACAGTATATTAATGGGGAATAATTTTGGCTTAAGTATGAAAAATTATTTCCCGCAAGTGGTGGCCATTTTCGGCTTCGCACATTCGTGCTCTTTCCAGTACATTTTCCATAACTTTTTGTAAAATTTCGGGTGTTATGGCTCGAATTTCATTGCGAATGTTTTGTTTTAGCTCTGGCTGGCTTATTTACGTATACCCTTTCTTTCAAATAACCCCAAAGAAAACAGTCTGGCGCTGTTAAATCCGGTGAACGTGGGGGCCAATTGAAATGGCTTCTGCGCGAAATAATGCGTTCGCCAAAGAGGTCCCGTAACAGAGCCATTGTATCCCTTGCAGTGTGGGCTGTTGGAACCACAACTGTGGATGGTTTTCTACAGCTGGTCTCAAAAAATTGTCCAGCATCGTTCGATATTCAGCACCATTAACCGTAACTGCGGCGCCATGTGCATTTTCAAAGAAATATGGACCAATGATCCTTTCAGACGATACGCCGCACCAAACAGTACACTTAAGTGGGTGTAATTGTTGCTGATGAACTGTTCTTGGATTTTCCGTAGCCCATATCCTGCAATTTTGCTTGTTTACGAAACCATTCAATTGGCAATGGGCTTCATCGCTCATTATCAAATTGTGAATGAAATAGCGATTTTCTTCTGCTTTTTGTCGGAACGAAATGGCATAATCAAGCCGTTGTTGGTAGTCTATCGGCTTCAATTCTTCCACAAGCTGAACCTTATACGGGAACATGTGCAATGTAGCCAAAATCCTCTGAATGGACCTCCGCGATAGCCCCAGTTGTGCCGAACGTCTTCTTGTCGATGTTTCTCCACTGTCCGGCACACTATCCACAACACGTTGGATATTTTCTTCCGTGTGGGCCGTACGAGGTCTTCCGGTACATGGAATGTGTCCTACTGTACCATATTGTTGAAAATTTGCAACCAGGCGGTTTATTGTTGGTGCTGAAGGTCCAGTACGCACATTAAAAAAACGACGATAAGCACGCTGCGTCAAAACAATTGACCGTTGATTTTCAAAATAAAATTCAACAATTTTTGATCGCTGCTGTGTCGTGTACTGTTCCATTTCAAATTTCCGAAGTTTTCTTCACAAAATTCTGAAATAAAAATAAAAAATAAAAATTAAATTAAAAAGTTATTAAGCATTTGAACCATAACGGTAGTTTTGCGCCACCCTGTACAATAAAAGTGAAGATTATTTTTGTACATGTTTGTCGTGCAAAAAACTTTTAAACCACTGGGGTAATTTTCGCCAAATTTTGCAGAAGTATGTTTGGCGAGCTGAAATATTAGATAGTTAGGTTAGGCTCTTGACCTCACACAGTAAAGCCCCATTTAACCGAACCCAAGAGTGCGGCATCATTTTGCATAAGGAAATTTTTCATAAGTACTTTCACCCCTCCCGCCGGGGTGAATGACCGAAATGAAATTAGTGTCAGTGCTGTGAGTGGAGTGAACCCTAGGTGAAAGAGCGAGCGCAGTATTTAAGTATTTATCATCTGAAGCAATGTGTATAAAGGATAAACAAAAAGGAGACAATTGAAAAAAAATGCGGTTGTGCAAGGAAATATTCTAAAAACAAAAGTGTAAAAATATTCCTCGGAATATTTCACATTTGATTTATATATACCTATTTAGATAAACTCGTATATATAATATATATCAAATGTGTGTTCGTGTAGATCAATAGACTAGACTATACATATATATATGTGTATACGTATTTTCCTAATTTCAGCACGACGGCAAGAAATTATCAAAATTACGGAGCAGCTTATTGAAGCAATCAATAGTGGAGATTTTGATGCATACACGTGAGTATATTTTGTTTCTATTTATTGGACTAAGAGTAATTAAAAATGAAACCGGAATATAGAGGGCTACGCCCGCAATCCGAGGGTTTTGTAGCAAGCGCTTATTTTGGTATATAAATATCGGCTCCTTGCTCTTCTTGATATCACTCAGATGGATAGAAAAAACGTAATTAAAATGTCTTACCCACTTACATTTTACATGCTAATTCATATTAAAAAATAAATAACTGGCGCAACAGTCCAATTTGAACCACGGCCTCGAGATGAGTTAGCATCATCTCATTTTCTAGATCGTGACGGTTTTTGTGCAGAGGTATGTGATCAGCAACACGCTCAACCGAGTTATTTACCCCATAATGGGTACTCATTTAACAGCTGAGTGGGCTCATAGTCCGACACGTAAATCCCCGGAATCGAACCGGGGCCCAGTGCGTTGAAGGCGAACGTGCTAACCGTTGCGCCATCCGGACTACTAATTCATATTAGCTTAGAACAAATTATCGCTTAAGGTGTTGGTTATCGTTGGCCATCAGTACTTTTGACCTCGAACGTGTTTAAGGCGTGCAAGGGTGTGCTAACTGTAACTATACAAATAAACTATTATTGACCTATTCTGAGAAGATATACAAATCCCACTATTTTCCATTTTATATGTTTTTCGAAACCCACTTCCTGTAAGTTTTCATAATTCTAAGTATAACGGTCTCAAAATACAGGCACGGGGGGGTCAAATTACGAACTAATATTTTCTCCTCCCCCACTGTTCCCCTTTCTATAAATTTCGAAAAAATGCGAAAAAATGGAATGTACTCATCATTACCTTTCTCACGACACCTCATTTGCTTATATCAGTCGATAAAAAAATTTGATCTTAATTTCGCCTCTATGTGGACCCCCCCCCCCCCCCCCCCCCCCTTCCTTCTACCCGGTAAAGTTGGCCAATTAAGACACAGCGCCCCCAACCAATCTTTACCCTTTAAAAAAATGATTAATTAAATAACTGCAATTCGCACTACGAAAAACAACATGAAAGTAGTACTCACACCTATGAGGCCGGTAGGTGTATTTTGTGTGTGGATAGTGTCAAAATGCCGAACTTTAAATGAATGTACTTTTATTAAATATTATGTGATTATAATGAAACTTAGAGATATTATTGCCTATGATGTTGGTTATCATTGGCCATCAATATTTTTGACCTCGGCTACGCGTAAGGGGTGCAGGGTTGTGCTAACTGAAACTATTGAAATGTACTATTATTAACCTTTTCTGATGAAATTTCAAAATTCTAGAAATCTAGGTTTTCTACACTAGTAAAATGGCGCTTTTCTGTAAATTTTCATATTTCTAAGTATAACGGTCTCGAAATGCAAGGGGGGGGGGGGGGACAAACTCGGATGACATATTTTCCCCTCTCCCTCTTTTCCCGTTTCTTCAAATTTGAAAAAAATTTCAAAAATGGAATGTACTCGACGGTACCTTTCTTATGATACCCCACTTGCCTGTACCAAACAAAAAAAAAATTTCGACCTTCATTTCCCCTCTATGGGGACCTCCCCTTAAAGTTGACCTATTACGACGATTCGCTTTCTCCGGCGAATTATAGTAATTCTACACATTCCTACAAAATTTCATGAATGTAGCTTCAGCCGTTCCTGAGATATTCCATGGACAGACGGACAGACAGACATTTGACCGATTTCATAAGGGTTTTGTTTTACTACAAAACCCTAAAAATGAAATTTTTGCGCGCGACCAAAGCGACTCCATTTTACAATGAAACCGGAATATAGAGGGCTACGCCCGCAATCCGAGGGTTTTGTAGTAAGAGCTTATTTTGGTATATAAATATCGGATCCTTGCTCTTTTTGATACCACTCAGGATAAAAAAAAAAAACATAATTAAAATGTCTTACTCGCTTACATTTTACATGCCAATTCATATTACGTGATTGTAACGAAATTCACAACATATTATTGCCTAAGGTGTTGGTTATCGTTGGCCATCAGTACTTTTGACCTCAAACTGTTTAAGGGATGCAGGGATGTGCTAACTGTAACTATAGAAATGTACTATTATTAACCTTTTTTGATGAGATATCAAAATTCTACGATTTTTAGTTTTCTATGCTAGTGAAATACCACCTTCCTGCAAATTTTCATATTTCTAAGTATAAGGGTCTCGAAATGCAAGGGGGGGGGGGGGGGGGGTGGGACAAACTCGGATCACATATTTTCCCCTCTACCTCTTTTCCCCTTTTTTCAAATTTGATGAAAATACCAAAAATGGAATGTACTCGGTGTTACTTTTCTCATGATACCCCACTTGCCTATACCAGGTGAACAAAAAAATGTGACCTTCATTTCCCCTATATGGGGACCTCCCCTTAAAGTCAGCCTATTACAACGAATCGCTTTCTACGGCGAATTATCATAATTCTACATATTCCCACAAAACTTCATATATGTAGCTTCAGCGGTTCATGAGATATTTCATGGACAGACAGACGGACGCATGACCGATTTCATAACGGTTTTGTTTTTACTACAAAACCCTAAAAAATGAAATTTTTGCTCGCGACCAAGGCAAAGTCACTCGTCGCGACTCCATTTTAACAAAAACGACTATAAGTCGGAAAATCGGGTAGCTAGAGGGTCGAATTTTTTTCGGCTTTCACGTATTCCAGCAGCGCTATAACTGTGAGTCACAGTCAAAATGAAACCATCTTATGTTAGAGAAAAAAAGTTGCTTAAAAAATGACTGAAAAACCATTCAGATTAAAATTATACTTATGTTAATTTATTGTCTGAAACATGTAAGTCTCTTATTTCAGTGTGTTTTGTAACTATTTTTTATTCTTAGTACACAAAAAATTATATAAACTTCAAAAGTTCTCAAAAGTACACCTCACAGTCAAATGAACCACTTAAATGCAAGTAAATAGCATATACAGGGTGCCTCGCTTCAGATGGTAAATACTTTAATGGTGGGGAGTACCGTTGATTTGTGGAAAATTGACACCAAAGTGGACATGGACACTCTCCCAATCACTAAATCCGAGATTTGACCTCACTTTCTGAAACTACATAAAATTTCATATTAAACATATAAAATTTTCCCTGTTCAAAATTCACCGTTACTACGAAGCACAGAGAATAACTATGGAGGAGCAATCCGCATATACTCAACACTAAACTACTTGAAGCAATTCCAGTCGTAAAAAGTAGAGAGAGAGACACACGCTCTCCACTGCGCAACACCCGCGCAGTCTATATAAAAGCACAGGAAGCACATGAAATGTCATCCCCTCCCATACTTCTCCTTTGTGAACAATAACATTCCATTTTCTCTGCCGCAGAACACCCGCCCGGTCCATATAGAAGCAAATGAGATGTCAAATTTCCATCCCCCCTTCCTACTTCCTCACTTGTGCCGAATTACTTCATTTCTCTCGCTCTTTTTCATTTCCTCTGATTCTCTCTCTTCAAAGTCTGTGACCTAAACCATGTTCAACACCCAAAATATGGGGATTTTCTTCCCTTATTTTTGGACTGCATCATTCTGGGTGTTGTATATGGTTTAGGTTTAGGCTTTTGATAAATAAGCTCCTGTTAACTAACAGACAGTTTAACAGGACATTAAAAAAACGGGCCTTAGTCTGTATAACACAAATACTTTACTTAATCCTTAATGTTTATGTATACAAATATGTTAAATATTATAAACATACTTTTGCACCAAAGCCCATTTTGTTTGTGTCTTTATACTATTCAAATTAAACTGCTAACAAAGTATATTACCTACGGAATACAAATATATTTTGACCGGTTGAATAAAGAATTTGAATAAAAATTACAATATTTTAATTTAAGGGTATAGCAAACGCATCCGGGTTATATGTAATCATTCTATTGTAGGCTGGCTCAATGGATAATACGGTTTGGATTATATTCGTATTATGGTAGGAAAGGTACCCGGCAGTGAGTAATAAATGAAATTGGAAAGTCGTGGGTTTCGCCCGCAATTCGAGGGTTTTGTAGTGTGCGATGAAAATATAAAATGAAACCGGAATATAGAGGGCTACGCCCGCAATTCGAGGGTTTTGTAGCAAGCGCTTATTTTGGCATGTAAATACTGGCTCCCTGTTCTTCTTGGTACCCCTCAGCTGAATAAAAACACCATAATTAAATGTTTTACCCATGATATAGTATCTTAGATGCCAATTCACAAAAAGACTGCATCTGTCACCTCTCAAAGTAATAGTTTTAATACGAGAAGCTGTAGATAGATATGTATGTATACGAGATAAACTGTCCCACTCTTCGAGATGCTTAACCATTCATATTAAGACGACATTGCAAATTGCAAACTTGTGTAACGGCTTCGAAATTCAGGGCGGCTGGGACAAATTACAGTCTAATATTTTTTCCTCCTCCACTGTTCCCCTTTCTACAAATCTCAAGAAAATGCCAAAAATGGAATGTACTCAACATTACCTTTCTCACGACACCCCACTTGGCTATACCAGTGGATAAAAAAAATTTACCTTAATTTCGCCTCTATGTGGACCCCCCCCCCCCCCCCCCCCCTCTTAAAGTTGGCCAATTACAACACAACGCTATCTCCAGCAAATTATAGCATTTCTACACATTCTCGCCGAATTATGTGCGCAGCTTCAGCCGTTCGTAAGATATTTTATGAACAGACGGACAGACAGGTATTTGACCGATTTTGTAAGATTTAAGACACAAAACCCTAAAAAAATTAATTGTGTGAATAGTTATTGTTAGGATCACCAATCACCAATCTTCACCCTTCCAAAGTTGGTTCATTAAATAACTGCAATTCGCACTACGAAAAACAACATGTAAGTAGTACACGCATATCTATGCGTGAGGCCGGTAGGTGTATTTTTTGTATGGATAGTGTCAAAATGCATAACTTTAAGTCAATGTACTATTATTAAATATCATGTCATTGTAATAAAACTTAGAGGTATTATTGCCTATGATGTTGGTTATCATCAGCCATCAATATTTTTGACCTAGGGTGTGCTTGAGGGGTGCAGGGGTGTGCTAACTGCAACTATAGAAATGTACTATTATTAACCTTTTTGGATGAGATTTAAAAATTCTATTATTTTCGGTTTTCTATGCTAGTGAAATGCCGCTTTTCTGTAAATTTTCATATGTCTAGCTATAACGGTCTCGAAATGCAAGGGGGGGGGGGACAAACTCGGACCACATATTTTCCCCTCTCCCTCTTTTCCCCTTTCTTCAAATTTGAAAAAAATTCCAGAAATGGAATATACTCAACGGTACCTTTCTTACGATACCCCACTTGCCTATACCAAACGAAAAAAAAATTTCGACCTTCATTTCCCCTCTATGGCGACCCCCCCTTAATGTTGACCTATTACGACGCATCGCTTTCTCCAGAGAATTATAGTATTTCTACATATTTCCACCAAATTTCATGCATGTAGCTTCAGCGGTTCGTGTGATATTTCATGGACAGACGGACAGACAGACGGACAGACGGACGCATGACCGATTTCATAAGGGTTTTGTTTTTATACAAAACCCTAATGAACTATCCTACCCTTGGAGATGCTTAACTATTAATGTCAAGGTGACATTGCAAATTGCATTCTTGCGTAAAAATATAAATTGTGTGAATAATTATAGGAAGTAGTGTGCGCTAGTTAGTTGATTTTGAGAATGGGCAACATGGGTTTGGACAAAGTCTGATCACATATTTTCTCCTCTCCCTCTTTTCTCCTTTCTTCAAATTTGAAGAAAATGCCAGAAATGAAATGCACTCGATGGTACTTTTCTTACGAAACCCCACTTGCCTATACCCAGCAAAAAAAAAAAGTTTGACCTGATACTTGATACTTTTACAAATTTTCACCAAATTTCATGCATGTAGCTTCAGCGGTTCGTGAGATATTTCATGGACAGACAGACGGACGGACGGACGGACGTTTGACGAATTTCATAAGAGTTTTGTTTTTACAAAATAAGTTTTGACCCATTAATTTTTTTTTTTAAATTCTTCTTTTAAATGGCTAAATTCGTTTTATTTTAGCCTAAAAATTCAAATATCTCAGTAACCGCTGAAAATCGATAGAGCATTCGTGGTTTTCTTTTGTTGCATTTTGACTCAATTATAAGGTGTTACAAGGAATACGTCGAGTTAATAGTAACCTTGTATACAGGGCCGTGCGAAGGGAGGGGCGAAGGGGGCGACCGCCCCGGGCGCCATTAGCAGGGGGGGGCGCCAAAAACGAGTTTGACATTTGGAAATTTCCAAAGCGCATTTCAAAAAAGGACCTTGCTCAAATTGATACAATGACCGCGAGATTGACATCCAATGCGTCGTTATAAAACCCTTTTTGAAATCCTCATGCATCTCATACCTTTTCTTCTTGGAGAAAATGTGTGCGAAATTTTATACAAACATTTTAAGGCTCCTTAAAAAAGTACAGCTGACATCTATTTAATTTTGAACCAGGGCCTCGAAATGAGTTAGCATCATCTCATTTACTAGATCGTGATAGTGTGGTTTTGTCTTTATGTAGAGGATTGTGATCAGCAACACCATCAATCGAGTTATTAACAATTAACAGCTGAGTGAGCTCATAATCAGACATGTAGATCCCCTTTTATCGAAAGAAAACTACTTCCTTCAGTAAGATTTGAACCAGCGCCCGTGCATAGAAGGCGAGCGTGCCAACTGTTGCCATCCGGACAACATGGCTTCTTGCAGTGTAAAATATTGCATATACTCTACTGATCATGTATGCGCAAAAACCTGGTACACAGCCCACCGTCAAATGGAAAGTGCCGCGAAATCTCTTACAAAATACACACCAAATGTTTGACAGGTCAACCGGTTTGTAATTTTTGAATGGATTCACGGATTTTCATTCCACGGCAATCTGTGTACTAGGCTTTAAAATAATTATTTTTCGTCGCATCTGGGGCTCATGTGGAGGGTGTCCGCGCCGCCACGTGATATTTCAGGTAATTTCCAGCAAAAAGTATTCGGAACATTTTCTCGTATTCTTAGTAGTCCGGATGGCGCAACGGTTAGCACGTTCGCCTTCTACGCACTTTACCCCGGTTCGATTCCTACTGAATGCGGTAGTTTTCGATAAAAAAGGGGGTTTACGTGTCGGACTATGAGCCCACTCAGCTGTTAAATGGAGTACCCATTTATGGGGTAAATAACTCGGTTGAGCGTGTTGCTGATCACACATCTCTGCACAAGACCGTCACGATCTAGAAAATGAGATGATGCTAACTCATCTCGAGGCCATGGTTCAATTTGGACTGTTGCGCCAGTTATTTTTTTGCTCGTATTCTTAACCCTTTACCTGAGAGAGGCATTTAAATTTTTTTATGAAAATTGCCCACCTCACATTACTAAAAACACACTATCTGGAAAACTACGCTAGATAAAACGTTCAAATAAAACTTCAATCACAGTCAATACGGTGTTCAATACACAATTTATTTATAACTAGTGCTTTACTCTTATTTTCAAAATTTATCCCATAAAAATCAGAGGAATTGTTTGTTGATTGTACCTCTATAAAATGCATATTTATTTATTGTTTAAAATCTTGTCCTTTTATAACTTTTTCTTGAATTTTCGTATATGTATATAAAAGGCAGAGCAGGTTAAGACCATACAATTACACTAACAATCTGATGATCTGAGTTGCTCTGGATAGAAGGTTAGTGCAGGAATTCTACTCTGTTATGTAGTTCTGCGTTTTAGAATGCAGGCGCAGGTGTCGAAGTTTTCCGTCAATAAAATGCTGATTTTGTTAAATAAATTATATGGAATAGTGAACATACAAAATAACGATTCCGCTGCCCTTAAAGTCATTAGATTGGGAGATATTAAGTTTCCTCTTGAAATTTGAGTTGACGTGTGAATGCTAACTAAACCAAGACATACACTCAGTAACAAAAAATGAAACCGGAATATAGAGGGCTGCGCCCGCAATCCGAGGGTTTTGTAGCAAGCACTTATATTTGTACGCACGTATCGGCTCCTTGCTTTTCTTGGTACCACTTAGATGGATAAAAAAAAACATAATAAAAATGTCTGACCCTTCATATAGTATCTTACATGCCCATTCATATTAAGTGATTGTAATGAAACTTAAAACATATTATTGCCTATGATGTTGGTTATCCTTGGCCATCAGTACTTTTTATCTCGGACGTGTTTAAGGGATGCAGGGGTGCGCTAACTGTAACTATGGAAGTAAACTATTATTAACCTATTTTGAGGAGATATACACAAATTCCATTATTTCCCGTTTTATATGCTATTCGGAACCCACGTTCCTGAAAGATGAGACACGTGGATCACGTTTAGCGCTTCCCTCCGGCATGTTTGCATGGGGCGACCGGTAGCGCAGTGTGTTGAGGCATCAGTCTCATGTTTGACTACCGCCGTTTCGGGTTCGAATCCCGTCCACGACGACGTTCGTGGCCATGGATGTGCAGGAGGTGCATGCTGGCAACTGCATTCTCTGAAACCAATTTATGCCAACGAAACGTCAACTGGGCCACATGGAACAGTTGACGCGCTATGCAACACAAGGGGTTAGGGCAATTGAGTAGGTGGCAGAGGTTTGGTTGACATTGCTAATTTACACCATCAGCAAGGCGGCTCACTTCGCACTTACTCGTATTTCAGAGGCAAAACAGCATCGAGTCCTCTGCATGATGCTGTCTGCAAGGCGGATAATGGTTTGACTCTACTCAACTTAAAGGATCAGTCATTTGCTCCTTTGAGTCTGGTAATAACAGACCAAGAGAAGATCGACAGACGGCATGGTAAACACATGAGTTGCCTTTGGCAACCATTCACCTGTCGAACAGGTGGCTTCGTGCTGGGTATCTTTTTGCCGAAACCGAAGGATCAATGGTTTATTCTCTTTTATTCAAATTTAAAGAAAATGCCAAAAGTGGAATGTACTCGACGTTACCTTTCTCATGATACACCACTTGCCAATACCAGACGATAAACAATTTTTTGATATTCATCTATGGGACTTCTAAATATCAAAAATACACCTCACAGTCAAAATGAACCACTTAAATAAAAGTATAAAGCATATACAGGGTACCCCGCTTCAGATGGTAAATACTTTCATGATGGATAGTATTGTTGATTTGTGAAAAATTGACACCAAAGTGGACACTCTGTTTTTAACCGTTACAGAGTTATAGCTTTTTTTTGTAAATTGTGTCACAAAAAGCTTTACTTTCCGCCCAAAATCAAAATTTGCCACTCACCCAATCATTTAATCCGAGATTTGACCTCAATTTCTGAAACTAAAATACAAAAATTTCATATAAAACATATAAAATTTCCCGGTTTCAAAATTCACCGTTACTTCCAAGATACAACTGTTCAAACGTTCAAAATCGATTTTTCACCGAAAATTCGAATAATACTGTTACAATGGTACTTTGAATTGACAAACCTGCAAATCTGACAAAAGTTGCCCCAATGTGTTGGCTTTCCAACGGGATATTTTTTTTTTGATACGTTTGAATTTGAAATAACACGCATTGAAGGAAGAAAACTGCCGTTAGTGAAAAGAATTTATCGGATTCCGATGTAAAATCGTTTGTCGGTTCCGAGAAAAGAGCATTTGTGCGATAAATTAGCATCCAAAGTTCTGCTTACGAGCTGTCAAACGGTCGTCTCCCGTTTGTAGAGCTTCTCGGTAGACGGCGCATGGTTTGGATCTATGCCATGGAGACTTTATTATGCTAAAATTTGATAACTAATTTATCACATTAATACTCTTTTCTCGGAACCGACAAACGAAAAACGTGACCGACAAACGATTTTACAAGGTGATCGAGACAAACGCTCTGACACATTTATTTATTATGGAAAATATTTACAAAAATTTACAGTTTTCCTAGGTAATTCCCCTCACTAGTTACACATTTTTGCCACCTCTCCGGAAGTTTTTTGATGCCGGTGTCGAAGAATTCCTTGGGCAACTTGGACAGCCATGTGCGCACGAACTCCTCTACCTCGTCGTCGGTGTTGAATCTTTGACCTTCGAGGGCTTCTTTCAGTGGTCCAATCATGTGGTAGTCGCAGGGTGATAAATCCGGACTATAGGGGGTGTTCTAGTACCTCCCAGCCTAATTCTGATATTGTATCGAGCGTGAGACGCGCAGTATGAGGGCGCGCGTTATCCTGGAGAAGAATAGCGCTTCGCGCTGGAATGCTCCTTCGTTTCGAGCGATAAGCGGCTTTCACGTGTGTTTTCAGAAGGTTAGAGTAGTATGTAGCATTGATGGAAGGTTGTGTGCGCAGGAAGTCAACGTACAGCACTCCCCGCCGATCCCAGAATACAGTACACATAACCTTACCCGCGGACCTGGTTGTCTTCGCTTTGACTGGCGCCTTTTCCTCCTTCCTCCACTCTTTAGACGACACCTTGCTTTCGGGAGTGTAATAATGTACCCATGTCTCGTCTGTAGTGAAAATTCACGTCAAAAAACCGTCCCCCTCCGCCTCGTATCGCGTCAACAAGCGGCGATAAACTTCCAGCCCCATGAATTTTCGCTCGAAGTTCAACAGTTTGGGAACCCATCGCGCCGTTATTTTGCGATATTGAAGGTGTTCGTGGATGATAGACTTTACACTACCAATACTAATGCCGACTTCAGCCGAAATGTTTCGAACATTCATGCTACGGTCCTCTAAAATGAGTTGTTCTACGCGGCGAATGTTGTCTGGTGTGATGCTGGTTCGCGGTCGACGATTATGCGGCTCATTCTCGATGGTTTCGCGGCCATCTTTGAACGCTTTGGCCAATTTAAACACAGCAGATCTACTCAGGCACTCACTACCGAACTGATTTCGCAAACGCCGAAGAATTTCCGTGTTTTTAACGCCTTCCCACACACCAAAAAACGAATGACAATACATTGCGCAACGGCGGTCGGCACTTGATGTTCACTCATGGTCGTAGCACGCGCGTGAAACGTGCGTTCGCGACGAAAACTATGCCACACTATTCGTAAGGGACCCGGCTATCACATACTCGAGCCGCGACCTTCAAAACATACAGGCGCGCCATCTACAGCGTTTGTCTCGATCATATTTGAACCGCCCACGTACATCGGAATCCAACAAGTTATTTTCACTAACCGCAGTTATTAAATTCGGGAGGGGCTAACTTCACACAACTATTTGATACGTCTATATGTCAGTAACCAGGGACCGACAAACGCTTTAAAGTGACCGACAATCACCGACAAACGATCTAAACTTAAAAATTCGCATTTCGTAAGATTGGGGGGCTAACTTTCTATCGCTATCCTTTTGCCTTCTAGAGCGAGGTGTGTCTTTGGTGCTTGTACGGCCCATTTTAAATTCACTAAACCACCGATAAACTGTTGTTCTCGAAGGAGCAGATGTGGGATAACATCTCTGCGACCATTGCAATGATTGTTCAGAAGTTTTTCCCATCAAAACACAACGTTTGAGCAGGATATGATATTCCTGTGTTTCCATTTTTGACATGGATATGTCTTATAGCTGGGGGTCATCCTAAAAATTTGTCCGTCACACGAAATGTCTGTTTTTCTACTCGGGGGTCAGAAGAGGAAACAAGCCCATTGAAAATTTTTCTTTTCTTGCTGTGCATGTCGTTTGAGTGAAGTGGTCATTGTGCATGGCTGTTGCTTGTAGATCCGCGCGGGCGGCGCGCTTGCGGGGATCCTGTGTGTACATGTTGGGATGTTGATTTGATAGCGATAAAGGTTGACGTTGTGGACGGCAAGAAATAACATAGTGTACGGGTGAACGGGCGGACTTTCAATGACCTTCAATTTCCGCCAATTCCCATTCATCATTTAATAAAATAGCCCGTGTTGTACTATCTGAATCACTAGGGTCCCAGAAAAGGTAGCAAGTAAGTAGTCAGTTCGACTAACATTTGGACATGCGCAGACGCAATTTGAGAGAGTGTACATAGTTCCCGCCCCCCGAAGATGAGCGGATGAAGTTCATTCGAGCCAAATCGGGTGATCCAGCGACTGTGTTTGTGCATTTGCAATGGCGGCGATTTGAGGTCTGACTGGTCCACAATGTGGGCCCCCACCCCACGTGCAATAAACATATAGAACAAAATGGCGGATTTATACTAGGCGAGTTAGAATCTCTCAAGTCCCGAAATAAAGAAATATTCGTCGCAGGATGTTATATGTTATGATGTACATTCAGAGGTCTGCAGAAGATCAAATGCCCCCCTTCCGCAAAAATTCCAAAATGTTCAAAATGGCTGGAATCCAAACAAATAAAATAGCGCACGTTGTACTACATATCTGAATCAATAGGGTCCCAGAAAAGGTAGCAAGTAGTCAGTTCGACTAACATTTGGACATGCGCAGACGCAATTTGAGAGTGTGTACATTACATAGTTCACGCCCCCCGAAGATAGAGAGCGAGAGCCATCGCGGATGAAGTTCATTCTATCCAAATGGTTGTGCATTTGCAATGGCGGTGAT
This sequence comes from Chloromyia formosa, assembly GCA_964017055.1. Classification (NCBI taxonomy): domain Eukaryota; kingdom Metazoa; phylum Arthropoda; class Insecta; order Diptera; family Stratiomyidae; genus Chloromyia; species Chloromyia formosa. Next base: position 5,511,731 of record OZ024819.1, on the reverse strand, counting down.
TTGAGGTCTGACTGGCCCACAATGTGGGCCCCCACCATACATGCAATAAACATATCATAAAACAAAAGGGCGGATTCGCACTGCGCGAGTTAAAATCTCCCAAGCTCCGAAATAGAGAAATATTCGTCGCAGGATGTTATAGTTCCGGGCAGCTCATTGTGACATTCAGAGGTCTGCAGAAGATCAAATGCCCCCCCCCCCTTCTGCAAAAATTCCAAAATTTTTCTTGTGCATTCTCTTTGTTCGTGTGTTGGAATGTTTTGTTTACTTTTGTTAGTTTCCCTTGCTGTTTGCCGGACACAATCGCATAGAGTCGAACGCGTTACTTGAGAAACGGATTGTGTGTGCCGGACCCGGACTGTTGATTAAAGGGGCGGGATGAGGCGGATAGTGTGGGAGCGATTTTGTAATAGATACACAAACACAATACACGTCCGATTGGGAAAAGATGGTGGGAAGCGTGATTGCGATTAGAAGGAACGTACTCAGAGAAATGTCGATAGGCTGCAGTCTGCAAACTGTACCGAACGGGTAGATGGAACAGGGTGCACGAGAGGAGGTGAATACTGCACACACGCGATGCAAACGAAAACGAAACGATCCCACGAGAGAAAGGAGCCCAAGCGGACAGGACAAACCAAAGCAGAATTTATGACGAGTATCTATTGTACACTGCCACCAGATACATGGGTACATGGATATGTCTTATGCCTACCGAAAGTGTGGGACGTGTTTTTTCGAATGATTTCATCCAGTATAACTATACTAGGATCTTTATAAAACCTACGTCGATATCTTCAACACAACAGGTTCCACGCAGTCGGTAGTCATAGATATATCCATGTTCCGATGTATCTGCATGCAGTGTAGATACTTTGTATCTTTTTTACGAAGGCAAAAGTAGCGTCACTCAAACGACTGTAGCTTGTAAATGAATGGACGAAATGTCATGAAACTTTGAAACTTTATACTATACATCAACTAGTGATAGATGAGCTTCTCGAAATAAGTCATGTTCACTTTTTAGTGGTGTCACCTATTGAAAAATCTCGGGACTCTTCAGCCCATGTAGAATAAGTCACTTGATTATTATAAAAAAAAAAAATCAATTGCATAAATATTTTTCCCCCGTTCTCTATCTCTTTTTCTTTTCCTTCTTTTCTACAGCAAAATTTGTGATCCGCATTTAACAGCATTCGAACCAGAAGCTTTGGGTAATCTAGTGGAAGGCATCGATTTTCATAAATTTTACTTCGAAAATGGTAAGTCAAATACATACACACATTTAATTTTCCAAAAATATTATATAATATTATAACACGGGAGAGAAAAAAAAGTTGATGCGTGCCGGGGGAATTTTTAAATATTTTAGTCCCCATAGGAAGAAGCCTAGAATTTTTTTATATGGCTCCGCTGAGGCTGAATTGGTACCACCAACCGATAACCCGACAAATCAACTCCAGTTTGAACAAGCACATTCGCTGACTTCGAATCTGGGGTCAGAAAAGAGAAAAAAAATTGGAGTTGTCCATCCCAGGTTGGCAACCCTGCTTTCATGGGAAATGGTGGTCCTATTGGCATATTGGCATGGGGGGGGGGGGGGGGGTGACACCGACTATCAATCGGGGGTCCAAAAAAAATTAAATTGCTTTTTATTTTATTTTATTGAATATGTTATCAACCAAGTTTCTAATTCCTTGGATGACTCTTTTTCAGCGACTCTTTTTCAATGACTCAGTGAAAAGAATCAGAGCTTATATGCCGGCACAGTAAAAAGAGTCATTGCGCCCATGTCCATTACTAGTTCCATGCGTGGGTATGACGGCCGACGGCAATGTAACGCCGACGAAAGAGTCGTATAAGGCATAAATAACACTTGCGTCTTTTCGACGACGCAGACTTGACGCGTCTATTCGCTGTTTTTCTTTTGCGTCGGAAAAACAGGAAACTGTGTGCTACATTGCACGTGTGCTTTTCCGACGCATAGTTGACGCGTCTTTTCGCTGCTTTGCTTCTGTGTCGGACAAAACGCAAGTGTAATGTCATACGCAACGCGGATGTTTCCCCGCGTCTTTTACGACAAAGTAGCGAGAAGACGCGTCAACTTTTACGACAAAAAGACGCGCAAGTGTCGTGCATGCCATTTGCTTCAATGTCTTGGCGAGCTGGCGGCGCTTACAGTAGCAGCGCGTCGCCGGGTGCAAATTTGTAGAACATGGCGCGTCGGAAAAATTTCTTATCGCATCGTAATAAAAAAAAAACGCAGAAAGAGACGCGCTGCGTATGACATTACACTTGCGTTTTTCCGACGCAAAAGCAAAGCAGTGAAAAGACGTGGTCAACTTTGCGCGTCGAAAAAACGCAAGTGTCATTTAGGCTTAAGTCGTGGAAGCAGATGCGTTCCATTCATTGTCCAGAACAGAGTAAGGTGCAGTTGACGCGCCGCTCTACCGCACTAGGGGCAAAAGCAAAGTCAAAGTAGTAGTAAGATCGTGGGCGATCTAAATATGCAGTCTATTTAATTAAAAAAGACGCGGGAAAATTTTTGAGCTACTCATACAATATATTTTTTTATAAATAGATTTTATGTACAACCAAATAATAAATAGGAAACAAAAAACTTTCACTAATATTTATATCAATTATATATTGTATCTATTCACACACACACGCGCGGAAACTCGGTATCTACATGTACAGTTCTTGGAAAGAATTGTAAGGCTATCAATACGACAATTTTGAATCCGCATGTACATTTACTTGGCGAAGATGCAGCGTGTATTGCATACGTTAGATTAACTCAATACATCGACAAGTAAGTTGTTGTTATTGTTGTTGTTGCATTTGTTGTTTTTTTTCACCATTTTTTGTTTAAAATCCATCACCATCATCATTTTAAGTTAATTTCTGTGTGAATTGTGTCTTCATTTGTCCAATACATAACCATATACAGAGCATTATCATAGGTCCAAGTAATACGTGAATTTCCGAGACAAATAAATAAATTTCCGGAACAAATAAATCAATTTCCAGAACAAATTAATAAATCTCCAAAACAAATTGATAAATCTCCAGAGCAAATTGAAATTTCCATATGCAGTGAAAAGTAAAGGATTTCATCCGAAATTTTTGTTTTTATTTATTGTGGAAATTTACGTGTGTACTTGACCTGGAAATGGTATATACTATACATATATGTATTAAGATAAAGAAAAAAATTGTTTGCTTACATAAAACTCTCTCTTGTCTATTTTCGTCCTTGCTCTGCGCCCGCTCTTCGCCTCCATTATCACCGTACCGTATCACTCTCTCTCTCTCTCGGCATGACTCGACCCGGCTGTTCTATTATTCGGCTTTAGGCAAGGACACGCCCATACACATCAATCGGAGGAGACACGTGTATGGCACAAGCGTGATAATAAATGGCAAAATGTACATTTTCATCGAAGTGCAACCGGCAAAATTAGCGGAGCAACGACTTTTGATTTTATAAGTCATCATCAAAAGTAGATTAAATTAAAAAAAGAAAAAAAAAAAACAAAACAACAAAAAAAAACAAAAAAAAAAAAATCCAAAATAAATAAATATAAAAAATAGCAAAATATATATATATAGATATATGTATATGTAATGCAAGAAAGAAAAACAAAAAACAAGCTACTAATTTTTTTAAATATTACAAACAAGAAATTAAATAAATAATGAAATTGAAAATTGAGAATAAAACACCACACACACACACAGACACTTACGAACTAACACATAAACAAACACAAACAGACACACACACCCACATTGAAACCTTTTTCAAAGAAATTAAATAAAAACTAAAATAAATTCCTCCTTTTTTTCGTCTTTTAAAAACTTAAAAAAAAAAATAATGTGAAATACAAAAAAGAAAAAAAAAACAAAAAAAAAACAAAAACAAAAAACTACTTATATATATATAGAAATAAAAATTAAAATTCAATTAACGAATGACAAAAAAAAAACATTTTTCTCTTCGAAAAAAAAAGCAGAACAAACAAAAAATACAGAGGAAAAAAACACAAACAAAAACATACACACGCAGCCAACAACAATAACCGTTAAAATAAATTGAAAATAACAGAAAAACTAAAAAAAAGAACATGAATTATAAAATCCCCAAGTTGAAAAAAAAGAAAACAAACAAAGAAAATGTATTGCAGAAAAAAAGAGAAAATAGCGACGCATTGGACGGACTAATGATCAGCACTGGATCGGGCATCGTCCATCAAAATTTTACAAATTATTCTGACTCTCTCTTTCTCTCTCTGGTTCAAAGAAGTGTCTGATTCAAGGAATTCTCCGATTCAAGGACTTCACTGATTGAAGGAAGTTTTTGTTTCAAGGAATTCCCCGATTCAAGGACTTCACTGATCGAAGGAAGTTTCTGTTTCAAGGAAGTGTCTGAATCAAGGAAGTGTCTAATTCAAGGAGTTCTCTGACTCAAGAAAGTGTTTGATTCGAGGAATTCTCTGATTCCAGGAAGTGTCTGTTTCAAGTAATTTTCTGATTGAAGGAATTCTCTGATTCAAGGAAGTTTCTGATTCAAGGAAGTGTCTGACTTAAGGAATTCTCCGATTCAAGGACTTCACTGATCGAAGGAAGTATCTGTTTCAAGGAATTCCCCGATTCAAGATCTTCACTGATCGAAGGAAGTTTCTGTTTCAAGGAAGTGTCTGAATCAAGGAAGTGTCTAATTCAAGGGGTTCTCTGACTCAAGAAAGTGTTTGATTCGAGGAATTCTCTGATTCCAGGAAGTGCCCGTTTCAAGTAATTTTCTGATTGAAGGAATTCTCTGATTCAAGGAAGTTTCTGATTCAAGGAAGTTTCTGATTCAAGGAAGTGTCTGACTTAAGGAATTCTCCGATTCAAGGACTTCACTGATTGAAGGAAGTTTCTGTTTCAAGGAATTCCCCGATTCAAGGTCTTCACTGATCGAAGGAAGTTTCTGTTTCAAGGAAGTGTCTGAATCAAGGAAGTGTCTAATTCAAGGAGTTCTCTGACTCAAGAAAGTGTTTGATTCGAGGAATTCTCTGATGCCAGGAAGTGTCCGTTTCAAGTAATTTTCTGATTGAAGGAATTCTCTGATTCAAGGAAGTTTCTGATTCAAGGAAGTGTCTGACTTAAGGAATTCTCCGATTCAAGGACTTCACTGATCGAAGGAAGTTTCTGTTTCAAGGAATTCTTTGATTCAGGGAAGTGTCTGATTTCCAGGTGTTCTCTGACTCAAGGAAGTGTCTGATTCGAGGAATTCTCTGATTAAAGGAAGTGTCTGATTCAAGGAATTCTCCGTTTCAAGGAATTCTCTGATTCAGAGAAGTGTCTGAATCAAGGAAGTGTCTGATTCAATGAATTCTCTCATTCAAGGAATTCTCTGATTCAAGGAATGATCATGGCTCGAAAACGAATCAAGGAGTGGGAGTGGAGGTGTACTCGGACAAGCTGAATATAAACTTGTCACTACATCTACCCCTGACTTTTGCAGCGTTCTTCAGGGCGGAGATCGCGGCTATTTGGGAGGCTCTCATCTGGCTCGGGCGTAATATCATAGCTGCTAGGTATGTATAGGTATATTACCATCTTTACTGTTAGTCAGCCGGCGATTAAATCCTTTGAGTCTGTCAGTACAAACTCAAAGACTGTTGCCGCATGTCGAACCTGTCTCCTGGAGATGGGAATTTTTTTTTCCTTTGTTGAATTCCCGCCCATAGTGGCTTTGACGGAAACTGCAAATCGGATGTACTAGCTAGAGTAGGCTCTAATAGGCGGGACCGGGCTTAGTCGTCGCCATCTCGGATGGTCTTTAGCGGCCTGTAAAATGATGGTAAATGCTGACGCGTCGATGACTGCCCACACTTGTATGGTTACTAGCCAACTTTGTCATTGGATTGATCCTAAACGCTCTGCGGAGCTGCTGGCCTTGAATAGAAGAAACCTAAGGACTCTTGTGGACGTGATTACAGGGCACTGCTCGATCGGCGAACATGCTAGGAGAATGGGGCTTCCACACACAATGACCTCTGTAGGAGCTGCACGGATAAGGATGAGGAGGAGAGTACCTTTCATCTGTTGGTGTCATGCCCTGACTAGAAGATGAAGGACTACTTTGGAATCTTTCTATTTTGGCGATCTAGACGACCTTAAAAATGTTATCATCAGCCGACTCCAGCGCATTATCACCGGCTCAGGCTGGTTCAATGAATAGATAGGACTCGGGCTGTGGAGTCGATGGTGGTATCACAAAGGACCCGGTGGTGGTCTATATGTGCTGTGTGTATAACGACAGCCCCTTTAACCTAACCTAGACTCCGTCCACACGGGCATCTTTGGATGCCCACCAAAACGTCCATTACACACTTGGCGCCCGACGTGGGGCCCGAAAAATCGAGTGTCAGTATTTTGTTTTACTAATTCGGCTTTTCTTTGCTCCTCTTCCGGGTTCTCACAATTCGAGAGCTTCTTCTTCCTCTTTATCAATTGCTGCACACATTTTCTTCTGGGCCGTGAGAGCTACGGAATTCGGTCTGGTATCTATATTTTGATTTTCTCTTGATTTAGCTACAGGAAACCACTAACTTGTTGTCTTAGAGTTTGGAACTCTTCGATCGATTCCATTCTGCTCCTTGAGAATTTCAATGTATTTGATTTATTTTTCTATCAAATATTCTGACTCTTGACATGCGTTCGGACGGGTCTGTCCTCGCTTTCTGTACAAGTGGTTTCCCTTCTTTGGTCCTACATCCACATATGAAATGTCGTAAGTTAGTACTCGTGCCCTCTATCGCTTGATGGTTGAGAATTGCATAGTGGTGGTGTTAATTTACGCCCCATTCCGACACATCTGAAAAAAAAAAATCAAGCAAACTCGGCGACTTTACTCTTCTGTGATTTGCATGGGTCCACGGAGCGGAGACATCCGACCATATGCAGAGGTCTCCCTCCTTGGTGAAAAGTGTGGGGGCTTGTCGATACTGGGGCCTTTGTCAGCTGTTTGGCCGCTGACTTCGCTAATAAATTCCTGACTGAAAATAAATTCGCTTTGGAAACGTTTTAAGACCAACATTAGCACAGCTGACGGCACGTCTCATACAGCAGTCGGAAGAATCTGTGCGGACATCACCTTTAGAGGCTTGAAGAAAACCTATGTTTCTTTCCAAGTGGTCTAGGCCCCGAGAATGCAGTACGCTTTCCATCTGAAGCAAAATAGCTTACTGTGTCACAGTCCCAGTCAAGCAGTGGAAGAAGCGAAGAGCTGGGGCTTTTCTTTCTCCCAGGACAGATGTCACATTGTGTGCCGTCACTCACGTATCGACGAGCCTTCCCCGTATCAAATAACACACACCGTTCCTTAAGTTTTACGAAAGCTGTTTAGTACTCACCACTGCTGGCATGTTGCAACGATGTCCAGACGCAGTGGTGGATCCAGAGGGGGGGGGGCCATGGGGGCCCGGCCTTCCCCGTATCGAATAACACACACCGTTCCTTAAGTTTTACGAAAGCTGTTTAGTACTCACCACTGCTGGCATGTTGCAACGATGTCCAGACGCAGTAGTGGATCCAGGGGGGGGGGGCCATGGGGGCCCGGCCCGGACCCCCTCCAAAATGTTTGATGTATAGAACTTGGTCTTGGAATGTTCCAAGAAATACTTGAAAATAATTCATAAAAATCGGTGGCGACTTGAGTCCACCACGGAAATCAATCATAATGTTTAGTGCGCTCGAGTTGTGTGATATTCCCCTACCCCGCTGGGGGTGTCCACCAGTCTCAAATGCCAAACTGAATATTGCATTTGACAAATGAGACAGCATGTCGTACCTAAAACATAAAATAATCACATTTTCCTGCTCAGTGATTGTGAAACGTGGCCCCCTGCAAAGTCTATTTCTAGATCCGCCACTGTCCAGACGAACACGCTGTCTTGACAGTCACACAGCATTTTACTACTCTGGTCCACAAAAGCGAAGGAACTCATATGAACAAATAGCTACAACAACTGGGCGCACAGCGAGTCCGCGGCAAAGACCGTTGGTGCTAGTCTGCGAACAAGTTTAAACTTGCAACTGACTTACCAGTAACCGTGGCAGCACGGGGCTCGAGGGCGCACGGAATGACTGCGAGATGAACTGTTGGCACATCTCCATGGACAAGTCTGAACGCGTTTTGCAATACCGCGGCGCATAGGCAGCTATCTTCTTCCCTTTCCGTGAGTTTACCATATGCCCACCTCCCACCCCCACCCTAGGGGACGCATCAAAAATCACAACGGGCAAAATCGTTCTATGTGGTCGCAACATTAATGCCCCACTAGCCTAATTTCCTTCCCGCCAAGCGCCAAGGCTGTGCTCTGGCATCAAAGGGTATCCCCTAAGCTTTAGCATAAACATAGGTAGCTAGGTTCAGGGGTTGCCGTGCGTTAACCACAGCACATATAGACCACTTATGGTCCGCTGTGATAGCATCAACATAAAAATAAAAAAAATAAAATTATTGCCAACTCAGGGTCATATTAATCACCTACGACACACAGGGGAGTGAGTGTCCAGAAGGAGTTTTGCCTCTCTACCGGAATCTTGCGTAGTACACAGTTCGTGTACGTAGTTGAGATCCTGCTTCCATCACGCATCAAACAAATCGAAAAGAAGCAAAATTCAAAAAAGGAAAAATGATGGAATTACCATTATGTTCAGACTAGATACAGGTCAAATCATTTGATCTGGTCGGACATCGCGTCGTGAGGAAAGATGCTGCGCGTCCCATTGGCCCATAGAACTGAATAGAATTGCATAATTGCATAACAAAACTTGGCACGGTGCAAAGGACGGCTTGTCTTGGCACTATAGCATGCGAACTTGGCCGAGGGAAGCGCTAAACGTGATCCTGCATCTTCCGCCAATAGATCTCTTTATTAAACAGCTGGCGGCGGGCAGTGCAGTCAGGCTCAGAGACTCGGGAGCCTGGACTGCCAAGCCGTACGGCCATAGCAACATCCTCAACCAGTTGCCACGAGATGTGGTCAACACAAAAACAGACTTCACTGTGCCCAAACTGAGGTTTGACAGAAGCTTCTCTGCCAAATTCCCCACCCGGGGCTGAATGGAGGGGGGACGAGGTGGTGAAGGACTTTGACATCACGGTTTTCACCGACGAGTCGAAAATGGACTGCGGCGTCGGTGCAGGAATCTTTTCTGAAGCACTGAGAGTTATCGCTTCCCGGACTATGCCAGCATTTTCCAGGCGGAAACTCTCGCAATTATGAAGGCGTGTCTCACTCTCAGTGATATGCCAGATAACCAGAACATTGCCATTTGCTCAGACAGCCAGGCCGCTATCATGGCACTGAACTCGGTGAGTACTTCCTCCAAACTGGTCGAGCGGTGTGGGGAAGTGTTAACTCGCCTTGGCGTTGGCAGACGGCTCAATATCACCCTGCTCTAGGTGCCTGGTCATAGAGACATTGAGGGAAACGAAAAAACCAAGGAGCTGGCCAGGAGGGGGGCCGTTTTAGAAAGTTCTCATGCGGAATCTGTTTGTATTCTGCTGAAGACTGTTAAGAGCAAGATCTCCTCTTACTACCTCAATGTTGCGGATTTCAAATGGCGGAATCTTCCCACCTGCGCCGTATCAAGGAAGATTTGGCTCTCCTATGACAGTAGGAAAACATCTGAGCTATTAACCAAGTCCCGTAGGGATGTCGCCAGGCTCACGGCGGTCATTACAGGACATTGGCCTATCGGAGAACATGCAATTAGACTTGGCATCCCTTATAATCCGCACTGCCGCAGCTGTGAAAATGAGGATGAAAAGGAAACCCTCACTCACTTCCTCTGCGAATGCCCGGCCCTTGCTAGGGCCAGACATCGAGCATTGGGCGAGGCCTTTCTTGTTAACCTGGGGGATGTATCGGGGGTGAAGATCGGGAAGCTGCTATACTTCCTGAACTCCTCCGGTTGGATCTAGGCATCCTTAGGTTAGGTTAGGTTAAAAGGGTTGCTTAAAAAGCACACTTAGACCGCTATTGGGTCCGTTGTGATACCCCTGGACTCAGCAACTGAGACCAAACTCACTCGTTAAACCAGCCTGAGCTCACAATGAAGCGATGCAGCCGACCAACATTTACCTTTTTCAGGTCATCCAGATCGGTGAAGAAGTAGGAACCAAGGTGGTCTTTCCTAAAACTCGCCAGGGCCGGACAGGTACACAGAAAATGAGACGTGCTTTCCTCCTCTTCCTCGTCCCCACAGCTCCTGCAAAAATCATTATATGGAAGACGAAGTCTCCTGGCGTGCTCCCCCTACTCCTACGACAGTTCTTAGATTGTCTCTGTTTAGCATTAGCAATCCAGAAGAACGTTTGGGATCCAGTTTGGGCCATATCTGTGTCTAGCCACATGACCTGTACTGCCATTGCTCCATCTGATGCAGGCCCTATCATACGTCGCATCTTTGATGGCCAGTTTACACGCAGCCAACGGCATCCTGGTGCAGCGTAACGGCCCGCTGATCCCATTGATCGTACCTGCTCGAGCCAGTTCGTCAGCCTTGCAGTTACCAACATAACCACTATGTCCTGGCACCCAGCACAGAGAAATATTGCAGAGCCTTCCCATCTCTATAAGGGAGTTGCGACAATCCAGTACTGTCTTCGAATTTACCAAGACAGAACTAAGCGATTTAATCGCCGGTTGGCTATCCGTGTAGATTACAATGTCCCTACCAGATATATCGTTTTGCGACAACCAGGCTAGAGCCTCAGATATTGCTGTAACTTCCGCCTGAAAAACACTACTAAAGTTCGGGAGTCGGAACGACAAGCTAATATCTAACTCTTCCGAGTATACGACAGCCCCCACTCCTATGTCAGTCTTAGAACCATCAGTGAAAATCGTAATGGCATCTGATTCCTGAAAAGCAATTGCAGGCCAATCATTCCTAGAGGGAATAAGGCCTGTAAAGCCCATTTCGAACAAGTATTTCCGGGGAGGGGTATAGTCCGTCTCCTCGGGAATATCAAGGTTGATCAATATGGCCGAGTGACCTGTGATTGACGCCGCCCAAAAACCGATTTTACGGAGGCGAACAGCCGTGATCGCCGCCATCTGCTCTGCAAAAATGTCCAAAGGAAGCAGATTCAACAGGGCGTTCAAGGCAGCGGTTGGTGTAGTCCTTAGAGACCCCGTAATGGCAATGCATGCCAATCTTTGGACCTTCTCCAGCAGGGTTCTATAGGATACAACCCTAAGCGCCGTCCACCAGACGACAATCCCATGTAGCAGAATAGGGCGCAAAACCGATAAATAAAACCAGTACACTACCCTCGGTTGGCATCCTTTCATCCCCTGTTAGCCCAACCATCTTATAACCGATTTTGCCGAGGTTTGTGGTTACAAAACGGTGCATTCGCGCTAATTGGGCTCTGGCAAGTTGTGCTTCAGCCACCACTTATACCAACCAAAAGAAACAGACGCACATACACACATACAACACATACACAGTCAAACACTCACTCACAAGTTCTACTAAAACGCGAAAAATAAATAAAATTAAAATGAAATGAAACAAAAGAAGAATAAAAGATCTAAATAATGCAGGAGTCTATTCTAATAAATTAAAATAAATAATAAAAACAAAACAGAAAAAAATGGAAAATTAATTATATATAAATACATACATACACAATCAGTCGATAGGAAAACAGAAATAAAAAATAAAAAATTAAAATTAAAAAAATACACACAGAACACTACGAAAGAGCGTTGTATGTAAAGCGGATTTTTAGTCATATTTATTTGTTAATATATAAATAAATATATATATATATATAAATATAGATAAAATCGATGTTATAATAAAATGGAAAGAAGAGAAGAAGAAGAAGTAAAAAAGTAAGTCGAAGAAAAAAGAAAACAAAATTTAAAAAAAAAAACAGCAAAAAAGAAAACCACTGAATCAATGTGAACGCGCATTGAAAGCGTATACATATAGAGAGAAAAAGAAGAAGAAAAATCACAAGTAAACAACTCTAATTTCAAGCATATGTGTAAATATATATATATGCATAGAGAAATGAATATAAAATCAAGAAAACAATTTTATTAGAGACAAAAATAAATAAATAAAAAAAAGAAAACTAAAAATGTGGGACATTTTGAAATGAAATCTCAAAGAAAATAAATGAATAAATAAACAAATATATATATATATACATAAAAAAAAATCAATTTATTATTATTATTATGTCGATGATGATGATAAAATGAAAGTAAAGCAGAATTCAAATTTTTAATATATTTATTATTAATTTATATAACACGAAGAAAAAAACATACTAATAAAATTAAATAATTTTTAAAAAATTATACATTATATTTAATAAATAAAAGAAACTGTGTATATGTATACATATGTAGAACTTATGTATATATACATATATATATAGAACTTACAACATCAACAAAATAAAAGAAAATATATACAGGGTGTCCCGCGATACCTGGGCAATACTAATACGAGTTCAATCACACCCAGTTCGAGGAATAATGACACCAATTAAATTCGCATATCTTTAGCCGTTACCAAGAAATAACTGTTTTTGTGATTGCGCCGTCAAAAATCGGGACCTGCCTCACAAAATTAAAATTTGCCACTTCTCCAATCACCGAACCCATGTGATGTGACTGATCACTTTCTAAAACTACATAAAATTTCAAATAAAACAACTTGTTTCCCGTTGCGCATCACAACGGACCCTGATGCGATCTACAGTGAGTCACAGTCAAAATGAACCACCTTATGTTAGAGAAAGAATTACTTAAAAAATGACTGAAAACCCATTCAGATTAAAATTATTTTGATGTAAATTTATTGTCTCAACATGTAAGTCTCTCATTTCGGTGTGTTTTATAATTATTTTTTCTTCCTAGTACACAAAAAGTGATATAAACTTCAAAAGCTCAAAAATACACCTCACAATCAAAATGAACCACTTAAATAAAAGTAAAAAGCATGCATAGGGTGCCCCGCTTCAGTTGGTAAATACTTTAATGGTGGATAGTACCGTCCATTTGTGGGAAATTGACAGCAAAGTGGACACTCTGTTTTTAACCGTTACAGAGTTATAGCATTTTTTGTAAATTGTGTTAAAAAGCTCGACTTTCTGAACAAAATCAAAATTTGCCACTCTCCCAATCATTTAATCCAAGATTTGACCTCACTTTCTGAAACTACATAAAATTCCATAAAAAACGTATAAAATTTCCTGGTTTCGAAATTCACCGTTACTTCAAAGATACAACTGTTCAAACTATTAAAATCAATTTTCCATCGAAAATTCAACTGATATTTTTACAACGGTACTTTGAACTGACAAATCTGCAAATTTGACAAAAGTTGCTCCAATGTCTTGGCTTTCCAACGGTATATTTTTTTTATACCTTTCTATTTGAAAATTTGCGAATAATACACATTAAAGAAAAAAAAAACATGACCTGGAGATGAAACAAATTTACTTCAACCTTGACTTAACAGGTAGTCCACGCTACCAACGAAAAATAGGGAAAAAAAGATCGTGTACTTTTGAAATTTGGCGTAATTAATGTGGAGAGTCTTCTGAATATATGCTCCAAAGTCTCTGCTGCTAGGGTGTCCGGAAGTCTAGGAGAACGGGGACCAAAAGTCCTTTTGCACAGTTTTTCTTGAATATTTCGCGTTTTTCTTGAATATATCGGTGAGTCACAGTGAAAATTGACCTTGTGTCAGAAAAAGGATCATTAAAAAAATGATTGAAAAACGATTCAAAGTAAAATTGTTTTTATGTAAATTTATTAAGTGAACACATAAGCCTAAGTTTACATCAATTGAGAACGACTTAAATAATTCATACATATGCCTCAGAGTTTATGATATTTACAGTATACAGTATTTATGTTTTAATACTTAGTTGGCCCTCCTTTTGCAGAAATTACTGCTTGCAGCCGTCTGGGCATCGATTCCAAAAGGTTTGACGTGTATGTGGAAGGAATCGAACGCCACTCCGCTTGTAAGGCATCCAGAAGGTCCTTTTTTTGACGAAATGCTATGTTTCCGTACATTTTGGTCAATACGGGCCCACAAATTTTCAATTATATTTAAGTCCGGAGACTGTGGTGGTACTTCTAGTACATGGGGACAATTATACAACAGCCATTCGCGCGCAACATAGGATTTGTGTTTGGGATCGTTGTCTTGGTAAAAGAAAAAATCGTCTTCGATCCCCAATTTCTCCACACTCGGCTTGATATTTCGCTTCAAAATGTCTACGTACCCGAACTTATTCATTATCCCTGGAATGTGCTGAAGATTTCCGGTACCACTACCTGCCATACAGCCCCACACCATGACGGAACCACCACCGTGTCGCATCTTTGCCGAAAGATTCTTTGGTTGAAGCTCCGCATTCTTTTTCCGCCATACCATTTAATTTTCATCTGAGCCAAATAAGTTATATTTGTTTTCATCTGTAAATAATACCTGAAAAAAAAAAACTATTTGATAAATCGCTAAACCTTTTTTTTAACGTCACATACCTTTTGCGAGAAATGCAAGTCCTTGACAACATATTTACGGGCAAACTCCAACCGCTTTTTGCGATTTTTCAAGTTGATGAACGGTTTGTTTCGAGCCACTCGCCCATTGAATCCATGTCTCCTGAGAACTCTCCGTGCTGTTTCAGGGTTGACATCGATATTGAGTTGATTTTTCACCATTTCGGTCAACTGGGGAGCGCTAAGATGGGGGTTCTTCTTTATTTCGCGCACTATGAACGCCTCATTCCTTTCTGTTAGCGCCTTTCTTTTGCTTTCCTTCACTTTATTGGCAATTCTGCCTTCACTATTGAAGCGGTAAATAATATGCTGCACCGTTCCACGACTTCTTTTTATTAATGCAGCTATCTCCCTTTGGGATTTTCCCTGTTGGTTTAAACCTATCACCAGCTGCCTAATTTCGACACTTGTTTGGCGACACATCTTCACTTAATGATTTTTAAAAAGCAACTAAAGCATCATTTACTAGATGCATGCAAAAGAAAAAAATTCCCGAAAAATTCACCGCTATTTTAACAAAAGCAAAATTAGGCGATTAACTTTGACTGTGGCGCGCATTAATGCACTTCTTTGAGTTTTTTTACGAATTTCTCCGCTATAAGTGAAAAAAATACGACAGTTTTACGAAATTCGTAAATACTATACTCATCTTGAATTTGAATTTGTCAGGAACTTATTCAAAATAATACTCAAAAAAACAGTGTTTAATAAGAGGTGGTTCACTTTCTTGTAACTCACTGTAAATGATTGGTAACAGATCCGGAAGAATATGGGTAAGGGGTCGAAGGCCATTTTTCCAGTCTTCCTTGGTTTATGGTCGAATGTATGATATATCACTTTGTAGGGAATTTTATGTGATTTAATTCGCCTTTAGAACTTAATTTTGAAGAATATTCAAGAAAAACTGTGCAAAAGGACTTTTGGTCCCCGTTCTCCTAGACTTCCGGACACCCTAGCAGCAGAGACTTTGGAGCATATATTCAGAAGACTCTCCACATTAATTACGCCAAATTTCAAAAGTACACGATCTTTTTTTTCCCTATTTTTCGTTGGTAGCGTGGACTACCTGTTAAGTCAAGGTTGAAGTAAATTTGTTTCATCTCCAGGTCATGTTTTTTTTTCTTTAATGTGTATTATTCGCAAATTTTCAAATAGAAAGGTATAAAAAAAAATATACCGTTGGAAAGCCAAGACATTGGAGCAACTTTTGTCAAATTTGCAGATTTGTCAGTTCAAAGTACCGTTGTAAAAATATCAGTTGAATTTTCGATGGAAAATTGATTTTAATAGTTTGAACAGTTGTATCTTTGAAGTAACGGTGAATTTCGAAACCAGGAAATTTTATACGTTTTTTATGGAATTTTATGTAGTTTCAGAAAGTGAGGTCAAATCTTGGATTAAATGATTGGGAGAGTGGCAAATTTTGATTTTGTTCAGAAAGTCGAGCTTTTTAACACAATTTACAAAAAAATGCTATAACTCTGTAACGGTTAAAAACAGAGTGTCCACTTTGCTGTCAATTTCCCCAATGGACGGTACTATCCACCATTAAAGTATTTACCAACTGAAGCGGGGCACCCTATGCATGCTTTTTACTTTTATTTAAGTGGTTCATTTTGATTGTGAGGTGTATTTTTGAGCTTTTGAAGTTTATATCACTTTTTGTGTACTAGGAAGAAAAAATAATTATAAAACACACCGAAATGAGAGACTTACATGTTGAGACAATAAATTTACATCAAAATAATTTTAATCTGAATGGTTTTTCAGTCATTTTTTAAGTAATTCTTTCTCTAACATAAGGTGGTTCATTTTGACTGTGACTCACTGTATGTGTGCTGTGGCAATCATAGCAACCCTTTAATCTAACCTAACCTAACTTTTTTCCCGATTGCGAAAATCACCGTTACTTCAAAGATATTATACAACTATCCAAGGGTAGGTACATAGATGGGCTGCTGTGACAAATCACAGCTCTCACATAGACCTCAAATAGGTCCGTTGTGATTCCACTAACACACACACATCGTCTCTCAACACTTCCGAAATTGGGTGTACAACTTTGCTTCCGCCGTTTTCTCCTGGAATTAAAAGCTAATTGTCAAAAAGTACTTACAGATGCATTATTCAAAGTACTATCCATCGCTAGCGACAACTTTCGCCCATCTCTTCGGCAATTTTCGGATTCCATCTCGGAAAAAGGAGGCGTCTTTCGACGCGATCCATGATTCTCACCCTCTCTCCACCCCTCTAGTGAGTTAATATAAGTGCTTCACACCATCTAGACCTCCACGGTCGAGTTTTCAAGTAAAATCACGCCTTCACGGCTTATACAAACAGAATTCTCACACTTTCGTGGTCGTCTTGCACATGGATAGCTGCAAAGATGCAAGACCTGATGAGTGCTACTATCCATACGAAACCACTAAGCTCGGAGAAATTAATTCAGAGGGAATTTGAGAATAAAAAATAGTTGGACCCGTTGCGGGGCGCGAACCGCAGAGACCGTGTTTCGAGTAGCGAAAAATGCCCGGTGCGTTACCGAGCTAAGCTACAGACGCATACTAAGTTGGTGTGCAGAATGAAACCAAGTGTCACAAACAATTCCAATTTAAATTGTACAACTTTGCTTCCGCCGTTTTCTGCTGGAATTAAAAGCTAATTGCATTATTCAAAGTACTGTCCATCGCTAGCGACAACTTTCGCCCATCTTTTCGGCAATTTTCGGATTCCATCTTGGAAAAAGGAGGCGTCTTTCGACGCGATCCATGATTGGATCCATTCTTCGACTTCCTCGTACGAATGAAAATTCTGATCAGCCAGCCAGGCCGTGCGCCATGGAACGAAACAGATGGTAGTGGCAAGGAGCGACGTCTGGGGAGTAGGGCGGGTGGGGCAAGATTTCCCATTTCAGGGGTTCCAAGTATGTTGAACAAAGTGCTTTTACTTTGTTAGTCGAGTCACTTTATTTAACTATCCAAGTTCTTGTACTTGGATATTTAATTTGTTAACTTGTTGCACACGGTTCATGTACCGCTGCAACTATTTTATGTTATATGTATAAACGTATTAAATTGATGCTGGGTCCCGCAATGAAAAACGAGTGTTCATCTCCAGGTTCAATGTCGAACTGACTGCTTTATTACAAATCATAGTTCTTTGCCAACAAATTCAAAACAGTTAATTTTTAAAACAGTAAGGATTACATAGTACTATTTGGTCTACAACTTAATAATGAGACTTTTTTTAGAGATGGCAACACCGATAAACCAATGGTAGTCCATCTTTGACATATTTTACATACCATTTGAAGTTTGTATTCATAAGCTGTCAATGACAGTATAAACATTTCGTGTTGATTGTTGACAACGTATTTTACCGGACCATGGAAAGTTTCGAAAATTCACGAAAAAAACAACATTTGCGGGAAGTTTTACTTGGACATTATTTTGCTAAGAAGACTGCAGCTCAGAGTCATAAATTGCTCGTGGAAGTTTACGGTGACGATGCTTTTTCGCGTGCACAGTGTTTTCGGTGGTTTCATCGGTTCAAAAATGATAATTTCGACATTACCGACGAAGAGCGACCTGGCCAGCCAAAAAAGTTTGAAGACGAAGAATTGACGAAATTACTCGAAGAAGATTCGTGCCAAACTCAAAAAGAGTTGGCAATTTCGTTGGAAGTGACTCAGCAAGCCAATCTATGAATAAATGCCCAAAATTCAAAAAAAAAATCTCATTATTAAGTTGTAAAGTCTCATTATTAAGTTGTAGACCAAATAGATTATGTGGAACTCATTTAAATAGGCATTGCCAGATTCAATTCATTTTTAAGTAAAACTACATATAATAATAAAGTGCGAATTAATTTAAAGGAAATTACAATACTAAAAAATCAATCAAATCAAAAGTCAAATCATCAAGCTTCAACATTCTTCCCGCCGTTGAGCGAGGTCGATCAACAATTTACGATATGCTACGGTTGAAGTTTCTTGCGATGTCGGAGGCCTTATGCTTATCGGCGACATCTTTTCGAAGGCGTTTGTTGATGATCCGATGTAGATGGACGGCTTCCTCTATCATTAACACTAGCGCGAGCTTCATCTTCCAGGGCTGCAACGTCGTCCTCCATCGGGAGAGGGGCTAGCCAGTGTTTAGGCCTGCGTACCACATTCGAAGCTGTGCGTATATCTGCTACTCGCACCAATCCGTCTTCTCCTCGAAAGACACGTTCGATTCTACCCAATGACCACTGTAAAGGGGGACGATTGTCTTCCTTTATTATGACCATCGTTCCTGGTTCGACATTTTGGCAGGCGGTTTTCCACTTATACCTATGTTGGAGGTGATTGAGGTATTCGTGCGTCCATCGCCTCCAGAACTCAGCCTTTAGGTGCGCAACTAGCTTCCACCTAGCTAAAAGCCCTGAATTATTTGGTGCTGCGTGCGGGTCAACCGCTGATACCAAAGGCTCTCCAATGAGCAGATGACCGGGAGTAAGCGGCGTCATGTCGTTCGGGTCGTTCGATATCGGTGTCAATGGTCGCGAATTCATGATAGCCTCTGCTTCCGCGAGTAACGTTTGCATCTCTTCATATGTCAGCGATGCTGATGATATCGTCGTTCTAAGAAGGTGTTTGGCCGACTTGACTGCAGCTTCCCACAATCCTCCAAAATGTGGAGCTCGAGGTGGAATGAATGAGAAATCGATGTTCCTCTGGCTGCATTCTGCGATGATTTTGTGTTGAGCCTTGTCGTCATGAATTGCTTGTTGGAGCTCTTGCATCTGATTATTCGCTCCCACAAAGTTGGTCGCGTTGTCGCAAAATATCTTCCGGCACTGTCCTCGTCTGGCCATAAATCTTTTCAGTGCTCCCAAAAATGCGTCGGTGGAAAGATCACTGACCAACTCCATGTGTACAGCCTTTGTAGCGAAGCAACAAAAAACCGCGACGTAGGATTTTTGCGGACGTTTTCCTCGTATTTTAAAATGGGTCCAGACCGGGCCAAGGAAGTCCACGCCTGCGTTCACAAATGGCCGACCTGGTTGCACTCGTTCGGCCGGTAGATTTCCCATCAGTTGTTGTAGTAGTTTCGGATTGGCCCTGGTACACTTGATACAATTTTTGACGACGGAGCGAACCATTGTTTTCCCCTTAACAGGCCAAAAACGCTGTCTCACAATTGATAGTAATGCCTGGGGACCAGCATGAAGGTGCTCCTTGTGAAGCTCACTGATAAGTAGCTTGGTGACTGGGTGGTTGTAAGGTAGGAGCATGGGGTGTTTGGCGTCATAGCTGAAGAGTGACGAATCCAAGCGACCGCCCACTCTCAGGACTCCGTGCTTCTTGTCTATTATTGGTGCTAAACTGCTAAGAGTATTATGATTGTCGACGATCGTATACTTTTCTATCTGCTTGAGTTCGTCCACAAATTCATGTTTCTGTACCATTTTGATAATGCTGATCAAGGATTCCTCCATTTCATCTGCTATTGGAGATACCGATAGTACTCCCTTTTGCTTGATTCGCCGTGCAAGATTAATGAAACGGAGAACGTAAGACATGATCCTTTGAAGTCGTCTGAAGGAATTCTTATGGTTTATATTGTCCAAGATGTTGCCGCTTATTAGGATGTTTGTTGCCAAAACTGTACGCTTCTTCCGCCTCAATTCCAAGAGACATTCCTCATAAGGCTCTTGCTCAGTTGTCCATCTGAGGTCTGATCCGTGCAGAAATAACGGCCCGTAAAACCAAAAGTTGTTGTTGACTAATCTTCCTGGTGTTAGACCTCGTGAAATTGGATCGGCCGGATTTTCGAAGGTGTTAACAAAATGCCACTGCTGCGGGTTGGTTATTTGCTGGATGGCTGAAACTCGATTAGCCACAAATGTATAATAATTAGAACATTGTGCACTGATCCATCCAAGAACTGATGTAGAGTCTGACCACATGTGGAATTGGTCATCCTTGAAGTCCAAGTCTTTCTGTATGCGACGCTTCATGTCAGCTCCTAATTTGGCTGCACACAACTCAAGTCGGGGTATTGGTTCCTGCTTTGGCGGTGCAACCCGAGATTTTGCACATAGAAAACGGACTATGACTGTATTGTCCTCGTCGACTGTGCGGAAATATGCCACAGCTCCATAGGCCTCCTTTGACGCATCAGTAAAGATGTGGATCTGTGGATTCCTTGACGACCGATTGCCAAAAACATGTCGTGGAATGTTTATATTTTGGAGTAGCCCGAGCTCTTCCCTGAAGTTACACCAAACGGTATGCAGTTCTTGCGGAAGTGCTGCGTCCCAGTCGAGGTTGAGCTTCCACAAAGTTCGCAGAAATATTTTAGCTGCAGATACCACGGGTGCAAAAAATCCAAGTGGATCAAATAAACGCGCTATATCGGAACACGCTATCCGTTTCGTAACTGCTTCGTGACCTCCAATGTTCGCGACTTTTGTTGTGAAAACGTCTGTTTTTGGATTCCACGTTAGCCCCATCGTCTTCACTTCTCCGGATTGTGGGCTATTGAAATTCAGCTCAATTTCTTGATCAGCAATTGGGATGTTTTTTAGTAACCGTGGGTCGTTTGCGCACCATTTCCTTAAATGGAATTTGCCCTTTTGAAGTATTTCGCGCAGCTGCGATTGAGTTTTGAGCGCAACGTTTATTTTGTCGGCTCCTGCGAGGACGTCATCGACGTAAAAATTACGCTTCAAGCATTGGGCACCCAGCGGAGATGTATTCTCTTCTTCTTCAGCCAGTTTAAGGTGGCAGCGAGTGGCCAGATATGGAGCTGAAGTCGTGCCAAAGGTGACCGTCGTTAGCTGAAAGCACATCAGTGGATCAGCTGGGTCCTCTCGCCACCAGAGTAGAAGATACTGACGATCTTCTGAATATATCTGAATCTGCGGGTACATTTGTTCGAAATCTGCCGCAAATGCATAAAGAGGTAATCGAAATCTGAGAAGCGTGGTGAAAACGTCATTCTGGATGGTGGGTCCGGTCGCCAAGATGTCATTTAGCGATAGATTTGTTGACGTTTTGGCCGATGCGTCGAACACTACTCTCAGTTTTGTCGTTGAACTAGTCGGCTTAATGACACAATGATGTGGTAGAAAATAATGTGGACCTACGATGTCGTCAAGATCTGCCGGTTCCATGTAACCCCGAACGATGAAAATCCTCATGAAATCCACATATTGCTTCTTAAGTTCCGGGTTCTTCATAAGCTTCCGTTCAATTGACTTGAATCGTTGAAGAGCAATATCTTTCGATTCACGAAGGTGACGCGGATCGCCTTGGAAAGGTAATTTTACGACGAATCGCCCCTCATGATTTCGACGCACGTTTGCGATGAAATGATCTTCAACCCGTTGCTCAGATGCAGTGAAATTATTTGTTGATTGATCGCATTCTTCCAACATCCAGAATTTTTCGATCATAGCATTCAGCGACTCTTCGGACGTAGTACTCACACCACACGTAATCTTATCCGAATCCATTCGATCGTCATTGTACTCTCCGCCAACAATCCAGCCGAAAAGGGTATTTTGTAGAATAGGCATATGTTCTCCGAGTTTGATTTGCCCCACAGATAAAATCGAGTAGAACAATCCTGTGCCTATAAGCAAATCAATCTTCCTCGGCTCATAAAACGCTGGATCTGCCAGTTTGATATTGCTTGGAATACGCCAGTTACTAGTATTTATTCGTGTTGCTGGTTGGTCGGAGACGATACTCGGAAGTATGTAAGCATTAATATGAGCTGAAAACCCGGTACACCTTGAGCCAACCAATATATTCACCCGTTCCGCAATTCGACTCGGAGTTCGGCCAATTCCTTCGACGCCAATTGAGGAAGGCGTCCTTCGTAGTCCAAGCTTTCGTGCTAGCCGTTGGGTTATAAAGTTTGCTTGCGATCCATTATCCAGCAACGCCCGACATTCTACTATATTGCCGGACTTGTCTGTAACATTGACAAGAGCCGTGCTCAGTATCGCCGTGTGGCCTGGCTTCGTTGGAGCGGCTAACAACGAAACTTCAGTAGAAGCTGCCACTGCTTTTGTGCTGTTTGATGATTCCGGAAAGTGTAGAAGCGTGTTATGTTTTTTGTTGCATTTTAGACAATTTCTAGATTTGCATTCCGTCGCACGATGACCATATCTCAAGCAATTCGCACAGCGCTTGAGCTCTTGCACCAGATTAAATCGAATCTTGGGATTCATTTCCAGGAACTTCGGACATTCGAACAGCGCGTGCTCTTCTTTGCATGCAATGCATTGCGTTGAGTTAACTAATGTGCTCAGCGCTTTAATTGTGTCATATTTTTTCTCTCCGGTTACTATTATTTGCTTAAATCCAAGTGCCTCTAGCGACTGGAAACGAGTTTCTATGAACTGCAAGAAACTTTCCAAAGAAGGCAAAAGTCTCGGCCGCTGCAACGATTGTTCCCAAAGAGAGTGGGTGGTCTTATGCAATCGTTGCACCAAAATATGAAGTAGTAGCGGGTCCCAAGTAATTGTATCGACCTCCAAGCTTTTCAATCCAAGCAAGCATTCTCTGGTGGTGTCGTGTAGCGATTTGAGTGAAGCCGAACTTTCAGCAGATGCAACTGGCTGTGACAATAGTCAACCGTAAGTATCTGAGAGTATTCGATGAGTCTCAGCTGCAGTTTTTTTTTTTTTTTTTTCAAATGAAAGCAGAAGATCAAAACTTCCCGCAAATGTCGAGAACTTGGCTCGAAAGCAGACATTTTGAATCGCGAATCTTATTAAAAATGCGAACAACTTTTACTAATGCGGGGATGTCGATACGTTCACAGACGTCCAAACTCACTTT
Source organism: Chloromyia formosa (assembly GCA_964017055.1). NCBI lineage: Eukaryota > Metazoa > Arthropoda > Insecta > Diptera > Stratiomyidae > Chloromyia > Chloromyia formosa. Next base: position 5,488,286 of record OZ024819.1, on the reverse strand, counting down.
GTGACACTTTTGAACTACGTATTTTGACCAGCCCTCACCCCGATACAGCCGTCTGTCGGAAAACGGCGGAAGCAAAGTTGTACACCTAATAGTTCGAACCATTCGGAGCCAGCAATAAAACTCTGGAGCTTTCCAACATCCGCGCTTTCTAGCTCTTCCAAGTCAGTGAAGAGTTAGGATCCAAGTAACGACCTCACTCTACCTGCCAAAGTCGGACAGGAGCAGAGACGGTGGAAGCTACTTTTCTCTTCGTTCACATCCCCACAGCTCCTGCAAAAGTCATTATACGGAAGCCGTAGTCTCCTGGCATGTTCCCCAATGAAACAATGCCCAGTGATAACACCCACCACCGAGCTAATATGCCTTCTGTTTAGCAACAGTAGATTTTCAGATCGGGTAACATCCAGTATAGGCCACAGCGATCGAGTTGTACGGCAGGTATTACTATCAATCCCTCTTGCATTGGCTTTGTTAATCGCCGCAGATTTGACAATCAGTTTGCAAGAAGCGGTGGGCGGATTGATATCACGATATTGTTGGAGCAGCTCTCCCTTCAAACAGCCCAGTCTGGCTTCTAAGCCACTGTGGCCCAGCACAGGACAATGTTAAAATAGCTCCCCAATTCAGAGAGGGATGATCGACAATTATCCACTGTCTTAGATGTTACCAAGACTGATTTCAGCGATCTGATTACAGCTTGGCTGTCCGTAATAGATGATAATGTCTCTACCAGTTGTGACATACTACTTTGCCTTAACTCCTAGCGGGGCATAGCGCGTCAACTACTCCTGCGCGCCATCGTACTCTGTTCTGGGCAATGGGGCGCAACTCCCCAAAAGACTTACCCAGTGCCTGACACTCCTTTGCCACAGATCGACGCCATGTGATTCGAGGACCCCCTCTTGATCGGCGTTGGTTGGAAATGGGGTTCCATTTTATGGCATGCAAAGCAATACAGTTATCACTCTTCCGCAATGTGTGACCTATCCTGCGTATCAATTCGTCGATTGGCATCTGACCCGTACGCCGACTTAGCTCTTCATTTGATATTGTTTCCGACCAGAAAATTCTTAAAGTTCGACGAAGACTTGCAACTTTCTGGTAACACTAACGGAAACTTACCATGTACTGCACCCATACAAAAGCACTGACAGTACCAGGGAGCGAAACAGACGCAGCTTGGTCTTGATGCTGAGATAACTGCAAGCCTGCAAAACACTGCAGTGAGCTGGTAGACGGAAAGTCAGGCTTAGATATATCCTGTCGCAATAGACGCCTGCTCCTACCCCTCCGTCCGTATATATGCCGATAGAGTCAGCAATTGGAAGCTCGCCTTTCTTCCACTGATCCCAACTTGGGGGGGGATGACGGATGTGAAGTTCTTGCCGAACAGATGTTTGGGAGTGGAATAGTCAGTTTTTGTAGGAATATCTAAACTATTTAAAATCAATGAGAGAGCGACGGCAGACGAAGAGAACCACAGTCCGGTTTCACAAAGGCGTATGGCAGTACTTGCAGCAGTTTGTTCGCCCATGATATCCAGAGGAAGCAGGTTGAGCAGCACGTCCAAGGCTGCAGACGGAGTTGACCTCAATGTTCCGCTAATGAGGACGCAGGCTAGTTTTTGGACCTTACTAAGCAGGCTGCAATATAAAGGGCTTTCCACCAAACCACAATACCATGATTAAGTATGGGGCGCACAAAAGAAACGTAAAGCCAATGCACAACATTTGGTTGCAGACCCCAGCTTCTACCTATGGCTCTCCTGCAAGAGTGCATAGCAACAGTAGCCTTTTTCACTCGTTCCTGGATATTGGGTTTCCAACCTAACCTTTTGTCGGGAATGAGCCCAAGAAATTTTGCTGTTTCGGAAAAAAAAACTAATCTAGCCCCTCCCTACTGCGGGGGCACGACAGAAGGTACCTAGTATATTACTTCCTAGTAAAAAGAACAACTTCAGTCTTGCTCGGATTAACCTTTAACCCCACAACGGAGCTATTCGTCTGGTCTAAGTGAGTCGTGTTGAGAGTATTTGCTCTTGCACGACAGCCCCGTTACCTAACCTAACCTAACCTAACCTTTAAGCCCAATTTGCAAGTAGAGAGAGGGCGTTCTGAAGCACCCCATTGAGAACACTTGGGAACTTACCCGAAATAGCAGTGTGGCAACATCATCCGCTTAGGCTATCACCCTACAGCCCAATCTTTTCAAGTCAAGAAGCAACGAGTTAACTACTAAGTTCCAAAGAAGTGGAGAGGGGGGGGGGGGGGGGAAGGTAAGACGCCGCCTTGCGGAGTGCCCCTAATTACTCGTTTTTGTTCCGATGATGAGCCTAGGCTAGTATGAACAACCCTCGATGTCAATAAAAAGGTTAACAAGTTCACAGAGTGACGCGTGGATGATAGCTTCGCGTTTGACGTTGTTAAAAGCACCTTCAATGTCTAGGAACACGACCATGGTATATTCCTTGTAGCTCAGAGATTTCTCAATGTAGCTTACTAAAGAGTGCAACGCTGAATCCACCGTTCTCCCTTTGCAGTAGGCATGTTGGGATGTAGATAAGAACCGCGAATACTACTCCGTAGATAAATATCAATCAGCCTCTCAAACATCTTCAGCAGATTAGATGACAGGCTGATAGGTCTAAAGTCACTGGGGCGTGGTGCGTGCGAGCTTTTACCCGCTTTCGAGATAAAAGTCACGTCAGTGACTGAAGTCCATCTGAAGACCATGTTTTGTTTTTACCTTCAATGCGAATTATTTTGAAATTTTCAAATACAAATGTTTCAGAAAAATAATACCGTTGGAAAGCCAACACATTAGGGCAAGTTTTGTCAGATTTGCAAATATGCCTCTACAAAGTACCGTTACAAAATTTCCATTTACATGTTCGACGAAAAACAAATTTTGAAATTTCTTCAAAGTTTGGATAGTTGTATTTTTGAAGTAACGGTGATTTTTGCAATCGGAAAAAAAAAGTTATTTCATATGAAATTTTATGTGTAGTTTTAGAAAGTGATCAGTCAAATCACACAGGGGTTCGGTGATTGGGGAAGGGGCAAATTTTGATTTTGTGTGATAGATCATGGTTTTTTTGACGACAATCACAACAAAATAGTTTTATCTTGGTAACGGCTAAAGATATGCGAATTTAATTGGTGCCGTTATATTGCTTAAACTAAGTGTGGCATAACCCTTATCATTATTGCCCACCTAACGCGGGACACCCTGTTTATATATGTATACAGGGTGTCCGGATATTGCCGGATAAATGCACACACTGCCACGTGATTCTCCATGCAATTTCCAGTAAAAAATATTAGGAAACATTTTTTCGAATTCTTAACCCTTTAGCTGCCACAAGCATTTAGGCATTTTTCTTCAAAATTCCCCGCCTGACACGACTTAAAAATCGATATCTCGGAAACTACGTTAACCAGAATAGTTAAATAAAATGGTAATCACAGCCAATATGTTGCTCTAAAATATAAAATTCATTTAATAAAAATCAGACAAGTGGTTTAATTATTAAAAACGTTTGTTTTTCTCCCAAAAAAAAAAAAAAATTTTTTTTTCTATCACCTTTTTCTTAAATTTTTCCATGCATAATGTACTTGTTCGATTTTAAAAATAAATTCCTTATTTCATAGTAATCAAATTGTGTTAACATCATTTTATTATATTTTTTAATTTCTACACTTGCGAGCAAAAATACTGAATCAAACCGAAAGCACGTGTATTTGTATGCATATTTTGAAAAGTACATTATGTATCCCTACAAATCGTATATCATTAGAAAACTTGAAATCTTAGCTTTACATTAATACCACTTTTAACAATATTTGAAGATAGATTTTAAAAGAGCGGGGCTTGAAATCAAAAAGTAGGAAAAATGGGGATATTAGAAAATGGAGTGTGGTCAGATTTTTATTAAATAAAACAAAATTTTTTTAAAAAATAACAAAATTATTTATTTATGAATATCTGGTATTACCACCTCTTGCTCTAATCACAGCTTGTACTCGATTTTTAATTGAAATTATTTGGTCTACAACTTAATAATGAGACTTTACAACTTAATAATGAGACTTTTTTTTGGAATTTTGGGCATTTATGGCCGATATGGCTTGCTGAGTCACTTCCAACGAAATTGCCAACTCTTTTTGAGTTTGGCACGAATCTTCTTCGAGTAATTTCGTCAATTCTTCGTCTTCAAACTTTTTTGGCTGGCCAGGTCGCTCTTCGTCGGTAATGTCGAAATTATCATTTTTGAACCGATGAAACCACCGAAAACACTGTGCACGCGAAAAAGCATCGTCACCGTAAACTTCCACGAGCAATTTATGACTCTGAGCTGCAGTCTTCTTAGCAAAATAATGTCCAAGTAAAACTTCCCGCAAATGTTGTTTTTTTCGTGAATTTTCGAAACTTTCCATGGTCCGGTAAAATACGTTGTCAACAATCAACACGAAATGTTTATACTGACATTGACAGCTTATGAATACAAACTTCAAATGGTATGTATGTCAAAGATGGACTACCATTGGTTTATCGGTGTTGCCATCTCTAAAAAAAAGTCTCATTATTAAGCTGTAGACCAAATATTTATTTTTTAATGGTATCTTGAGGAATTTCGCTCCATTCCCCTATTAAGGCCTCCTTCAATTCGTCGATAGTCGAAGGCGCGGGATCTCTTTGTCGGACTCTTCTTTTGAGCTCGTCCCACAAGGGGATTTAAGTCTGGACTGCGTGCAGGCCAGTCAATTGTCGCAATATTAGCTTCGTTCAGGAGCAGCTGTGCTTGACGCGATGTGTGACATCGTGCACTGTCGTGCATTAAAGTAAAGTTGTCGCCAATAGATGCTGCGTAGGGAACAACATGGCCACGTCGAATACCGGTAATATACCGTTCGGCTGTCAGTCCTCCTCCTCGGCCTCCAGAGGGCACGAATACAATTTCCGTTTTTCAATCCACAGAGATACCGGCCCACACCATACACGAACCGCCCCCGTATGCTACTGTTTCTGTGATACAGCATTGCGCAAATCGCTCACCTGGACGCCTGTGTACCCGACCTCTTCTGTCACTGCCATGTACTAGACACACTCTGGTCTCGTCGGTGAACAATACGGGCCGCCATTGCTCGAGGGTCCAATTTAAGTGGTTCCTGACAAACGTGAGTCGCGCTTGTCGGTGATGTGGGGTCAATTTTGGGCCTGTGGCGGGCCGTCTTGGAGTCAAATTCGCTTCCTTTAGTCGTCTCCTCACTGTCCACTCGCTTACAGCTACTCCGCGAACGTCCCTCATATTCTGCTGCACGTCAACTGCCGTGAGGTGCCGATTTCGTAGCATACTTGTCACAATAAAACGGTCGTCTCTATCGAAAGTGCACCTAGAGCGGCCGGATCGGGGTCTCTGATTGTAGTTACCTCCCCCCCCGAAACACTCTTGACACAGTAGACTGACTCATTCCGAGCGACTGTTCTCTGAGTAAGCCCTTCCGAAAATAGGGCGACAGCTTGAGCCGCATGCGGAGGCGTGGTACTCATGAATGACAAAATTGTGACTTTTATTGTTTTAAACTTATTCAATCGACCTTCCAGATTCAACTGACCGTTGAAAACCCTTTGCGGATGCACTAATAGGATTAGTTTGCCTTGCGATAACCCATTCATAAATGTTCAATTTCCCGACTTTTTAGGTCCAGGTAGCGTTCATTCATAAAACACTCATTAAATGGTGATAAAAAAGGTATCATTGGCCTTGTTTGTGCCGCGGAACTATCTTCGAAGATTAACTAATTCGAGCTAACGCACGACGACATAAACATGTCGCACTAGCTAGTTTTGGTACCAATTTTAGCTCCACTTGCTATGCAGAACTGGACTGAAAAATTGAAACTAGGTGGTGTTGCTGTCTTCGCTAATGGTGTTGTTGTTGAAAATTATATTTTATTTGTTATATAAATACCTCATCCTTTCCTGAAACTCTGCATTCGTTTCATCCTTTGATTGTAGCGGTAGAAACGCATTTTTATTAGGAGGCTACTGCCCCTTGACGTTTTCTTAACCAATGTCACCGCAGTCACAAACCAACAGCTGACATCTTTCATGTTTAGTACCTATTCGTATGGTCGGTATAAACACACCACGAACAAGTACTAGCACTAAAACGATTTAGTTAAATCGCCTTTTAGTTCCACGGCATAAACGTGGCCATCGTAAAGCTAAGTTATTTTAGAGCAGCATATGGGCTGTATTAATCATTTTATTTGAGTGTTTTAGTTAGCGTGGCGGAGAATTTTTAAGAAAAATGTAAATGCCTGTGGCAGCTAGAGGGTTAAGAATTTGCAAAGGTGTTTGCTAATATTTTTTACTGCAAATTGTATGGAGAATCACGTGACAGTGCGTTTATCCGGCAATTTCCGGACACGCTGTATATATGTATATATATAAGACCCGCCATAGACGGTGCGATCCATCGTCAGATCGATCTGACGATTGAAATTATATGGAACTGTCAAAACAATCGTCAACGATAGTCACATACACTGTGCGATCGATCTGACGATCACAATATCGTCAGATCGATCTGACGACGGATTGCATCGTATATGGGTGCTTTAAAACTATAACACGGACAAACAAAAATGAAACGAAATTTTTGCCATGACATTTATATATATGTATGATTAAAAATGCATTTGAATTTATTACACACACACACACACACAAACATACACATGCATACACAACAAAAAAACTTCTTCTTACAACAAAAACGAACATACAAAGAAAGAAAAAGCAAAAAACTAATGCGCGACCAGCAAACTATTGTATATGTATGTATGTATGATAGAGCGAGATTAGAGAACATTAAAATTAAAAAATACACACACACACACTTACACACGAAACAAAACTAACAGAATTATTTTATTTGTTTTTTGTTTTTTTTTTCGTCTTTCTTTTCAATGAATATGAATGAATTTAATTTAATAAAAAAAAAAATATTCAAATTTAAAATTGAAGAATCTAATAAACTTAAAAGAATCAAACCAAAAGAGATTTTTTGTTTTTTTTTTTTCGACACCACAATACGGGAGAGCTAATAGGGGAGAAAAGAAGGCAACCAAAAAAATAGGAAAAGCTAAAAAAAAGCAAAGAAAATTAAAAATCCAGAAAATCCGCTCCGCATCAGTGGATAGACCCCATTTTGTTGAGGCGACATCTCACCCAGTGATCTTTCTCTCTCTCAATTGCCCTAACCCCTTGTGGGGCATAGCGCGTCAACTGTTCCATGTGGCCCAGTTGACGTTTCGACGGCATAAACCAAAGAGGATTGATAATTCTTCAAGAGTTATCACTCCATAGAACTGTTGGCAACACTAACTTTCTTATTAAAACATTCGGTGGTCGGTGTGAATAAGTAGATAAGTAAAAAAATGCTAGTTTCCAGGGCGGCGTTTTAAAGGTTTGGCGACCTTCTGTAAATCGATGTGTTGATGTGATATAACTTTTGTTACTCGAAAGAAACCCCAACACTCTCCTAATTTGATGTTTTGAAAAAAAAAATTCATTTTGAAAACCCCTTGTCCAATTTTCCTTACTTATCTTGTTGTTCACCAACAATTATCTGTTTATTCACTGAAGTTATCAATAATTCACGGCGTTTAACTATTACACACCAGGAAACACGAATATTCAGAATTAAAAAAAAAAAGAAGTTGATTATTTTTATACAAATTCAGTATTTTTTTTGCAAATTTACTTTTGTTTTATTTTTTTATTTTTGAAATAAAGATTTGTATAAAAATAATCAACTACCTTTTTTTTTGAATTCTGAATATTCGTGTTTCCTGGTGTGTAATAGTTAAACGCCGTGAATTATTGAGTAACTTCAGTGAATAAATAGATAATTGTTGGTGAACAACAAGATAAGGAAAATTGGATAAGGGGTTTTCAAAATGAAATATTTTTTTTTGTTCAAAACATCAAATTAGGAGAGTGTTGGGGTTTCTTTCGAGTATTTTATTCACACCGACCACCGTATATTTAACATTAATTTTCAAGGTTTACGCGAAAATGTCCCAATCGATTTTCTAGAAGTCTTACTTCTAAGACACCCAAACACTGCGAAGTTTATTGACATGCTCTCTTGTAGCGGTAGAAAACTTGGTGTGGTGTAAGAGTTTCCTAGTCTTTTCAGGGCCGGTAGACGGTTAAAGAAGGCCCAAAACTTTATACTAACAATGGAGAAGAAAATGACAAAATGGAACAACCCAAGTGTCGGTAGGAGGCAAGGCTGCGACTAACGGCGAGGGCTCGGGAGGTTCTCGCACCTCCTTAGTCGCCAGCGGCCTTTCAAAAACAGTCGAGTCAGCGTGGAAACCATGCGGCTCAGACGGTCATGTTACCCAAAACCCAAGTTCGGGCTACAAACAACAATTGCAGTCAATCCCCTCGTTGCTGAGCTTGACCAGGATCGCTCGGAACAGGGGCTCGACATCACACCAGCAGAAGAGGAGCTCCTGTTTAATTCTTCTCAGTCAAGCAAGGGTGCCGCACGGCGTACGACCGTAAGTCCCAAGCAGACCAAGGAGGAACTCATGCCCCTCAAGCAATATAAAACAGCCATTAGGCTGAAGTGGAACCTCGGCACCAGAGTAGATTTTACCCCGAAAGAGTTGGAAAGGCTAGCATGATTCGAAGAAACTATTGATAATACCAGAAAGCGCTTCTCGACAAGAAGCGGATTTGCCAGCGGTGATCCGAAATTCTTCAACAGTATTGCGGAAAGTTAAAACAGAAAACTAGCTTTCAAGAGGCAACGGTGGGATGAGGATCCACAATTGTCAACCAGTAAACAGCAATGTCCCTCACACAGGCAACCTGCGAAAGGGAGATCAACTACAGCGGAAGAGCCCACTCGTGCCAAAAATACGAAGAAGAAAGACCGTTGCGAGCCTCTCAGCAAGTTAAGCCGGGAGACGTGGGAGCTGGTCAAGACGTTGCTCTTCGACAAACTGACCGAAAGAGCTGTATGTGAAGATCAACACGTGCCATCCTTCGATGACGCAGGTTAGTTTAACGACGCAAAAATCAACAACTGTGACAATGAAGCGATGCTTGAATGGTGCAAGAGCACCATTGCAACGCTTGACGGTCTTTGGGAAGGAGCACAATTGGAAATAGTCGCAAAAGACCAAATTCCAACTGTGGCCAAGGCGAAAGTCCTATTACCGAGAAACAAGGAGATGTCGCTAAAGCTATTCCAGCGAGAAAATCTGGACATTTCCACTGCGGACTGGGTAGTCCTACGTGTCAACGAGCACCTCGCAGAGACAAAAGCAGACACTGATTCTTCAAATTAGCAAAGAGGCAGAGGACATACTATACCCAATAATTGGGAATTGAAGCTGAAAAAGCGAAGCCCCATGGACGACAACAAGAACACGCTTGAGGCTAACGAAGTGGAGAAGGATCTAGGCATAGAACATTTAACCAAGGTGGCTGATGGCATAACGCTGAGCGAGGAGGACAGCGAATCTGGGACTGAAGACCCAATCGCTACAGTACTTTCTACGGGTGAGAAACTGTATCCCTTGTAGCATGCTAAGGGTGTTGCAAATAAATCTGCACCACAGTAGTTCCGCGTCAGCAGAGCTACTACAGATGCTGCTTGATGACCCCTGAGGTGTTGTGCTCATCCAAAAACCATGCATTTCGGGGTAGGGACACATCAAAGGACCCTCAACTAGCATCTACAACGTATGGAATACTTCCAACATTTGCTTTGTACTCGCTGTTCCTTGCCTTACGGCATGGGTTCCTCCGTACATATTTTAAATAAAGAGCTCCTTCTTTTGCCATTGTGCCACCCGTGCCATCACCAATCAGTAAGCGACTGCTCGCAAAATAAATTTCGGGAGATTGATTTCGGAGACTTCCAAACAAAATTTTCATCGGACATGAAAGAGCAAGCTCGTTATGGATTCTCGAATAAAAGGACCGCTATGTCAGCAATTATGTTATAGACAACAATGGCAGTTAAATAATTCAAAATAAATAAATAAAATAAAAATAAATAAAATAAATAAGTCGACATACCTCAATATTCATGATGGAGATTTTCTTTCCAAAACTGAGTACATAATTGCACTTATCCAAGTACGCACATTATTTTTCGAGATGTCTAAAAATGCACATTCCTATAACTAACAAAGTATTGCATTTTAGAGTTACCCACTACTCTACATTGCGTAGAGCACTTGTAGGAGTAATTTAATGCACTTAACTCATTTTCGGTATAAATTGACTTATCTACTTATTCTCCGAGACCACACATATACACATGTAACTATTTTTTTTATAAATGTATTGTATGTAACCTTTTATGACAAAATGAATTACTGTGAATATAGTAGTCATCCAGTGTACTCCGAGCGTTTCACATCTCTCCTGCGGCAAGCACAACAGTGGCGACGAGGAAAACTTAAAATGGCGACAGAACAAATTTTAGTCGACTTGAAGAAAATCATGGAGCAGCAGGCACAACTCATTTCTACAATGGCGACTAAAATGCTGAAAAGCGAAGCGGATAAGCAACAACCAGCTCAGGCATCGCAGGAATTCACCATCGAAGTGTTGACCCAGAACATAAAGGAATTTCACTATGATCCAGAGACCAGCATAACATTCAACGCGTGGTACCAGAGATATGCCGATTTGTTCGAAGGAGATGCGAAAAATTTGGAAAACGCAGCCAAAGTACGACTGCTGCTGAGGAAACTTGGACCTGTGGAGTATAATAGGTACGTCAATTTCATTTTACCTAAACTTTCGAAAGATTTCGAATTCACCGAAACCGTCGACAAGCTGAAGGCCATTTTCGGATCATCGGAATCTCTCTTCCAAAAGCGGTACCGTTGTTTACAGTTAAGGAAAACTGAAACGGACTATACCGCTTACGCGAGCGAAGTAAATAGGCAATGTGAGGAATTCGAGCACAATAAATTGACAAATGATCAATTCAAATGCCTAATGTTCGTTATTGGCCTCCAATCACCATCCGATTCTGACGTTCGAACACGCATTCTGGCAATGCTAGACAAGGAAAAAGAAGTCGATCTGGAAAATTTTTTATTGGAGTGTCATCGCATCACAAATCTCAAACAAGATAGCAAAACATTGGAGGAGGCAACTGTAAAATCCACTAGATTCAAGCCAGGCAAATACACAAATAGCGATAAACACACAAACAGTGATAAACACACAAACAGTGATAAACACTCAGACGCACGTACACCAAAAAACGCCGTGTTGGGGATGTGGAGGAATTCACTTCTACAGAGAATGCCGGTTCAAGACACACAAAAATGTACCAAATGTCAAAAAGTTGGACACAAAGAAGGCTATTGCGGCTGTTTCGTAGACAAACAACAAAAACAAAAAGACACACATTATACTAAAAAGAAAACGGAAAAGACAACTGGGGCCCGATTCCGCAAGAGTGAGTTTTTTTCGGTGCGCACCGAAAAAACTCACTGAAAAAATTCACCGAAAATATCAGTGCGCACTGATGCAATTCAGCAAAAGCTAGTGAGTTTTTCAGTGCTGAATGAATTTTTCAAACAAACGTCAAACGTGTGTAATTTTTCTGATTGCTGAAAACATTATAAAAATGGGTGACGTTCATGCTTCATATGAAATTATGGAATCGATCAGTAACATTTATTCTCTTTCAGGAGGAAAAGTCTTGTGTTTACGAGTATATTAAACTCCCAACCACGGACCATTTCACATCTAGCGTTAAATATAATCATTTAGGGGATTCACACTCCCTTTCGTATATGTCGTAATCGTGGTAAACTTCTGTCATCTCCATAGATAGATAGATAGATATAAAGATTCGAGCTACTTTCCCAGCAGGAAGGCACTGCGACCATAGAAGATCTATTGTGCCGTAGCTCATTAATCCAAAAGACCGTCCACCCTTCTAATAAAGGGCAGTAAGTCTTTAGCAGGAATCAACCTGAATTCTGCAGTGCTGATAGTAGCCTGCCCGAGGAGTGACATCCTAAAACGCGCGATGGCGGGACATTCGCACAAGAGGTGCTTGGTCGTTTCCACGTCTTCCAGACAAAGACGGCATTCAGTCTCGCTGGACAGACCCATCTTGTTCAGGTGATATCTGACCAGGTGATGGCCAGATAAGTACCCCACTAGGAGTCGTAGGTGGGTTCTACTCATTTGAGTGGTACCCTTGTGACTGAAGGGCATTATCAGCTCCTTTTATTGACGAAGCCCTGGAAGGTTATCCCAGTACTGTTGACGCAATCGTGCAAACCAATCTGTGATCCGCAGTTTGGCCGAGGCCAGTCCAAAGCCACAGCAAGGCTCAGGTCCATGAAAACGACTGGATGATCCTTGTCTAGCAAGTTCATCCGCAGCCTCGTTCCCCTCAATGCCCTGGTGGCCTGGCACCCAACACAAGAAGACTCGGTTATTGGTTGCCAACAGTTGAAGGAGATTGTAACACTCCTTCACCAGTTTTGAAGAGACCTTAAATGAGGAGAGCGCTTTTATAGCTGCTTGGCTGTCTGAGTAGATAGCAATGTGAGCGCCGCGAAGTCCAGTTTCCAAGATTACCCTGGCGCAGACCTCAATGGCGTGGATCTCAGCTTGAAAAACGCTGGTCGAGACTCCCATTGCGATCGAAATCCTGGTGTTGGGTCCAAAGACACCTGCACCAACACCCTGTTCCGTTTTAGACCCATCGGTGAACCACTTGATACATCTAGGATCTGGACAGGGTGTGCCATTTACCCATTCAGAGTGGTTAGGGATGAGGGCTGAATATTTTCTGCCGAAGCAAACCTCCGTGATCATGTAATCTGATCTCAAGCAGATCTGCACGTTAGGAATTTGATTCAGAATGCTCATGTGACCGCTTTCTTCACTACGCACGTCGGAAGTTAAACGAAGTCTGAGAGCATTTAGAGCTGCTAATTCTTGAATGAATATATGCAACGGAGTAAGTCCAATAATCGCCTCCAGGGCTGGCGTAGGACAAGTGCGCATAGCTCCAGTGATGCCAAGGCAGGCAAGGCGTTAAAGCTTATTGCACTTCAGTAAGACAGAAGATTGCTGAGTTTTCGGCCACCATACAAGCGCTGCGTAGGTCACCATAGGCCGCACCAGCATGGTGTATAACCACTCAATTATCTTTGGGGTGAGCCCCCATGTCCGTCCAAAGAAACTTCTACAAGCCCACATTGTGCGTGTGGCTTTGCCAAGTACATTATCAATGTGAGTATTCCAGGTGAGTTTCGAGTCTAGAGTTACCCCGAGACATTTAACTTCAGTGGAATAATCTAAGGTCGTGCCTCCTAACGAAATTGGATCCAATGTTATGTTTCGTTATCGCGTGAACGGCACAACGACAGTTTTCTGTGGGTTTACATGTAAGCCCACAGCCACACACCAGTGTAGAACTATGTCAAGGGCCGACCTCATCACCTCAGTGATGGTAGATTCGAATTTGCCCCTGACTATGATAGTTAAATCATCCGCGTATGCGATAGTAAGATAACCGCGCTCATTAAGCATGGAAATCAGCTCGTCCACGACAAGGGACCACAAAAGGGGTGACAGAACGCCACCTTGTGGACAACCCTTTACGGCGTTCACGCAAATGGATGTACTGCCTAGAGTTGAGTGAATATCCCGTCCCCGGAGCATGGCATCTATCCATGCAATGGTAGCGGGCGGGATGTCCCTGAGTTCCAGTGCTCTGGAAATGCACTCGTAGCCGGTATTATCGAAAGCCCCCTCAATGTCAAGAAACGCGCACAGCGCGATTTCCTTTTCACTGAGGGACTTTTCGATTGTACTGACAAGGCTATGCAAGGCGGTTACTGTTGACTTACCCTTCGTGTACGCGAATTGCATACGATGTAGGGGGCTCGACAGTTCCATCTTGTGCCCGATATGCAAATCAAGCAACTTTTCCATGGTTTTAAGGAAGAAGGAAGTAAGGCTAATCGGTCTATAGGATTTGGGCATATGTTCCGGCTTATTGCCCGCTTTGGGTATGAAGACCACATTAACTTTCCTCCAAGGTTGTGGTATGTACCCTAGGGTGTAACTTGCCCTAAAAAGTTCGATTAGCGGAGCTATTATGATCTCCAAGCTGTTTTGTAACAGAGCGGGGAAGATGCCGTCTACTCCGGGAGCTTTAAATGGCTCAAAGGATTCTATCGCCCATTTTACTTTGTCCATGTCAAAGATGACCCCCGATAAATTGCGAGCCCGGCTTACGGGAACCCGTTGGGGCCTTGCAGTTGGGCAGGCGTCACCATCAGACAGTACGGACCCTGGGAAATGGGTCTGAAGAAGCAACTTTAATGTTTCTTCTGGACCTTCAGTATACGAACCGTCTGGTCTCAATAGAAGGCCGACGCCGTTAGCTGAGTCTTTGGAAAGGGCTTTGTGAAGGCGCGCCGCTTCCGGTAGCGACTGAATGCTATCACAATGTCTTTTCCAGCATTCTTGTTTGGAATGCCTAATGAGTTTGTTGTACTCGGTGAGAGCGGTTCTGTACTCATCCCACCTATTGAAGCGCTTGGCTTTGTTGAACATCCTCCTAACTTTAGATCGCTTGCGGGCCAATTCCTCGTTCCACCAGGGTACTTTACGCCCCGACTACTCCACCGAACGTGAAACGGTACTATCTCTGTAGGAGGAAGTTAAAATTTCATTGAGCTCCTCAGCTGCAATCTCAATTTCCCCTGTAGTGCTTATGGGGCTGACCAGTAGTTCCGCTTTGGAGCTAACTAGTTCACGGAATTTAATCCAGTTAGTTTTCCTTGGACAAAAAGTATCCGAGCGAATGTCGGATTGTCCTAGGATGTCAAATCTGATGTGTCTTTGATCTGAAAGAGACTCTTCATCCGACACGTGCCAGTTCGCAATGAACCTGGAGAAGAAACCGCTAGCAAGGGTAATGTCGAGTACCTCTGCCCTTGCCGCAGTGACAAAGGTAGGTTTGCACCCCCTGTTCAGGACATTCACATGTTTACACATAAGATAGTCAAGAAGGCGCTTACCTCTGTCGTTGATGTCGCTGCTACCCCACACCGTGTGGTGTGCGTTTGCATCGCAACCGATCACATAATGTCGGTTTGTACGTCGAGAGAAGTCAACGAGCTGCTGGACCTCGAGTGGTGGAATCTCAACATTGTCAGATGGGAAGTAGGCAGACGCAATTACCACTTTCTGACGACCGTTGAGCGTGGATACCTCCACCAATGCTGCAGCTAGATCTCTGGAAATAAAATTGGTTAGTGGCAAATAGTGGACGCATTTGTCGATCAGAAGCGCCGCACGCGGACAACCCGCTAACCTGTCATATATCAACTTACCAGTTGTTGTGTTTAGACCGCAAATTCGGCCACGGGCCACCCATGGCTCTTGAATAAGCGCAATGGTGGCCTGTTTATCGGCGAATAACCTGCACACAGTGGCCGATGCTCCAATTGCGTGGTGCAGGTTCGCTTGAAGCACCTTAATGGCGCTCATGGTCCTGCGAGGATAGCGAGCGTTGGACTAGGCACTTTTGCTTGCCCTGTCGGGAACTGTTGCCTCCGTCCCCCCTTCGTTGACGCTCCTTTCGGTGAGAGCCGCTGAGGTTCCTCGGGCTAAAGAAGTCCAAGGACGACTCAGAGGGACTGTATCGCTTAACGGCCAGTCCATCGACAGTCTCAACAACGGGCCTGGAGGCTCCGTCGAGCAGTGAGCTAGGAGGCAGCTCAGAGGAAACTGTGTTTGATGCATTTGGAGTTGCATCACACTCTGGTTTGTTTTGTTTTTCTTTTTTATTATTCATAGAATCGCATGAATATCCGGGAAAAACAGTCACCGACGACATCACCCGGTCTGCCGTCAGAAGTCTGGTTTAAAACTGGAGGTCGACAGGTATCCAGAGTTCGCATACTAGCGGCCAAGCAACCTCTTGACCATGCATCCCTCGGCGTATGCTGTTCCACCTTGGATTTAGGGTATGTTTATAAGGGAGATACCGCTCCCCGCCCGACCAAGTTTAGTCAGCGCTGATGGCACAGATAAGATTTTGCCAACAGCCTGCTTCCACCCGTCACCACGCGGAGGTAAAGGTCGCACTTCCTTAGGGCATGACAGTTACGGCAAATGTACCATGGTGGTCCAAATGTTAGTCCCCCTGTCACACCTTCGGCTGGCGGACAATGAAAAATGAAATGATGCTAACTCATCTCGAGGCCATGGTTCAAATTGGACTGTTGCGCCAGTTATTTATTATTTATTTATTTATTTACACTTAAAACAAAAATCCGTTCCGTATCAGTGGATAGACCAATTTTGTTGAGGTGATATCTTACCCAGTGATGCCCCGTGAGGTAACCCACGATTAATTTCAAGCCTGCTCTGCCCAGGCGGCTGGCTTCTTTGAGACCACAGGGTTTTATAAGATCTCTGGACTGTCGTAGTCCTGGAAGACAATCGCAGCAACTTAGACCACAGTAAGGATCAGGTCCAATACATTTATCCGAAGAGTCCTGTCTAGCAAGTTCATCGGCAGCTTCGTTATCAAGAATGCCCTGATGGCCTTGTAACCCGATTGGTATTAGTGACACACTGAAGGGTATAAAAACACTCGTTTCACTAAATTCGATGAGAATCGTATGTGAAGAATGAGCCTTAATGGCTGCCTGACTCTCAGTGTAGGTAGCGATGTTAGTACCGATACTTTTAGTGTAATGTACCTTCGAACACTGACTGCACTACAAATCTGAGCTTACAGGAAGTGTTCAATACCGGTCGTAACGGCGGCGTGGCGCATCGCGGCATTATGCCTACAAATCAGTCAAAATAGTTTTAGAAGGCACTGACCAAGTGGTGTAAGATACTGGAGGATCATAGACTGAGGATTAGCATACCAATGACTGAGTGTCTTTGCTGTCCTTTCTCAGCTCCAGAGAGACCGATACCAGATATCTATATTAAAGGAGAGCAGCTGAAATCCTGTACAAGGTTCAACTACCTGGGCTCAATGGTAAACAAAGAAGCTACCTGCGATGATGACATCAAACATCGCATCAGTTTCGGTTCGTTGAAGTGGCGAGAAAACTCTGGAGTTTCCTGCGAAAAGAAGATGCCACGAAAGCGTAAGGGCAAGTGGTACAAAACGGTCGTACGTCCTGCACCCAAGTATGCGTCGGAATGCTGGACTATGCGCAAGACACTCGAAAGTAAAATGACTGCGACCGAGATGAAAATGCCACGGATGTCAGCCGGTGTGACCAAAAAGGATCGTATCGAAAGTACCTACATATGTACATCCGAGGCAGCTTGTGTGTTGAGCAACCGATCACTGAAAAGCTTGAAGATCGTCGTTTGAATTGGTATTGCCAAGAGAACCCAGTCATGAGGGCACTTCATTGCCGCAATTCTTCTGCGACTTGTGATCAACTCACATGTTCTTTCTTTCGTCTTTTTGGAATGCCCCAAAAACTAAAAATACCATTCCGGACGGAAAGCTGCGAAAAACCGCGAAAATTTCGTGGCAAAGTGACCCCTCGACTGCCAAACATAAAAGTGCCTGTAACTCCGTTATTTGAGCAGTTAGAGGGGTCAAACTTGCACTTTTTCAAAAGGCTCTCTCTCCGAAACTACGGCAGCTAGAGAGTTGAATTTTGGCTTAAAATGCAGCACGAACCCTGCCCCAAAAACTAAAAATACCATTCCGGACGGAAAGCTGCGAAAAACCGCGAAAATTTCGCGGCAAAGTGACCCCTCGACTGCCAAACATAAAAGTGCCTGTAACTCCGTTATTTGAGCAGTTAGAGGGGTCAAACTTGCACTTTTTCAAAAGGCTCTCTCTCCGAAACCACGGCAGCTAGAGAGTTGAATTTTGGCTTAAAATGCAGCCCGAACCCTGCCCCAAAAACTAAAAATACCATTCCGGACGGAAAGCTGCGAAAAACCGCGAAAATTTCGCGGCAAAGTGACCCCTCGACTGCCAAACATAAAAGTGCCTGTAACTCCGTTATTTGAGCAGTTAGAGGGGTCAAACTTGCACTTTTTCAAAAGGCTCTCTCTCCGAAACCACGGCAGCTAGAGAGTTGAACTTTGGCTTAAAATGCAGCCCGAGTCCTGCCCCGAAAACTAAAAATACCATTCCGGACGAAAAACTGTGGAACACATATACAGATTACGATTGATTAACAGCAGCGGCTGCGCGATCGCTTGACAGACGCAAAGAAGGTACTTTAGAGCCCGCTTACTTCTTCAGCGAGCTAGAAGGAGTGGTCGGTTTGAGCTCGAGAAGCCTATGGAGCTTCGCAAACGAGTCAGGCAAGATCAGGTAGTAGGTGGTATCGCTACGGGTCCATCCAGAGGACTATGCTGCTACCCAGCCCGACCTATCCTTCCCTCTTTCCTTTCTTGTTTTCCTCTCTTGTTCATGCTCTTTCTATCTCTATTTTCCTTCTTTCTCCTCCCTTAATTTTCCCCTCTTTCCTTCTTCCTTGATCCTCCCCTCTTTCCTTCTTCCTTGATTCTCCAACTTTTTTCGTCCCCTCTCTCCTCCCCACCTTTCTCCTTCTTCCCTCTCTCCTCCTCTCTCCACCTTTCTTCTCTCTCCTCCTCCCCTCTCTCCTCCTCCCCTCTCCTCCTCCTCCCCTCTCCTCCTCTCTTCTCTCCTCTTCACCTTTTTCCTTCTGCCCTCTCTCCTCTTCGCCTTTCTCCTTCTTCCCTCTCTCCTCCTCTCCTCTCTCCACCTTTCTTCTCTCCCTCTTTCTCCTCCCTTGATTCTCCCCTCTTGCCTCCTTCCTTAATTCCCCTCTTTTCATCCCCTCTCTCCTCCTCTCCTCTCTCCCCTCTTTCCTCCACTCCTTTCTCCTCCTGACCTCTCTCCTCCTCCCCTCTTTCCACCACCCCTCTTTCCACCTCCCCTCTCTTCTCCTCTTTCCACCTCCCCTCTCTTCTCCTCTCGTCTCTCCTCCTCCTCTCTCTCCTCCTCCTCCCCTCTCTCCTACCCTCTCTCCTACCCTCTCTCCGACCCTCTCTCCTCACCACTCTCCTCCTCCCCTCTCTCCTCCTCCCGTCTCTCCCCTACCCTCTCTCCTCCTCCCGTCTCTCCTCCTCCCCTCTCTCGCTGTGCACGATCTTTCTCATAATTGAAAATTCCAAATTGTCGGTTTACTCTGAACATTTTAATGTGACGAAAAAACAATAAATGGCTAAACAATTGCATACGCTGCATAGTTGGCCAATCCGCAAAGATTTTTATTACGTCGAATTTTCATGTAGCCACCTTCACCCCAATTCTTGCCCCACCAATTCTTCATAATCCAATAGTCGGGCGTGTAGCCCACCACCAACATGGCATGGTTAACTATTTTCGATGAACATTCGGGATCGTCGTAGACGCCTTTGCTGCAAATAGAGATAAATAGATACGAACATTTCAAAATAACGTGTAATGGCTGCTACAGACAATGGCCCATCGCAGAGGCCATTCAAAGCGCCATTGTGTGGACGGGCGGATGGCATTCAGTTGTCAATGGCGCGTAATCGTCGCAGCCGCGATAGGTCAACGGCCAGAGCCATTTTTAACCACGCAAAGGCCCATCGTGCGTCTGTTAATTTAAATCATTTGTTGTTGGCTGCTATTGACAACACACAGACGATTGTTGTGCTGCCACCTCGATGCGGAGGACTTGCACATTGACTGGCCCATCGTGGATCATTGAGTTGACGAAGAAAATTTGAATAGATATTTGGTGTATGATGGCGGCCAACATGGCGCTGGGCCATTGTCTGGAGCAGGCATAATAGGATCCTGACGCAGTGCTGAGGTACCCCAGGCTGCTTAAGGAGTCCAAGGCAGCCCCCCCGTCCGTTAGCTTGCCGGAATAACTGAGGAATATCTTCAGTTATTCCTGCAAGTGTACGAGGGGCTCCTTCACACCTTCATCTCGCCCCCCCCCCCCCCGCCCCCCACCTGTACAGTTGAAATGTTTGCGGGCTGGCATTTATTGAGACTGCCACTGGACCAATAGTCGCGACGGCTTTTCTGATCGCTTCCTCATCATTTTTCGGTAGAATCGCCCACGACGATATCTTTCCAACCGTCAGCGGTGCTATGAATTTGCAATGTGATTCGCGGGCACGATACGGATAGTCCTTTTCACGCATAAGACCACCGACTTGTTCCAGATATTTGAGCGTAGTCCGCAACGAACCACCCGCACAACCTTTGTTGCCCAACAGAATACTGCAATCGACAATTTGCTGTTCGCTGTTTCACCGGGGGGGGGGGAGAGAGAAACAAAAATAGATGCATAGATAATTTACGGAGATTTTTAAATCTTGCACATGCACATACATACCTCAAGTCCATGAGTTTGCCAGTTCGCTTGAAAATCTGCGCTTCAACACTTTCCGCTATGCTAAAGGCATAGCATGAGCCACAGCTCAATTGGTTACGTGGCGGTGTACGAAAGCCCTCGTCACGCCAATCGAACGAGTCGGGAATTTTTTTCGTTTTCGAACTTGTCAGGATGGACGCACCAACCATTTCCGCTTCTGCGTCGAGCAACGGCAATCGGGGACTTGGCGTCAATCGAACATGTCGCATTAGATAATTATGTGAGCTCTAAAATTGATTTCTTTAACGTTAGATGTGATGTCCATATTAAAAAAAAAAGTTATTTGGCATTTCCAAGTCAATTTCATTCATTTCCAGAGCAAATCCATCAATTTCCGGAACAAATACATGAATTTCGGGGATCAGTTCTTATACTCGTTGTAATGAACCACCTGTAATGAACCATATTATGGTCTGGTAGTGCTGCTCCCACCGGCATATCGAAGCAGCACCTGATGAGTAGTGATCTGTTGGTGGTACGAAACCCGAGGCCGAGGGTCCCATTACACCCGGCCTCAGATTCGATCGCGTGGGTGTCTGATCCGCCCGCCAACCATTCCATCCTTATCGGACTATTTTTTTTTATTCCCCATTTTTACCTCCCCTGTTTGTGTTGTATTTCCCAGGCCTATGAATTTTTGTTGACACGTAAAGGACAGGGGCAAGGAGCGGCGAAAGCCCCGCCTACATCTTCCGAACTGAGCTACAGCAAGCATAGGCCGCTGCTTAGCTCGTTGAGGGGCCTATTTCTTCGCCAGATGGCACTGCCCGACCTTCATGGTCATTATGCTTCCTAAGACTCCGTCCCCACAGGCATCTTCGGATGCCCACCAAACCGTCCGTTACAAGGTGTCTAACGTAGCGCGAAAACATTATGTACGTTTTCGTCATTGGACGAAGAACGCGCCCAACGTAAGGTAAGGAGTTTATGCACATTTTTTTTTGTCCAAATTAGGCTCGTCCAAAGTGGGGTCCAAAGTTGTTACGTCTTCTTTGTCGTTGGACGAGAAGGCTCCATATGAACCAAGAAGGCGCAGGCCCATGCTGTTCTGATCATTTGCAGTGGCATTAGGATGCCAGGTCCAACATGATACCTGGATGCTACCCTCCAACGAAAAGATGTGTTTTTCCCGTGAAATGAGCTCTCTCATTACAATAAAGCGCTCCTGACTCTTTGGTCCGATCGACCTCGACTCGAGCTCTGCACGGTAATAACTCCTATCGACAAGATATTCGTTTCTCCGCATAATGAGGTGTCGATTTGGAATCGATGTGACTGCAACTCGACGACTCGACCTCGCATTAGGCCGAGTTTAGAAGCAGCGGGAGCACCTACTACTACTCAATCGCCTTAACCCCTTGTGGAAAAACATTGGACCCAAAGTTTTCGCGACTTCTCGTCCAACGGCCAAAAAGTGCAAAAACTATGGACTCCACATTAGGCGTGCAAAGAACCCTATTCTGGTCTGGTCGTACTGCTGCCACCGATAGACAGAAAGCAGCACCTGATGAGTAGGATCTCTCGGTGATACAAAACCATGGGACGACGGTGTCATTACACTCGGACCCCGATGCGAGCGCGAGGGTATCTGAGCATTCCATCCTTCCTAACTTGTCTCCAATGTTTTTGTTTTCTATCCCTGGCCTGTGAATTCCTTTTCATATGTACGGACAGGACAACGAGCAGCGACAACCCCGACAATGTCTCGTGAACACAGACCCCTGCTTAGCTCGTTAAGGGGAATTTTTTCTTCGCCCGATGGCATTGCCCGACCGTCACGGTCATTATGCTACTTTTGGCTCCGAGTCGAAGTCTCTCTAAGTCGAAATTCCTTCAATTCGAAATCCCCCCAAATCGAAATCCCTCCAAGTCGAAGTCTCTCTAATTGTAAGTCGAAATCCCTCGAAATCGAAATCCCTCCAAGTCGAAATGCCCTTAAGTCGAAATATCTCCAAGTCGAAATCCCCTTGAGTCGAAATCCCTCCAAAATCCCTCCAAGTCGAAGTCTCTCTAAGTCGAAATCCCTCGAAATCGAAATCCCTCCAAGTCGAAGTCCCTCCAAGTCGAAATGCCCTTAAGTCGAAATATCTGCAAGTCGAAATCCCCTTGAGTCGAAATCCCTCCAAGTCAAAATCCCCTTAAATCGAAATCCCTTGAAGTCGAAATCCCTCCAAGTCGAAATCCCTTCAAGTCGAAGTCCCTCTAACCCGAAGTCCGTCCAAGTCGAACTCCCTCCAAGTCGAAATCCCTCTGAGTCTAAGTCCCCTTAAGTCGAAATCCCTTCAAGTCGGAATACCTCCAAGTCGAAATCTCTCCAAGTCGAAATCCCTCCACGGGCAACTGGGACGCCTTCTTCGTCCAACTAAGAAAATATGCAAAAACTTTCGACTCCACATGGGGCGCCAGTTCGTCCAACGACAAATAAATGTCCAAATATTTTGGACCCCATATTGGGTGCCAATCCGCTCAACGACGAAAACTGTGGATAAGCTTTTATCCCATGTTGGGCGCCTTCTCCGGCCAACGATCAAAATTGTGGAAAAACTTTGGGCCCCACGTGCTTGTGCCGTTTCGTCCAAAAAGGGCAAAAACTTTGGACTCCACATTGGGCGCCTTCTTCGTCCAACGGCAAAAAAATATGAAGAAACTTCCTGCCCCACGTTGGGAGACGAAAACACTTTGGACCCAACTTTGAACGCCTTCTTCGTCCAATGTAAAAAATAGCCACAAAAACTTTGAATCTCACGTTGGACGTTTTCTTCGTCCAACAACGAAAATGTGCGTAAGCTTTGGACTACACATGGGGCGCCAGTTCGTCCAACGACAATCAAATGTGCTAAAAATTTTGGACGCCATATTGGGCGCGATATTGGACGCCATATTGGACGCCAATTCGTTCAACGACGAAAAATTTGAAAAAAAAAACCCACGTTGGAAGCTTTTAGCCTCAGTTAGGGGCGACCGGTAGCGCAGTGTGTTGTGGCATCAGTCTCATGTTTGACTACCGGCGTTTCGGGTTCGAATCCCATCCACGACGATGTTCGTGGCGATGGATGTGCAGGAGGTGCATGCTGGCAACTGCACTCTCCGAAACCAGCTTATGCCGACGAAATGTCAACTGGGCCACATGGAACAGTTGACGCGCTATGCTCCACAAGGGGATTAGGGCAATTGAGAGAGAGAAAGAGAGAGGATGACTTCTTCGGCCAACGATAAAAAATGTGGAGAAAAAAAGAAAGTTTGAACCCTTTATGGACGCCTTCTTCGTAAAGCGCCAAAAAAGTGACAAAAACTTGGGATGTTACGTTGGACGCCTTCTTCGTACAACGTCGAAAATGTGCAAAAACTTTGGCCTACACATGGGGCGCCAATTCGTCCAACGACAAATGTGCAAAAAATTTGAACGTCATATTGGGCGTCCAACGACGAAAAATGTGGAAAACTTTTGAACCGCATTGAACGCCTTTTCGTCCAACGACCCCATGTTGGACGCCTTCTTCGCTCAACGACAAAAACAAGGTGGAAAAACGTTGAACGTCACATTGGACGTGTTCTTCGCCCAAAGAGGAAACACGTACAAAGTGTTTGCACCCCGCGTTCGGCGCCTTTCTCGCCCAACGACAAAAAAAAACCCAAAAACTTTTGACCTTACGTTAGACGTCTTCTTGGTAACGGAAAAAAAAAGGCGTTAAGACTTTGGTCCCCGCTTTGGACGCCTTCTTCGTCCAGCGACAAAAAAAAAAAGTGTACAAAAACTTTGGACCCCACTTTGGGTCATCCATACGACCAAAAACAAGCAAAAATTTTGTAATACAACTTAAACGCTTTCTTCGTCCAATGCCATAAAAGACGCAAACACTTGAGACGCCTTTTTCGTCCACCGAGAAGAAAAACCTACACCCCACTTTGGACGCCTTTTCCGTCCAACAATAACGCAATAACTTTGAACCCTACGTTGGACGCCTTCTTCGTCCAACGACAAAAAGAAAGACGCAAAAACTTTGGATGCCCTCTTCGTTCAACGAATAAAAAGGTGGAAAAGAACGTTGGACCCCCTTTTACAAAAACGAGAAAAAACGCACAAAGACTTTTTACCTAATGTTGGGCGCCTAATTCATACGAGTACAACGATAAAAAAGAATGTGCAAAAGCCTTGGATTCCACGTTGCGCGCCTCCTCGCGGTCTCTTTACATTTCGTCCTCGTTCTACGATTACAGTCACGAAGGAGGGAGTGGGGGTCGGTGGGGAGCAGGACGTTAATGAGGTCTGTGAACCCCTGAGGAGGCCATACGTCCCCTCAAGGGTTTTCAAAGACAAAACCAGCTCAAGCACTTTTGTGTTTTGGCTTTATACTGACGATTTATGGATGGAGATCATTGCTAAATGGCCTTGCTGACTGTTTAGCAATGGTACACTCCACTGAAGTATGTTGCTGCCTCTGAACTGATTAAGGGAGTACATTACACGTCCCCGCGAGCGATCAAGGAAAACTACGTATAGAAGTGGGGTATCATTATATTTCTTGATCGCCCTAAATGCCACATATTGAGCCCGCCCTAAAAGTCCACCTCCTTAACGACACTTCCAAAAAACAGACACTACAAAATCATTGTATTGCGGGCATGCAGCCCTCTGTGCTCCGGCGTTCGTCTTATTTGCTCCGGACATTTATTTGTTTGATTCGGAAATTTATTTATTGATCTCGAACTTTTTTTGACATGGATATGTCTTATAGCTGGGGGTCATCCTAAAAATCTGTCCGTCACACGAAATGTCTGTTTTTCTACTCGGGGGTCAGAAGAGAAAACAAGCCCATTGAAAATTTTTCTTTTCTGGTTGTGCATGTCGTTTGAGTGAAGTGGTCATTGTGCATGGCTGTTGCTTGTAGATCCGCGCGGGCGGTGCGCTTGCGGGGATCCTGTGTGTACATGTTGGGATGTTGATTTGATAGCGATAAAGGTTGACGTTGTGGACGGCAAGAAATAACATAGTGTACGGGTGAACGGGCGGACTTTCAATGACCTTCAATTTCCGCCAATTCCCATTCATCATTTAATAAAATAGCCCGTGTTGTACTATCTGAATCACTAGGGTCCCAGAAAAGGTAGCAAGTAGACAGTTCGACTAACATTTGGACATGCGCAGACGCAATTTGTGAGAGTGTACATAGTTCCCGCCCCCCGAAGATGAGCGAGAGCGGATGAAGTTCATTCGAGCCAAATCGGGTGATCCAGCGACTGTGTTTGTGCATTTGCAATGGCGGCGATTTGAGGTGTGACTGGTCCACAATGTGGGCCCCCTCCCCACGTGCAATAAACATATAGAACAAAATGGCGGAATTAAACTAGGCGAGTTAGAATCTCTCAAGTCCCGAAATAAAGAAATATTCGTCGCAGGATGTTATAGTTCCGGGCAGCTCATCGTGACATGATGTACATTCAGAGGTCTGCAGAAGATCAAATGCCCCGCCCCCCCCCCCCCCCCCTTCTGCAAAAATTCCAAAATTTTTCTTGTGCATTCTCTTTGTGCGTGTGTTGGAATGTTTTGTTTACTTTTGTTAGTTTCCCTTTCTGTTTGCCGGACACAATCGCATAGAGTCGCACGCGTTACTTGAGAAACGGATTGTGTGTGCCGGACCCGGACTGTTGATTAAAGGGGCGGGATGAAGCGGATAGTGTGGGAGAGATTTTGCAATAGATACACAAACACAATACACTTCCGATTGGGAAAAGATGGTGGAAAGCGTACTCAGAGAAATGTCGATAGGCTGCAGTCTGCAACTGTACCGAACGGGTAGATGGAACAGGGTGCACGAGAGGAGGTGAATATTGCACACACGCGATGCAAACGAAAACGAAACGATCCCGCGAGAGAAAGGAGCCCAAGCGGACAGGACAAAGCAAAGCAGAATTTATGACGAGTATCTACACTGCCATCAGATACATCGGTACATGGATATGTCTTATGCCTACCGAAAGCGTGGGACGTGTTTTTTCGAATGATTTCATCCAGTATAACTATACTGGGACATATCCATGTTCCGATGTATCTGCATGCAGTGTAGATACTTTGTAT
This sequence comes from Chloromyia formosa, assembly GCA_964017055.1. Classification (NCBI taxonomy): domain Eukaryota; kingdom Metazoa; phylum Arthropoda; class Insecta; order Diptera; family Stratiomyidae; genus Chloromyia; species Chloromyia formosa. Next base: position 5,461,739 of record OZ024819.1, on the reverse strand, counting down.
CTTTTTTTTTTATTAATTTGTCGCGGAAATGAATGCACTTGATCTGGAATTTGACTTTAGTCCTTCACACACACAGACACTATACACTAAAACATACCAAATCAGCAAAACAGTTGGCTCGTAGCTGAAAGGACACCGTCCCATTTCCATACATGGCATTGTGCTCGCGAATCCTTTTACAATTTTCCTCGTACGCCTTTCGGCATCGAAGCTCCTCGAACGGTCGATAGGTTTTGTTATTCAGTCCCTTTCGACATTCAAATTAATGTAACCGAAAAGAGAAAGGATACAGAACAGATGGAGAAATTTGAATAATATCAGCTCGCAACGTCAACGATGACGACGCACGGTGCAGTGCAGTGCGGTGCGGTGCGGTGTAATGCAGCCCTACCTTGTAGTCCTCGAAATCGTCATAGACCAATATCAGTCCGTTCTCCTCGATGCGGCATGCAATTTCGCTTATTTTCCACATAAATAAGATGGAAAAAATCAGGCCGCCGCCATCACTTTGCATGAAGTTCATACCGTTTCCTGTCGTTAGATCCGTGCGCGTGTGTGTCCACTTTTAAATACCGGAACAGGCGAGGAGCATACCATCAATTGATTTTCGATCTTTTTTTTTTGTAAATTATTATTATTAAACACTCGGTGGCGCAGTTAAATGGTTGAATTGATCCCGTCGCGACTGACTGATTTTTAGCGGATATGATGACAAGATAAAAGTATCTACAGAGCTGTTAGGTGAAGCGAAGGATCATTGATAGAAGATATGCCAAGAAAAGTTAAATATTATTATTTTTTTCTTTCTTTTTTAATTTAAATAATTTAAAAAATTCGCGTTAACGCACGCAACTCACGGCTCTTGCAAGAATTGAAATTATTGTTTGCAATTCAGTGATAAACAAAGAACTGTCTTCATTGTATCACCGCGCGGTCAGGGAAAAGTGCAACTCAAAGCAGATTTTTTCTTTTTAGATTTTTTTTTTAATGAAAATTTTGAAGTCGTTGTCATTTTCCAGCCATGCTCAAGAAGATGACCTACATTTGTCGCGAATGTGGCAAGCGAAGGCCATTCGCCACGCCAGTAATTAAATTTTAATTGTTTTCGCTCTTACTACGATACGAAGAAAAGACAGTTTGTTCTCTTGGCGAGCCCGAAGTATCCCCCAAGGTAATGACAAATTACCCCGAAAAATATAACCTTCCCAAAATTGTGGGGGGAGGTGGGCAACTTTGCAACGAATTGCGTAGGTCGTCACACAACGTCGGGCACTAAAATTCATGTTTGGTTGGTTGGTTGGTTGGTTAGTTAGAGTGGCTGTTACTTTCCAGCAGGGAAAGAAAACACAAGTAGCGCTAGATGCGCCGTTTTGATGCCACACGCCTCATAAGAGGAATAAATCGTTGCTATCAAGAACGTTCTGAGGTATTCGTCCTCAGATCCATCCTGTGGAGTTAAGAAACGTATTATATCATGGAAGAAAGCACTGCCCAGTTCTTGATGTCTGATTCTTGCAAGAGCCGGGCATTTGCACAAGAAACGGATCAGAGTTTTCTCCTCCTCCTCATTCCTGCAGCTTCGGCAGAACATGTTGTAAGGTATACCCAATCTGCACAACCTTCAACATGGCTTGCTTCAATTTCGCACGCTGCCCTTAGCGTGTCGTCTTCCTCTTCCTCCCCCAAGCTAAGGTCCTCTGCGTCCTGTACTATATCTGCCGCTTCCATCGAGGATGGGAACACCTTAACCTTGGCACTCCACTCCAGCATTATGGAGTCTGTAGCCAGCAGCTTCGAGTGGCTTCGGGCTCTCCTCGTTAATTGGAAGGAGGAGGGTGGTACTGTTGGAATTGGGTTCCACTGCCTTGAGGATCTCCCAGTTGTGTATTGAGAATGGCCGGGCTCTGCAAGCGCAGACAATGCATCAACTTTGCGCTGTCGACACTCACCTTGGGCAACCAGATACGAGCCCTTGGCCTCTTCGGAATCTCTATCGCTGGAATGAGCTTGATTCTCAAGCCCTCCACACTGTCACTCATCCTGTTGACACATGTTCTGAGAAAATCCAGAGAAGACTTGTTCTCGCATCTGATCACCCGGAAACCCCGAATGACAATGTCACTGTCAAAACGCAGTTCGGATTTCTTCCCATCTGGGTGGTCTAGCACCATCTCAGACAGCATAGATTCCACTCTGCACCAGGTCCCAACCGCGAGCAAGTTCGTTCCATAGAGCCACTGACAGATGATCCTTCGCCACCTCGTTGAATGGTCTTGCTGTCGTTGCACGTAGCTTGGAAGAAGACATGATTGTTACTGCTGTTGTTCCATTTCGCTTGGCGACATGGTCGGTCTCATCCTGAGACCGATTTCGTTGAGACGCCCCTTCTTGTGGTGGCCGTTCCCTCTCCTTGAAGTACCGGTTGTATCCATCGACAACCGCCTGATATCGGGACCTATCTTCCGCATCGCGCTTATGAATTGTACCTTCTTCTTCATTCTTCGCGATCCTAGGCAGAATGAAAAGCGCCCTCTGGTACCTGCCCTTCATTATGGGGTTGCCAATCTAGGATGGACGACCCCAATTTTTTTTTTTTTGCCTTTTTGACCCCAAATTCGGAGTCAGCGATGGCCTTTAGTTCGGGCTACCCAGATCGGACCACTATTTCCCCATAAAAGCGGGTTTGCCAGCCTGGGGTGGGCAACCCCAATTTTTTTTTTCTCTTTTTTTACCCTATATTCGGAGTCGGTCAATCATTCTGTTCTAAAAGCCCCATGCCATGAATTCCTCACTATAAGACATATGTGTTGTTTTTCCTAAGACGGGATGATTTCTTTTTTTATTATATATGCGCATTTCGGACACCAGTTGTGTTCTTCTTCAGTATAATTCAACTAATTACTAAGATGCCATGGCTTGAACTTATATACTGTTGATTTTAAAGATTACTTAATATTACGTTAATATCACATTACGTTAAAAAAAAAAATTTTAAAGGGCTTTAAACTACGTTAATTACATTATAATTGCAAAAAAACCAAAGGCAAGGAGAAAAGGGTATCAACATCATAAAAGGCAGGTAAAAGACACAAAGGAAAAAAAACAGGGAAACCCTCTTCACTTCCTGTGTGTTTCCTCCGCTAGAAGCTTCAGCAGCCTCGATTGTATATTTCCGATGTCATGGTTCAGCCTTCTGTCGTCCGGTTCCCTTAAAATTGCCAGACTTTCCAATGCGTCGAGTTTCCTGAAGTTGTTCGCCTCCTTTATGATCTCCACGTCGTCCCATGTTATGCTGTGCTTTTCTCCTACCATATATCGCGCTACCATAGATTTTAACGTCGCGGGTTTCTTACCGTACTTTGTCCCATTTTCCGCTTCTCGCATGTGCTGACCCCATCGTGTGGACACTAACCGTCGGGTTTGTCCTATATACGTCTTGTCGCATTGTGGACAGGAGACTTTGTATATCCCACTACGTTCTTCCTTTCCTTTTTTGTCCTTCGTAGACTCAAGTTTGTTCTTCAATTGACACCTCCTGCTCGTCGAAGCTATTTCTAAGTGCAGGTCCTTCAACGTATTTTTTAATTTCATGGACGCTTGTGAATGAGTGACCCCAATCCTTCTCCTGGGCACTTCCTTGTTGCGTTGGAGGGTCGTCAAACGGCGTTCTTCCATTCTTCTGCTTTTCTTCCGGATAAGGCTCAATATAGTTTGTCGTTTGTATCCATTTTTTCCTCCAGTGTCTATGATGTACTGCCTCTCATTCTCGAATCGCTCGTTGTTTAGTGAAAGTGGGTTACCCATGGCTACACCCTTGGTTCCCTTGAAGAATCTTCCGCGGAACGTTAGATAGTTTTCCGTCATGCAAAGCGTTGCCAGCCTCATAAGGAGGTAGACCTCCTTCCTCCAAGTTGTCGATGTGGGGTCCTTCTCGAGTAACCATTCCTCCAGGTAGAATAGGGCTTCCTTGACCGGGATGCTGGAAAATAGAGCCTTGACGTCGAATGAAACGATGCGTTCGTCAGAAGAGATCGACTCCACCGTATTTAGCTTCTCGATCAGGTCATCCCTGTTCTTCAGGGAACTGAATGAGCTGGGGCCGCCTAGGCTTTTGAACTTTTCGACTAGCCATTTCGCGATGTTTTGAGTGGGAGAGTTTGTGGCTGCAACTATTTCGCGGAATTCGTTCCCAGGTTTGTGGACCTTAGGTAACCCTTTTATCCTTGGAAGAGCGGGGTTCGGCATCCTAAGCCTTGAAGGTTGTTCTATGATGGAACGACAATCCTTCAAAACTTTCTCGATCCTCTTGATGGAATCCGGTAGTGGGTCATTGCGCAACTCGAAGTATCCTCCTGTATTTACCTTCTCCAGCATTGCCGTATCGTAGTCATCCTTCTCCACGATGACAACCGCATTTCCTTTGTCGGCGCGAAGATAGAATACTCCTTTTTCTTTAAGCTCCTTGACGATTTATGATTGTGTGATCGCTGTTTTCGGTGGTTGCGGTTTTAAGCCTGTGATCACATTCTCCACGCGCCTCCGTACTGCTTCTTTGGTATTTTGATCCTCGAATTGAATCCCTGCTTCGATGTCGACGATGATGTCTTCTTTGGGTAGCTGATGTTCTTGGAGGGCGAAGTTCAACCCCATGTTGAGTAATTCCTCCTGTTTCTTCGAGAAGTTTTGTTTCTGGCGTTATGAATTCCTCATTTGGTAGAGAATTTGAGTAATTGGAGTATGCGCTTCGTGAGTCTATACTGAATTACACAAATAATCAATGTTTGTGTTATCACCACAGTCCAGTATGTCTCACAGCACAGAGTGAGTGAAATATAGAAGTGTGCTCTTTGTGATAAAAACTCAAAACTCACATTGCGAATAACTCATTTCGTGCCACAATATACCTATACAGAGGAAATTGCCTGGTTGTTGGTTCTGTATCGTTTTCATCTAAAGTTGAGCTTGACATGATGATACAAGACGATTACTTTTGTTTTAGAATGTTGGGCTTGTTTTATGTAGTTGGGAAAACTTGCATGTGCGGTGCGACGTAAGCAAATAATTTTTGATTTGTTTGCAGTCAGCATCAGCATGGGTTGTTGTGTGTATATTTAGAAGTATACACAATTGGATACTGCATAGAGACGATTATGAATGGATTTAGATGGGATTGGTTTGGTAGATAGATAATGATGGTTTTAGTTTCAGATAGATATTAGGATGGGGTGTGAATGAATATGAATAAATTTACGTAATTAGAAGTTTTGAATGAGCGTGGTTTAATTTGAGTATTCATTTTACAGTGTGTCATTCCTAAACTGAACGACTCGGAGGCTATGACGTTGTGCCGAATCTTTCGCTCATTCGGTTGAGTCGTTCAAAAAGAACGACTCGTTACTGTGTTACACATCACTAGTAGACAGACTAGCTTTTCCTTATACAACCAATCAAGAGTGCTACTTGGGGATATGTACATATTGCTGTGAGCGAATGCTACGCCTTTTCTCTCTACAGATCCGAATCTAAAGTACATCATTCATTATTGCTTAGCGGGCCACACTAAAACTCATGGAGCTAGTTGCCGACCCCTGGTGTAGAGCGTTGCGGATATGTGCTGTATGCAAGTTTCATAGAGGTATATAGAGTCACAATCAACATATTATAATGTACAATAAATTCCCTGAAGTAATTCCACCACATGCTATCTGGTGAAAAGTAAACAGAGAGACACACGTCCGCTACCCCGGAACACCCGACTCGTCAATATAGTCAGTGTGCACAGTGCACAGCACCAGAAAATGAAGCCGTAAGCGAAACGTCCTGGCAGCTAGTCCCTGAATGCGGGCTAGCTGCCGCACGCCTGGCAGCACCAGGCATATCCTCGGCCCGACTATTCTGTCCGAAGGAATCACCACCCCCCTTGGCGGGTGCTCTATCCGAACTCATTCAATATTTAGGGAAAGAATAGAAAAAAAAAAACAAAACAAAAAAAAAAAAATTCCAGAAACGATCTCAACGGGCACAGCTAAAAGTTTGGTTGAAAAGCATCCTTCAGGGACACATGGCACAGTAATTGGAATAATGAGCCGCCTATGATTCCAGAAACGATCTCAACGGGCACAGCTAAAAGTTTGGTTGAAAAGCATCCTTCAGGGACACATGGCACAGTAATTGGAATAATGAGCCGCCTATGATTCCAGAAACGATCTCAACGGGCACAGCTAAAAGTTTGGTTGAAAAGCATCCTTCAGGGACACATGGCACAGCAATTGGAATAATGAGCCGCACGCAAAACGCTGCAAATTCCAGAAAGAAACGCGCACCATTGAGTTAACACCTATGCCTATTACACGAAGAGAAAGATAATGACCCCGCTCCCTTTACCCCGTCTTTAGATGTGCAACGCCCCCCCCCCCCCCCCCCGCCCTTAACGTAGGCCACCTATTTCTGCGTGTCGTCAAGCTAGCGGACCAAATAAAATGGGGGTGTGGTCACAGAGAAAATTCGCCTTCTTCACCGCCGTCATTCCGTCGCGTCGTAGTCGCTAAAAGTGTAGGGGAAAAATACCTGAAAGGGAATGCGTCTACTTACCGTCATCCTCTTTTCACCCTACACATGCCTATATCCTAAAAGAAAACAAAATTTGATCCCGGCTGCACGACCGACGCCCCTTCGGCCTGTCCAAGGATGCCGCCATAAATCCCTGTCACCTCAGGATAGGTCGCCTATTCGGATGTGTCGTCAAAACTATTGCATAGAAAACGAAGGGGGAAGAGGGGGGTGGTGTTGGTGTTCGAAGTTTTTGCATCCTTTGCCGCCGTCACTCCATTGTAATCACCCAAAAATTATGAAAATAAATACTTGAAATAGCGCATATTCTCATCGACGTCTCCTTAGGCATCCCAAATGTCTATACGCAACGAGCCAAAACAAATTGACCCCGCCCCTTTTTATACCCTAGACTTTAAGTATAGGAAATATTGTCACGACGAAAATATGTAACATCTTAAAGGAGGCTCCGGAGGTATAGCAATGTGTATATATAAATGTCTGTCCGTCCGTCTGTCCGTTCCCACGATAACTTTCGATAGAATGAAGCTAGGGCCTTGAAATGGTCAAATGTTGGCAATATGATCTAGTTGGTTGGTATTAAAAATGGGCATGATCCGGCCAAGAGAACGTCGACCTCCCCTACATATGTATTGTAGAATAATTAAATGTATCCGTAACTCACGATTAAATAAACGTGAAAAGTTCTAGCTTTGGCAGACGGCTCCAAAAGGTCAGTTTTTATTCTCCTGGGAAAATGAAATCGATCAGTAGGAAAGTAACGGTACTGACCATATAGGAGACCCACTTTTAATGCATATGGTCGTTGCCAATTGGTACTTTTGGTATCACAACTAGGTCTGTACAAGTCTAGGGTATATACGCTTCGGACTCCAGGCCAAAGCGGAGCTTCGGTCTGGTTTCTTCCTATTGAGGCATACCTCCCCTCACTCCACACAATACTACTTCTATCTTCATCTTCTTCAACAACACTTTCGATTGGACACAAAACAAAAAAAACCAGGTCCGAAGCGTATATACCCTAGACTTGTACAGACCTAGTGGTGCTACCAAAAGTACCAATTGGCAACGACCATATGCATTAAAAGTGGGTCTCCTATATGGCCAGTTCATAGGGGTCTTGACCATTCTCAAAATCAATTAACTAACTCATTCTACAAATATTTGTCGAATTTTTCAAGTCTCTGGCTTCACTCTATCGAAAGTTATCGCTTATTTGAATTTTCATTTGTAGGGGAAGTAGGGGTTTCGTTGGTCGGATTTTACGTGTATTTTCAATATTAGCCAACTGGATCCTACTACAAACATTTCACCAAAATTTCAAGTCGCTAGCTTTATTTTGTCACAAGTTATCGCTTATTTTAAGTTTCATTTCCTGGGGAGGTAGGGGTTCCTTAGGTCGGATCTTACCCATCTTTAATGCCAACTAGCTCAATCTCACTTTAAACATTTGACCAAAATTTCCAGTCGCTGCTTTCATTCTATCAAAAGTTATCGCTTATTTGAAGTTTCATTTGAAGGGGAGATGGGAGTTCCTTGGATCGGATCATGCCCATTTTCAATACCAGCTAAGTAGGTCTTACTAGCAACATTCCACCAAAATTTGAACTTGCTCGTATCATTCTATCGAAAGTTATCGTAATTAATGTAATATTTAATTTTTGGAAATTTGTAGGGGAGGTAGGCGTTCCTTTGATCTGATTATGCACAATGCACTACAACTCGAGCAGCTTCTTACCTCAAGGTTACATGCCAAAAATCAGGTGTCTACGTCAATTGGTTCAGGAGTTATAGACAAAAAACCTGAAAAGTAGGGTAGTACGGGGTTCTTTGTAAGAAAATTACCGTTAGTTTTCAACGGATCGATTTGATTTTTCCAAGAGAGTATAAAATTACCCTCATGAGTAATCAACCAAAGCTAGAGCTTTTCACGTTTCTTTAATCGGAAGTTATAGATACATTTATGTATTTTACATATGTAGGGGAGGTAGGCGTTCTCTTAGCCTGATCATACCCATTTTCAATACCATCCAACTAGATCACACAGTCAACATTTGACCAAAATTTCAAGGCTCTAGCTTCATTCTATCGAAAATTATCGTGCGAACGGACAGACAGACATGGCTAAATCGAATCAGAAGGTGACCCTGATCATTTATATATATATACATTGCTATACCTCCGGAGCCTCCTTTAAGGTGTTACATATGTTCGTCGTGACAAAAACAATATACCCTATACTATAAGTCTAGGGTATAAAAATTTTTACTCAACTAGCTTCTTGTGTTATAGAGTTATTTCGCTCAAAAGATTTTGCCGTTATAAAGCTGTAACTTTTGAACCGTTTGATGCATTTTTCTGAAATTAGATAGGAGCTCAGTCCTCCTTAACATCCACCAACTGGGTAGGTTTCGCCGAGCTACCTTCTTTCGTTATGTAGTTATTTTGTTTATAAAATTATGCCGTTATATAGCTGTAACTTTGTAACCGCTTGATGGATTTTTTGCTGAAGCTCAATAATAGGCTATAGTTCTTATTGACATCTACTTACTGGGGAAGTTTGGTCTAGCTAGCCTCTTCGGTTATGAAGTTATTAGGCTCAGATACTTTTGCCGCTATCTAGCTGTAACTTTTTAACCGCTTTATCGATCGTGCTGGATTTCAATAGCAGCCGGCTCCCTACTGACATCTATCAACTGGAAAAGTTTCACTTCACTTACGACATCTCCGTTCGACTGTTGTGTCCACAACATTTTGCGGATATATACAGGGTATCCCAAACCCCAACATCAAGCCGGAAACCGGTTATAGGCCAAGTGGTGGCAGTTATCAGAAAAGTCTCCGTCAATTATTTTTTAACTTATAGACATTCAAAAAAGAATTGGAAAAATTCATAACCTGTGATGATTTTTTAAGTACTGTTATTACAAATTTTCATTTTTTTTATTTTTTTTTTTATGAAGCAACCCTGACTAACTGTTCTATAAAACACAATCTAAAAGTAAAAAATTACTGTATTGGGTTTAAATAAAATATGACTTTTTTCCCCAATTTTGTACTCAAAATTATCACTTATCCCAACTTCAACTGACTGCACTGTAAAAAAAATATATGTACCACGCGGTTTTGGCAAGTAACTGTAAAATATGGCGCATTTTGTCCAGATTCCAAAATGGTACGACACTTCCTATATTATCTCTTAATTGAGTTGAAAAGAAGTAAAGACATAATCGTCCCAATGAGCGCACAATTGCCTACACAGTGAAAAAATTTGAAGAAACTGGATCGGTGACAGACATTTCTACACCTGTGCATCATCGTTTTGCTCGTTCGACCGAAAACATCGCCGCTGTGAGTGAAAGTGTGGCCGAAGACCCGAATTTGTCGATTCCGCGCCGATCCCAGCATTTAGGCCTATCTTACGGCACATTGTGGCGCATTTTGCATTTGGACCTTCATCTCCATCCTTATAAAGTCCAGCTCACGCAAGAATTAAAGCCGACTGATCACAGATTGCGTCGTGAGTACTCAGATTGGGTCCTCGAACAGCAGGCCAACGATGCCGATTTTTCGAAGAAAATCTTCTTTAGCGATGAGGCCCATTTTGCGCTCGGCGGCTATGTAAACAAACAAAATTGTCGCATCTGGGGCAGTGAGCAACCGCAAGTGACCGCTGAGAAACCGTTATACCCGCAAAAAGTGACTGTTTGGTGTGCATTGTGGGCCGGCGGCGGCGTCATTGGGCCGTATTTCTTCGAAAACGACGAAGGAGCCGCCGTTACAGTCAATGGCCAGCGCTATGGCGCCATGATTCATGACTTTTTTTGGTCAGAAATTGAAGATATGGATCTCGACAATATGTGGTTTCAACAAGAGACGGGGCCACATGCCACACCACGCGACAAAATTTGGCTTTATTGCGCGAGAAATTCCCAGGACGAGTAATTTCGAGATTCGGCGATGTGGCTTGGCCAGCAAGGTCTTGCGATTTAACGCCGTTAGATTTCTTTTTTGTGGGGCTATGCGAAGGACCGTGTTTATGCGAACAATCCCACGACGATTGGTCGATTGAAGGACGAAATCCGTCGAGTTATAGCCGAGTTATTGCCCGAAATGTGTTGAAAAGGTAATCGAAAATTACCTCAAAAGGATCGAGTCCTGCAAGCGGTCCCGTGCGGGACATTTGACAGATATTGTATTCCACGTATAATGGCATAATCCAAACTTTATTATGAAATAAAAATTCCATCGAAATTCAAATATTTACTGTGTTTAATTTAAGTTTACTTTCCGAAAGATAAAATGGATGAAATGTGTTATGATTAAAATGTTAATATTTTTATTTTAAATTTTTCTAATATCCGGGCCCCCCAAAAAACACGGGCCCGGGGCGATTCGCCCCTTCCGCACCCCACCCTCTCGACGTCCCTGCCCGGCTGCACGACGCCACCTCGTCCTCGCCGAGGATACCGCCGTAAAGGGGTTCACCTTAGGGTAGGTCGCCTATTCGAATGTGTCATCCAACCTTTTTTTTTTTTTTTATGTTTATACCAAAGCTTAGGGGGTAACCCTTTGATGCGAAAGCACAGCGTTGGCGGTAAGGGATTAAGGTAGTGGGGAGATGGGTTGAGTTTGAATAAGGTGACGGTGTACATTCCGTTTAAATTTTTGTAGGTCATAGTTGCGGGGGAAAACAAAAGATGGTAGATCGTTCCACATTCGTGTTGTCCTAGATACAAACGAGTCATGGAATTTGGCGGTGCGACTATTGCTGAGTTCTAGAAGATGGGGATGGACACGACTGGCTAGTCGGGTGTTACGTAAAGGAAAAGTACGCTCAGGAATGAGGTTGGCTATTTCATCAGAGCAACGGCGGTTGTAGTAGCGATAGAAGAGTGAGAGACAGCCGACACTTCGCCGGTGTTCAAGCGGTTCGATTTTAGATGTTATGGGTTCCTCGCCAATAAGCTTGAAGGCTTTCCGTTGAACTTTGTCTAACGCGGATAATGCGGTTCTACCTGCGCCTGCCCATATGTGGGAATTAAATTCAAGTCTCGGTCTTATATGAGCCTTGTAAATTTGAGCCAGATCAGATGGTGAAAAGTATCTTTTACAGCGATTCAGAAAGCCCAGACACTTCATTGCGTTTTTTGCAACGCAAAAAATGTGGTCGGCCCAATTTAGTTTACTGGACATGTTAATACCTAGTATGTTCTGTATGGGCGAATCAGGAATGCTGACCCCATCGACAAGAATGGGTTGGGCGGTAGGTGGAGCACATCGCTTATTGGACAGTAGACAACATTGAGTTTTTGAGGCGTTAAACTCGACTCGATTCGCTTTCCCCCATGCAATAATTTTTGAAATGTCTTCATTTAGTGAGTCAAACATGCGATCTCTGTTGATAGATGTCGAATTTCGGCGAGAGTCAGCTACAGAGTTGAAAGAGTAAGTGTAGTCAAGGGTGCTATCGTCTGCAAAGCTATGGATTGAGTTGGAAGTCACGCTGAGAAGATCGTTGATGAAGAGAAGGAAGAGTGTTGGTGAAAGGACAGTACCTTGGGGGACCCCTGCGTTGGTGGTATGGCAATTTGATTTAACTCCATCAAGGACGACCTGAAGCGAACGGTCGTGAAGGAAACTTTCGATCCATTTAACTAATTTTGGGTCCAAACCAAAAGCCTGGAGCTTAGCTAGAAGAGCCGGATGCCAGACTCTATCAAAAGCTTTCGAAATGTCGAGGGCAATGATTTTAGCTTCGCCAAATTGGTGGATACAGCGATTCCATCTTTCGGTGAGGTATGTCATTAGGTCGCCGGTGGAGCGCGAAGACCGATCATTGATGAGATGATGTGAGTCAAGGTAGCTCATTAGTTGGTTGTTAACCAGGGTTTCGAAGACTTTTGATAGGGTCGAAGTTAGTGCTATTGGTCGGTAGTTAGATGGATCACATGCTTCTCCTTTCTTGGGGATTGGTTGGACATGAGCTAGTTTCCACGATGATGGGAACACTCCTGTTGCGTAGGACAGGTAAAAGAGTTTTCGGGGAGGTTTGGCTAGCGAGGAAGCGCAGTGTCTGAGAACTAAGGGGGAGATGCCATCAGGTCCAACCTATTGAAAAGAGAACAAAGGGGGAAGAGGGGAGGTGGTGTTGGTGTTCGAAGTTTTTGCATCCTTTGCCGCCGTCATTCCATTGTAGTCACCCAAAAATTATGAAAACAAATACTTGGAATAGCCCATATTCTCATCGACGTCCCCTTAGGCACCTCAGATGGCTATACGCAACGTCGTCACTCCACACAATACTGCTTCTATCTTCATGTTCTTCAACACCACTTTCGATTCGGACATAAATCAAAAAAAAAAGATGAAAAAAAAGAGGAACGAACAAACAAATTAGATATGATTGAGTTGTTTCTGTTTTTTCTTTCTTTCTCAGTTTCTTTTTATTTATTTACGTTTCATTTTATTGTATTTGATTCATACGTTTGTTTTTTTTTCTTCTCGTTTGTGATTTTATTATTAGCGTTTTGATATAGTCACGTTAACAAAACGGGATTATTATTATATATATAAATATATATGGTTAACAATAACAAAAGAAAAAAAAAGAAGCAAAAGAAAATAAAGAAAGAGACAAATAAAAAAATCTTAGAATCTAATCCATATACGAGTATATGTATATAACAAATAGCGCGTTCAAAAGAATGTAATTAATGCTAAAAAGATAAAATAATATCAGTTTCCATTTTACAAGTTTTCATTTCATTTTTTTCTTATGTAACTTTTATTTTTATTTCTTCTTTTAAATAAATAAATTGCATTAATACAAAAAAAAATTAATTAAATCTTCCTAGATGTTAAATAGTTTTTTTCTTTTTCAGAGCTCATCACAGCAAATATATATATATATATATATAATGTGTATATATATATTATTATTATTTTACATAGATCTTAGTTACATTTTTAATCATTCAAACTATAGTATGTATTTGTTTTTCCATTTTTGTTTATTTAATTACTATTACTATTACTTTCTCCGCATTTCGTCAATATTTTATCATATAATGTGTGTTCCTTCGACACAACTTACTTTTTTTTTGCGACAATCGTTTCGTATGCTTTTCATTTTGTAATTTGCATTTTTTACCCTCCTTTTGCTCCCCTTCGCTCACCCCCTTTCTTTGCTTAAATACTCTTTCTATCTATCTATCTGTCGATATACGTGTATGTATGTATATAGTGTGCATGGAAAACAGGAGAGAGACCTGCTTATGGAAAATGAGAGGAAAAAATATATTAGCAACTAATTATGCAATAGGTCTTAAGGGGACTACAGACCTTCAGTTTAACTGCGCAGATATCTGTGGAAAAATCTGCGCAGTTATCTGAACTGAAGGTGTGTAGGCTACATTCAATTTTCGCTAAATTAGCTCCGATATTTCCGTCAGTTCTATCAGTTTTGGCGAAGTGTGCACATCGGGCGCGTCGGTGTTTTTTTTTTATTGAAATAGGAAAGTGATATTCCATAATAAAATATAAGTAGGACTATGAAACGCATCTGATAACACGGGAGAACAATTTTGACAATTTTTCTGTTTTTTTTTGAATTTTGCACCTAATTTATAGTAAAACGGCCTCGCTGATTCCAAAAATGCAGTCCGTTTTTCCCCTATACATCAGGTTTTCGAGATATTGTTTGTTTTTTAATTTTACGGAAAATTACAAAAGGCCCCCTTAAAAAAACAACTTTTTTTAAAAGCTACGGGGCTGCATCCTTGTGCAGGACCTTCTAGTACCTGTATACAATAAAATTAAAAGCAATAAAAAAAGTAATTTCTCGCTACCTGGATTGTTTGTTAAAAGTTGTGAAATTCTTCGGCCATTTTTAAGGCTCTTTTATGTAAAAAAAATGTATTTAAAAGCCTCTGTTCCAGTATACCTATATTACTCTATTATTGTGCTCTTAACTTGTGTAATGGAAGCCTCTACTATCCCTCGTTGAAAGTGTCTCAACGCTCCGGACTCATTTTGCTATATATGTGGCAGTTATACATTTCTAAGTCAGAGGACAAAAATAGGCCCCTTTGTTCACCAGGCATATCTTGCCTACTTCAAAACTCCAATTTGCAATCAGGATAAATGGTGGGTCCCTCATAAAGTGTGCAGGTGCTGTGTCACACATTTGAGGTCCTGGACGAAAGCAGAACGACTTCAGTTGCCATTTGGTGTGCCAATGATATGGCGAGAGCCCTCAAACCACACAAGTGATTGTTACTTTTGTTGTACTAAAACAACAGGGTACACACACAAAAACAAAAATAAGATACAGTATCCCAATTTAGAATCGGCGAAAAGACCAGTTGCTCATTCTCCTGAAGTTCCAGTGCCAGTATATCAAGTATCTCCTTCGCCTTCTTTGGACGTGGACGTAAATATGCTTTTAAGTCCGTCGACATCATCACTCTCCGAACTCAGCGCTAGGAACCAACCTAAAGGATTTAAACAGAACGAGCTGAACGATTTAGTGCGCGATCTGGGGCTTTCTAAAAAAAGCTTCAGAACTGTTAGCGTCTAGGCTACAGGAAAAACATCTCCTGGACCCAGAAGCCAAAGTATCCTTCTATCGTTCCAGGGAGGCCTCTTTTCCCTTGGCCTCTTGGAGCGGTGAGTGATGAGCAGGGAGAGCGATTTCATCAAGATTTAAAAATCATGGAAACTCGATATCAAGGCAGATGAGATGCGAATATGATGGCGGACTATTGTTGGAGCATAAAACGGGACTGTCCTGAAATTGAACACTTCAGGAAAAGCTACAAACGAAAATTTTTGCCATAATTTTCTTTTTAGTTCTTAGGTAATATTGTTAAGATGTAAAATCAAAATTTATAAATAAAGAAATTGTGACGAGTTTCGTTTGTTTTGATTTCAATGAAGGGAAGGTTTGTATGGGGGCCAAAATTTGAGCCCCTTGTATCTCAAAAACTGGACGTATAGGAGAAAAACGGTTAGCGTTTCCGGATTCTACGACCAAAAATTAGCTAGAAATGAATATCAAATCGAAATAAACAAAATGCTGTTCCCCCGTGAATCCAAAGCTCGGGGAGCGACCGGTAGCACACGATAAAGGCTAAAAGAGCATGGGGAAGTACTGATATTAACAGCAGAGGTGAGCTACTTCTCGATACTATCTCTAGCCTAGATCTTAATATACTTAACAGGGGATCCAGTCCCGCCTTTGTCACCAGGTCAAGGCAAGAAGTCTTGGACCTTACTTTATGCAGCTTCTCTCTATCTGAACGAATATAAAACTGGCATGTCTCGGACGAGCCTTCCCTCTCCGATCACTTCCATATTCGTTTCGATATTGCACCGGTGTTGGCCTCGCCGCCAGCTGACATACGAATCCCACAACGCACAAACTGGCTTAGATACTCGGATCTGAGTCGCTGCAGCATAAGCTCTCTCTCATAGAGAACACATCGTCTGAGCGGCCGAGTCTTGACAGACTCACCATTTCGGAGGCATACGAAGAAAATTCTCCTTTAAAGCCCATTGAGGACAACAGGGGGGTTTCGTGGTGGAACACAGAACTCTTCCGCCTGAGGAAAAGGACTAGAAAGCTGTTCAATAGGGCCAAGGGCACTGGAGAGTGGGGTCTATACCGTTCCGCTCTTTTACAAAAAGGACAGGAAGTATTTACTGCATACCTGGTTAACATCCTTAGAAGCTTCGCGCTGGGCCACATTCCCAATGCCTGGAGATCAGTGAGGGTGGTCTTCATTCCAAAATTGGGCAGCAGTCCTATGGATGATCCTAAATTCTATCGACCTATCAGCCTGACATCGTTCATGCTGAAGGGCATGGAGAAGATCCTCGACGCTCACATCAGGACATCGCTCCTTGTGAAAAATCCACTTCACCCTAGACAGTTTGCCTATCAAGCCGGCAAATCAACTGAAACGGCTCTCCACAACGTCGTTGTCGACATTGAAGCGGCTATATCATCCAACGAAACGGCATTGTGTGCGTTTCTTGATATCGAAGGGGCATTTGACAATACCTTTACATCCTTTGAATCCATTGAAAGTGCCCTTCGGGCGAAAGGAGCCGATCTCACCACCACAGTCTGGGTGAAATGTATGCTGTCCTCTAGAAAGGTCATCACTACGATGGGAAACTGTACCCTCTCAGCAAACGTCATGCGTGGATACCCGCAGGGCGGAGTATTATCTCCCCTCCTATGGTGCATCGTAGTTGACAGTTTGATGTGGAAACTATCCTCTATGAAATTTTCCACACAAGGTAACGAGGACGACTTGGTGATTATGGTCAGGGGCAAATTTGAGAAAGTTCAGCCCGATATCATTCAAGGTGTGCTACGTGTAGCTCAAGAATGGGCTTACGTGTAAATCCTTCGAAAGCTGCCATAGTGCCACTTCAGTTCACTAAGAAAAAGAATCTCAGGACACTTAGGTGTCCGCTCATATACAACTCTCCTATAAAACTGATGTCAAACTTCAAATATTTGGGTGTTATCCTTGACACTAAGTTATTCTGGGCAGAACACCATAAAGTGACTTCCGATAAGGCAATTAAAGCTCTGTGGATCTGCAGACAATATGTCGGAAAGAAATGGGGTACTAACCCCCACATAGTTTTGTGAATCTACAAAGCGATCGTCAGACCTATAGTAGATTACGGTGCGGTGGTCTGGTGGAGAAGAGCCATTACCACAGCCGGAAATTCAGAGACTTGCCTGCAATGCCATCACTAGGGCCATGCGCTGTCCAACAGCTGCTTTAGAAGTTTTACTTGATCTCCCGCCTATGGATGTACACATTGAAGCGGAAGCTAGAATAGCAATCGTCAGACTCAAGACCTGTGACATAGGGATCCAGTTGACCCCAAGCCAACAAAGCTGATTGAAAAGTGACAAGGTACTTAGCATGCCAACTGATTACCTTGTGAAAACTCTTCGCTTCAACCATTCCGTTAAATCAGTCATTTGGAATAGAGAAAGGTGGGCGGATGGCTCCAACTCTCTCGGCCCCAGCACAATCAAATGGTTCACAGACGGCTCCAAAACGGAAGAGGGTTCCGGCGCAGGCATTGTCGGTCCTGAGCACAGAGCCTCCATTTCATTGGATTAAATGCCGTCCGTGTTCGAAGCGGAAATATACGCCATCGAAGTTTGTGCTAGACTAGATGCCAAACCGCCGGCTATTTTAGCAAGGACATAGCAAGATTCGCAGACAGTCAGGCAGCTATCAAAGCGCTTATTAATTTCACTATCAATTCTAAGCTGGTACTGGCTTGTCAGCAAGTCCTGCATAATGTGGATTCAACGAATAAACTTACACTCTACTGGGTCCCTGGTCATTCGGGCATCGAGGGCAATGAGCTAGCAGATAGGCTGGCAAACCGAGCCTCCGCCGTCCCCATCTATGGCCCAGAACCGTTTTTCGGGATACCACTCTGCTACAGCAGAAACCACAAAAGAGACTGGGAGAGCACACGTGCTTCATCCCAATGGGAGGCCCTAGCAGGCCAAACTGTTTATTTCCGACCACTCACGCGTTCGTACCTTGGAATTGCTGCGGTTGAGCAAGAACAGGATCAGAATAATTTGTGAAATTTTAACGGGACACTCACGTCTGCGGGGTCACCTTAAAATCATGCATATTGCATCTGACGCTAGCTGCCGCTTCTGCGAGGCCGATGATGAAACCTCACAGCACATCCTTTGCGAGTGCGAAAGGATTGCTCAAAGACGTACCGAATGCTTTGGCATAACATTTCCCTTGGCCGAGGACATCTCTTCTATTAAACCTTGCCAGATCAGTCAATTTATCGAGAAGAGTCGGCTGAACCTTTTCATTTAGCCTGCTTCTCGATAGAAAGGGCAATGGCACAATAGACCTCAAGGTCGCAGTGCTTGTGGTTCCAATACGACCCACCTCCTTTATCTATCTATCTATCTTTTTTAGCGGTGGCCATGGTGAAGTTTGGACGAGAACTGATCAAACTATATGATAAACATGACGGTAGGAATAAGAGAACCAAACTAACTGTGCCCTGTGCGGTTCTGCTTTGTGGTCATGGTGAAATTTGATCGAAAACTGATAAAACTGAACGATAAACTGTGTAATCTGCGCAGATTATCGTTGCAAAACTGGGTCCGAGTGCGCAGATCTCAGAGGGACTACACACCTTCAGTTTATCGCTCAGTTTTTCACGTGTGACATCATGTCTGAACGATAATCCGTGTGAACTGCGCAGTTTTGGCAGATTGTTACGCAGATCTGAGATCTGTGCATTCGGAGTTGATCGTTCAGTTTTATCAGTTTTCGACCAAATTTCACCATGACCACCAGTTGCGCACAGGGCACAGTTAATTTGTCCGATGTGCACACTTCGCAAAAACTGACAGAACTGAAGAAAATATCGTAACTAATTTAGCGAAAATCGAATTTAGCCTACACACCTTCAGTTCAGATAACTGCACAGATTTTTTCACAGATATTTAGCACAGATAAACTGAAGGTCTGTAGTCCCCTTCAGATCTGCGTAAAAATCTTCCAAAACTGCGCAGTTCACACGGATTATCGTTCAGACATGATGTCACACGTGATAAACTGAGCGATAAACTGAAGGTGTGTTGTCTCTCTAATATCGGCACTTGGTGGTGGGGGTGCCAGCGTAACGGACGTAAGCTATTCCTAGCACTGAATGGCTTTTGTCATTTTAAAAAAAAATAACGAATCCTGTTTTAGAAATTTGGCAAAAAAAAACTGTTGGAACAAAGAACAGTCGTCTAAATTATACTGTATGTATATATTACTGATAGGGGATGAGGAAGTGTGTAGGACACAGAAGGGGGTCAAAGATGCTTTCTTTCCAGTTTTCCATGAATTTATAATTTGTATAGATATCTTCTCACAATTTCCTGTGCAATACTATACAGGGCGTACCGTTCTTGATGGTAAATACTTTAATGGTAGATAGTAGCGTTTATTTGAGGAAAATTAAAATACCACATGGACACTCTCTCTTTACCGTTACATATACTCGGAGGGACTGGAGATTAACCTATCACTCGGTCTCCCGGACTTTTGCAGTATCCTACAGGCGGAGGTTTCGGCTATCTCGGAAGCTTTGTCCTGGCTAGGCAGTCACGTCATTACTGTGAGGGACATTACTATAGGTATTTATACGGATAGTCAGGCGGCGATTCACTCACTCGAATCCGTTTTGACGACATCCGAAACTATCGAGAACTGTCGCCTAGCACTCGCAGAGATGGCTGGCTTCTTCAATATTACCCTCTGTTGGATTCCGAGCCACAGTGGCTTTGCGGGTAACTGCAAGTTAGATGAGTTGACCCGAGAGGGGACAACTGGAGCGGTTAAGGTTTAAGGGTGCCATTTACCCTGTGCGAATTGGCGATTAAGACCGCTGCCGTAGATAGGGCTAATGTTAGATTGCTCCGCGGCAATACGTGCCAAACGATAAGGATGATTTGGCCCAAAAATTGATCCCCGCCACTGTCACACTGCTGTCGTTGTACAGGAAGCACATTGGCAGGGTAGTAGGAGTTCTCACAGGACACTTCCCAAAGCATGTCAGGAGACTACATCTTCCTCACCACGACTTCTGTAGGAGTTGTGGCCATGTGGAGTAGGAGGAGACCATTCTACATCTTCTCTGTCATTGCCCGGCCATGGCTGGTAGGAGAAGAATGTTTCTGGGCTCACGGGTTTTCTACGATTTGGATGACCTTAAGGATATGACCGCCACACGACTCAATTGTTATATCGCCAGCACAGGCTAGTTTGATACGTAGGTTCAAGTGAAGGTGATAGCGATGGTACCACAATGGACCAAGTATGCTGTGACACATCACGGCAGCCCCTGTACCTAACCTAACCTAGGGCGAATGCTAGGCGGTTGAATGGTAGCACTTGTCATGCAACTAGATCGCTATGGCCTTACATAAATCCTGCACGCTCATACCAACTCATATCGTTGAAAAGGCAGCACATCGGCTCTGTCATAGGGGTGATTGGTTGGTTGGTTGGTTAGTTGGTTAGAGTGGCTGTTACTTTCCAGCAGGGAAAGAAAAACAACAAGTAGCGCTCGATGCGCCGTTTGGTGCCACACGCCTCATACGAGGAATAAACCGTTGCAATCAAGAACGTTCTGAGGTATTCGTCCTCAAATCCATCCTGTGGAGTTAAGAAAACGTATTATCTCCGCGATACTCTTCGAGGAGATGTCGGATATATCTTGGAAGAAAGCACTGCCCAGTTCTTGATGTCTGATTCTTGCAAGAGCCGGGCATTTGCACAAGAAATGGATCAGAGTTTCCTCCTCCTTCTCATTCCTGCAGCTTTGGCAGAACATGTTGTAAGGTATACCCAATCTGGCCGCGTGCACTCCCACCGGCCAGTGCCCCGTTGTAACCGATGTAACTTTTGCGACATCCGAACGGGTTCTCTTCAGAAGGGCATTTGATTTGCGTGCATCATACGATGGCCATAGTTTCATAGACGTGCCACACGTTGTCAGTGCGCCCCATCTTTCACAAGCCCGTGTCATGAAATGTGTATGAATCTCCTTTTTTACGGCACTAAACGGCGGGTAGACTAGACAGTCACCGCGTAGGACTCGTGTAGTGCAGAGCCCTGTCTCGCCAGTTGATCGGCCCTCTCGTTCCCCTCTATGTTTCTATGTCCTGGAACCCATAGAAGAGAAACTCTGAAGAGGTCCGCCAGTCCAGCGCCATTGTTTGACTATTTTCGATGAGATTGTTATTGATTCCAGAGCCTTAATCGCGGCCTGGTTGTCTGAGAAGATGGCGACACTCCTAGTGGTTTCTGTGCTGTGCTTCAACATCCTACACGCTTCACTTATTGCCAGCACTTCAGCTTGAAATACGCTTGCATAGTCTGGGAGGTGAAAAGACATTGATACACTGAGATCCTCAGAAAAGACCCCCGCACCGACTCCAGAATCCATTCTAGAGCCATCAGTGAATATTTTGCAGTCGTATCTTTGGGTCACCACTCCCTCACTCCATTCCGCTCTCGTTGGGAACCTTGTTACGAGGTGCTTTTCAAAGTCTACTTCGGTGACGATATAGTCTGTTGGCAACATGTCTCGAACTCCGACAGGTATATAATTGAGTGGTTAAACACCATGCTAGTGGGGCCCATGGTGACCTACGCAGCGCTTGTATGGTGGCCGAAAACTCAGCAATCTTCTGTCTTACTGAAGTGTAATAAGCTTCAACGCCTTGCCTGCCTTGGCATCACTGGAGCTATGCGCACTTGTCCTACGCCAGCCCTGGAGGCGATTATTGGACTTACTCCGTTGCATATATTCATTCAAGAATCAGCAGCTCTAAATGTTCTTAGACTTCGTTTAACTTCCGACGTGCGTAGTGAAGAAAGCGGTCACATGAGCATTCTGAATCAAATTCCTGACGTGCAGATCTGCTTGAGATCAGATTACATGATCACGGAGGTTTGCTTCGGCAGAAAATATTCAGCCCTCATCCCTGACCGCTCTGAATGGGTAAACGGCACACCCTGTCCAGACCCTAGATGTATCAAGTGGTTCACCGATGGGTCTAAAATAGAACAGGGTGTTGGTGCAGGTGTCTTTGGACCCAACACCTGGATTTCGATCGCAATGGAAGTCTCGCCCAGCGTTTTTCAAGCTGAGATCCACACCATTGAGATCTGCGCCAGGGTAATCTTGGAAACTGGACTTCGCGGCGCTTACATTGCTATCTACTCAGACAGCCAAGCAGCTATAAAAGCGATCTCCTCATATAAGGTCTCTTCAAAACTGGTGAAGGAGTGTTACGATCTTCTTCAACTGTTGGCAACCAAAAACCGAGTCTTCTTTTGTTGGGTGCCAGGCCACTTGAGGGAACGAGGCTGCGGATAAATTCGCTAGACAATGATCATCCAGCCGTTTTCATGGGCCTGAGCCTTACTGTGGCGTTGGGCTGGCTTCCGCCAAGCTGCGGATCACAGATTGGTTTGCACTATTGCGTTATCAGTACTGGAATAACCTTCCAGGGCTACGTCAATCAAAGGGGGGCAAAAACTCCTCTTCCATAGTCCTCCACGTGGGCGCCCCCTGGAACGGCGGTGGTCACTGACCATTGCCAACCAACGTCAAGCCGCCAGTGATGGCGGTGCGATGATTTGGTTGAGGTACCCCTGTGGTGTGGGGTGTGAAAAAAATACCACGGCCTTTCCCTTTGAGGGCCTGTCGTTAAAACCGACAATCAAAGGACAGGATGTGTATGCCAGCAACTTGCACTATCCGAAATCTTTATATGCTAACGAAACGTCAACTATGCCTCGGATAAGGACTGACTCAGCGGTTACGACTTTTAGCTATCGTACAATGACAAAGATTGGATTCTGGAATGTGCGTACTCTCCTGGACAATGGATCAGAAGGTCCCCAGAACGCACGATTTCTTCAATTAGAGAGTGAATTTCTGAGGTACAAATTAAATATCTTAGGAGTTAGTGAGATAAGATGGTGGAACAGCGGAGAATTCATCTCTCCAACGGGCAGCACTGTAATGTTGTACTCCGGTAAAGCTACTGGTAGTCGCCGTGAGTCAGGTGTGGGGCTCCTTTTAACCAGAGCCGCGCGAAACTGTCTCTTATCCTGGGAACCGGTCTCTGACAGGGTCTTGACCGCCAGGTTCCGGACCAAAATGAGGAACATCTCAATAATACAATGTTATGCCCCTACTGAACCCGACAATGTCTTGGCAAAAGACTCCTTCTACGAACAACTAAACGCCGTTCAGAGCAGAACACCTAAAGGTGACATTGTAATGGTTATGGGTGATTTGAATGCGAAAGTTGGCGCTGATAACTATGGGCTCAGACATGTGATGGGGAGACACGGTCTTGGTGATCGTAATGACAACGGTGAAAGATTTGTAGAGTTCTGCAACTTTCACAGTCTCTTCATCGGTGGTACTATGTTTGAGCATAAGGACCACCACAAAATCAGTTGGTCCTCTGTTGATCGGCGCAGAACACAAAATCAGATCGACCATTTTGCCATTAGTAAAAGATTCAAGAGTTGCCTCCTGGACGTGCGAAACAAGAAGGGTGCCGATATTGGGATGGGAAGAGACCATTATCTTATGATCGCTAATGTTCGATTGCGTATTGCAGCCGTGCGCCGCCCCAGCGACGAAAGATCCAGGCCCCGCAAATTCAACACCGCTCGACTGAAAAATCCAGCTGTCTTACAACAATATAATGACCATCTTGCGCAAAAAGCGACTGAGATAACTAGTCACCCAGATAGTGACATAAACGAAAACTGGGATGCCATAAAAGATGCGTACATTGATCCTTGGCCCAAACCCGGATTGCCGGAATAAGCCCTGGATGTCCGACGCTTCATGGCAGCGGATTGTTGAAAGAAAGGAGCTGAAAGTTCGCTTGGCTGCAGCATCAGACGACAATCGAAGCAGCATCGAACTCCTTTACCGTCAGAAAGCTCGAGAAGTTCAGCGTAGTGTGCGACGCGATAAAAGAGTTTATGCCAATTCTCTTTTAGCGTCAGCAGAAGAAGCCGCTAGAAGTAACAACTTAAACGCCGTATACGGTGTCATCAAGGAGTTTACAGGTTGTCGTAACTCCTGCCAACATCCGGTGAAAGATAGTGATGGAAAGCTACTTATCTTGGAAGAAGATCAAATGAGGCGGTGGAGAGAACACTTCGCCGCGGTCTTGAACCGTGTAACCTCTGGTGAAGTTCCCCCTCAAATAGATAATTTAGCTAACCATCAAAATGTGCGTATACGGTCCACTGCCCCGACTAAAGAGGAAATAGTCACTGCAATTATTGCACTAAAACGAGGAAAGGCCGCCGGACTTGACGGTACCCCTGCCGAACTTTATCAAGCAGCGCCAAGCGTAACTGCCGATTTGCTGCACCCACTTGTTGATAAAGCGTGGAATACAGAGACCTTTCCCACTGAGTGGAAGGAAGGTTTGATCATCAAACTTCCAAAGAAGGGTAGCCTCACAGACTGTAATAATTGGAGTGGCATTTGTGTGCTTCCTGCCGTTGCCAAGATAATAGCTAAAATCGTCCTGGAAAGACTAAAGGCCCACTTAGAAAGCACAATTGATGAAGAGCAGGCTGGCTTTCGATCTGGATTCTCCTGTGTCGATCACATTAACACCTTGCGAATCATCATCGAGCAATGCGCTGAATACGATTCTCCGCTTCACTTGCTTTTCATCGATTTCGAAAAGGCTTTCGATAGTGTGAACCGGGATTCTATATGGGCGGCCTTGCGCAGGAGAGGCATCCCTGAGAAGCTTGTGGCTATTATTAAGGCAACCTATGACGGCGCGAAATGTCGCGTTCTGCATAAAGGTAAGGTGTCGGGGGACTTTGAGATTCGCAGTGGAGTTCGGCAGGGGTGCATCCTCTCACCGATCCTATTCCTCATTGTGATCGGCGATGTGTTGCATGCAGCCCTATCCGGACTCGACAGAGGAATTCAATGGACTTTGACATCTTATCTACAACATCTTGACTACGCTGACGACATATGCCTACTCTCCCACAAAATCATGGATCTGTCCGCAATGGCGTTAGATCTCGAGAGGGAGGCAAGCAAGGTTGGGCTAAAGATTAATACCAACAAGACCAAGGTGCTTAGCCCTCCGTTGCGAAAAAGAAATCCGACACTTATTGCCATCAATATTAATGGGCAGCCTGTGGAGAAGGTAGACAACTTCGTCTACCTGGGTAGCATTGTTGCCGAAAATGGGGGTACGGAGCAGGACATCGCTCGTCGTATCAACCAGGCTAAACGCGCATACGGCATGCTGTCCAAAATCTGGCAGGGCAGTTATCTCAGCGTCAAGACCAAGCTGGGCCTGTTTCGCTCCCTGGTACTATCAGTGCTTTTGTATGGGAGCAGTACATGGAAAGTTTCCGTAGGAGTTACCAGAAAGCTGCAAGTTTTCGTCAACTCATGTCTTCGTCGAATTTTAAGAATTTTCTGGCCCGAAACAATATCAAATGAAGAGCTAAGTCGGCGTACGGGTCAGATGCCAATCGACGAATTGATACGCAGGCGAAAATGGCAGTGGATAGGTCACACATTGCGGAAGAGTGATAACTGCATTGCTATGCATGCCATGAAATGGAACCCCATTTCCAACCAAGGCCGACCAAGAGGGGGTCCTCGAATCACATGGCGTCGATCTGTGGCAAAGGAGTGTCAGGTACTGGGTAAGTCTTTTGGGGAGTTGCGCCCCATTGCCCAGAACAGAGTACGATGGCGCGCAGGAGTATTTGACGCGCTATGCCCCGCTAGGGGTTAAGGCAAAGTAGTATATTGCCCTTCATTCACAAGGGTACTACTCAAATGAGTAGAACCCACTTAAGACTCCTAGTGGGGTACTTATCTGGCCTACACCTGGTCAGATATCACCTGAACAAGATGGGTCTGTCCAGCGAGACTGAATGCCGTCTCTGTCTGGAGGACGTGGAAACGACCGAACACATCTTGTGCGAATGTCTCGCCATCGCGCGTTTTAGGATATCACTCCTCGGGCAGGCTACTATCAGCACTGCAGACTTCAGGTTGATTCCTGCTAAAGACGTACTGGCCTTTATTAGAAGGGTGAAAGGTCTTTTGGATTAATGGGCTACGGCACAATAGATCTTCTATGGTCGCAGTACCTTCCTGCTTGGACAGTAGCTCGTCTATTTTATCTTATCTTATTACGCCACTGAAAAATGAGGTCAAATCTCGGATTAAATAATTGGGAGAGTGGAAAAAATTGGATTTAGTTCGGCAAGTCAGTGCAGTGCAGTTTTTTTTGACACAATTTACATAAAAATGCTATAACTCTGTAACGGTTAAAGAGAGAGAGTGTCCATGTCGTGAACACTACTATCTGCCATTAAAGTATTTACCATCAGGAACGATACACACCCTGTATATTCCATGCATTGTCATGCTTCACGTATGTGTGTGTTTGCGTGTGTTTTGGTTTTTATTTTTTCCTATTTTTATTATGCATATGATTCTTTCGATAGTATTTTAATTCAGATCGGGATTTCTGGCTGACTGACTATATATATATATATATATTTAATTTATATTTTCAATGTAGGTATTCAAATTTTATGTTATTTCAAAATAAATATAATTCGAGAGGCTTAATATCAACTCTTCACATTTTTTTCTTGCCGTTGTGTTGAACAAAATACTCTAATTATATAACGGTTTACTTATTCAAATTTATTATATTATTTATATATATATATTATGGTATATATTATATATATACATTGCACTCGCTTGAAATATCGCTTCAATTTGTATAGTATGTAATCATCTGTCGATATTTATTTATTTATTTAATTTCTTTTATTTAATAATTTAATTTATTAATATTAATGTATTTAAGCCACATTCTTAAGATAAAATGTAATATGAAATAACCTCTTGTTCTCTTGTTGCTTTTCTTTTTTTGGTTTCCTTTTTCTTCTATTTGTAATATCTTTGCCCATATTTTTAGATGCTGTTGTGTTGCACATTTTGCATTTTATTTATTTGCTGTTGTTGTTTAAAACGAAAATTTCTTTTAAATTGATTTTGCATAAATGTATATAATCTGCTGCATTATTTATTTTTATTTATTTCTTTGTTCTAATAGTGACAAGCAAATATTTATTCACACATATATATTCTGGATTTGTCAAACGTACAAGCACGCGTCTATCTATCTCTCACTCTCTCTCTCTCTCTCTCTGTCTCCGTTTCTCTTTTCGTCGTGCTATCTCATCATCAGTCCATTGGATCCTTTTGATTAACTGATTAATAGTCGTACACAGATCTCTCTCTCTCTTTCTCTCTCAATTTTCTCAATTAATCAACCAATCTAAGTTTGAAGAAGAAATGAAATGGAAAATTTCGTATGGATAAGTTTCTTATTTTTTTATTTTTTGTATTTGTTTTAAGATTTCCTTTTGAATTTTAGAAGGAGTGTTATGGCGCGTGTCTCTATAAATCTACATATTGATATTTCTGGGATAAATTAACATGTTTACTGTCTCTGAGTCACATACAGGGATCTTTTAATAGCGACGCTCGAAATTAGGTTAGGTTATAGCGGTCACATGTTGTTAAAGCGACATCTGTCAAATTTGTTGTGAATTGTTCAGTGGGGCACGGCAAATAAGCATGAATGGTTAGAGCGTTCAGCAATACATGCAAATCATCATTCTGTAACGCCACACACACAATTTCCTGAAACCTGGAAACAACTTCCGAATCCCCAACTACATGATGTACAGAAATGACAGATTGACTGGTAGGGGAGGAGGTACAGCCATACTAATTAAAAGGAGTTTGAAACATCACCTGATTGACATCCCTATCCTTCGTTGCGCAGAAGCTACCGGCATCAAATTGTGTACCGATTTCCTAGACATCACAATAATCTCGGCCTACTTCAGTCCCAGAGCCACCGATTTTTCAGAAGACCTGAGTGCGCTTCTGAACTTCGATGGTACGGTCTTTCTCGGAGGGGATCTGAACGCATACCACCGATCGTGGGGTGCTGTGAGAAGCAACCAAGCCGGACATAAACTCTACAGGTTCATCACAAACAACAACATATGCGCCCACATCCCTGGAGAACCGACACATTTCGGCTCGAGACACGGCTACCCCCTAGACATAGGGCTATCTAAAGCCCTGGACTTCCAGGTGCTGGTAGAAGTGATAGACGAACTATCGTCTGATCACAAGCCAGTCCGTTTCAGGATAGAAGATCTCTTCATAGAAGTTCCGGATCCCACCACAAAGAAAACAGATTGGAAAGGATTCCGGGAACCCCTGAACAACGTAGACCCACAAATCTCGATCGAAAACACCAGGGTCCTAGAAGAAACGGTAGAAAGCCTAATCACCACGATTGTATCAGCAAAAGAAGCTAACACAAGAACCAGTCCGTTAAGGGTGGAACACCCCTACGAACTCCCCCAGAGGATTAAAGACCTAATAAGGAGGAGGAATCGCATACGGCGTAGGGCCAGGGAGACCGGCGACCCTGCCCTAAAGCAAATGTCAAACAGGCTTACCAACCTAATAAAGTCGGCAACTGCCGAACACAGGAACGAACAGTGGGAGAACTTCCTAGGCAACATGGACCCTGGGGACTTTAACTTCTGGAGGATAAACAGGTACTTTCGCAAAAACACCAAAAGGTTTATACCTCCTATTCACGGCCCTAACGGCCTCAAATTTGATGACTCGAGCAAAGCGGAGGCGTTCGCTGACACCTTAGAGCTCCAATTCCAGGAAAATCGGTCCCCCCAAGACGACCCAGACGAAGAGGAACGAATTGAGTCCTCGGCGAGGGAAATACTCACAGCCGCGGCAACACAGCAAGACGTCATACGTGAGGTGGTTTTGGCGGAGGTGAGAAGCCTTGTCAACTCTCTAAATCGCAAAAAAGCGCCCGGGTTAGATACGATTTCCAACACATGCCTAAGAAATTGCCCAGAAAATATCCTAGTCATTCTAGTTGAAATAATCAACGCCATTTTCCAGTTTCGGTGGTTCCCAGAGTCTTGGAAAAAAGCGGTTATTATAGTGATACCAAAACCTGGCAAGGATCACACATTTCCACAAAATTGGAGACCCATTAGTCTTCTCACAGTGGTCAGTAAACTAACAGAACGGATCCTGCTCTCCCGGCTGTTCGATCACGTAATGGAAAAAGAACTACTACCAAACGAGCAATTTGGTTTCAGACCACTTCACTCTTGCGAACTCCAGCTCGCAAGAGTGGTTCAACACATCAGAACAGGGCTAAATCAACGCAAATCAACAGGTCTGGTTATGTTTGACATAGCAAAGGCTTTTGATAAAGTCTGGCATGCAGGACTCATTTTCAAACTGCATGGTCTCGGAATACCGCTGCCTATCATTCAAGTGATAGGTTCATTCCTACACGGCAGATCTTTTCAAGTCAGAATTAACTCGGAACTATCACAGGAAAGACCTATAGAGGCTGGAGTCCCTCAAGGATCACCACTTTCCCCGTTGCTGTACACCCTGTACACCGCAGACACCCCACAACTGCCAAACAACGTGAAAATATCCCTGTTCGCCGATGACACTTGCATATTCTACACCGCAAGACTCGAGCTCAGAATAACACATATTCTCCAGGAATCCATAGACATACTCATGGAATACTTCCGAAAATGGAAAATTAAAACTAACGCGGAGAAGACCCAGGCGCTTTTCGTTACGAGACGGCCACGGCAAGACCCGGAAGCACTTTCAGTAGACGGTCAAGAGATCCCCTGGCAGGAAGCTGCCAGGTTTCTCGGACTCACCATGGACAGGAAACTGACATGGAACCTACACTTCCAACAAAAAAGAATCGCCTGCAACGGAATACTCCAATCCATATTCCCCATCATCAACGCGAACAACTTGAGCACCAAAAACAGACTGCTACTTTACAAACAGACAGTACTACCATCAATACTGTACGGCAGCTTGGCTTTCAGCCAAGCAAGCAAGACGCAAATAAATCAGCTTCAGATATGTCAGAATTTGGCCCTTAGGAAAATCTTCAAAATTCCTTGGTATGTAAGAAACGTGGACATTCACAGAGACTTTAGACTCGACACTGTAGACAAGATAATACGCGACAAAGCACTCAAACTATTCGACAAAATCGACGCACACGAAAATACTACCCTAGAAACTTTGAAATTCTCCACCGGAGGCAGAGAAACCTATCCTCATCTTAGGAGTATCTTAAACTGAGTACAACACCCAGTCATCATAAGCACTAAAAAGCCATGACAGCGATGGACCCATGAGAGTCCACAATTATGATGGGAGTAAGAGTGTCAAATCACTAACTCCAAGAAAACACAGTTCAGGGGGGGGGGGGGGGCATACAGAGGCATTCGAGAACTGGCATCGGATCATCCAACATCTGGATATCAGGACCTCTTCTCGAAGCGCCCAAGCATAAGCATCGTATACGTACAACCCCTGGACTATACGGACTGTGCCCATCAACCTACATCCTTGCGATAGTGACTGCATCGTGTGCGTACAACGCCTGGACCACACGGACAGCACTACACGTCAGATTATCAATTTCATTGTCAAGTCATTACTTAGTTAATAAATCATTTAAATTATACGCTCTACTGTGTTATTACTGCGAATTCTACTCATTTCGACGTGACCTCCACCTCTCCACGTTACAATTCGTTTTATTATCAAAATCAGTGCTTCGTGCGAAAAATTCTCGGGCATTAAACGTGCCATACACACACACCGATCGATCGGCCGATCCGTCGGCCGATGGATCGGTCTGTGTATGCGCTTATCGTTGACGATTTTTTTTTGACAGTTCCGTATAATTTTTGATCAGCTGACATTTTGTGGCGATCCATCGGCAGATCGATCGGGCGACGGATCGGATAATGTATGGCGGCTATTACGTGTGATTTTTATCCTCGCCCATCATTGTGAGCTACAGCCATGGCCAAAAGTATTAGGCACCCCTTCAAAACACATGTAATTTGAAACGTGTGTTAAAATTGATAATTTCTTTTAATATTTACGATACTGGTTTGTCCAAGGGAAAAGGGAAAAGGAAAATCATATAAAAAAGGAATGAACAACAAAAAAAAAAAAACAAAAGTTAATGGCACTCATGTCATCTCAAAAATGGGTGGGGTGGGGAGTGCACACCGAAAAACAAGTGAAAAGCAAACTAAAAAAAATGGAAATCTTAAAATGTGAATGGAAATGGATCTTGACCGTTTGACTTGGCTTCTATTCTATAATGAGAGGCGAAAAACAGCCAAACGAATAACTAAGTGTGTGTGTGTGTGTGTGGGCGGGTATTTCTGTGTGTGTACGTGTCTTTATATGTGTTCGTCGAGAGATCTACTGTTTGCTTTCTTTTGCTCTAAATTTTGGTATTGTTAATATTTTAATTAATATTTATTCATTTTATTTTTAATTATTTCAATATTGAGTTTTTCTTGTTTATTTATTTTCTGTTTCATTGTTTTAATCTAAATTATACCTATATCGGCGTAAACGTGCACTATTTTCGGGTTTTGGTGCTCCAGGCGGAGGGGTAATATCATTACGTAGAGATCTATCAAGTTCGGCTATAGCATTATTATCGCCAATAGCGTCAGCATTATCGCATGGAGTTGCTGTTGTTGTTGTTGTCGCTATTGTTGTTGACGAGAGGGGAATATTACATAGTTGATGATTCTGTTGTGTATTTTGCAATGCATCTACTAGACTACTATTATTGGTATCACTTGGATGTTGCTGGTGTTGTTGTGGTGGTTGCGGTTGCTGTTGCTTTTCCTCGCCACTATTGTCTGAAGAGTTGTCTTCAAATGTACCTAACATATGGGTCGGAATACCGCGACTTCTAGAACGAAGCAAACAAGAAGAAGAAGAAGGACGAGAAGAAAAAGAAAAATCACATTGTCTCGTACTTTTGTAAAATATTTTTGAAACAATTTCAAAAACATCGCGCGCAACTATTCTGAGATCAAGCACTACCCTAGTCAAAAATAACTATCGCGCTCTGTCGCGTATGGTCAAAGCCTTTCTCCGAAAGTTTTCAAAATAATGGGAAAAAAAAAGAAAGAACCGTCAAGGAGGAGTTGAGGAGTGGAGGAGTTGAAGAGTTGAGGAGTTGAGGAGCTGAGAAGTTGAGGAGTTGAGGAGTTGAGGAGTTGAGTTGAGGAGTTGAGGAGTTGAGGAGTGGAGGAGTGGAGGAGTTGAGGAGTTGAGGAGTTGAGGAGTTGAGGAGTTGAGGAGTTGAGGAGTTGAGGAGTTGAGGAGTTGAGGAGTGGAGGAGTGGAGGAGCGGAGGAGTAGAGGAGTGGGTGAGTTCAAGAGTGGAGGAGTGGAGGAGAGTAAAGAGGGGAGAAGGATAGAGAAAGAAGGAGGGAAGAGAGAGGAGGGGACGAGGATAGAAAGGGGGACGGTAGAGAGGGGAGAGGGGAGGACGGTAGAAAAGGGAGAGGGCTAGATAGAACAGTGGAAAGCTCTGTGAAGTTGGCACCGTCATTCAATTTTTTAAATTTAAATTGCGCAGTTCGTTTACCCATCGTAAGCCCTCGTTTGCCCAGGAAAAATTTTCAATTGCCCACCGTTGGAAAAAAATTGAGTAAGAAAATAATTTTTTTTTTTTCAAACTGACAAAAAACACAAAACTTTCTTTTTTTTTCAAAATTGGTCATTTTTACGCTATTTCCTTTCCTGGGAAGTTTCGGATGAAGTGTCAAACTCTGACCATATGTATTGTACATCCGATTTGACATTCCGGGACGGTCTGAACTCCGCTCTACACCATTTTGCCCGTTTTAATCACCGTCTACCATGATAGTACTGTAGCACAAGGCTGCCGAACAGCGCGGAAGGTTGCCTGGTGGAGCGGAGAGCTGGCGCGAAAGAGGGCCCAGGTTGGGAGGAATTTCAACAGGACAAAGCGTAGTAATGAATGGGGGCGAATACAGAAAATCGTTCACCGAATATAACCTCTTTATTAGACGTTCAAAACGGGAGTGTCGGAGGAAACATTGCGAAAGCATTCAGTCGCTTCCTGAAGCGGCCCTGTCGAAAGACCACATTAACGGAATCGGTCTACTAAAGAAGCAGAACGGTTCATTTACTGAGGGCCCACAGGAAATTTTGGAGCTCCTCTTACACACTCACTTTCCTGGCTCAGTCCAAGCCAGAATCCTGTGTGACTTCTTCTTCGGCAGAGTCTAGTCCCATTGTGCCACTTAAGAAGCCTCTCTTGAAGCCATTTGCGCTAAAGAAAAACTTAAATGGGCTGTAAATGGGCCAGGTGCCTTGAAAGGTTTAAAAGACTAGCTTCCAAGATACCTGGCGCTGGTGGTATTTTCCCTGCCCTCCAGCAAAACAGCCTTGATATCATTATCTCCCCTTTGATCACCATTTATAAAGCCAGCTACACCTTACAAGTTTATGGAGGACTGTGAACGTGGTTTTCATCAGACCAATGAGTCTTTCATCGTTTCTTCTTAAAACCATTGAGAGGATACTGGATCTGCATATAAGGCAAAGAATGGACAGCACGGCACCCCTGCATCGAACTCAGTTCGCCTATGTGAAGGGTAAGTCGACTGTGGTTGCCTTACACGATCTGGTAGGAGCAATTGAAAAAAAAAACCTTCAGGAGATTGCTCTGTCCGCCTTCGTTGACATTGAAGGAGCTTTTGACAACACTGGTTATAACAGTATATCTAGAGCACTTTAGCTCAGAGATATTCTTACGGCCACAACTGCGTGGATTGATGCCATGCTTCGCGGGCGTGAGATCTACTCAACTTTGAGTGGCACCTCAATATGCCTCAACGCTGTTAAGGGTTGCCCTCAAGGTAGACTTCTTTCCCCGCTTCATTGGTCACTGGTCGTTGACGAGTTACTCGCTAGGCTCTGCGATTATGGTTATCAGGCGATTGGATACGCCGATGATATAACCATCATAGTCAGCGGAAAAATTCGAAACAACCATCAATGAGGTGATGAATGCGGTACTCGAAATTGTCCTACGCTGGTGTAGTGAAGTTGGCCTGAGCGTCAACCCTTAAAAAACCGTCCTAGTTCCTTTCACTCGGAAAAGAAACCTAAACTTAAGCTCGGTCACCCTAGGCATGACGGCAATCTAGTTATCCACTGAAGTGAAGTGTTTAGGCATAACGCTCGACTGGAGACTCAATTGTGGTTAGCAAGGCCACTCGGATCATGAGGGTCTACAGGACCCTCTTTGGCGAAACCTGGGGA
This sequence comes from Chloromyia formosa, assembly GCA_964017055.1. Taxonomy (NCBI): domain Eukaryota; kingdom Metazoa; phylum Arthropoda; class Insecta; order Diptera; family Stratiomyidae; genus Chloromyia; species Chloromyia formosa. Next base: position 5,427,255 of record OZ024819.1, on the reverse strand, counting down.
CTCACTCCGAAAATGACTGAGTGGTTGTATTTTAAATCAAAAACGTGTCAGCGTTCCACCCGTTCCACCATACAGTTGTGTAACAAACTACAACGCTTCGCATACCTTCAGATAGCAGGATCCATGCGTACTTGCCCGACAGCGGCCCTAGAGGCGATTATTGGACGTATTCCGCTGCACATTTTTATTCAGGAATCTGAGGCTCTAAGCGTTCTTAGAGTGCATTCGACTTATGATGGACGACATGTGTACAATCAGGGCCACATGAGCATTCTGGAGCGGATTCCTGACATGGCAATCGGCTCGAGATCAGATTACATGACTACGGAACTTTGCTTCGGTAGGAAATTTTCGGTCCTCATCCCTAACCGCTCAGAATAGGATACAGACAATTCTTGTTTGTCTTGACCGCAGGTGTACCACCTGGTTTACCGTTGGGTCTGAGACGGGGCAAGGTATTAGTGCTGGGATCTTTGGGCCGAACGCCAGGAACTCCATCGCCATGGGCGTCTGGGCCAGCGTTTTTCAAGCCGAGATCCATGCCTTCGAGGCCTGCGCCAGAGAAATTCTGCATAAGAATTTCAGCGGCGCTAACTATCTGTACTGCCAGTCAGGCAGCCATTATGGCTCCCTCTTCACAAAAATGCACATCGAAACTCGTGAACGAGTGTTTTGATACCCTTCAGTGTCTTACAAACACTAATCGGGTTACTGTTTGTTGGGTACCAGGACATCGGGGCATTGATGATAACGAAGCTGTGAATGAACTCGCCAGAATAGACTCATCCACGACATTCTACGGGCCCGAACCCTACTGCGATCTGAGCTGGGGCACAGCAAAATGCTTGAGCGGATAATTCTGACCAGACTATCCCAGGTTGTGGAGAAAAAAGGAGACCTCTCAGACCGACAGTTGGGCTTTCGCAAAGCCCAATCCACGGTTGATGTGATCAAGTCGGCGACTACCTTGGCAAAGGATGCACTGCGGGAGAACCAATGTTGTGCGGTGGTGACATTGGACGTGAAAAACGCTTTTATGTAATTTCGCCAACAGGGAACACATCCACACGTCTCTCCATAAAATGGGCCCGCCGACCTACCTAGTCGAGCTAATCAAGAGCGAATCGTATTCTCCAGTATGATACAGGTGAGGGACCCAGAGAATACAATGTGTCATCAGGAGTTCCACAAGGATCGGTTCTTGGGCCCGAATTACGGAATATAATGTATAACGACATTCTTAACCTCCCGATCCAGCTTTGAACCCTTTAAATCAGCTGGGCCTGATGGCATCATTCCGGCGGACTTGCAGCAGTGCTTGGATATAGTATACCCATGGATAGAGTGTATCCTGACGGCCTGTCTGACGCTAGTGCACGTTCCACGCATCTGGAGGGAGGTGCGGGTGGTTTTTATCCCGAAAGCGGGAAGAAGCTCGCATGCGCGACCAAACGACCTCCGTCCCATTAGTCTTTCTTCTACTATGTTGAAACTACTAGAGAGACTGGTGGATATCCATTTGCGGGATACCATTCCGCCACTCCTTCTATCCACATCGCAATATGCCTATTGGAAGGGTAAGTCGGTGAACACGGCTCTGCACTCTTTGGTCAGTTATTTTACATTGAGAAATCTCTCGACCAAAAGGAATACACGATGGTTGTATTCCTGGACATCGAGGGGGCTTTCAATAATATCAGACCTAGTGCGATCATTGAAGCACTCCGAGGTCTCCAGGTTGATGAGTCGCTCTGCAAACTCGTTAATATGTTACTAACTTCTAGGCGTATACACTCTACCTTGGGTGCATCGTCGGTATGCAGGAGTGTCTCCAGAGGAACCCCCCAAGGAGGGATATTGTCTCCCCTCCTTTGGGTCATAGGGATCAACAAACTGCTCTTGAGGCTGGAAGAAATTGGGTGTAAAGTCATCGCGTATGCAGATGACGTTGCCATTGCCGTCACAGGAAAGTTTCCTGATGTCCTCAGTGGGTTGTTGCAGAATGCCTTGACCATTCTATCAGAATGGGCAAACTTTTGCGGAGTTGGAATTAACCCTGCCAAGACGGAGCTTGTGCTCTTCACTAGAAAGCACACGACTCCTCCCATTGAATCTCCCATTTTGGAGGGCACGAAATTGTTTTTCGCCGACAAGGCTAAGTTCCTGGGTCTTATTTTAGATAGGAAACTAAGGTGGAAGCTCAACATCGAGGAACGGGTCAATAAAGCTATTATCGCACTCTACTCGTGTAAAAGGGCCATTGGTAATAACTGGGGCCTGCAGCCTAAAGCTGTATATTGGCTATATACTGCTGTCGTACGACCCATACTACTGTACGGAATTACTGTCTGGTGGACAGCACTTCGAGTAGGGGCTTATATTAAATTAATGAACAAGGTACAAAGACTAGCTGCGATGGCCATGACGGGGGCCTTCAGGACCACTCCGTCAGCCGGGCTGGATATGGTGCTCGGCTTGCTCCCGTTGGATATTTGTGGTGAACAACTGGCGGCAAACACGGCCCTGCGTCTTCGTGAGACTGGCCAGTGGCGCACGCTGAGATGCGGGCACTCAACTGTACTGGATAATTTGAGTCTCCCCACGGAGACTGACTATATCTCTCCGAAATACCTTTTTGGCCGAAACTACACCAGTTTGATTCCGTCGAGGGGTCAATGGGCTAATAGCGCGCCCCTGGCCATCGACTCCATAGTCATCTACACGGATGGCTCTAGGATCGTTGGCGGTGTTGGGGCGGGCATCTATTCGGAGGGACTGGAGATTAACCTGTCACTCCGCCTTCCGGATTTCTGCAGTGTCCTGCAGGCGGAGGTTACGGCAATTTTTGAAGCTTTGACCTGGCAAGGAAATCATGTAGTGACCATGAGAGACGTTACGATCTACACGGATAGTCAGGCTGCCATTCGATCACTCGAATCCGTCCTGACTACATCGCAAACCATCGCAAAGTGTCGGTGGTTTCTTAAAGAGATGGGTGCATTTTTCAACATTACGCTCTGTTGGATACCGAGTCATAGCGACTTCGTGGGTAACTGCATCGCGGATGAACTGGCTAAGGAAGGGACTACCGGCGCTCTCGACGGAGACCGTTTAAACATTAGAATGCCAATCGCATCGTGCAAAATTATAATTAAAGCCGTCGCGATTGACAGAGCGAACATTAGATGGCTAAACTGCGACACGTGCCAGACGACGAAATTGATTTGGCCGAAACTTGACCCTAACCGCTCTGCCGCACTGCTTTCATTGAATAGGAAGCACATTGGCATGGTTGTGGGGGTTATTACAGGGCACTGTCCCATTGGTGAGCTCGCCTGGAGGCTCCGTATTCCTCATAACGACTATTGTAGGAGCTGTGAGGATGTGGATGAGGAGGAAAGCGTTCTGCATCTTCTCTGTCACTGTCCGGCCTTGGCTACGAGGCGGAAGAAATTCCTTGGCTCTTGGTTTTTCCTGGACCTGGACGACATTAAAAACACGAGTGTCATACAGCTCTATCGCTTTATCACAAGCTCAGGCTGGTTTAACGCCTAGGTTATAACAGGCTACTTTGGTGGTAACACAACGGTCCAAATGATGGACTAAGTGTGTTGGGTGAGCACCCGGCAGCCCCTTTACCTAACCTAACCTAACCTCCCGATGCCTAAGGGTGTGACAGTAGTCGGGCATGCTGACGATATTGCGATAGGCGTGGTAGCTAAGGACTCGGACTATGCAGAAATGTATTCTGGCGAGGCAATAACAACTATTAAGCTGTGGCTCGAAAAAGTTGGGCTTGAGCTGGCAGAGCGGAAATCGGGAAGCTGTTCTCATTACTAATCGCAGGAAGAGGAACTCTCTGAAGAGCAGAGTTGGAAGCAGCACCCTGATTGAGAGTCGAATGAATAGAAGACATGGTAAACCATTACCTAACACAATTCCTGACGGATCACGCCGCATACAGACAGTATCTGTACCGGTTCGAGATTGACGAATCCGTGGAGCGCCCGAGATGCCCTGGAATAGCGGAGAATCCTAAGCACGTATTGTTCCACTGCCCAAGATTCGCTGGGTACCGCGAAACACTAGAAGCAGAATTGGGCGCAACAATCAGCCCGGAGAACCTTGTTCAGCACATGCTTTTGTCCACGAGCAACTGGGACGCCTTGAGTCACACAGTGTGCAATGTTCATATTGAGCTCCGAAGCGTGGAGGAGAGGCGCAGGTCTGCGCATGTTAGCGTAGGCTAATTAGCCAGCACCCTTCCATGCGAAGTAATACCGAAAGGTGGTTTCACAAGGCAAGAGGGGAGACACAGAGGTGTTCGCGCAAGTTGGATGTAAATACCGTCAATCCTATGGGGTGTAGTCAGTAAGAATCTGACATCACCGAGATCGGTATCTTATAGAAAATTCCCTCGCCTGTATCACTTTGTGTGCCAACTTCCCGGGGGTGCCAGTTCATCAAAATTCGTAGAAAGCCTAAATAGAGTGGGCGGGGAGCGAGTGCAGAGAATGCTCGGAAGAATTAGAACAAAAGAAGAGGAAGGAGGGAAGGAGAAGGGGGGAGGGAAAAGAGAAGGAGGGCGGTAGAGGTTGGGGGTGGGTTAGGGGTTGCTTTCAGGTCGTCCGTCCAAAAAGACAGTATGAAAAGCTTCTGGGCGTGTCTGTTCAAAACCATAAGTGGCAGTGGCGTGGAAACGAGTGTGCCTTAAATACTCATAAGTTCGCCGTAAGGAATAGAAATTGCGTAATTTAAATTTTTATCAAAACGAATTAAAATAAGATAAAAAACCACATAACATTGTGTGTTCGCATACAGTCTGTGTCGCGTATATGCCGTTACAAGTCATAAGGTATTTTTTTCCAGTTTTTTTTTGTCAAACGAAATAAAATGACTGTCAAAGTTAATCCAAAGCAAAAACGGAAAAAATAACAAGAAAATCGGAAAAGTTTCCCCGTCTCGAGTTCTCCTCCTTTTTTATTATTTTCATTTTTTGAACAGAAACGATTGTCCACTGCGCACACTGTTCAGGAGGAGTCATTCGTGTGAATATTTTAATCGAGTCTAATCGTCACAAATTCATTTTTTATTTTTATATATATAGATAAAAAAAACAACCCAGTGGTGGGGAAAATAAAAGGGCCATTGACTTACCTGTTCAAATGTCTGGATCGTGGTCTTTGAAAGCGTAGATTCAATTGTGAAGGATCGGTTACGTATTTTTCGGTTTGTCGACGCCGGCGCAATGCTGTGTAGTAGTAGGATAGATGATGTGATGATTGCATTGGAGGAGGGGGTCAAGTCATATTTTTGAATTTTTTGTTTTCTTTTTTTTTTTAATAATAAACACTTTGTGTTTGTTTGTTTGTTTCGTTGCTAACACAACAGTGTAACAAGTTGCGGTTTGTTTATTTTGTCTAATTAGGAATTGTTTGATTGTTTTTTGTCTGTTTTTCAGTTTTTTGTTTTATATTTGCGATAATTGATGTGACTGGCAGGCTTTTGAGGGGAACTCAAAAAGCGCATATATTGTGTGACTGATTGATCGGTCTACTACACTACTTTTGGTTTTTATTTTATTTTCATAGAATTTTTTGTAACTAATCAATATCTACGAAAGATTTTATAAGGTATATAATATTTACAATTTTATGTATATATATATATAAGAAAAGGAGTTGCATATATGTGTCGTTGTTTGTCTCAGATTGATTGATATTTTCGACAGGAGTTTATTACGCACGATCCATTTTTCCTTTCTCTTGTCAATTTCAGAAGTTTTACTGACACAAAAAACGGCACATATATGTGTGTAAACGTGCTGGACAGATATTCACTGGACGGTAATAAAGATATTGGGTTATGTGTCACTAACTGATCTCCATGTATACACAGACAGTGAGGCAACTAATGGGCTAAAGATTTGTTAGCACGCATTTATCATATATTGGACGCATGCACGCAATATGAAGCTTTTGGCTCGTTTTTTCTTTTTTATACAGAGCAAAGTAGAGCAGAATAAGCGGCAAAAAACGATATAGAGCAGATTAGAGCAGCGAAGACTAAAACGAAGCCTGTCTTGCTGGTTTAGTTTAGCTATGTTGTGTATATTTTGTCACTATTCCAGCTATTTTATATTAAACACTCCTTTTTTTGTATTGCCAACGTTTCGCTATTTATTTAGCATTATCAAGGCCTATTACGGAAAACGTTGGCAATACAAAAAAAAGTGTTTAATATAAAATAGCTGGAATAGTGACAAAAAATACACAACATAGATAACAATCACCAGTGACTATAACCCAATTTGAAAAGGTTTAGTTTAGCATTCAAATTTCATGAGGAAACTTAAATCCTTAGTACAAATAAAATCGGGTAAATTTCCTTTATTGATGATGTGAATAAAAAGTAGTAAATTTGTAGTAGCTACTGTAGTGGTCACCTTTATTTTAATAGACATATACGGATGTACTTATATATGCGTATATATATGCACACGTATATGTATATTATGTATGTAGAATCGCTACTATAACAGTACCACGACTACAAGAAAAATTGCTCGATGATTAGGCAGTGAACGAGAGAAGAGAAGAAAAAGTGTAGTAGATGACGTTTCGGTGTGAAAGAGGACGGATGGTGTAATGTTTTGATTGATTTATCGTTTGAATTGCAATAAACTTGATTTTGTTAATCTGCGCGCGTTTGACTGGAAAAAGAATCCCACAAATTGGGGGCTCAATCGGGATTCCACCGGAAAGCGCGTACAGTAACAAGATATTGAGGAGCTCCGCTGACGACGGTTTTGGCTCAGTTAAGTGCCCCCCATTGGCGCTCCGGATTGTTTGCGGGTTTGCGCCTGTGACGACGACGACGTGACCAGGTGAGTCGCAGAATTGCTGATTGTGGAAGCAGGAATCGTGTGTGGTTGGACGACGTTACCATCATCGGTTCAACGACCGCTGTTTTTCCAACATTTTCGACGACGAATTGCCGCTGTGACTCGGTGCTGTTGTGCGGTCATTTTTTGCGGGCGCCTTTTTGTTGCCGAAACGACAGGAATCGACGTGTTTCGAACGCATTGCAGCCATTGCCGAAATAGTTTTGTTGCAAAGACGATTAGTGCGACGCGGAAAACAAAAACAATGGCGGTTTCGACCAGAGTCTCAGATGACGAGAGAAGCCTTATGGAGGAAGGAGAAACGACGATGGTGGCCACCGATGAAGTCAGCAGCCTGAAGACGTTCCAGCTACAGAGTCGACTGTACGAAATGGGATTGAAAGTGACGGGAACGAAGTCGGAATTTATTGAAGGCCGCTTTGGAGATCACTACGCTTGAACAGGCCACAACAATAGGAAATTTTTTAACGAAAACGACAAATCGGGAGCCGACGAAAGCAGCGAGGACGACGAAAGCATGGACGGTAGTGCTTCCCGACGATGGCGGAGCGTTGAAGTTAGTGGTCCCTAAGTCCATGCAATACGATGTTATACGACAAGCCCAAGAGCGACGACACTTTGGCGTAAAAAAAAGTCCAGAATTTATTAAAACAGGAGTTTTGGTTTCCACATACGCAAGCACGAATAAGGAAATTCATCGAGAATTGTGTAGTTTGCATCCTGACAGAGAAGAAGAAAGGGAAAGATGAAGGATTGTTGAAACCCTATCGACAAGGGGGATCGTCCTCTCATATATCCGACGAAGTCGACTACAGCTGAGGAAGTGATCACCAGGCTTAAGAACCAGGCCGCCGTATTCGGAAACCCTAGAAGGATCATCTCTGATCGTAGACCAGCTTTCACTTCGAACATCTTCAACGATTATTGTGAGGACGAGGTTATTGAACATGTGGTAATTACGACAGGAGTACCCTGTGGCAATGGCGAAATAGAGAGAATGAATGGAATCATCGTTCCAGTTCTGACGGAGTTGTCCATCGAAAATCCGAGCGAGTGGCACAAACATGTTGAAAGGTTGCAGCAGTACATCAACTCTTTTTACAATCGCAGTACGGGTACCACTCCCTTCGAACTTTTGACTGGAGCAAAAATGCGACTAAAAGACGAACTACCAATAGGAGAGAGAGATCGTTGAGAAGGAGACCGTGACGTGTTTTATGGGACGAAGATCGAGTCTGCGAAACGAGGCTAGCCGAAACATCAAAAAACTGTAAGACGAAAACAAGAGGGTCTTCAATCGAAGGCGCAAACCAGCTAGTGTTTATGAAATCGGAGACAACGTGGCGATCCAGAGGACGCAGTTTGGAGTAGGCCTGAAAGTGCATCCGAAGTTACCCAGTGACAACTATTATGCCTAATGCCCGCTACGGAGTTGAAAAAATCTATGGTGAGGGCCCGAAAACTACAACATCAGCCGATCACATGAAGAAGTACCCTGGAAATCTGGATTCGGGTATGTACGATGACTTCGATTCCACCGATGATGCGGACTAGGTAGACCATAGCGCCGAGGACGACGCATAGTACATAGTACATAGAAATTCGTTGGGACAACACAACGACACGCGGCATCATGCGTTTTTATTCTCGATTTCAGAGCGTAGACAGCGTTTTGGCGCGGCGAATTTGTGCCGTTAGCGGAATAAGAAAAGAGTTTGGCATTAAACAAATTACGGTTTTTCACGGGCTGAAAAACTTTTGGTGTCAAACTGTGGCACTCAGTAGCGGATGCTACCTGTTTACCAGCACTGTGATGGAGCGTAATTCTTAGAACCAACATTTTCGGCGTCCAACGTGAGGTCGTTGTGGTGCGAATTCGAAGGGACGTCCCTCAGTCTACGAAATCTCTGGCGCCCAATGTGGGAATGCTGTGGTAGAAACTTGTTTTTTCTCGATTTGGTGCGGCGAATTCGCGGCGTTAGCGGGTGAAAAAGAACAGTTGGCATTAAAATGGATTCCGGTTTTCCCCCGAGCTGAAAAACTTTTGGTGCAAAACTGCGGTGTCGGCTCAGTAGCAGATGCTACCCGTTGACCAGCACTTTGATGGCTTGTAATTCTTAGAACCGACATTTTTGGCGCCCAATGTGAGGTCGCTGTGTTGCGAATTCGAAGGGACGTTCCCCAGTCTTCGAGATTTCTGGTGCCCAATGTGGAAACGCTGTGGTAGAAATTCGTTGAGATGACCGACGCGACATCATGAGCTTTTAATCGCGATTCCAGGATTTAAGAGAAAAAGTATTTGGCATTAAATGAATCGCAGTTTTCCTAGGCGCAAAACTGTGCAGTCTGGCGCTGTAGCGGATGGTACAAACTTCCGTTTGCTAGCATTTTGACGGACAGAAGTCTGGTTTTCCACTGTAGGGGACGGTACAAACTTCCGTGGGTCAGAATTTTGATGACGAAGCGTCATTCCTAGAACAAAATTTTCGGCACCCAATGCGAGGTCGCTGGGATACGAATTCGAAGGGATTTGTGGATTGCGAGGGCGTATTCAAAAGGCATGCACTCAAAAGGGTAATTTCAAGGATAGATTTAATAAATTGCGAGAGAGGCGATAGCGATTAGGCGATGGCTACATACAGCGATCAGTGGTTATGTATAAAGTCCAGTGAAATACTGTCCCGTGAAATAAAACATTTTTAATACTTACCGGGCGTTAAGTCAGTCACGTCCACGTTAGCTTGTTGTGCGTTATGAGATGATGATGACGTTGTTGTTGTTGTCGTTACAGATGAACTACATGTACCACCGTTTGATGCATTGGTCTGCTGTGGCGTTAAATGTTGCGTGTCACAGCCCGCCCACGATGCGCATTTGGATAGACGTAAATTAGTATTCAACACTGGAATCTTACTGCTCGGCACACCGACACCACTACTATTGGCTACTGTCACGGCCAATGCTGCTGCTGCCGCGACTGTTGGCTGGCTCGCGGCGCCATCTTTCGGAGGCAAACAGCTATATTGCTCTTTTTGTGATGCTTCGTCCACCACTATAAGTCGGTTGTTGTTTTTACTAGCGCCATCAGTGCGAGGATTTTTTACGCCACTATCGTTATCAACCTCTTCATCGTCATCGTCCGCATCATCATTGGCATCATCGTTCTGATCCGGTTGGGCCTTATCAGCAGCGTCCTGATCCTCATCAGCGTCATCGTCCTCTTCATCATCATCATCACCATCGGCACTGACGACGACGTCATTATCCTTTTGATGGCTATCCAAGACACTTTGCGGATCGTGATAGTCTTCGCTTTGATCAAGCTGAAATAATTTCGAATCGCTAGTTGGCACTGTTGACAAGGCTTGATTGTTCGCATTTCTTTGGCCATGAGACGACAACGTGGACGCTGCCGCTCCTGCTGCTGCTCCTGCTGCTGCTTTCGATTTAGCGGCTGGCGTTGTTGCTGATGCGATTGCGGAACAGTGGTGGTTGGATGACGATTGAAAATGCGATGTCGCACTTAGCGCAGCGGAAGCATTTTGATTACCTATATGTGGTCAATATATGATTCGTGAGTCTTTAAATTTGGTTGCAACAACATTTTTCGGGCGGAACGCCAAAACGGGCTTGCGTTCGAGTGTCTTTCGCAGCAAAGAAACAACTGTGTCTGTTTTTCAGGATACCCTGTTAACCATATGCCATCGTGAAGTCATCAATGAACCATGACGAGTGCCTGAATTGTTCCTGCTTATCTGATGAAACGATGCATGAACTGATGCATGAGTTTCATTGAGGAATTCATCAGATCGCGGTTGATGAAATATACTTGATGCATGGTTCATTGACAAATTCATTAGCGCAAAGTCATTAATAAAAAAAATATTTCCTCTAGCCCAAACTTGAACCCGTCAAACCTGTGATCAGAGTTGAGCTCTCCGCCGAACGAGCTACCAGAGCTGTATGTTCCTTTGAAGATAAGTGGGCAAATATCAAAGCTCTCGATGAAAAATGGAAAGAAGTCATCAGTCCGTCAGCCGAAGGTGTGACAGGAGGACTAATATTTGGATCATCATGCAACATTTGCCGTAACTGCCATGACCTAGGAAGTACGACCTTTACGTGGTCACGGGCGACAGCAGGCTGTTGGTAAGGTCATGTCTCTGTCATCAGCACTGACTGAACTTGGTCGGGCTGGGAGCGGGGTCTCCCTTCTAAACATACACTAAATCCAAGGTGGAACAACATATGCCGCTAGTATGTGAAGTCTGGATACCAGTCGATATCCAGTTTAAACCCTAACTACTGACGGCAGCCGGGGTGAAGTCATCGGCGACTGTCCTTCCCGAATACTCGTGGATATGGAAAACACAAAACGAAACAAACCTGAGGGTGACGTAGCTCCAAATGCATCAAACATAGTTTCTTGGAGCTGCATATTTTGCGGCAATGTCCCGCGATCGCGCGTTGTAGGGCTGGTTACAATCAGCATTGCAGACTTCAGACGTACTGCCCTGTATTCGAAGGGTGGACAGTCTTTTGACAGGTTAATGGGCTATGGCACAATAGTCCTCTTATGGTCGCAATACCTACCCGCTGGGTCAGCAGCTTAGCAGCAGACTATCTTATCTACTTCACCGATGACTTCATTCCATTTTTCATCGAAGCGTTCATCGAGGGCGAAACAATTTTCACAGAGTATTTTTTCATCCCTTGATACTACTGTCCGAGAAACAAAAATGGTCTGAACTGATGAGGCGATGATGGTTAGCAGGGTATCCTATCACCGGATGAGTGTCGAGGAATGTGACAAACAGGCACAGTTTTGCGTCTTTGCTGAAAAGTAGCGAACACGCAAACCGTCAGACGACGAACTACGATCACGATTTGCGCTCCGCCCTTAAACAGTCATTTAAATGTCTACTCATGTACCGTTCGCTAAAGCATCAAAATAAATCGATTCATCAGGATTCGGACTCTCTGGAAAAACAAAGAGGGGAAGAGTTTGTTTGCTTGTTCTAAAAGGTTCAACGCCGAACGCAGATTAAAAATGGGAGAGCGAGGCGTGAGAAAAAGAAAACGTTAACGTATGGAAGCTTGATGTATCGATGCAGACGAAACGAAACGAAATTTTTGGGGGGTGTGTGACTTTAGCGCTCATGATCGTGGTGGGGTGGAATAAATGAAGTAACAACACACACACGTACCTTTTGGAATGACGCGAATTTCTAGCCGACCACTAACAGCACAGCCTTCTTCGTCCTCTTGCTGATCCGCTGCCAATAAATTTTCACTAGTATCGCCACAATTACCCGCCGGACCACCACCACCACCGCCGCCGCCGCTCGCATCGTACGATGCCTGTAGGATATCTGAGCCCCTCGCAGGCTCACTGTCTAGTCCGTCTATTTTGGTCGGTAGTAGCTTCAATTCACAATTCGAGCTAAATATTATTTTACTATTGGGCTGGTGATTTCGCACGCCTATCTCACTATGATTATGACTATTTTGTAGGTTGCTATGAGTATTATTCAAAATATTTAATTGTAAATGCGCAGCATCCAACGAGTTTATCATTTGTTGCATCGATGATGGCGGCAGCGGCAGCGGCGGCGACAACGGCGGCGGTACATTATTGGATTTTCCTACATGCACTTGCGACACTGACACGTCCGCAAATGCGACATTGGGTAAACTACTGCGAAATTTCGTTGCAATTGATAGTTTCGAATTGGAAACATTGGATGAGTTAACTACTTTCTCGAGGTTAGATGTGGGCTTGGTATTATCTACGGCGGCGGCGGAAACGGCCGCTTCGTCATCCAAGCCGATACAAGTATCGGCAGCTATTTCGCGTACGCCAACATTCCGTATAATGTCCATGCGGAATATCTGAAAGAGAAAGTACGAAAAACATACATAAAAATTAATTGATCTGATGGAGGGGGAAGGGGAAAAAGAGAGGCATGTCTGCGCGAAGATTGAACCATATTATGGTTTGGTGGTGCTGCTCCCACCGGCAGATCGAAGCAGCACCTGATGAGTAGTGATCTGTTGGTGGTACGAAACCAGAGGCCGAGGGTCCCATTACACCCGGACCCAGATTCGACCGCTTGGGCGTCTGATCCCTCTGCCAACCATTCCATCCTTACCGACTATTTTTTTTTTATTCCCCATTTTTACGTCCCCTGTTTGTGTTGTCTTCCCCAGGCCTATGAATTTTTGTTGATACGTAAAAGACAGGGGCAACGAGCGGCGAAAACCCCGCCTACATCTCCCAAACTGAGCTACAGCAAGCATAGGCCGCTGCTTATCTCGTTGAGGGGCCTTTTTGCTTCGCCAGATGGCACGGCTCGACCTTCACGGTCATTATGCTACCTAAGGCTCCGTCCCCACGGGCATCTTCGGATGTCCACCAAACCGTCCGTTACAATTGCGCTGGATACCTGGCTACAGTGGTTTTGCCGGGAATTGCACAGCGGATGAGCTGGCTCGCAGGGGTGCAGCCGGCGAAGCTCGGCAGATCAGTGGCAACATTGCTAATCCCCTCTCTACTTGAAAATCTGAATTGAAGTTGGCTGCTGTCAGGAAAGCCAACTCAACATGGATGAATGTCGTTACATGTCCGAAAGCAAAGCTGATTTAGCCTGAGCTGAATTTCAGTAGTTGGTGTTGTTACAGGTCATTGCGTCATCGGTGAGCACGCCAGAAGGGTTGGACTATCATACAATGACTTCTGAAGTTGCTGCTCTGTAGCTGTCCGGCACTGGCATATAGAAGGAGGTCATTGTGAAACCTTTCCACGACCATCTTGGCTCCATCTAAGAGATGTGGATGTCGGTCGACTTCTCCGGTTTGCGGTTAGCTCCGGATGGCTCGATATAGAGACTGGAAACAACTGTGGCAACACAATGGACCTATCCCTGGTCTAAGTGTGCTGTGCCAATCACAGCAGCCCCCAACCTAACGTAACTTAAGCCCGGTCCCCCCATTGGAGCTTCCTCTAGCTAGCCCATCCGCAGTTTACGTTAAAGCCGCTATGGGCCGGAGTCCAACAAAGGGAGATATTAAAAAAAAAATATCCCGTCTCCAGGAGACAGGTGCGACATGTGGCAACAGTCTTTGAATTTGTGATGTCAGACTCAAAGGATTTAATCGACGGCTGACTATCCATGCAGATGGTAATATCCCTAGTAGCTATGACATTACGCCCGAGCCAGAAGAGAGCCTCTCAAATAGCCCCGATCTCCGCCTGAAGAACACTGCAAAAGTCAGCGAGATGTATTGACAAGTTTATATTCAGCTTGTCCGAGTACACCCACACTCCTTGATTCGTCTAAGAGCCATCGGTGTATAAACTTATAGCATTTGACTCCTGGAAAGTGTTAGCTGCCCACTCGTTTCTTTCGTTTGTGTCGTTTGTTTCGTTTATTTAATTTGTTTGTCTCGTTCGTTTCGTTTGTTCCGTTTGTTTCATTTGTTTCGTTTGTTTCGTTTGTTTCGTTTGTTTCGTTTGTTTCGTTTGTTTCGTTTGTTTCGTTTTTTTCGCGTTTGTCTCGTCTGTTTCGTTTGTTTCGTTTGTTTCGCGTTTGTCTCGTCTGTTTCGTCTGTTTCGTTTGTTTCGTTTATTTCGTTTGTTTCGTTTGTTTCGTTTGTTTCATTTGTTTCGTTTGTTTCGTTTGTTTCGTTTGTTTCGTTTGTTTCGTTTGTTTCGTTTGTTTCGTTTGTTTCGTTTGTTTCGTTTGTTTCGTTTGTTTCGTTCGTTTCGTTTGTTTCGTTTGTTTCGTTTGTTTCGTCTGTTTCGTTTGTTTCGTTTTTTTCGCGTTTGTCTCGTCTGTTTCGTTTGTTTCGTTTGTTTCGTTTGTTTCGTTTGTTTCGTTTGTTTCGTTTTTTTCGCGTTTGTTTCGTCTGTTTCGTTTGTTTCGTCTGTTTCGTTTGTTTCGTTTTTTTCGCGTTTGTCTCGTCTGTTTCGTTTGTTTCGTTTTTTCGCGTTTGTCTCGTCTGTTTCGTTTGTTTCGCGTTTGTCTCGCCTGTTTCGTTTGTTTCGTTTGTTTCGTTTGTTTCGCGTTTGTCTCGTCTGTTTCGTCTGTTTCGTCTGTTTCGTTTGTTTCGTTTGTTTCGTTTGTTTCGTTTGTTTCGTTTGTTTCGTTTTTTTCGCGTTTGTTTCGTCTGTTTCGTTTGTTTCGTCTGTTTCGTTTGTTTCGTTTTTTTCGCGTTTGTCTCGTCTGTTTCGTTTGTTTCGTTTTTTCGCGTTTGTCTCGTCTGTTTCGTTTGTTTCGCGTTTGTCTCGCCTGTTTCGTTTGTTTCGTTTGTTTCGTTTGTTTCGTTTGTTTCGCGTTTGTCTCGTCTGTTTCGTCTGTTTCGTCTGTTTCGTCTGTTTCGTCTGTTTCGTCTGTTTCGTTTGTTTCGTTTTTTCGCGTTTGTCTCGTCTGTTTCGTTTGTTTCGCGTTTGTCGCGTTTGTTTCGTTTGTTTCGCGTTTGTTTCGCGTTTGTCTCGTCTGTTTCGTCTGTTTCGTTTGTTTCGTTTTTTCGCGTTTGTCTCGTCTGTTTCGTCTGTTTCGTTTGTTTCGTTTGTTTCGTTTTTTCGCGTTTGTCTCGTCTGTTTCGTCTGTTTCGTTTATTTCGTTTGTTTCGTCTGTTTCGTTTGTTTCGCGTTTGTCTCGTCTGTTTCGTTTGTTTCGTTTTTTCGCGTTTGTCTCGTCTGTCTCGTTTGTTTCGTGTGTTTACTTGTTTGTTTATTCGTTTGTTCGGCACTTCCCGTGTTCTGATCTTAACCAAACTTGGTATGAAGATTCCTTGTGTCACCGTGACCGCAATTTTGATCATTGACTGGACTAACGGTATATTCTGCTTTGTTTTAACCAGAGTTACTCGCCTGAGTCTTTTTAAAGATTGCTCCTCCATGCATTTCCCCGTAATCAGATTTCAAGCGAATTTTGAACATAGCTTCCTTGGGATATTGTAAGTACAAAATGGTGATATTTTGGTCCTCGCGCGTGTGTGCGTCAAAAAAAAAAGAACTCTCTTGACCATGGAATGAAACGGAAACAAAACTTGGCGGATATGGCTATCTCCTGATTCGCGATGAGACCAATGCACTCGAGTACAGTTGAAGGCATTTTGAGTCCTTTGGGCGGCACTGATACCATTTTGAATCCTTTGGTGAGGAAATGAAGTGACACCTGGGTAAGATGGGTATCATATGACTGAGGGTGTTTTATGACGTCCCGTTTCCATTTCCGACCACGAGGAGCGACGTAGAGTTTAGATACGAATTTTAAATTTTTCTTTATGCTGGAAAGCGCATCGTAGGTGCAGTTCGGTATTTTTGTACCTGCATTTTTGTCAAATCGAGTGCATCAGTTTTTCCGTAAATTGTAATGATGTCGGTAGACGACGATAAGTTCTCCGACGCCGGAATTTGGAGGTTGGCAGTCTTGAATCGTTCCGATTGCTATCGTTTTGGAAAGCGCGCTCTGCTATTTGGTCTTCAAAGACCGTGTTCGTGGTCATCCGTCGTTAAAACTCCGGGAAACTAATGCCAACGCTGTCGAATACGGCTATCGACGGTGTCATCAAGAAACGCCAACTTCATATCAAAGACGACCTTTCCAGGTTTATATTTTTAGCAGACACAGGGGCGAACGTTTCCGTCATTCCTTCAACACACTTTTCATATAATAACATGGACCCGTTTGGCACTATCGAACTCATCGAAATTTCCAAAATCTTCATAAATTTCTACAGCACTCTTTAAAGGACCTGGAAACAAGCTCAGATCCCTGGGGTGCTGGTGTCCGTCATCCCCCACTCACCCCTAACGTGTCGTCATAAGTGCGAAAATTAAAAAAAAAAAGGTTTTAAGCATTGCAACTATTTTTGCACGAAAAAAAATTTTGCGTGAAGTTGGCACCCCAAAATGTAATTATTAAAAAAGCTATCGCCGCACCCCCTCGAAAACTCTGGAACTCTCAAAAAATTCCCACTTTTCCAAACTTGGGGTGCTATCTTCCGGGGGTAGAAGGTGGTGTTTTATGGCGTCCCTAGCTTCCGTTTCCGACCACGAGGAGCGCTGCGAGCGACATAGAGTTTAGATGAAAATTTGAAATTCTTCTTTATGTCGTGAAATAAGAACTGACGTTTGCGACGCCATCGACTTTAGACTTGCGTGAATAAAATTGTTATTTTTTAATTTAAAAGGATTGCTTCCGTCTGTAATCACCCACATTTATACATTCTTGCATTCGCCTAATAGACATGGATATCTCTTGAATCGGGGCGATAGGGAGATCGGGAATTTTTTTTTTATATTTATGCTAAAGCTTAGGGGATACCCTTTGATGCGAGAGCACAGCCTTGGCGGGAAGGAAATGAGGGTAGTGGGGCTGGGATGGGTTGCGTTTGAATGAGGTACCGGTGTACGTTTCGTTTAGATTTTTGCAGATCATAACTGCAGGGGAAAACAAAAGATGGTAGGTCTGAATTGTGGATTCAGATTAAAATGTACTTGCATACTCAATTGCCCTAACCCCTTGTGGGGCATAGCGCGTCAACTGTTCCATCTGACCCAGTTGACGTTTCGTTGGCATAAATTGGTTTCAGAGAATGCAGTTGCCAGCATGCACCTCCTGCACATCCATGGCCACGAACGTTGTCGTGGACGGGATTCGAACCCGAAACGCCGGTAGTCAAACATGAGACTGATGCCTCAACACACTGCGCTACCAGTCGCCCCAAAAAGTGCCCCATGAACATCATCGCTCTTTTTGTGTCAATTTAATTGTTTTTAGATTGTTAACGTACCGTATCGTCGAATGCAGCCTGCTGTATGACGGGCGGTTCCAAGTCTCGTCGCAATATATTCCCTAGCGCTGGTTCGGACCAACAATGCGGCAACAATTCTTGCAAGTTACTATAATTTTCAATTCCAGCTATATTCAGATTGCATCTGAAAGAAACAGAGAAAGAGAGAGAGAGATGAAAAATAGATTTCGAGATTGTCCTGTATTGGCGATAAAAAATGGCATTTCGTCACTCACTTTCGACGTTTAGTTTCCCGGCGACGAGTAAGCGATTGTCTGGCAATCAAATTGGGTTGCGAATGTGACACCAAATTGCTTTTGTCCTTGCGATCGGGACTCTGGTGTAAGAACAGAAAAGAAAAGTTAATAAAAGGATTTTGTTGCAGAAGTTCATCAAAACTACCTGAGGCTCTTGCTTCCATTCATTGTCCGTTGTTTCTTCGGAATCGTCAAACTGACTTTTCCATTGCGACGCGAGCGTCAAGGCGCCGCCACCTTTTGTCACTTGCTGCAGTGCCGACACATTTTCGTCGTCGATCAGAGCAAATTGTGTGACTGAATGATCGCGATTGCCACCGCCGATGCTCATACCGCCGCCGCCGCGATCGCCACCGGACGAGCTCAGGCGATGTGTCGAACCGGAACCGGACGATGGACGTAAATTTGAACGTCGACCACCACCACCACCGCCGCCGCCCGTCGTCACACTACCGCCGCCACTGCCTCCCGAATTTCGCTGATTACGAAATTCCGCCTTATTAAGATCATACGAAAACGGCGAACCGTCTCCATCGCGTGGTGAGCCAGTCTCTTGTGTTGCACCGATCAGTTCGTGAACCGATGTCGGTGGTGCCGTGAAAACGCGCAAACGACCATACGTTGATTTCTCCTGGTTACTTTTCGACAATTTGCCAGAAACGCCGCCGCCCGCGCCGATGCCGGCACCGATATTTTCATTTCCACACGGATACGAGCCGGCCGCCGTGCCATCGGCGGCATCGGCCGAATCCAATAGCGAGCCACGATGCGGCGAGCATACGGATCCGGCGAGAGCGGGTATGGCACCGGTCGATGCCGTCTTCACCGGACTACCGGTCACTTGTTGGACATTCTGATTGGATTCGTGCACGGACGAATGGATCTTCTTTTGCAGGGACGAATGAAAGCTTTGCGGATGATGATGATGGTGCAGCTGTTGATGATCGCTGCGCGAATGTGAATGATGGTATTGGGATTGGGGTAAATTGTCGCGATCGGTTGATATCATTTGAACCTGCAATACAGGAGAATGTCTTTAATATCTTAAAGTGAGACGCAATAAATGGATTTGTATGTGAGCAGTCCGTAACAAGTATCCAGCAAAAAAGAACGCAAGACAAACAGATGAATATGATGCAGCAGACTCGCGAGCGATTAGGAAAATGTTCGTCAGACAACGAATGATAGTCACAATCAACATCCAATTCTTTTAAATGACATCCATTTACCTAGATTCGGTTGGGTTGGTTGCTCTTTGATCACCCCCGGTGGGGATCGCACACTGTGCATTTACCATACCACAGTTCGTTGTCAAGCGCTCTATACTATGAACAATCGTAAAACTAAATTTTATAAATCTGGGGACACGCGTCTCCAGTCCTTAAAATATATATGTACACACGATTTAAGCCATCTACACACACACGCTCGCATCACAGAATTGGGAGACGCAAGACGGTGCTCGCTATGATTGCACGAACAATATATCGGGAGAGGGAGACTCCTTTTCGATACATTGCAGGGAAGATACATCCGTATCGGTAGTACTGCCACTCGCATTCACCCCCGTCTGACAAGCAGTAGTAGTAGAACTGACCTTTATCGGTTGCATCGGCACACCCTGCAGACTGTGCTGCAAGTGTGCATTGTTCTGCTGATGCGACTGTTGTTGCTGCTGCTCGTCCTGATCGTTGTTTGAATTCAACTTAAGGAACGCCGGCAGATTTTGAGGTTGATTCGGCAGATTAGTATGCGACTGAGATCGTGCATGTTGCTGTAATTGCATTTGTTCGCGAATATCGCGATGATGATGCTGCGCCAGCGGTTGCTGCTGCTGTTGTTGATTCGGTTCTCCGGTATTGTTCTCGTTCAGTCCGGAATTGATGTCATGGTGAGGCGTCGTAGTGGCATTACAATTCTTATCAACCTGCACGGAGGAAGAAACAGAAGAAGAAATTCGTTTACATTAATTTGACTTGGAAAAGTCGTTAATTTGACTGGAAAAATTGGCGTTAATTTGATGTGGAAAAGTCGTTATTTCAGTGCGAAAAATCGTTGATTCGATTTGGAATTACGTCGATGAAAACCTTCGAAGAAGCAGCAGCAAATCTAAGAAATACAAATTTTGCACTACCATCTAGAGAAGGGGGCGAACGGTAGCGCAGTGTGTTGAGGCATCAGTCGGCGTTTCGGGTTCGAATCCCTTCCACGACGACATTCGTGGCCTTGGATGTGCAGGAGGTGCATACTGGCAACTGCATTCTCCGAAATCAGTTTACGCCAACGAAACGTCAACTGGGCTACATGGAACATGCGCTATGTCCCGCAAGGGGTTAGGGTAATTGAGTATGCCCTCCTACCCCTCACCCCTAAGTCTCCTCCTCCTTTCTTTCGCTCTGTACCAAAACCTGATTAAAAGGTCAAACATCATGGCCCAAAACTTTTGACTGATTCATCGCCGACTTTGTTTGAAGCCTCTCAAATACAAGAGAGCGATTTCGAACGTTCTTAACGGGTTGGAGGGGGTAGAGGGGGTAGAGGGGGTAGAGTGGCCGCGCGGGGTGAAACGGAACGGGGTCTATTTGAATATAATTTGACTTTAAGACATTTTCGGGACTGGGAACGGTTCGACAGCGTTTCTCAGAGTAATTTTTGGATGGTGCCCAACGTGGGACGAGTGTCCCGCTTTATTCTCTGAAACTGTGTGGTTGGCTTCTGTCCTACTGACAGGGGTCTTTAGCTAAGCATATTGGCCCTGGAAGTCTCCGTCTGGTTGACTTCTGTCCTACTGACAGGTTTGTGTGGTTGACTTCTGTCCTACTGACAGGGGTCTCTAGCTAAGCATATTGGCCCTGGAAGTCTCCGCGGGGTTTGTATGCTTTGTGTTGCGTTGGTTCAAACCATAGTAGTACTACTCCATTTTAGGTGCGACTCAATTCAATATCCGCCCCTAATTCGTACTCCAGGTAATGGGGTAAATCAGGGTCCAGATGTGGACATTTCCACACTTGGTTCGTCCCAACGTTATCGCAAAGCATGCTACTGGCTGTGCTCCATTGTCGCTTGGTAGTCCTAGTCGAACATGTTGGAGTGAGTGAGTGTGTTTAGTGGGTTGTGAGGGAGCATACCACTGGGTGAACATGTAGGCTCGGATAGCCAGTGTTTTTCGTTTGGTACTTTTGGTTGGCAGGGGGCTCTCTCAGATGTCATGGCTGGATACCTTCGAGGCGGAGTCCGGTGTCAACCAGCGATTGTCTAGCCTATATGGTTCACTGTTCTTCCAGGTCATAGAAGGGTTGTCTCCGCATGCGCTTTCTGTTCAGTGCCTGTTTTCATAAGCAGAGATGGTTTTGGTGTGTGTCTGTTTTTTGGGGGTTTTGACTGTGGTCGCATCATGTTGTCCTTTTGACTAGGTCCCCTTTTCCTTATCTCCTTCCCTTAGGTAAAGATTTGGTTGTGTTGTTGTTGGTTTTAATGCTGTTTGTATGTCGCTTTGATTACATTGGTTATATTAGATCTATGTTTAGTGTTTCTTTAATGTGGGTCTTGGTTTCTTGCTTGTTGTACCTATTTGTGGTTTTTTTGAGGTCAAATGTTAGGGTGCCCCATTTTGTGGCGGTGTCAGGGTGTTCTTCAAGGAATTTCTCGCATAGAATGTAGAACATGTTGTGGTACATATCTGTGGTGAGGTGGAGTAGTTTTTCCAGCGTGGTCCCTGTGAGCCCGTATGTGGACTCAATTGTGTCGCTGTGTTTTGCTATTATACGATCTACCGTTGGTTTTAGGGGGAATTGTAGGGGCCTGCATTTTATTTGGGTCTTGTTCTCGTTCTTGGGTGACTCGAACCATCTAATCCGGGGGGGTTGTCATGTCCTGTAGGAAGGCGAACATGATGGTAGCTAGGACTCGGTGGATGCTTATTGTGGGTTGTTTTATGATCCTTGTGTCTTCCGTCTTCATAGCTTCCGTTCTGACGGTTGATATGTGTCCTTTGAATGTGTTTTTCATCCTACATGTTTGTATCTTTCCTGTGTCTCTGAGTTGGTCGATCTAGACACTGTAGATCTTCCTTTGTTTGTGCGTTTTTGTTGCTGTGGAGTAGGACAGAAGTCAACCACACATAAACTTGAGTTTCTATTTGATTTCGAACGCCTTAGAAGGAGGGGAGGGGAAGGGCGAGCGGGCGCATCAAATTTGACTTCAAGGCCTTTTCGGGACATCCAACAAACCCAGCTTCAGTCAAACATTACAACACCTAAAGAACAATGAGCGGATATAACCCCGTCCACGTCTCCCGAACTGAACCACAACAAGCATAGGCCGCTGCTTAGCTCGTTTAGGTGTCTTTCCTTGGCCAGATGGCACGGTCAGACCTTTACCGTCATTATGCTACCTTAGGCTCCGCCCCCACGGGCATATTCGCTTCGCATGAACCAACACGTCCATTACAGAGTCAGAGTCCGAGGTTCACTTGTTCGGCGTTTATAAAATCTCCGTGAACTAGCTTCACCTGAATGTCTCATGGCCCGACAAAAGTAGGAACTAAAGAGCTTGGAGCCATTTGAAGCGCTGGCTCTTAACCCGCTCGAGTGACGAAAAAATTCACAATTCGTTGAACTCGAAGGAAGAACTAACCGAAAATCGTTGGCTAATTCATCGTCTGAAAGACGCGTGATTTCGAGCGACGACACAAAATTCAGTTGGGCAAATTTCAGATTAGATTCATCTCCAAAGCAACAACATGCTGGGTCTTAATAGCACCTGAACCAAGGTTCAACAAATCTTAAAATCTTCTGTGAATAAATTTCTCATTCTGGAGAAGCTTTTCAGTTAAGACTTGTTGTCAAAATTTATTTCGTATTTTACGTACAGTAATAAATCATTCTCCCCTACCCTAACTTTGAACATTTACAGTAGAAAAAGGTTGGAAAAAGCCTAAAGATATACGGCGCCCAATGTGGGGTCAGTGTAATTCTCCTCAATTAATGTTTTTTTTCTAATCATGATCGTGACGGTAAGGCGGTTTTGAACAAAAAAAAAAAAAAATCGATGAATGGAAGCGATAACCGCAAAGCTTCCGGCTACCTCAGGCTACCTTAACCCACCTTAGGCTACCTAATGGTATCTCGGTGAAAATTCACAGAAGAAAATCGTCTCGGAGACTGCCTTAGGCCACCTAGAAGTATTCCGGGGAAAATTTCCAATCGAAAATGTTCGAAACCGGATTGAAATCGTCCGAAAACAGGAGGCGCGCCCAATGTGGGTTGTTCATTGGCTTTTTTTCTTTTCGTTTTTCCGTCCGTCAAAGGCCTTTGCATTCACCCAAAGTCACAATGTGGTGTGGAATTTCTTCAGCCGCGATTGTTAGTCCCTGGTTTTTCGAAGAAAATGAGGTCACAGTGTGACAGTGAATTCAGAACGGTATGTGAACATGTTAGAAGATTTTTCTTTTCCACAACTTGAGTTGAACTCAGAGGACATTTGGTTCCAACAGGACGGCTCACAGTTCGAAGTCATCCATGGCTATTTTGAGGGAACACTTCCCGGAGCGCCTCATTTCAACAAAGGGCGATTTGGAGGGGCCACTTGCCCGATTCGGCCCCAGGCGAATGTTTTGCGGTTTTTTTTTAAATCCCGCGTTTATGTCAACCGTCTAAGGACCCTTCAACACTTGAAGGCCAACATCCGGGCAGAAATTGCCAACAAACCCGCTGCTATGCTGATAAGGATCACGGCAAATGTCAAAAATCGGCTTATTCAGTGTATGATACGATTTGCAAAACTGTGTAAACCCGCACCCTGTATTATAGTGGACTGCGACAGCCATTAGACTTCGGAGTGGCTTACCTCCATTGGCTTACCTCCAATGGCTTACCTCCATTGGCTTACCTCCCCTATAGCCGGACTGAAACCTCGGGAAGGAGGGACGAGATCCCCCGTCACAGAGTGCTGTGCATTTAATTTCTTTCTCAAGAGTGCTCAGTGGTCTGCGGAAAGAGCCATTAATGTTCCTAGGAAGGCATAAGAACCGTCTTCATTCAAGCGGCTTGGAGGGTCATTAGGGAGGTGCCGGAACGCGAATAGGTCTCTCGACGAAAGGATACTTTAGAGTCCTTCTATTCCATGGATCTGGATGACTTGAGGAACGTAGGTGCAGGTCATCTACATCGCTTTATTGACAGATCCGCATGGTTCGACAACTAGACTCTCATGGTTTTGAGATGGCGCGGTATCACAACGGATCCAGTGGGGGCCTATGTGTACTGTGCTCTGGACGGCAGCCTCTATTGCCTAACCACACCTTTCTTGGCCGGATCCAACTATATATATATATAGCTATAGCCGATAGATCTTCGCCCGTTAGTCGCGGCGTTTGTGGGAACTCCAAGCCCACCACCTTTCTTCTTTGGAAAAGTTGTTAATTTGACTAGGAAAACGCCGTTAATTCGAAATTTAAAAATCCAAAGTTTTGGGGTATACGCTAGATTACCTTGTCCTTATGATGATTGACGGGCTCTGTCGTTGCCATCTGAACTGTATCGATTTCATTGCGTCTTCGAACCACCTGGAATAATTAGCGTCAAATAACTACGATCAATTCACAATGACAGAGACTTCATATAATACTGTACTTACACAATCCGTGCCGCTGGCATTTGATGCAGCCACCGTCATTTGCGTCACATTACCATGAATGTATTCATTTTTGGTTTGTATTTGCATATTACCCTGACTAGCATTAGAATTAAGAGTTGCATCACTTTTTTCCCAATCATATGGATCGGATTCTTTCACTCCACGACGCTTCATGCATCGCTCGAATAGTGATTCTAACATCTGTAATCGATCGATCCATTGATCGACACAAGAAAAAAAGAGGAAGACAGAGATTTGATGATTTTAAATGGTTTTTCTCTTGAGAAAAATGTAGGTATGTGGGCGAGGTCAATAAGCTCGCAGAATGGCGGTGATGGCGGGGGGTGAGAGGATCTTTTAGGAATTTTAGTTTTTTCAGCAACTCATAACGGAGCTGTAGGGCTTTATTTTATGGAGATCGAGTCCATATTCGCCGAGTTATCGGCGCAATTGAATAGCAATGTCAATCCGAACGACAATATTTCTAATACATTTTGGCACTGTTTTACAAGTTTTATTTTTATTTTTAATTTTCAAGCACGAGGATCTCTTGCTCGTGGAGAACTATGGTTTACGCAATTTACACAAATTTTGCCTTGCCTAAAGATTTTTTTTCCTGGAGAAAGATTTCCCCAGGCTTTGGTGGACGTCGTGTTTTTCTCTAATTAACGCTGCCTTGCCTTGACAGGCTTCGGAGAGTGGACGT
The DNA here is from genome assembly GCA_964017055.1 of Chloromyia formosa. Taxonomy (NCBI): domain Eukaryota; kingdom Metazoa; phylum Arthropoda; class Insecta; order Diptera; family Stratiomyidae; genus Chloromyia; species Chloromyia formosa. The sequence continues at coordinate 5,401,949 of OZ024819.1, read as the reverse complement.
CCCATTTCCTATTGCTTCATTCCGGCTTTATTTTGGCAGATTCTGTGAGATCAAGGAACACAGAGAAAATGTCTGAGCCCTAGAAAGGGTTTTCCAGTTACGAAGGCCTTACAAGAAAATATGAAGGGCGAGGTGCGCGCAAAGCGCGCGGTGAGCTTGAGGAAAAGGCTTGCAATTATATAACTATAGTCCCTAATATAAATAAGGACCCCTTCCATCGGCTCACCGCGCGCTTCGCGCGCACCTCGCCCTTCATGCGTTTATACTGCCGCATCCTTGATACCCTTCGAAAGGTGCATGTCGTGTTTTTCTCTAATTAAGGCCGCCTTGTCCTCAAAAGCTTCGGAGGGTGGACACCCTCTCTTCTGTCCATTTACCGCCTTTCGTTGCCGCTTCAGCGAGATCAAGGCGCACAGAAGAATTCTCCGAACCCTAGGAAAACTTTTCCGTCCAAGAAGGCCTGAGAAGAAAACATGAAGTGCGAGGTGCGCGCGAAGCGCGCGGTGTGCGTGAGGAAAAGCCTCGTTAATATATAACTACTGTCCCTAAAATAAACAAGAACCCATTCCATTGGCGCACTTCGTCTTTCATGTGCTTTTGCAGTGCTCCAAGGAGCGCTGCCTTGTCCTTGAGACCCTTCTCGGAAAGTGAACGTCGTCCTTACCTCTAAGGGGCGCTGCTTTGTCCTTGAAAGCCATTGGAATGTGGACGTCCTCTTCCCTATTACTTCATTTCGGCGTTATTTTTGCAACTTCTGTGAGATTAAGGTGCACAGACAAATTTTCTGGACCCTAGGAAAGGTTTTCCATCCACGAAAGCCTTAGAAGAAAATATGGAGGGCGAGGTGCGCGCGAGGAAAAGGCTTCCAAATATATAGCAATCTTCCATAATTTAAATCTAGCTCTTCTCCATTGACTCACCGAGAGCTTCGCGCGGACCTCGCCTTTTATATAAGCAGTGCAAGGAGCGCTGCCTTGTCCTAGACAGCCTTCGAAAGGCAGATGTCCTCTTTTACTCTAAGGAGCGCTGCCTTGTTCTTGAAAGCCTTTGGAAGGTGGACGTTCTATCTTCTATCAGTTTACCGGCTTTGTTTGATGCTTCAGCGAGATCAAGGACCTCAAAAAAATTTCCTGTACGATAGGAAAAGTTTTCCATTCATCCATGCATCCTTTGAAGAAAATATGAAGGGCGAGGTGCGCGCGAAGCGCCCGGTGAGCCTGAGGAAAAAGCTTGCAAATATAGCCATTGTCCCTAATACAAGGACATTTTTCATCGGCTCACCGCGCGCTTCGCGCGCACCTCGCCTTTCATGTATTAATGCAGCGCTCTGAGGAGCGACGGAAAAGTGGACGTCATCTTTACCTCTAAGGGGCGCTGACTTGTTTTTGAAAGCCATTGCAAATTGGACTTCCTCTTCCCTATTATTTCGTTTCGGCGTTACTTTTCCAACTTCTGTGAGGTCAAGGTGCGCAGACGAATTTTCTGGACCCTAGGAAAAGTTTTCCATCCACGAAAGCCTTAGAAAATATGAAGTAAATGCATGAAAATATATAACAATCGTCTTTAATTTAAATCTAGCCCTTCCCCATTGGCTCACCGTGCGCCTTTCGTATATGCGCTCCAAGGAGCGCTGCCTTGTCCTTGAAAAGTGGAGGTCCTCTTTTACTCTAAGGAGCGCTGCCTTGTTCTCGAACGCCCTCGGAAGGTGGACCCCTTCTTCGGCTTTCTTCGATACTTCACTAAAATCAAGAACACTAAAGAATGTTATTACCCTGGAAGGAGTTTTCCATCCGCTAGGGCTTTGGAAAAAAGTATGAAGAGTGCAGTATGCGCTGTGAGCCCCGGAAAAACCTTGCAAATTTATAACGGATGTAATGAACAATATTCCACCGGCAGATCGATGACAGTACCTGATGAGTGACGATCTGTCGGTGGTACGAAACCAGAGACCAAGGGTCTCCGTACATTTGCACCCCGATGCGAGCGCGTGGGCAACTAAGCCGTCCGCCAACCATTCTCTCTTTATCGCTCCATTCTTTTATTATTTCCAATTTTTGCCTCTCATGTTTGTGTCGTCTTCCTCAGGCCTATGAATTTTTCTTAATACGTAAAGGACAGGGACAATGAGCGAAACCCCGTCCACGTCTCCCGAACTGAGCTACAGCAAGCATTGGCCGCTGATTTGCTTGTTGAGGGGCCTTTTACTTCGCCAGATGACACGGCCCGACCTTCGCGGTCATTACGCTACCTTAGGCTCCGTCTCCATGGGCATCTTCGGATGCTCACCAAACTGTCCATTACAGCTCACCGCGCACTTCCCGCACCTTGCCTTGTCCTTGAGGGCCGCTCTGTAGTCGCAAGGCTCCCTCTAGGAATCAAAGACTTCATCAACGCCCTAGTGTCGATCACAGGCAGCAAAAGATGCCTCTGAACTTGTGAAGAGGGCGTTAAACGTTGTAAGGAGCGATTAAGGACAGAGCGGCGCTCCTTCGAGCGCTGCTGAAATATCTGAAGGGCGAGGTGCGCGCGAAACACGCATTGAGCCAGATGAAATGGATTTGAATGAAATCAGAGACGATTCACATCAATTTGCAACTCTTTTCCAAGGGCGCACCTCGCCTTTTCCGACTCTCAGGAGCGCTGCCTTGTCGCCGAGGACCACTCGAGAGTCGCAAGGCTCCCTCTAGGATCCAAAGACTTCATCAACGCCCTAGTGTCGATCATAGGCAGCAAAATATGCCTTTTGAACTGATAAAGGCCGCACTCAACTCAACGTCCCAGTAAGCGACCAAGTTGGGGTTGTTTGTGCCCAGCGTCAAAGGGTCGTCTGTTCAGTTGTTGCGGAAGGTGTTTGGTGGTCAAATATTGGCATTTACAACTTGCAATACAGGTCCGGCAAGGGGGTTTCTGGTTTCGATTCACTGGGCGCCCAACGTGGGATCATCGTCTCTCATTGTTTATAAGAGAGAAACGGATGCCACAATTCGTTTGGTGTCATTGTATGTCCAACGAAATGGACTGGTGAGTTGGCGATGGACTGTTGGCGCCCAACGTGGCATATTGAATAATCGTGAAATGAGTGCGATTTGGACTTGGGGACAAAACAGAGTGCGCTGTAAATTTTCTGACGAAAATGGTCGAGAGACAGCATCAGATCGACGACGACGAGCCGACCTGGGAGTTGTTGGCGTCAGGCACACTAAATTCCCATTTGTTCGGTCATACAGACTGGAGGGTTTATTTCTGTGAACTGTGCTTATTGTTAAGGCAGCTCGGGGCACAAAACACACCTATTCATCATTTTCGGATTGACACTACATTGTCTACACGACGCGATAACTCAGCGAATATTGACTCGATTTCCATGAAATTTGGCATACAGCTTCCTTAGGAGTTACTGAAAAAACTAAAAATAATAAAAGATGACCTCACCCCTCACCATCACCCCGATTTTGCCAGCTTATTGACCCTCCCTCTCTTTGGGTAATTTTTTCGATAAATACATAATTTATACTTACGGCATAGTTTGGCTTGTCGGCATACGTCAATGATTGTATATGCTCTAAGAATTGCTTCAGATCGGAGGGCAAATGTTTCAGCAACAATCGATGATCGTATTTCTCCTTCATCAAGCCCACTTGCTCTTTGTCCTTGATCTTGCGCCACGGCAACTGACCATTAACAAATTCGACTAGCATATAGAATAGTGACCATAAATCATCGTGACGGCCCATCTCACGATTACGATGGGCATTTATCGATGCGTAACGGACGGTGCCGCGAAAGCCGGCAGCCGCTCGCGGACAACGCACTTCACCGGTGCCCGTTGTATATTGTCGTGCTAATCCAAAGTCAAGCATATAGACTCGACGGCAATTGTACGGTAAGCGTCCAATTGAGAAATTGCTCTGGAAAATATTCAAAAAAGGATATGTAAGGATATGATTCGAATCCTGACACACACACATACGTACCGGTTTGATATCACGATGTAAAAATCCTACTGAATGTATTGATTCGATTGCTTTTAGAATTTGCACACCTAAACGCAGCGTCGTACTTAATGAGAATGCACCGCGCGGCTGTGCACGTCTTAATTCAGCTAAATTCTTTCCTTGCAATTGCATCACGACATAATTAAAACGATCGTTACGTCCGCATCCGATAAAGCGACAAACATGCTCTTTACCCTGTAATTTTTTTAAGACGGCCACCTCCATCTTTAAGACTTGCTTCGGTTGTCGGGCCGACTCAACTTTCAAGGCAACCTGTTCCCGTGTAATTAAATCTTGTCCTTCGTATATTTCGCCAAATCCACCGCCACCAATTTTACGCACCACCTGTGGAATGAATGGAACGTGGAACGTAAAGTTAAACAATCGTGGAACAAACTAAAATACGTTACTGGGTGGTTTTGGGCTCCGGGAACTCAACAACCATCTCCCCCCTGTATATGCCGTTCGTCTCGTACTGCCTAAAGCGGAAATCAGAAAAATTGGACTTTCACATCTCCGTGTAGGGATGTATAGACTCGCTCACGGCACAGAGCTATATGTGATCCATCCGTTCTAGTGTATCTAGCGCAGGATTACTTCATCGTACGGGCAGTAACTGCCTTCAAAAACTAGCCGTAGCAATCAAACCAGGGTTAGGCTCGCCATATATGTTCGGTTTTATACATACCTCAAGGTATACCTGCACAAGTCCACCGAGTGTGTGTTGTCTCGCTGCGTCCAGAACTGTACAGTTGAACTTGTGCAGGTATACCTCAAGGTAAACCCGAACGTAAATGGCCGGCTCTAGATGACCCCTCCCCTCCCAGGTCTTTCCTTCGCAGAATAGAATAAAGAAATGCTACTATTTACCCCAACGGAGGGCACTGCGACCATGGGCGATCTATTGAACCTTAGCCCTGGATAAAAGTATAGGAAGAGACCCTCCACCATTCCTACGAAGGCTAATATATCTTCTGTAGGAGTATTCCTAATATCTGCAAAGCTTAAGGCGATCCACCCGAAGAGCGTAAACCTTGCCCTTGCATTTACATAAAAAGTGATGTGTGGTCTCGACGTCCTCCAAACAAAGACCCATCTTATTTGGATGATATCTGACGCAGTGGTGACTCGAAAGGTAGCCTACCAGTAGCCTATAGTCATCACTTCTCATGTGGGTAGTGCCCCCATAATCGAAGATTCTCATCAACTCGTCCGATTGCCGCATCCCTGGAAGGTCATTCCTGTAGTGCTGTCGTAGCCTTTCAGACCATTTCTTAATTATTGCCTTGGTTGAAGCCAGGCCTAAACCACAATACGGTTGCGGTCCTATAAAATTATACGTTGAGCCTTGCCTGGCAAGTTCGTCCGCTGCTTCATTTCCATCAACGCCGCAGTAATCTGTCGGCCGCTAGACAGCCCTGAAGACAGCCTTTGTGAAGATAGAGCCTTTATGGCTGCCTGGCTATCCGTGCAGATAGCAAGCTGAGCGCCTCTAAAGTTCTTCTCCAGAATTATCCTGACGCACACCTCTATGGCATGAATCTCGGCTTGGAAAACGCTGGGCCAGGCATCCATAGTGACTGAAATCCGGGTGTTAGGTCCACAGGTGCAAGCACCAACTCCCTGCTCAGTTTTAGACCCAGCAACGTGTTCCTACGTAAGACATTATCTTGCAAATATCCATAGGGCTCTTCGTGGCTCTCTCCGGCTCTCCCTGGATGTTCAATTTTAAGGCCATTTATGTCGGAATGGGAAATGGAAAGTGTGCACCTGAACCCTCACTTCTGAACTACAATACAAACAGGAAAATCGCCACCAGGGAATTAACGTTCCTGCCCGCCACGAGGTCTTTAACAGACAGTCCGCAAAAGGACGACGGATTGATTGGGTGACGACAATCAGCGACCCTCCATGCAAATTGAGGTAACAGTTTATACCAGTATGATGGATGCTTAGCCTATCTAAACCTCTGCCGTTCTTTGGGTCCCGGCACCCGGTTAGAAAATTGCAACTTCACACCGGATGTCCAGAAGTGAATCTGGACGCACTACCCGCGATATACGAGGGGGCGGTCCGATAAGTACTTAGCCTATACACAAGAAAAACGAAAATTTTGGAAAAGTGGCGATTTATTTCTCAACATAGTCTCCTTTTAGCTCGTTACACTTGACCCAGCGATGTTCCAACTTCTTTAACCCGTCCGAAAAATACGTTTTCTCGAGGTCTGCAAAGTAGGCGTCCGTGGCGCCGATGACCTCCTCATTCGACTCAAATTTCTGCCCGACGAGTGACTTTCTCAAATTTGGAAACAAGAAGAAGTCGTACGAGGCCAAATCTGGAGAATACGGTGGATGGGGCAGCAGTTCGTAGCCCAATTCAACCAATTTGGCCGTGGCAACGGTGGAGGCGTGAGCCGGTGCGTTGTCATGGTGGAAGAGCACTTTTTTCTTCGCCAAATGGGGCCGTTTTTTTCTGCAGAGCCCTGTGACCGTTTTGCCCTTCTCCAGGTAGTGTGAATCCCAGAAAACGGTGGCCATCACCTTTTCGGCCGATAAGACAGCCTTCACCTTTTACGGAGCACGTTCGCTGGGTGAAGTCCGCTGTTTCGGCTGTTCCTTGGTCTCTGGTGTGTACGGATACCAGTGGATCCATGTGTCGTCGACGGTCACGAAACGACGCAGAAACTCCTTTGGATTGCGCTTGAACAGTGTCAAACACTGCTCTGAAGTGGTCTCACGGTTGCGCTTGTTGTCCGGAGTGAGCAAATGCGGCACCCATCGTGCCGACAGCTTTCTCATGCTCAAAATTTCATGTAGGATATGACCTACGCGGTCTTTTGAGATGCCTACTGTCTCAGCTATCTCGCGCACCTTCAATCGGCGGTCTGAAAATACGAGATCGTGGATTTTTGTCACGTAATCCTCCGTGGTAGCCGTTTTCCGGGCACCTGGGCGTGGCTCATCAAAAGCCGACGTGCGACCACGTTGAAACTCGTTAAACTAATTTTTGATGGTCGCCATCGAAGGAGAAGAGTCACCGTACACAGCATCCAAGCGCTCTTTGATTTCGCTGCGCGATTTCCCTTCCAAAAACAAAAATCGAATCACCGACTGATATTGATCTTTTTCCATTTTTCTAAAATCCGCGGACACGCCGGCTTCCACACGCGGTCAAAACAAAACTACGCGAGTCCGATTCGGCTGAAATTTTGACAGTAGCCGTCTAGCCGAGAATGTACAATAATACGCGATAGTAAATTTCTCTTGCGATAGTGGCGCCATCGGGCGGTGAGGCTAGGTACTTATCGGAGGTATTAAACCACAGCCGGCACGGTGCTCCCGCAAGGGGGGTCTGCCTCAACTAGCGAAACAGTGCCCCTCCAGGGCGCCCCGGCTACCGTGCTGCCAGAAATAGAACCTACGATCGGGATTCGCAACTCGAAAGACTGCTACCAGTATAGTTCCTTTGCAAACTAGGACGGGTCGCCTGGCTAATCAGAACAGCGGGGTAGTCATTCCCCGTAGGCTTCGGCCGGTGATGGTACAATAGCCTGTGTAAACCTCAACCATCAAGCTATAACGCCACCCAATCTGCCAGAATCCTGCTTCCTTGGCGAAAACATTCAGAGCCAAAACGTGTTTCCTTCTACGCATACACTCATAGACATCCGATATCCCATTATTAAGACGCTCCCCGAACGCATCCAAATCCCTAATGTCCGACTGCGGCGGACACAGATGTAGCACATGCACCCAGTCTTCTGGCAAATCCCCACACGAAGGACAAGCGTCACCGACGAAGAGTCTACGCCTCACCAGAAATTCGTTCAGAGAACCGTGTCCAGGGATAAGGAAACCCAGACTTAGATTGAAGTCCAAGTCAAGGTTTCCTTGTGCCATTCGTACGTCACGGACGTACCCGAACGTTACTCTACCGTTTACGAACTGGTTCCATCTGGACTGCCATATGTCCGTCAAACGATATTTCAGGACACCGGATACCTCTCTCGCAGACAAACCGTTGTAATGAACCACCTGTAATGAACCATTATTATGATCTGGTAGTGCTGCTCCCACCGGCAGATCGAAGCAGCACCTGATGAGTAGGGATCTATCGGTGATACGAAACCAGAGGCCGAGGGTCCCAGTACGCCTGGACCCTGATGCGAACGCGAGGAAATCTGCGCCGTCCGCCAACCATTCCATCCTTATCGCCTCATTTTTTACCATTCCCCATTTTTACCTCCCCTGTTTGTGTTGTCTTCCCCAGGCCTATGAAATATTGTTAATACGTAAAGGACAGGGGCAACGAGCGGCGAAAACCCCGCCCACGTCTCCCGAACTGAGCTACAGCAAGCATAGGCCACTGCTTAGCTCGTTGAGGAGCCTTTTTCTTCGCCAGATGGCACAGCCCGACCTTCACGGTCAATTAAGCTACCTTAGGCTCCGTCCCCATGGGCATCTTTGGATGCCCACCAAACCGTCCGTTACAGGTATCCAGATGAAAATTCACAGAAGAAAATTATCGACAACGTTTTGAAAAAGCCCGAAAATAGATGGCGCGCCCAATGTGGGTTATTGATTCGTTTTTCTTTCGCCCATTGCTTTCGGGTAAGGCGATTTTAGTTAGGAGGTGCATGCTGGCAACTGCATTCTCCCGACTAGTTCCCGGAGCCATAAACACTTTTTTTTTAATATTAGTAAATGAGAAAATACACAACTACATACTTTCCATCGCTCCTTAACGACATGGCCCGGTTGCAGCAAGTCTTCCGACGTCATTTTTATATTATTATTGTTGTTCTGATCGGTTGATGGCGAACGGACACGAAATGTGACCCGCGGTTTGGTCAATTTCTTTGGATTGGCCGGAAGTGTTGCGGAACGTTGTAATGCATTGCCAAGCCTTATACCACCCTGTGTGGGTCTTGCATTGCCTGCTTCCACGTCATTGCTGGAATATACAAATAAATGGAATGAGTTACGAGAAATTAAATATTTGCCACAAAAATTAAAAGCGAAATAAAAGGAAAAAACAAATACAAACGAAAAATTAGAAAAAAAAATGTTAATATTATTATCATTAAAATTCGTTAAGTTGCGACAAGGGCTGGATATGAAATCCCTCAAATTCTAAATCCCCCAAAACACAAAACCCCCCTCCCAAAACACAAAACCCCGAAAACACAAAACCCCCCAAAACACAAATATCCCCAAATACAACCATAATAACCCCATTACAACACCAACCCCCCAAACACAACACCAACCCCCCCAAACACAACACCAACCCCCCAAACACAACACCAACCCCCCAAACACAACACCAACCCCCCAAACACAACGCCATTTTGGATTTTGTGGATTTTGTGCTAGACGATTTCATTTTTGGAGATTTTGTGTTTGGGGGATTTTGTGCCAGAGGATTTTATTTTTGGGGATTTTGATTTTGGGGGTTTGGTGTTTGGGGATTTCATATTGGTGGACTTTTTTTTGTGGATTTTTTATTTGGGTGATTTTCTTCATTTTCGGGATGTTGTATAAATCCCGCAGTTTGTGTGTGCGGGGGGAGGAAGTAACATAGATACGTAGAGCGAATGGACGAACTAAATCCGAGTTGTTCAAGGTAGACGACATTAAACAAGTGGAAGACCATGTGTGATAGACGTGGACGGACGAACGGCCCCATCAACGAAAACAACGTTAAAATACTGTTCGGATTCAAACGAAAAAAAAAAAGAAAGTGAACCAAGGGCGCAATGCCATGCCAATGACACCGAGAATATGTAACGAGTTGAAGAGTTGACAACTGTGTCAGAGTAAAAAAAAAAGCTGGCAACTAGTCATGATTTGACCTGCTCCTTTTGCGGATCAGGTCGACTTACTCCGAGTCCGACAGCGGAGTAGGTTCAGGAAACTAGGTTCGCAGACCTATTCCGTATATGAAACGAATCTGTCGTCCGTCATGGAGTTGGAGATGGAGTGAAAGAAGAGCGACCGCTAGCGCAATGTGTTGAGGTATCAGTCTCATGTTTGACTACCGGCTTTTCGGATTCGAATCCCGTCCACGACGACTTTCGTCGCCATGAATGTGCAGGAGGTGCATGCTGGCAACTGCATTCTCCGAAACCAGTTCCCATTTTCCCCGAAAACCGTTTGCGCGCATTTCGGTTAAGCGAAACCACTCACGTAACCCCCTACCAGCCTAGGTTAGGTTAAAAAGGCTGCCGCGGATGACGCAGCACACATAGGCCACCAGAGGGCCCGTTGTGATACCTACCAGGATAAACACCTTTCACATTGAAATCGCTATCCACTGAACCAGCCAGAGCTGGCAACGAACCGATAAAGCCTGAGCGAGCTCATGCCCCTTAGCTCTTTCAAATGAACGAAGAAACAAGTCCCCCAGAAAGACCCACCTCCTCGCAGCCAAGGCCGGACAGGTGCATAGAAAATGGAGGGTACTCTCCTCCTCGTCAGCATCCTCGCAGTTTCTACAGAAGTCATTTTAGGGTAAGCGAAGTCTTCTTGCGTGCTCCCCAGGGGGACAGTGCCCAGTGATAATATTCACGACCACACAATATGCTTCCTATTCAGTGATAATATTGCAGCAGAACGGTCGGGGTCCGCTGTGGGCCATAACCTCTTCATGCTTTGACACGCACCGTCCTCAATCCATCTAGCGCTCGCTTTATTTTTCGCGTTAGATTAATTGTGAAACGCACTCCGATGTCCCAACGACCATCCTCAATTGCCCCAGACGTCCCAGCCCGAGCCCGAGCCGAGTTCATCAGCCACACAATTACCAGCGTAAGCACTGTGACACAATGTGACTTCAAAGTAACGACAGTTCGTAACCGTCTGCGATGTCGACAGAGCCGATTCAAGCGATCGAATTGCAGCCTGACTGTTAGAAGTGAGTGTCCTACCAATTGTGACATTATATCCCAGCCAGGCGAGAGCTTCTCAAATCGCTAAAATCTCTGCCTGCAGCACGCTGCAATGATCGTGTATGCGGAAAGATAAACTAATCTTCAACGTTTTCGAAAAGATACCGGCTCCCACTCCAGCATCCGATTTGGATCCGTTAGTATATAAAACGATGGAGTCTGGGTGAGTGTTTGCCCCAGTTTCCCACATGTCCCTTGAGGGAATCTGGCTCACAAAATTCTTGGCAAACATATACTTAGGAGAGATATAATCCGTATATGCAGGGAGGTCAAGATTATTCAAAATAGCAGAGTGGCCGGAGCTTAGCGCACACCACTAACCAGTCTCGCGAAGTCACAATGCTAAAATCGGGGCTTGCTGTTCAGCAAAAATATCCAGCGGTAAAAGATTTAAAAGCACTTCCAGGCCAGCTGATGGAGTGGATCTGATAGCCCCGGTTGGGGCAATCGTCGCCAATCTTTGCACCTTCCCCAAGAGAGTCCTGCGGGGACCCATTCTAAGCGCCGTCCACCAGACAAGAATGCCATACAAAAGAAGGGTACGAAGAACTTATGTGTACAGCCACAAAACCACCTTCGGCAGTAGTCCCCAGTTCCGAACTATCGCCCTCCAGCAGGTGTAAAGTGCCATGGTGGTTTTGTCAGCACGTTGGCATCCATCCCAGCTTGCTGTCTTGAATGAGACCAAGGAACTTAGCCTTGTCAAGAAACGCCAGTTTGACACCCTCCAGTGGCGGAGGTTCGATACCCGAGGTTAGGTTGTGTCTCCTTGTAATGAGTACAAGTTCCATTTTGTCAGGATTGACCCTGACACCACTCCGACTAGCCCAACTGACCACAGTCGATATAGCATGCTGCAGCACCTCACTAACAACGCTCGGAAACTTACCTGTAACTGCGATGGCAACATCGACGGCATAGGAAACAACCCTGCATCCCAGTCTTTCAAGATCCAAAAGCAATCTATTAATTGCTAGATTCCATAATAGCGGTGAGAGCACACCACCTTGAGGTGTGCCCGTACAGACGAACCTACGCACAGTAGACTCTCCCAAACTGGACTGTATAACCCTGGAAGTTAAGAGCAGGTTAATCTGCTCTTCGGGTAAGCGTGCTGCGTGGTGGACAGAAGTCGAGATGGAATACTGTCACGTAGATGGATGTCAATTAACCTTTCAAAAGTCTTAAGAATGGTGGAGGATAGACTAATCGGTCTGAAGTCATTAGGGAGCACATGTGTCACTTTAACCTCCCTCCATATATACTGTTCCATGTGGCCCAGTTGACGTTTCGTTGGCATACACTGGTTTCGGAGAATGCAGCTGCCAGCATGCATCTCCTGCACATCCATGGCCACGAATGCCGACGTGGACGCGATTCGAACCCGAAACGCCGGTAGTCAAACATGAAACTGATGCCTCAACACACTGCGCTACCGGTCGCCCCCAAAAAAAAACGGAAAAGGATTGCCGTTCAGAGTCTCTTCTATTTTTTGTTTTTTTCTTAGCTATTTTGACTTCAGATTTGCAATTAGCGACCCAATCAACCTCCTACCAGTTTTTCCCCAGTAAGATCGGCAGTGTTTATAAAAAAAGTGTTGCCATTCTGGATCTTTCATTTGATTTTTAGCCATTTGGACAACAGATTCGCAATCAGCGACCCAAAAATCTCCCTATAAGCTTTTTCAGCAAGATTGGCCGTGTTTTCGAGGAAAAAGAAGGGTTGCCGCTCAGAAACTCCTCGAAAAATAGTCCTCGTCTGCACAGCTTCTATAATTATCATTGTACGGAAGCCCCAGACGCCTCGCATGCTCACCCATCGGGCAATGCTCCGTAATGATCCCCACAACTTTCCTAAGATACTTCCTCTCCAGCATCAGCAGCCCTGACGAGCGGCTAGGATTGAAGTTCGACCAGACCTGTCTTGTAATGTTGCAGGTACTTCCATTTAGCCATCTGATGTTAGCGCGACTTAGAGCTCCTGTCTTGACTAGCTTCTTGCAAGATTCTATGAGTATATCGACAGTTCGAAAACATCCCATATCCATATTAGTTCTACCAGCCCGAGCCAGTTCGTCTGCCAACCGGAGACTTAACTCAAACAAAGACGAGTATCGCCGATTAGAGTCTATTGTCAAAGCTGTAAACATCCTGATAATAGTAAAGACCAAAGCGCACTTGACCGCACACCTTTGTGAACAGGCTCAAAAACGTCACCCCCAAACTCGACCGTGTTTAGCGAAATAAACAAAATAACCAGACGCAAGGGTCGAGCCCCAGTCTTTACTCAAAACAGTGAACAGTTCCCTGATAGAGAAGCCACAGCAAGCGCCGCTGCTGAACACTTCTCAGCAATCTTCAGCAGAGAACACTGCAGTGACAACACATCCTTCTCTCGCGAAGTGAATGAGACTGTTCAAACTTTTCTGGAAGAGCCGAGTGGCAGCTATCTTGCCAGCTTCTCGCCAAATTCTCCATCTGATGCACCAGAAGAGCATGACCTATTTGTCAAACCTTCGGATCTTATGGCCATGGCATAACACACCTTCCACCAAAAAAGTCGTCAGGAGAAGACGGTATCTCAAATTTTCTGATACGAAAATTACCACTCTCTTTCTTTGTATATTACTGTTCATCATCCTGAACAATTGCCTTAACATTGGTTATTTCCCTACGCCTTGGAAGAGGGCGCGGATTTTTCCCAAACTAAAAAAAAGCCGGGAAACAACGATATTGGCAACACCAGGCCCATCTCCTTGCTGTCAAATGTTAGCAAGCTTCTGGAAAAAATCATCTTGGCCTCAATCCACCGATTCTCGGCAGAAAACCAGCTAATTCCGGACATACAATTCGGCTTCAAACAAGGTCACTCAACCATGGATGCCCTTCAAGTCTTTCTGTCGGATTCGGCGAAAAGCTTAGCCGAATCGAAGGTAGTCTGCGCCTGCCTAATCGACGTTGAAAAAGCCTTTGATTCGGTCTGGCTCAAAGATTTAATGTACCGGTTAATTCCCTGGGATTCACCAGCACACATCTTCAAAATCATCCATAGCTTCCTGTTCGGCAGAACTGTCGCCGTTTCAATTAATGGCTGCTCCTCAGCCTTTCTTAATATTTTCTCAGGAGTCCCTCAAGGGTCAATTTTGGGCCCCACCTTATTTAACTTGTTCACATCGGATATCCCTAATTTCGAAAGAACTTACCCTGGATCCGGAGTCAACCTGTATGCGGATGACCTGCTGGCTTGGACGTCGAACGCCACAACGCCAAATACGCGGCGCTACGCATGAAGAGATACATCAACAGGCTGGATCGGTATTACCGAAGTGGAGTATCCGCATCAATCCAGCCAAAAGTGAGCTAATCTTCTTCAGGCGGCCCGGAAGTGATAGGAAGACGAGACACATTAACTCCCTGTCGATAAAGATGGCCGATCAACGAGTGAAAGCGTCCAAGGAGGTGAAGTACCAGCAAACACGTAGCCCATGCCCTAAAGAAGGCGGGCACGGCCTTTAGTTTCTTGTCCTCCCTTCTCTCTTCGAGGTCATCCCTAACCAAAAGAGTGAAAGCACTCATGTACCAGCAGCTCATCAGGCCGGTGCTAACATATGGCATACCTCTATGGAACCGCGCCCCGAAGACCCATTGAAGAAATATCGAGACTTTCGATAGGAAGATGTTGCGTGCAGTAACAGGCCTTTATCGCCGCGCTGACCGAAATTGGTAATACCACCGAAATGACGAGCTCTACAAAGGCGCCAATCTCGCCACGATCAAAGAGCATGTAAAACAACCGTCAGAAGATCCAGACGTTACAGCAGCAGAAAAGTTCGCGATTCCACGCTGGGGGAAAACTTCCTAACCGTTCCTGCTACAGCGCGAAATTCAGTTTCCTGGTCGCCTGGAAAGGAACCGAAGCCTGACGGCTAAGGCTAAGTCAACTGGTCATCTGACCCCTAGCTACATCAGCCACATCATCATCACCCACCGCCCAACGAAGCATCGAAGCAAAGTCATGGTAAACTTACCCCAGCCTGGCCTCAAGGCTGAGGCACCTGGTCATCCGACGCCATAGCCACCCATGGCTACTTCAACACCCAACGCCCCCGAAGCAACGCCCAGTATCGAAACAAAATTTTGTCAACTTTACTTAACAGAAGAAAAAAAGCCGTGGACGGGACTTGTACCCGTAACGACCGTAGTCAGACATAAGACTGACGCCTCTACGTACTGAGCTGCCGGTCGACTCTAATGGGATGATAGCTGATATAGAATTTTCCGCTCCGAAACTAGACGAATCATTGCCCCAAACATATGCGAACTTTTCTCCGAAAACGTCTCACGGAAACCCACTCTGGCAAATCTCAAAACGGACAGTACTAGCCGACCGGAAATTTACTCCCAAAAAGGTATTGGCCTAAAAGCGCCATACGTACGAACATATTGTTGTATGTACGGAGGACGTCTCTCTTATGACACAGACTGTACTGAGCTCCATCACTAGCACTGGAGTCTCCGTTGGCTAGTAGAGGCACGATTCTAGCAGCAGAGTCTCGAACCATCTCGAAACAGAGATCCAATATAAAAGGCAGATGTCACTGGGAGCGAAAAGTAGTAATAGTCGAGACTCAGTCGCAGTCGGAACTCGATCGTAATAAAGTATCCGCTCGGAAGCGGAAAGGAGGATAATCGTTATCCGCCGTTAACAAATAGTTAGAGCTAGTGTGTGTTTTCAATCGAAGTGTCTTCATTATTCAGCACAAGAATATCTAATGAACCCGGCTTCGGTCAGAGGAAACATTAAAATACCCTTATCATTATACGGGAAGTACGACGAAATTACCCAGTAAACAATACCACCGAACTCAAGGCAGACTGTCACAGAGTTCCTGTCACTATAGGTTGGCTGTAGAAGGCCCTTGAGGAATTTCTTAACCAAAATACATAACCGGGTTTTTCCTTGGCCCTTAACATAGCAAACATCATACCTAGAAGATTTAAGACCCTTGACTAGGTCCCCCACAACCCAGGGTTGCTGAGTCAATGCCATATCCTCCCCACTGCGCGCCAAGCAGAGAAAATAGCAGCAGAGGCTGCTTTGGAATGGTAGAGGTTGATCTGGACATACGAGGGTAAGGTGAAAAGTTCTCCGCCTGTCAATGGAAGACTGCGATTTTCAGTTAAAAAATGATTTTATTTTTCTACAAAATTCTCCTTGACTTCAACACACTAGGTCCAGCGTTTCTGCAACATCAGTATTCCTTCCCGGAAGTAAGAGTCTAGAAGGCTGTGAAAATATTCATCTACGGCCCTCTCAACTTCTTCATTGGATGCGAAGCGCTTCCCAGAAACTAATTGCTCCAAGTTTGGGAGCAGATGGAAGTCTGGAGAAGAGGATGGATGGTCAAGCAAATCGTACCCCAAATCTCGCAGTTTTCCCATCGCCAACGCACACTTGTGTACAGGTGCCTTGTCCTGGTGAAAGATGATTTTTTTCTTCTTCAAGCCACCCCTATTCTCGCGAATTTTGTTGGCATCCAGCTGGTCAAGAGGTTTGGAGTAATATTCGCCTGTTATTATTCTGCCTTTTTCAAGGTAATCAATTAACAATTAAATTAATCCCTTTCGCATCCCCAAAACACGTTGGCCATGACCTTTCCGGCAGATGCGATCGACTTCGCTTTCTTTGGCACATAACCAGCGGCTTGCGCCCACTGCTTCGACTGCTGTTTCGTTTCTGGCGTGTAGTGATGGACCAAAGTCTCATCCATGATGACAAATCGCTGCACAAAATCGGTCGGATCCTGATTGAATCGGTGCAAAGATTGCGCATTTGCTTTTGATCGGCATTCAGCAAATGCGGCACCCATCTTGCGCAGAGCTTTCTCATCGCTAATTCTTTGTCCAAGATGTTTCGCACCCTTTCTTCCGATATCCCCACAGCCTCAGCAGTATCACTCACTTTCATTTGTCTATCATCCAACACGATATCATGCACATTCTCGATGGTTTCCGGTGCGGTTGCGGCTTTTGGCCGTCCTTCACGTGGGTCGTCTTCGAGGGACGTGCTGGACCTATCCGATGCTTTCGGAAAATAGTCTCCTCCAACTATGCCCTTCTGGCCCTTCTCAGTTCCTTTTTATAAAGGTCGAGTTGACCCTTATAGATTATGAAATCTGAGTTTTCTTTTAGAGATTTAGCCCTATTAAAGCAAAACAAAAAAAATAAAATCTGCCACTTACTAAGGAGGTGTTGAAACTTAAATTTTCCGGGACTGTTCGCACGACCTATTCGGCCATCTTCAGCCTCACACCTTTACTGAGGTCTGAGGCTTGTATTTGTCATCAACAACACCAAAATAGGCGAATCTATCTACATCTAACTGGTACATACGGCTAATGGAGTTGTTGACGCAATACGCCCCACAAGGGGTTAAGCCAAACTGCTGTTCCTTAAAATGAAGCTAAGGTTTTTTTTTTTGACATCAGTGTCACTTTTTTTTTCTTATACCACGAAGTATTGAAAATTTAACATTACAAATAGTCGAAAAATGATCGCAAAAGCTCTAAAATATTGAGCGCCCAGTGTAGGGTCTGTGTGATTTTATCTAGTTATTGAATCTGAAATTGGCACTCAGACAGGCCGGACAAAACGCAAAAAAAAAGTAAAGTTCGCTCTCAAACCCAGCTTTGGCGCCTTTTCGGAGTTGACGCCCTAGGCGACCGCCTGGTTCGCCTTAGCCTTTGATTGGCTCTGATCGCCAGTTCAGTCCAGTTGCACTTCGCATCGGCGCAGGAGGGAATTGCATCTCTGGGATTATGAATATAATTTTAGATCCTCGACCGATCTCTGGGGTTCTTCACGAATCCCCGCGATAACCCGTAGCGCCCAGTCGAGCCAGACTTTCTGCTTTTCAGTGCAGTGTTTCTCCACAATAAATAAATAACTGGCGCAACAGTCCAAATTGAACCATGGCCTCGAGATGAGTTAGCATCATCT
The DNA here is from genome assembly GCA_964017055.1 of Chloromyia formosa. Classification (NCBI taxonomy): domain Eukaryota; kingdom Metazoa; phylum Arthropoda; class Insecta; order Diptera; family Stratiomyidae; genus Chloromyia; species Chloromyia formosa. Next base: position 5,384,007 of record OZ024819.1, on the reverse strand, counting down.
CATTTTCTAGATCGTGACGGTCTTGTGCAGAGGTATGTGATCAGCAACACGCTCAACCGAGTTATTTACCCCATAAATGGGTACTCATTTAGCAGCTGAGTGGGCTCATAGTCCGACACGTAAGTCCCCTTTTTATACCCTAGACTTATTGTAATGAACCGCCTGCAATGGACCATATGGTAGTGCTGCTCCCACCGGCAGATCTATGGCAGCACCTGATGAGTAAGGATCTGTCGGTGGTACGAAATCAGAGGCCGAGGGTCCCATTACACCTGGACCCCAATACGCCAACCATTCCATCCTTATTGCCTCATTTTTTACCATTCCCCATTTTTACCTCCCCTGTTTGTGTTGTCTTCCCCAGGCCTATGAATTTTTGTTAATACGTAAAGGACAGGGGCGACGAGCGGCGAAAAACCCCGCCCGCTTAGCTCGATGAGGGGCCTTTTTCTTCGCTAGATGGCACGGCCCGACGTTCACGGTCATTATGCTACTTTAGGCTCCGTCCCCACGGGTATCTTCGGATGCCACCAAACCGTCCGTTACAAATGGCACCCAACGTGGGGCCAAACAATTTACCGTTAGGGTTGATTTCGGTCACCCTAGGACCTAATTTCACCTTGAGGTTCCAGAATCGGTCCCACTGCCGGAGTTTGACAGCTTATGAGGTTTTATCCTCACTTAGATGCTGCACGCATCCAGGGACTTACAAAACCTGGCTATGTTTTTTTGGCTCTTTTTTCAGAAGAATCCTTATCCCATCCATGTAGAGTACCTCCTCCAAGTAGAGTAGGATTTCCTATTCCCACCTATCCCCCAACAGGCAGTGCCTACGTTGTTACTGTCAAAGGATGCTTGAGCATCGTGGGCAAGACGCTTCGATCAAAGGAACCTTTGGGAATTACCGGAATCTGGAGTTTACCCCCGATCTCCAATCCGGGTCCCTTGAACGTCTTCCCACCTTTGTGTGTAGGCGCTGACGTCTTCAAGCTCTTTCTGACGACAAGTCGGACTTCGGAACTCGTCGATGCCTGGCTTATCCTGTCCCGATGGTCAAGGGAGTATGGAAATCGCATTTTGTAGGCGTTTACGTCTGCAAGGTGCCTCTACCTTCCCGAAACCTAGGAACAGGATAGGCTGGAGTATCGGAATGAATCCGTACGAATAACCTGATATTTTTTATTTTTGAAATTTTCTCTTGGCCGACGGAGTACCTTTCCCGTCTCGAGAACTGGTACGTTTTTTTTTTGATGAGAATGACTACTCAAAAGAGGGGAAAGGCGTAAAAAAAAAATACTACATTTCCAAGAGCTTGAGCAACGTCGCGCAGCTCAACCCAAGGTTTAGGGCAGGGAGCGCGGAGCTCCACGACATCGGGGGGCTCCCGTGTCAGTTCTAGCGATGGTTAGGGAATTTCGCGGTTATTCGTCTTTTTTTTTTTTTGTGTAGATCTTATGAGGGAAGTCCCGTGTTGGTTCATCACTCGGGCAGACGCGTGATTTTTTTTTTCTGTGCGATTACGAGGCAGCTTGACTTACAACGACCCCGCCCACACTACCGACAGCTGAGCTAGTGTCGAGCACGCGTCGAATCAAGTCAAGTCTGAGGAGATTTTGGCACTTACTTAGTTGTCACGGCAGGTCTGAACGACCAGCCTCGATCTCAGTCCTCGGTTGAGAGCTACCTCAACAAGCATAATCGTTACAATCTGTAAGCAGTTTGTAGGTAAGACTTGGGCGACAAGCCCTCGAATAGTACTATGTATCTATAAGGCAATTGTGAGACCCATAATCGAATATGGGGCTATAATCTGGTGGAAAAAAAGCTACCACCAAGGCAGGAATGGCTATATTAGGAAAGATTCAAAGACTGACATGTCCCACAATTACTGGGGCTATTCGCAGCTGCCCCACGGCTGCTCTTGAGGCGTTGTTAAATCTTCCGCCGTTCCACATTCACCTAAAGGTAGAGGCAATATCAGCAGTAGCTAGGCTTAAAGCTAATCAGACTAACATCAAGTTTAATTCGGAGCAGGAACACTGGCTCTAGGAGGATAATGAATTAGGCTTGCCATCAGACCACACAACAAGGGAACTCGGCTTCAATCACCTCTTCTCTACAACTACATATACCGGTATAGAGCACCCATACATTTCAGTGTCTCACAAACATCAATCGGGTTACTTTATGTTGGGTATCTGGCCATCAGGGCATCCCTGGTAACGAAGCTGCCGATGAAGTTGCTAGACAAGGCTCTTCGGATATATTTTTCCGGCCTAATCCTTTCTGTGGTCTGAGTTGGGCTAAAACAAGATCACTAGTGAGGGAGTGGTCTGCCAATGAAAGACTGCGTCACTGGGATTGTCTTCCAGGACTACGGCAGTCCAAAGATCTTATTAAACCCTACGGTCTCAAAGAAACCAGCCACCTTGGTAGAGCGGACCTGAGACTAATCGTGGGTTACCGCACGGGGCACCACTGGGTGAGATATCACCTCAATAAAATGGGTTTATCCACTGATACGGAGTGCAGGCTTTGCGGAGGACACAGAGTCCACTAAACATCTTCTCTGCGAATGTCCGGCGGTAGCCCGTTCCAGGTTCTTGTTTCTTGGAGACTCCTTCGTGAGCTCAGCGGTCGTAAGGAGCGCCCCTACAAAGGATCTACTAGCCTTCATTAGGCTGGTTGAGGGTCTTTTGGATTAATTAAGGCTATGGCACAATAGATCTCATGGTCGCAGTGCCCACCCTTGGATATCTTAGCCTGTGCTTGTATTAATATCAAGTTTAATTCGGAGCAGGAACACTGGCTCCAGGAGGATAATGAATTAGGCTTGCCATCAGACCACACAACAAGGGAACTTCGCTTCAATCACCTCTTCTCTACACCTATCTGGAGCAGAGAAGAATGGGAAATGAAGCACTCAGCCCTTCCTTCCAGTACTCTTAAATGATTTATGGATGGCTCCAAAACTGAAGAAGACTCAGGGGCGGGTATCGCAGTTGTGATGAACCACCTCTAATGAACCATATTATGCTCTGGTAGTGCTGCTCTCACCAGCAGATCGAAGCAGCACCTGATGAGTAGTGATCTGTTGGTGGTACGAAACCAGAGGCCGAGGGTCCCATTACACCCGGAACCAGATCCGACAGCTTGGGCATCTGATCCGTCCGCCAACCATTCCATCCTTATCGACTACTTTTTTTCATTCCCCATTTTACCTCCCCTGTTTGTGTTGTCTTCCCCGGGCCTATGAATTTTTGTTAAGACGTTAAGGACAGGGGCAACGAGCGGCGAAAAACCCCGCCCACGTCTCCCGAACTGAGCTGCAGCAAGCATGGGCCGCTGCTTAGCTCGTTGAGGAGCCTTTTTCTTCGCCAGATGGCACAGCCCGACATTCACGGTCATTACGCTACCTTAGTCTCCGTCCCCACGGGCATCATCGGATGCCCCCCAGACCGTCCGTTACACAGGCCACTCAATTAGTGTCTATTCCTATGGGCGGGGAAGTACACCACGGTTTTCCAAGCTGAAGTTCACGCGATTGAGGTATGTGCGAACTTTTGTCTAGAACCTGGCTACCGTGACACTAGGAATGTAATTTTCACTCATAGTCAAGCTGCAGTCAAGGCGCTTAGCAAATTCTCCTTTTCATCGAAACTGGTTCTGAACTGTTTTGAAGCTCTCCAAAGAATCGGCACGGCTAATATAGTTACCATCTATTGGGTCCCTGGACATGTTGGTATTGCGGGTAACGAAACCGCTGATGAGCTAGCCAGGACGGCTTCTGCAAGTCCGTTTACAGGGCCTGAACCCTTCTGTGGTATCCCTCTATGTAGGGTAAAATTACACAAAAGAGAGCAGGAACGGTTAGAAACCACTGCACATTGGGAAAACCTCCCTGGCCCGGGACAATCGAAATTATTTATTTCAGCTCACTCACCCGAGCGCTCCCTGGAATTGGTGTGCCTGGACAGAAGCAGAGCGAGAATCATTTTGCGGTCTCCTCTCGGGGCAGTCAACCCTGAGGGAGGAGGAGTCACTTGTACAGAATGGGGATTGTCTCTAACCCTAACTGTCGTTTTTGCGAAAGCGATGATCAGACTTCTCAGCACATCCTCGGTGAGTGTGAGGCAGTCGCCCGTCGCCGCTTGAAAAGTCTCAGTGAGGCACTTGGGCAGCTAAGCAGATTTGTGGGATCGATCAAACTCCATCGCCCACTCTAGATTTCCAGGGCTATAGCACAATAGACCCTATGGTCGAAGTGCTCGTGCACTGCCCACAACTTAATCTTAAATCTTAAAAAATGATAGATCTACATATATTCGTACGAATGGGTAGAAATTAGATACAGCAGCTGTTCAGAGATACTGTCACTGTGCCCTGTGCCCGCCGGTGATAGAATGGCAAATCTCCATAGACTCACGTCTATTATTGGCCGTAATATACGTTTGACATGCATTCATGCAAAAAGGATATTTTCCTGTTTTTCTTCTTACGCACACACACCGCACTTTGGTTTCCGGGGGGGAGGGGCGAGAGGCAGACTTTTTAGACACAATGATCGTGAGTCGTCTACAATGTGAATTATTCGCGCTCTGTGCTTTAACATACCACAACCGTGCGAGTAGCTTTCTATCTAGATATCGTGCGTATAGTGGTATAGTCCATATAGATGTGCTGTCAAAATCAGATTGTCAAATCTCCGGCCAACACCACCGGACACACCGATCAATTGCAAAATTTGACTTTATAGCCAAGAAATGTGTTTAAAAGTGTGTGCCGGATTGATGAGAGATAAATTTCGGAAAATTTGACAAGATTAAAGGGAAAAAAAACAATTTAAGGAAAAAAATCGATACAAATGTGCGAACTGAAACACACACATCCATTCATACGCACACACACCGACCGACCGACCGACAGACTGACCGACCACCGATCCGATCACCTGTTTCCACTTAGAACTCACTGGGGGCTCAATATTTTCGTATCCTTCACGCGATGCCGTCACCAGCTTGTCGACTCTTAAAAAGCCGCAGAAATAAATTAAATAAATAAATAAAAAAAAAAGAAAGTCGCTGACAGAATAAAGTCTTATATGGGACTAGAACTAGATCCACCACCACCACCACCAGTAAACTCATATCATACGCTTCAAAGATTCATTTTTCGCGTCACAGCGCGCGGTCTTGCCTTACAAGAGACCTGAACACCACACACTGTGTGAAGACCAAGACACTATCGGTCGCACAAGAGTGTTTATTGTATATATGCACGGCGGCGATGGCAAAAAAAAAACGATATAAAGATAGAAAGATACCGAGCTACAATGGCATAACATTTCATATATAGTATGTCAGCAGTATGGCATGTGAGCGCCGCCGGACGGAGCTCAACCCAAGGCCCTCCGCCCCACCCCACCCCCCTCTATAAACACACAACAGAGTCAGTCGGTGTCATTTCGATCCGACTTTTTTTTTCTGTCCGGCAAACCGCACCATGTGAAAATTGTGTCATCATTTTCAGTTTTTCACGTATGCACCACACTCAACTTGAATCTCACTCTCCGCTCGCACTATAGTCCGTCAGTCACATATTTCTGCACGAAAAGATGCTCCGATTCCACGGTTCACATAAAAAACAATAAAAATCAAAAATTGTTGTATCTCGTGTTGGTTGGTTGCCTCAACAAACACCCAACAAAGATACATGTATATATAAAATTTATTCGAGCCGTGTCCATAGGGGGCGTCACGCGTACACTATCCGCAACTGCATTATGTGTGCAGTGCAGCGAGATACATTACACTAGAATTATTCTACTTCTAATTAGGTAGCCGCACCGGGGACTGGAACAACCTGAACGTCGATTTTTTCCACCAAAAGGTCCGAACGCCCAAAGGTTCGCCGTACCACCGCCCGTACCGATGATGGCATTCGCTGCACGCACGTGAAATTCAACGGAGAGAAACAGGCCCCCGACAAAAAGGGTTCATTCACGACGACACGCGACACACACGCATTCAGGGAAAATCGCCCCGCTCTCAAAGGAGCGGCGGCACACTCATATTATACGTACCAGGCGTGGTAACAGCCCTCATCACACTGATACGATGTGAGTCCTTAGAGCCTGAACTATATATACCACACTCTAAAAATACACGACGGACTCCCTCTCTGACGATTTTTGGAATTTTTACATTTTTTTTTTCACGTGTGGTGCCCACTTGCACTCGTCCGTGATTTTATCGTTTCGGTCGTCCACCACGTCGTGGATTGTCCTTTTGCCCCGTGTGCATGTGTGTGTGTGTGTGCGAAAAGGTGAAAAGGGATCTTCGGGTTGTTTCTCTATTTTTTTAGGTCCGAGCAAAAGGAACTAGCGACCAAAACTACAGGACACAGGACGACGACGACGAGGGCGATGAAGGAAAATTCACTCGCTCCGGCCAACAACGATAATGTCCTGTCGTCGCGTCCTGTACTGTCATTATTGCGACATAGATCGTCCGTATATCTGCAAATTTTTCTATAAATTATATTCTATAAGAAACGTACCGCGTTCGTTAAAAACCGACGAAAACAACAAAACCGCAATTTTAAGCCACACGACACACACTCCTGCGTGAAAACTATCGCCAAATAAACGTGTGAACGTCGAAAATATATTTATATTTTGAAGGAGCCCAGTACACGGCCGCGAACTAGCTAAAGGACGTTAAATATGGAAATTTTTGACAGTTGGATAAGTATGACAACTACCAACAAGGATGGAATACACAGAAAAAAAAAAGTTGCCTCGTTTGAACCTGTGCCGTATGTGCATGCATATGTGTGTGTGTATGTGCGCGAAATCCAGGACATGCGCGCATATACACTTCAATCTGGATGTGTGACACACAAAATGACACAAAAGTCGTCCGTCCCCAGTAAAATGTGCCATGCCATGTCGTGTTGAGATCTGCGCACCTCAACTCCGCGATATTTCAACATGCTGCCATCCTAGCGGACAGGTACACCATACCTTAAAACTATAACGTCGTAGCCATGGTGGTGTATTTGATTTTCTTCCACATGGCACAATGACAAGGATTCAATCTCTCTCTCTCTCTCAGTTTCTGTATACTCTCTCTTCCACTGTGCAGTCTCTCTTTCCATACCTCGGTATAGATGTCGGTCGTGTTAGGCTGCTTTCACACGACGCGACGCAGTTCGATACGATATTTTCTCGGATGAGCTTTTCTCGAAATCGAAAAGCGGCTTTCACAGCGGCAGCAGATTTTAGTATGGTTTTGCAAGAAGTAATAGGCATTTTGATTACGCGAGAATCCCCTATAATATCCCTTGTCCCTGCACGAGCAAGCTCGTCAGCCACGCAGTTACCAGCAAAACCGCTGTAACCAGGTATCCAACACAACACAATGTTGAAGAGTTTACCCAACTCAATAAGGGACGATCGACATTCTTCTACCAGTCTGGATGAGGTAGATACGGAGTCAATAGACCTAATTGCAGCCTGGCCTGGTGAAGATAATGATATCCGTTGAAGTTACGATGTGACGTCCCAGCCGTACCAGGACTTCTAATATTGCCGCGACCTCCACCTGTAAGACGCTACAGTGATCCGGTAATCGAAAGGAGATGTTTACTCTTAGACTTTCGGACTAAACCCCCGCACCCACTTCCTCGCCATTACTAGACCCATCCGTAAGGAATGCGATAGAGTCCATTTCGGAGGGATCATTATCCGCCCATTGACTACGCGGAGAGATGAGGCTTGTAAAATTCTTACCGAAAACAAGCTTTGGAGATGTGTAGTTGGTAGATAAAGGGATATCCACATAGTTGAGAATAGCCGCGTGACCGGCAGTTGACGCGTCCCAGTGACAAGTTTCTCGAAGTCGAATGGCCACGTTTGCAGCCACTTGTTCAGCAAAAATGTCAAGTGGTAGTATATTAAGCAGCATTTCCAGAGCCGCGGTTGGTGTCGTTCTAAGCACCCCCGTCATTGCTATGCAGTAGTGATGGGCATAATGACTCTTTTCACTGTGCCAGCACATAAGCTCTGACTCTTTCCAATGAGTCGTTCAAAAAGAGTCGTTCAAAAAGAGTCATGCAAAGAGTCTGAAACTTGGCTAATAACATATTCAATAAAAGTCATAGATGGGCGACCCCAACCTTTTTTTACCCCAGATGCCCTTTAGTTCGAGCCAGCCCGATCGGACCACTATTTCCCATGAAAGCGGGGCTGCCAGCCTGGGATGGGCGAACCCAATTTTTTTGCTCTTTTTTGACCCCAGATTCGGACTTAGCGACCCTCCAATACCCTCTGGTTCGAGCCAGCCCGATCGGACCACTATTTCTCATGAAAAGGGGGCTGCCAGCCTAGGATGGGCGACCCCAATTTTTTCTATGCGATGGGCTAGTTTGGGAATTAATTTTACAGTGAGTCATTCTTAAATTGAACGAGTCGAAGGCTATGTCGTTGTGCCGAATCTTTCGCTCATCCTGATGAGTCGTTCAAAAAGAGCGACTCGTTACTGTGTTACACATCACTACTATGCAGGCTAGTCGCTGCACCTTTCCCAACAGGCTGTAATACGTAGTGAGGCCCACCAAACAATTACACCATGCAATAGTATGGGACGCACTACAGATATGAACAGCCAGCAGAAAACTTTAAGTTGCAGGCCCCATCTTTTTCCGATTGTAAAAAACAAGAGAACAGCGCAACATTAGCCTCAAGTCGTAAGAAGCTAGAACGAATAGTCTTCACTGTGAAATGATGGCACTCACGAAGCTTTCGAGCTTTTAAGAATATCACACAACAGATGCGCACATCATATGTGCCTGAAATGCATTGGAGCTTAGCCGAATCGCAGTGGCAAATGTGATATGTACGCGAGAAACCATATTTCTTGATTACGCCCAGAAAAGAGAGAGAGAGAGAGAGATGAGGAAGGATAATCCAATGAACGCTGTTCCACCCACAATCCTATGAAATGATCCTTAGCGGATACATCTACCCAAGCTTGGTCATTATATACATGAACCGAATCTCCGCAAAGCCACGAACCGCTGATCCAACGCTGTAGCGAATACATCTGCCCAAGCTTGGTACATCTGCCCAAGCTTGGATTCTAAGCTCGCAATGTTTTTCGCGGAGTATAGCTAAAGTATTTCGCCAATTTTAATAAAATATAAAATTTGCACACCTTCGAAAGAATACCTTTCTAATGGTGTATAAATCATTAAAATCGGTTCAGTAGTTTGGGAGGAGTTCCCGTCACAAAATTCCTATACAAAAATTGTGAGCCTATTAATATATAGATGTATGTACACTAAATTCCCTGAAGCAATTTTACCACATTCCGTCTGCTGAAAAGTAAACAGAGAGACACATGCCCTCTACCCCGGCACACCCGCACGGTCCATATAGTCCCGATCCAACCTGTCAAACTCAAATTTCCCATTTCCATCTCATTTCGCCGGAACACCCGACCCGTCCATATAGTATAAGAACCAGGCCAAAACAATGCTGCCGAAAAATTGGTTCGCTTCTCTTCGGGTAATTTCATTTCCTTATTTTTCTCTCTTCTCTGATTACGCTTTCTGCTAGAATCTCGTGTATAGTGCGTTCCGTGTGAAAGCAGCCTTAGATACCACAAGACCACAAGTAATCCACAAAATCCACACCAGCGGATTGGAAAAATCGATTTGTCTATTTATGGGTTCTTTCTTCTTCGTTGGGTCGGAAAAATCATCATTGTCCTCATAATTACCTGGAGACACGTTAAACGGGCACGCGGATTATATTAGAAAGCGATACGCGCACAGGACCAGGTATACACATGTGCGCGGGCGAAACATGTTGCCGGGGAATAGGATTGAAGATGTCAAAACGACAGCTGACTAGGAGTTCGTTTTTATTTCTTTTACCTATTCTGTGCATAAAGCCTGCGCGAAATAAATCGTTCTCAAATGAGATTCATTTAAAATGAGAAGTTTCTCAGCTCGAGTCCCGGTCTGTAATAGAAAGAGAGAGAGAGAGAGAGAAGGAGAGAACACTATACTATATACTCTCGTATGGTTAAGGCTCTAAAAAGGAGAGTACGCTCGCGGCCATTTTGTCGACATCGAATGGAGATTACAGCCTGCATTGACTACAGCAGACAGCACTAATGTTGACAGCTGGGAACTGTCATGTGTACATGCCTGTCACTCTCCATTCGTCGTCAACAAAATGGCGTCGAGTGTACCTTCCTATTTAGTGCTCTAGAATGGTGAAAATCAGTTGACAGATTAAATGTCTCAAGTTATATGATTTAAAATAAAAGAATTGATACTTCTATCTTTAGCGAACGCCTATGGGACTGTAATATTGGCTGCGTTCCTGCAAACGAATCAGGTTTTGACATTTCTCGAATTCTCCTCCAAATGCTTTCCCCTCCGGTAAAATATGTCCGGACAACTGTTGTTCTATGCTAGTAAAATGCCGCTTTCCTGCAAATTTTCACATTTCTAAGTATAACGGTCTCGAAATGCAAGGGGGGGGGGGACAAACTCGGAACACATATTTTCCCCTCTACCTCTTTTCCCCTCTTTTCAAATTTGACGAAAATACCAAAAGTGGAATGTACTCGATGTTACCTTTCTCATGATACCCCACTTGCCTATACCAGATGAAAAAAAAAATGCTGACCTTCATTTCCCCTCTTTGGGGACCTCCCCTTAAAGTCAGCCTATTACAACGAATCGCTTTCTCCGGCGAATTGTAATAATTCTACATATTCCCACAAAATTTCATATATGCAGCTTCAGCCGTTCGTGAGATATTTCATGGACAGATGGACAGACAGACAATTGATCGATTTCATAAGGGTTTTGTTTTTACTACAAAACCCTAAAAAAATAAAATTTAGGGGTTGTAACCTGCCGATATGTACTTTAACAAAAGCAGGTTAGTTTCCATTCATCATGATTTGATCTGTTTACCAGATGAAAAAACCTCCTGCAGGTCAAGAATTTTCAGGTTATGGTAACCTACACACCCTCACTCACCCCTTAAGTGACTTCATAGGAATGAAAATCTACAAAAATAATATGTACCCGTTTGGCACTATCGAATTCATCGGAATTTTCAAAATCTTCATAAATTTCTACAGCACTCCTCCAGATAAGCTCAGAACTCTGGGGGTGCTGGTGTCCTCCATCCCCCACTAACCCCTACAGTGACGTCACAAGTATTAAAATTTGAAAAAAGTACTCCACACTCGCTTTGAAACCGCCAAACTCACCGGAATTTCCAAAATCTTCATAAATTTCTACAGCACTTTTTAAAGGACCTAAAGGCAAGTTCATAACTCTAGGGGTGCTGGTGTCCTCCATCCCCCACTCACCGTTAAAGTGACGTCACAGGTATAAACATTTGAAAAAAGGAATTTGGCGGTTTCAAAGCGAGTGTGGAGTACTTTTTTCAAATTTGCATACTTGTAAAGTCACTAGAGTGGGGGATGAAGGACACCAGCACCCCAGAGTTCTGAGGATGTCTTTGGGTCCTTTAAAGAGGGCTGTAGAAACTTTTGAAGATTTTATGAATTCCGATGAGTTTGGCGGTTTCAACGCGAGTGTGTAGTACTTCTTTGAAATTTTTATAGTTCTGACGTCACTTTCGTGTTAAGTGGGGGATACAGGACACCAGCACCCCAGAGTTCTGAGCTTGCCATTAGGTCCTTTAAAAAATGCTGTAGATTTTTTAAGATTTTGAAAATTTCGTTTGACGGTTTGAAAGCGAGTGTGGAGTACTTTTTCCAAATTTTCATAATTGTGACGCCACTTTAGGAGTGAGTGGATGTCTGGATGTCCTTTAAAGAGTGCTGTAGAAATTTATGGAGATTTTGAAAATTCCGACGAAGTCGATAGAGCCAAACCGGTACATGTTATTTTTGGAGATTTTCATCCCTATGAAGTCACTTAAGGGGTGAGTGGGGATGTGTAGGTTACCATAACCTGCGAATTCTTGACCTGCAGGAGGTTTTTTTTCATTTAGAAAACAGATTGAAAGTTGATTTGATGAATGCGAACTAATCTGCATTGGTTAAAGTACATATCGTCAGGTTGCAGCCCCTAACTTGTCTTTTTTTTTATAAAATTGTTATTTTTGCAGATTCTTTTCTAAAATTAGTGAGGAGCTCTAGAACTCTTTATCATCCATCGATTTTAAGCATTGCAATTATTTTTTTTTTGGCACGATAAAAATGTTTGCGTGTAGCAACCCAAAATTTAATTAATTAAAAAAAAGCCACTAACTAAAACCCTAGAACTATCGCCGCACCCCCTCGTGAAATCTAGAACTTGTAATAATGGACATCGGAGGACGAGGGTTGGTATGGCCGTGAAGGCCTATAGGACACCAAGTGTCAACGAACCACTCTCCGGAGGACTACCTGTGACGTGCGCTGGCAGACCAACTCAGCTGTCGGGAGTAGTGGGGTGGGATATGCACGGCAGTCACCGGCCTCCTCCATCATTAACAAAAAAGGTATCGCACATCCGCCCGTTACTCACAAAAGAAAACGCAAAATAAACTACCAAGATCGAAAAAATGTACAAAAAAGAGAAAACCTAATAGCGACGACGAACGTCAAACTCCCAAAAAAAAAAATAAAGAAACAAAAGACGCAAAGTCCCGTGCAGGGACACAGGGCTGCAACAGCCAAACTACACACAGGCACAAGGCCGAAAATACAATAAAGACGGGAATATCGTCCTATCAGGACAGATTCTTCACTTCTACAGGCCAGTTGAGCCTTAGGGTGTTAATCGGCTCTATATGAGCCCCAGATGTTGTGGGCTCCGGCGCGTCCTTGCCCTCCCAGCCATGGGTTTCGGGCGCCTAAAAAGTTAGAAACCCCCTTAGTAAATTACTCATGTCGGATGGAGGGAGAGAGGAGAGAGGATTTATCTCCACATATCAAATAACACAATCATAAAAAAATAGTTCTTCTTGAACTTAGCCATACTAAACTCATCGACGTTTCCTCATTCAGAGGAGTGTCATTCTCACAAAAACAAATGTACTTTGTCCTACTGCAATTTAATTCAGGCGTGCGAGGGACTAGTACCTAGTACCATGGCAAAACAAAACAAAAATATTTCCAAGGAGGGGATGGTTGATCCATTCCAAAGCGCAGGACAGTCGGCCCTAATTCAAAATTCATAATTCATAAAAAACCCCCCAAAAAAAAAATATAGGCTAGTCGTAATGTCGTCGTTAAGTACTGTCAGTCTGGTACGCGTTGGTCAGCAGGTCCTTACTACTCAGTCCTCTGTCCGCCGTCCGTCAAAGCCCGTCATAGTCGCATGCCACTGGACTTGGCCTGACTAAGTGGGCGAGACGTAGCCAGTTTGCCAAAGCGGGGTCAGTAGGTGGTAGTCCTGGGGGTATGCGCCGCTTCGCGTCGCCAGCGTTGGTCCGCATGCTGGTGGGAGGCCGGGTCCGTCCGTTCGGCCCTCCGAAGGGGGGGGGGGGGGGGGGTACTAGTCCTGGTGTCGCCTGCCGCGTACCAATCGCCTACAACGAGGTGTCAGTCCCAGGTCCGTCGGTCTACGTACTGATGTCCTGTCTGTCCGCGTCAGGGGCCTGTACCTTGTCGCTTTGGGATCTCTCTCCCCCACTTCCTTTTTCTATGCATGACTGCTTTAATAACAACAAAATGTTTCATTTTACGATCCAACTCCATAAAATTAGTGCTAATAAGCAGGGAACTCTTAGAAAAATCCAACTTTTCCGAACTTCCGGGAGGGGGGGGGGTGTGAACAACTTGCCAAATCTAAACCGAAATTTTCCAGCCCTCGGCGTCGGCAGTTCTGGAAAAACACAAAAAAATCTCGTCGACAAATTTGCTCAGCAATTCGAGTGGATCGATCAGCCTGTGGACGATGTTTTTTTTTTTGGCGACCGGTAGCGCAGTGTGTTAAGGCATCAGTCTCATGTGCAGGAGATGCATGCTGGCAACTGCATTCTCCGAAACCAGTGTTTGCCGTTGAGTCGTCAACTGGGCCACATGGAACAGTTGACACGCTATGCCCCACAAGGGGTTAGGGCAATTGAGAGAGAAAGCCTGTGGACTAGTGATGGGCATAATGACTCTTTTCACTGTGCCAGCACATAAGCTCTGACTCTTTCCAATGAGTCGTTCAAAAAGAGTCGTTCAAAAAGAGTCGTTCAAAAAGAGTCATGCAAAGAGTCTGAAACTTGGCTAATAACATATTCAATAAAAGTCGTAGATGGGCGACCCCAACCTTTTTTTCTCTTTTTTTTTACCCCAGATTCGGAGTTGGCGACGCCCCCCCCCCCCCCCCCCCCCCCCCCCCCCCTCCCCCCAATGCCCTTTGGTTCGAGCCAGCCCGATCGGACCACTATTTCCCATGAAAAGGGGGCTGCCAGCCTGGGATATCCGACCCTAATTTTTTTCTCTTTTTTGACCCCAGATTCGGACTTAGCGACCCCCCAATACCCTTTGGTTCGAGCGAGCCCGATCGGACCTCCATTTCCCATGAAAAGGGGGCTGCCAGCCTGGGATGGCCGACCCCCAATTTTTTTTTTCTCTTTTTTTACCCCAGATTCGGACTAAGCGACCCCCAAATTCCCTTTAGTTCGAGCCAGCCCGATCGGACCACTATTTCCCATGAGAGCGGGGCTGCCAGCCTGGGATGGGCGACCCCAATTTTTTTTTCTCTTTTTTGACCCCAGATTCGGACTTAGCGACCCCCCAATACCCTTTGGTTCGAGCCAGCCCGATCGGACCTCTATTTCCCATGAAAAGAGGGCTGCCAGCCTGGGATGGCCGACCCCAATTTTTTTTTTCTCTTTTTTGACCCCAGATTCGGACTAAGCGACCCCCAAATCCCCTTTAGTTCGAGCCAGCCCGATCGGACCACTATTTCCGCATGAAAAGGGGGCTGCCAGCCTATAATGGGCGACCCCAATTTTTTTTTCTCCTTTTTGACCCCAGATTCGGACTTAGCGACCCCCCCCCCCCCCCCCCCCCCCCAATACCCTTTAGTTTGAGCCAGCCCGATCGGACCACTATTTCCCATTAAAACGGGGCAGCCAATTTGGGGCGGGCATACAAAATCAACTCGCACAAAAAGATTCGTTCAAAAAGAGTCAAAAGAGTCAATTGACTTTTTGTGCGAGTTGATTTCGCGTCGCTCTTTTCGAACGAATCTTTTTGTCCGAGTTGATTTCGTGTCGCTCTTTTTGAACGAATTTTACATAGAGAAGGTAGAAGGGGATAGGGAGGGAGAGGGCTGAGGAGCATCCAAATAGTGGGGATGGATGCTCCTCAGCCCGGATGGGGGGTGAAAATGGTGTCAAAAATGCGAAATTCCTTATATTTTAGAAGTTATGGCCACAAAACCGTTTATTTAAAACTAGGGTATAGTAGTGGTGTAACTGCTTGAAGTAGAAAGATTTATGGGATAAACTGAATCGTGGTCGTGTGAACGGTCCACAACCCAAGGCAAAGGCAGTTCATTTTCCAGTCCACGCTCGATACAAGCATGAGATCGAAAGCGTGCCACGATGTCATGTATTTGCCCCGTCAGAACGCTGCTTTACACTGTAGCTGTAGTGGAAGTGGAAGCTATGGGTTTTTTTTTTGTTTCATCTAAAGTTGAGCTTGAGATGATGATACGTAAGACGAATACTTTTGTTTTAGAATGTTGGGATTGTTTTCTGTATTTGGTGAAACTTGGCTGTGCGGTGCGACGCGACGTAAGTAAATGATTTTTGTTCTGTTTGCATTTGCAGTCAGCATGGGTTGTTGCGTATATATTTAGAAGTATACACAATGCGTGCATTGCATACTGCATAGAGATGAATATGAATGGATTTAGATGGGATTGCATTGGTAGATAAATGATGGTGGTTTTGCTTTTAGATAGATAATGGGATGGGATGGGATGTGAGTGAATGAATGTATTGTAGTATTTTACATTATATGTATTGAGAAATGAGCGTGGATTGGTTATGCGTTGGGTAATATTTATGCGATGGGCTAGTTTGGGAATTAATTTTACAGTGAGCCATTCTTAAATTGAACGAGTCGAAGGCTATGTCGTTGTGCCGAATCTTTCGCTCATCCTGATGAGTCGTTCAAAAAGAGCGACTCGTTACTGTGTTACACATCACTACTGTGGACGATTTTGAAGTGGACGGTTTGGTGGCCATTCGAAGATGCCCGTGGGGACCGAGCCTAAGGTAGCATAATGACCGTGAAGGTCGGGCCGTGCCATCTGGCGAGGAAAACGAGCTAAGCAGTGGCCTATGCTTGCTGTAGCTCAGTTTTGGAGACGTGGGTGGGGTTTTCGCCACCCGCTCCCCTGTCCTTTACATGGGAGGCAAAAATGGGGCATAAAAAAAATGGGGCGATAAGGATGAATAGTGGCGGATGGCCCTCTGGTTTCGTACCAACTACAGATCACTTCTCATCAAGTGCTGCCGGTGGAAGCAGCACTACCAGGATATGCCTCCCCCACCCTCGACGAAAGGCTGTCTACGGCACTGCATTGATCGAATTTAATCCAACTGCAAGGACTAAAAACAATAATGGACAATCATAGTTCCAATATGTTAATTTCGGCGGATTAGTGGTACTGCCTAAAGCGAAAATCCTCACTACTGGAGTAGTGATTGTAACACAGCAAGCAATTGATTGTTAGCAGAGTTACTATCAATTTATTTTATTATTTTTTTTTTTTAAATCAATCTAATGCAAAATTTTGTATAAGGCAGATGCAATAGATACTAAGCGAATAATATTTTAGATTTAATAAATAATAGAGAACTCACCCTTTTTCTTCGAATATGTACATTTTGGTGGTTTGCTCTAAACTCTCCTCTAGGAACTTTAGGGAAACGTTGTCTCGTTTGCTGATTTTTCTATGAAATGCCTATACGAGTATATACGGACGACCGACGACGGACGGGCTAAACTATCCCCTTGAATTTTCTTTTGGTTATGTTTTTCTATAATTTTTGTGCGTGATTTTGGTTATATGCTTTTCGATTGTGGACAATTCTTTCTCAATAACAATACTTTTGTCTTGAATGAAACTTTTACATATTTCGAGATATGCATATTTTTCTATTCGACTACAATTCGATTACTGTTGAAAAACTGTTGAGAGTAAACAAAAAATAAGAAATTGTTCTACAATTGCAATGTTCCTTATCATCGTAACATGTAAAGCCCTTCGATTGATAGTAATCCGAAGCTAATAACTATTATTGAACTACAATAATGAAATGATGTTGTCGGTAGTGCAGATTAGCTTAAACCGAGCCTCGGACAATCTGTTAGTTCTCCTTGGGGAGAAGGATATCGACATCGGGCTCGTTCATGAACCATAGGCCAGGGACCTGAAAGTCAAGGGCCTCGACGACAAAAACTATAGGTTACGTTAGGTTAGGTAACGGGGCTGTCGTGCAAGAACAAATACTCTCAACACGACTCACTTAGACCTGTCGAATAGATCCGTTGTGATACCCAGAGTTCACTTTAAAAGAAACCGACCCAAAGAAAAACTACTCTGCGAACCAGCCTGAGCTTAGTATGACATTAGATTCAGCAAGATCTCCCAGATTATCAAAGAAGAAGGACCCCAAGGATGACTTTCTAATAGTCGCCAAGGCAGGGCAGCCACAGAGGAAGTGCGATTCACTTTCCTCCTCCTCCTCATCCCCACAACTTCTGTGGAAGTCATTAAAAGGGGCTCGGAGCCTCCTAGCATGCTCGCCGATGAGGCAGTGCTCCGTCAGAACCCCCACTATCATCCTAATATGATGTTTTTTCAAGAACAAAAGATAAGTCGAGCGTTTCGCATTGATTTTGGGCCATAATAATCTTGTAGTTAGGCACGTGCCGCAGTTAGCCCATCTTAGATTTGCCTTCCTAACTGCCTCAACTTTAATAGCAAGTTTGAGCGATGAAAGAGGCATTCCAAAGTGACGATTGTCATCGTGCAGCACATCGTCAGTCCCGAGACGAGCTAATTCATCCGCCCTGCCATTACCCGAAAAACCACAATGTCCAGGGATCCAGCACAAAACAATATTGAAAAACTCGCCCAATAGCCTAAGGGAAGTACGACACTCCACCACAGTGGTTGAAGTGGACACAACGGACTCCAGGGCCTTAATGGCCGCTTTACTGTCCGTGAGAATGGTAATGTCCCTTACAGACACAACGTTAGATCCTAACCAGCAAAGCGCCTTCGCAATGGCAGTAACCTTCGCCTGGAAGACGCTACAATGGTCAGGGAGACGAAACGAAAGCTCGATGTTGAAGCAGTCGGAGAAGACTCCGCCACCAACCTTGCCACGGAATCTTGAGCCATCCGTATAAATGCAGACATGGTCCAGTAAAATCTGCCCGGTAGCTTCCCATAATGCCCTTTGACGGAACGAAGTGGAGAAGTTCTTGTCAAGGGGGGTGAGTAATCAGTAGAAGAAGGGAGATCCCTGTGTAACAGAATACGGGCGTGCCCAGTTCTGGCCGAGGTCCATTGCCGAGCTTCACGAAGCCTGATAGCCGAATTAACAGCAGATTGTTCGCCGAAAATATCCAAAGGAATCAGGTTAAGCAGCGTATCCAAGGCTGCGGAAGGAGTAGTTCTAAGTGCACCACAAATAGCCATACAGGCCAATCTCTGCACCTTGTCCAGCAAAATACGATTACGCACGGTATTCAATGCCGTCCACCAGACCACCACCCCATACATAAGAATGGGGCGCAGAATGGCTATGAATAGCCAATGCAGTATCTTGGGCTTAAAGCCCCAAGTCGCCCCAATAGCCTTCTTACAAGAGTACAGAGCAACCGTTGCCTTATGCACCCGTTCCACAGTGTTTGCCCTCCAGCTAAGCTTTCTGTCCAGAATTAGACCCAGAAATTTGGCCTTATCCGCAAGAATCTCCCTGAGGAGTGCCTCTGCACACACACCTACTCACAGTGGAAGCACCAAGGGTTGTCCTTACGACCCTAGATGTTAGTAGCTGATTGATTAGCGTAACTAGCGACTCTTCAACGCCCAGACCACAGAGAGCTTCAGCAATTGCATCAGGCTTGATGTAACTGAAGGCGCCCTCAATGTCCAAGAACGCAACCAAGGAATATTCATCGTGAGAGAAGGACTTTTCGATAAAACTCACGATAGAGTGCAGCGCTGTGTCGACAGACTTGCCCTTCCAATGCGCATGCTGAGATGTTGATAGGAGGTGCAAGGGGATGGAGCTCCGAAGGCGAAGATGGATATCAATTAGCCTTTCCAGCAGTTTGAGCAATATTGATGATAGACTAATAGGCCGCAGGTCCTTTGGGCGAGCATGAGAGCTTTTGCCTGCTTTCGGTATGAACACAACCTTCACGTGGAATATAAACCAGTTCCAAACAGGCAGAGAAAATGGAGAAAATCCACGGATACACGATGTCCGAGGTGTACTGTATATCAGCGGGAATAATACCCTCTGGACCAGCTGATTTGAATGGCTCGAAACTAGATACCGCCCAAAGGATTTTATCCTTAGAGAGGATCGCCATTGAGTTGCATGGTACAGGATCGATAAGAGCGTCACTAAGGGTGTACACAGGTGGAGGTGTCGCAACGGGAAGGCTATCCGGGAAGTGTGTATCTAGTAAGATATCGATAGTCTCCGTACTAGATGTCGTCCATGAGCCGTCCTGATTTTGCAAATAGCTGGGGATAGATGGATTAGAGGATAAAATTTTGCGGAAACACGACGCCTCCCCAGACCCCTCAATACGGTCGCAAAAATCCCTCCGCGACGTTCGTTTAGCGTTCCTAAGTGCCCAACAAAAACTATAACCTATTCTATTGCAGCACTAGCCAAGATCGACCTAGGAGCTATATTATGACCAAGAAGCACATCATGGCGTTCATCTGCCCGGACGTATGCACTACGGAACTTACAGTGATAAAAGTGGAAGCCTCCAATGGGAAGGCGCTCTATATCTCTTCTGGCTACATGGCACATGACCGACCCGCACCAACTGAGGAACTACTCCACCTGAAACCACGAAATGGCGGCCAGGAAGGCAAGCCTGATTGTGAGAGCCCACGCCAATGCCAGGCACGTTCTGTGGGAAAGCTCCATGACGAACGGGAGAGGTGAGTCACTTTTTGATTACATTATCATCAACAACATCACAGAGAAAGTACGCCGACCTTCACCTTTCCGAGTACAGATAACTTTCAGGGGTGGGAAGAAGTCTTCGATATCACGCTCACGACTAACAACAACGAGACTCTCAGAAATGAGGATTGGAAGGTCTCCAATCTGATGTCGTTCTCGGACCACAGGTGGATCTTCTTAACGGTAGCGCTCAGAGTGAACGAAGCGAAGTCGTACAGAAATCCCAAGAGAATAGACTGGAAGAAATTCAGACAGGTTGTTATCTCTAAACTATCGAGGACACACAACCTGAGCATGGACACAATACAGGACTTGGAGTACAAAGTTGAAACATTTGAAAAGGGTTTTGGACACGGGCTTCAAACTCACATGTCCGATAAAATATAGCAAAAAAGCCCTTCCCCCATGGTGGAACGAAGACCTGATCAATCTCCGAAGAATGACTAGGGAGATTTTCAATATCTGCTATAAACATAAGTTCTGGCAACCGTACAAAGACTGTCTAAGGATATACTACAAGAATGCCACCAAGGGAGCGACTACTGCCAATCAATTGAAGGGACGGGGGCCTCAGCAAGACTACATAAGATTCTATCCAAGGGCTACAGCTGCCCATCTTTCATCAAAAGACCCGACGGTGACTGGACTAGATCTTCAGCTGAAACCCTCGAACTTCTCATAAGCACACTCTACTCGGGCAGTGAAGAACGCCGCTGGGACGTAAAAGAGCCCGGCGAGCAAAGCTCTTCATGGGAAGAAATCGCATCGGTAATTACGGAAGAGAGAACGATATGGATCATTGACAGCTTCTCGCCACACAAATCTCCGGTGCTTGACGGCATAATCTCCGTTATGCTTCAGCAACTGCGTGGTGTGGTCACCCCGTGGCTGGTGGCTATTGTCAGGAATTGTATAGCGCTGAACCATGTCCCCAAGTCCTGGAGGTATGTGCGGGTGACTTTCATTCCGAAGGCCGGAAGATGTGGGCATGAGTCCGCGAAGAACTTCAGGCCTATCAGCCTCACCTCCTTCGATATGAAAACGCTCGAACGAATCTTGGATAGCCACATAGGACAGCTTGTTAGTAAAGCACCACTTTCGAAGTGCCAGCATGCGTACACTAAAGATTAGTCTACGGAGACGGCTCTCCATGAGATTATACGCACTATAGAGTATGACCTACATTACAAGCAATTCACCCTAGGAGCTTTCTTAGATTGTAATGAACCATCTGTAATGAACCATATTATGGTCTGGTAGTGCTGCTCCCACCGGCAAATTGATGGCAGCACCGGATGAGTAATGATCTGTCGGTGGTATGAGACCAGCGGCCGAGGCATCTGTGCCGTTCACCAACCAACATCCTTTTCGTCCCATTCTTTTATTATTCCCCATTTTTCCCTCCCCTGTTTGTGTTGTCTACTACATGGTCCATTGAAGGTGGTTCATTACAAGATGAGGAAGAGAGTGTTTTGCACCTTCTATGTCGCTGTGCACTGGCTATCAGGAGAAAGAAATTCCTGGGCTCCTGGTTTTACTGTGACTGGGACGAGCTCAAGGATATGAGCGTGATACAGCTCAATCGTTACATTGCCAACACAGGCAAGTTCGGGACCTAGGTTTCTTTTAGCGAGGTGAAATGGACCCATGAGAGGTCTAAGTGTGCTGTGTTGTATCATGGCAGCCCCTTAATCTAACCTAACCTAACTGGAGGTATCACTGCCACATCGGCCGACCTGTGTCAATGAGAAAACGGAAACCAGAAGCACTATCATTGACAAATAGGCGATATTTTACTGCATCGTTGTTATCCGCCTGCTGCAACAACGACGCAACTAGTTTTCCGGTTTTTTTTTTTTGGTAGACCAGGAACACGGCGTTCGACAAAGGGAAAAGGGGGACAGAAGACGGGAGAAGTCAAAAGGGCGAAGGGTTAGGGGAGGAGGGAAATGGAAAACGGAAATAAAGGAAAAAGGAAAACGGAAAAAGGGAAACGAAAAAAAAAGGAAAAAGGAAAACGGAAAAAGGGAAACGAAAAAAAAAGGAAAACGGAAAAAAGGAAAAGGAAAACGGAAAACAGGAAAAGGAAAACGGAAAAGAGGAAAACGGAAAAAAAGGTAAAGAAAACGGAAAAAAGGGAAAGGAAAACGGGAAAACGGAAAAAAAGTAAAAGGAAGTCGGGAGAAGAGAAAAAGAAAGCGAGAGAAGTCAGAAGAAGAAGAGAGAGGGGAGAAGAAAGAGAGAATAAGAATGAGGGGAGAAGAGAGCAGGAAGAAGGGAGAAGAGGGGAGAAGTCAGACGAAAGAGGTAATCTAATGAAAAAAAAAAAACACTTAACTATGAAAAATCACCACCAAGATTGCGAGACAAAATCGTCCACACGTTTGGATTAAAACAAAAAAACACGAAAGTTCTCCAATATCTACGATTCGAGAAAACACGTTGATTTCATGCTGCGATCATAACAAGATTGGGACGTAGTGAGGCGGACGGTATGCACCATCGACAAAAAGGCCCAAAAAGAAGAGGTGAGACGTAAGTCAAAAAACTGTAATGGCTAATCAGCAGCCATCCCTGCGAAGTAATGCCGAAAGGTAGTCCCACAATATCGCGCATCAGTCGCACCGTCACTTACGGAAGAGCCCCCCAAAGCAGCTAAATCTGAACTGAGTGACACACAGTCATCATCCGTGTCGCCAGCAGAAGGCTCATTTAATGCGTTGGTGTCAGCCCCATCCTCTTCCATTTGTTCAGCAAGAGTCCTTCTAGCTTTGTCAATAACGCTCTTATAGACGCGCAGTTTTGTGTTGACAAAGCGGAACTTCATTCATTCATCCCTGCTAGTGGAGCCAGAGAGTCCGCATTGATAACCATGACGGCGCATCGTGGGTCGAAATTCGCGATTACATTTGCGATTTATGTCCAATACTTCGTCCGTGTCGTTAACAAAACGCGGTAGCCAGGCACGAGCTCTCGACGAGACGGGATCTCCATCCCTCCAGCTACGTGCCGATCGACGGCGAGAGGTTTAGCACTTCGCCGTCTATGCACGGAGCCCCGATTCGATCTCTACTGAATGCAGTATGTCTTTGATAAAAAAAGGGGGTTTACGTGTATACTCCACCCTTCGGGTCAGATCTGCCGAACAGTTGGTACACCTTGTTCGCAGAGCTCGCGTCGCATGGCTGATCGCTTGGTCTTGCGTGTAAAGCCCACTTAAAAATTGTTGTTTTGAAATTTTCACCTATCCGTGCTTTGACGCGGAAGAATTTTATTCGTTCGCTCGATCGAAATCTAGTTGCGATCTATAATAGATACATGTATCTATGCGCATGCACTATCAACGCGGAAGTATGTCGAAAATCATGGCTACTAGAGTTTATTTTCGAGATCAGTGTCCTTTTTGCTCTTTTATCGATTACTAGACGAAATAATAGCAACAGCCACAACATCAACATCAACTCCGGTCATAATTCATACTCTCATTGCAAGAGTCTTAAATACGGCGCAGGACACGGCTCATTCCAGTTGTGTGTTATGAAAGAAAAATTTCTCGCGTATTTTCGTTTTTCTATTTTCTACTTATTTTCGCTTCTTTATTTTGGGAATATTTTTCGGTGGTCACGATAATATCTATTCTAAGAATATGCTGACGGGGGTTTTTTTTTTGTGGGGGGTGTTTGGTGTTTTTCTAGTCAGTCAGACGAACGCACCACGAAACTGGGAGAAGTCACTGATCGTAATGTGGATGTGTGTGGATGAGGCGCGATAAATAGCAAAAAAAAGAAAAAAGAAATTAAATTGAAATTGAGGTAGGTGGTTCGGAATCACTTCGCAGGAAAAGCAGCGCGCACATAACACATAACGGACGCAACAAATATTCACATTATTTATTCATTCGTTATTGAGGTGTGCTTGAAATAAAAAAAAATTAAAAAAAAAAACATTGCACTTCATTCCACGTTTTGAAGGATTTTTTTTCGTGTTCTAATTTTTCATTTTTTGTTGGTCTTTTTTGCCACTATTAGTGTATTTTTATTTTAACATTTTTTTCGCGTACACTGCGTACACCATACGAGGGTCGGCACAAATCGCATGCGGATGATCATGAAAACTCACTTCAAACTGGATTTAAGACTTTGTTTTTATGATTTTTTCTATGTTATTTATTATTTATAAATTTTTTATTTAATCAAGTCTATTTGTTGCGAATCGAAATGCAAGAGCACACGCACGGATGTCCTAATTTCACGCGATTCGCGATCAAGATAATAAAAGAAGAAAGAAATCTCGAAAAAATCTCGAAAAAATCTCGAAAAAAATCTCGAAATATTACAATGTAATCTCACACACAATAGACGCACATACATATATTTTTATATTTATATTTATATATATATAAACACGCACAAGATCAAAGAAAAGCACACACAATCGGCCACTCGAAAATTTCGGCACAATCAAAAATGTTTTGATTTTTCGCCCCCCGCGATAAGACCAAGTAAAGATACACGAGTACACACTTGCATTCTACGGCCGCATGTCCGCGCCGAATGTCCGTGGCCGCACCGAATGTCCGTGTCCGGAAAAGCACCTTTTAAATTCGCACACACAAACACACACACACCCGCGCACACACGTTACAGAACAAGGAAACGCGCCCACGGTGTTACAACGATCAACAAGTACAAATAGTAAAAAAATACAAAAATACACAAACAAAAAAAAAATTTAATTAAAAATATCTATCAAGGAAACATTTTAATTTAACCAAAAGGACACTGGTGCGGATGGGGATGTTTTTCCCGTGTCGCGATCAATCCAAAGCCCGAACAAAAAAAAAAATACGGAGAAAACACCACCACCGCGCAGATGATGCAGACAAGACATGCGCACAGCCTTAGGTTTTCTCTTTAGTCTTTCTTGCGTATTCTCTCGTGTGTGTATGGATTAGAATAAAGCGATGTTTGGTTATAGTCCAGTCATTCGGCAAACCGCCTTGCCGAATTGTCGTATAGTTTCGATTTTTAGCTATTTAATGTTTATTTGTTTAGGGTTTTGTAATAAAAATAAAACTAATAAAATCGGTCAAATATCTGTCTGTCCATAGAACATCTCACGATCGGCTGATAGCTGGGACGGTATGCGACATATATCGGAGAATGACAACGACACGGATACGGCGAAAAAACATAAGACGGTCCAGCAATCGCCGAGGACAGGTGACTCGGGGATAAGGTCTACTAACCACCCGAGACCATCCGCTCCACGACCGTCAAGACAATCAACTGAAAACGCTATCGCTCGCTTATCGAGGAAATGCTGCGAAGCATGGTGCAGCCAAGATGATGAGAGGGAGACATGTGTCCTTTTCGAAGGTGGTAGCGACTGAGAGGGTAGCTATCCTCCCGTCGAACTATCCTTCTTTGTCTCTTTCACCCGAGCAACAGACGCTAGTTCAGCACGCAATTATGCAAGAGGTCCTAAATGAAGAAATCGCGTCCCCTGAATTCGGTAGCATCAGATTTAAGCCCGGATTTATCATCATAGACTGCGATAACCTCAGGACTTCGGAATGGCTAACTTCCACGGTAGCCGCACTGAAACCGTGAGAGGGCGCTTCACTACGAGTGGCAAAAGGGGATGAAATCCCCCGTCACAGGGTAGTGTAACGGTTTGGTTGCCTGAGCTGAGCTCAAACCGAACCGTTACAAATGGCGCCCAGCGTGGAGCCCAATAAATTACCGTTAGGATTGATTTCGGTCACCCTAGGACCTCATCCCATCTTGAGGTCCCATTATCGGTCCCATTGCCGAAGTTTGACAGCTGTTGAGGTCCTATCCTCACTTTGGTGCTGCACGCACTCAGGGACTCACAAACTCCGGCAAAATTTTTTATTTTAATTTTTTTTTCTTAAATCCTTATCCAATCCATGTAGAGTATCCTATCCATGTAGAGTAGGATATCCTATCCATAGTAGGATATCCTATCCCCACCTATCCCCCAACAGGCAGTGCCTACGTCGTGTTTGTCCAAGGATGCTTTTGCATCGTGGGCAAGACGAATCGACCAAAGGGACTCTTTGAAATTATCGGAATCGGGAGTTTACTCCTGATCTCCAATCCGGGTCCCTCGATCGTCTTCCCACCTTTGCGTGTAGGCAGTGACCTTTTCTAGCTCTTTCTCGTCTAACAAGTCGGATGTCGTGACTCGTCTTTGCCCTGCCCATCCTGTTTCGACGGTCAAGGGCGTAAGAGAATTGTATTTTATGGGCGTTTACGCCTGTAAAATGACTCTAACCTCCCGAAACCTAGGAACGGAATAGGTAGCGTATCGACGGGAAATGACTCCGAGCTTATACCCACATTTTTGATATAACTTTTATTTTCTCTGAGCCGTCGGAATTCCTTTTCATTTCATGAAGGGACTGAGAGTGGAAGGGAGGAGGAGTCCGAAGGAAAACCAGGAAGCAAAACATCGTATATATATATATTCATATCGCTTTTCATATAGTACGCGTAGCGACAACCATAAATATTCAACGAATATTATATTTAAGTACCACTTTATTATTAGCGCATAATTCGAACTCACATACTAAAATCTCGTATTTCTGAGTTTTCCCACAACCGTCGACAATGCCCCTAAGACATACACCGCCACAGGGAAGTGGAGCTATCTCTAGCCAAGAGCCACCCTTGACCAGGGCTAGGGGCCAGGCCGCCCTTAGTCCGGCCTCCACAGAGTTTAGGCCGACAGAGGCACGGGGAGACAGACCCCCCCCCCTCTCACCGAGCCGGCCAAAATGACCTACCAGTTAGGGGTCAACAAGCCACGAATTTAAATGGTGGACTTCACGTCTCACCACTACCTGCGGAGGATTACAGAGACCAAATGGGGGCGGAGGAATGCCCTTCATCTGATGTGGAGCAAGGTGCTACTGGAATTCCTCCTGTTTCGTTATTCGCAAACGAATTTCGGTCGCGCACGCACAGTACTCTACGGCAGGATGGTTCAGTAATCACCCATCAGCAAATTATGAGATAGGCACGAATCCATTGCCGGCCTCATTCTTTAGTTTCGGAGCCAATCGACCGCCTACACGTGAACAAGCACCTGCGCGTCAGCCCTTTTCCCAAGCCGCACCGCTGTTGGACCAAGACGCGGCTAGAATGTCGCCTGTTGGTCCGGCCCGCGAATCGATGGCGTCACCGTTAAAAATACCAGAGGGATTTGAAGACTCACTCCGAAAAATTGTAGAGGAAGAATGCGCTAGGCGCATCTCCGCCATGTTCGTGAGCGAGACCACCGTTGTGGCGGTTCCACGAGCTGAGACAGTAGAGCGTCGACGCCAAACGGCCGCCTCAGAACCGACTCAACCGTCACCGCATGTGCATCGAACTATTGCTAGCTGGGGGTTGAACTTCCAAGGGACCGCGGTCGATGAATTTATTTGTCAAGTGGAACTTTTCACACCCTTGGGGGAAATTATGACCACCTTTGCCTGTACGCTCACCTCCTTTTTTCGGGACATACGGCCGAATGGTTTCGACGCTTCGCCGCTAGCTCATTCAACCGCTACACCTGGGAGTCCTTACGAGCGGCCTTGCGTAAGCAATTTACCGATACTTACGACGACGATGATCTTATGGAGATGTTGCGTCGCCGCCTGCAAAGAAATGGACAGTCATTTGATGAGTTTTTTGGGAAAAACCATCAGATCAATGATCGCATGCATGATGCTCTATCTGATCGAGAATTGACAAGGATGGTGAAGAGGCACCTACGAGAGAACATAGGACGTGTTTACCGGATTTACCAATATCATCCGAAGGATGTACCCCCATGACTGTCGAGACTGCAACCCAGACGAGTATACTACCTGAGTCAACAACGTGTAAATCCCCTGGCTCATCGGTCACTCGAACCGCTCCAGTTATGATAATGAAATCTTGCCCTACCTCACCTAACACCGAAGCAACAACCCGTTTGGTACCTACATCTACGCTACCCACTCATCACAGCTATCGTCCCCTGCACGAACGACAAAAGGACTACCTCGCAGCTCGTCAGCGGATCTTCAGCTCAGACGAACTTTAAGTACGCCGCCCAAAACGTTTCACACGGCGAATACGCGCCTTCTGGAGGGAAGTGTTGAAGAACCGAAAGCGAGTTTGTGAGGCAGCCCAAACCGATCGTCAGAAGGAGGACGTGAGACTCTACGTCACCGTCCGGCTGCGGGGGGAAACGATGAGGGGGTTAGTCGACACAGGCGCTTCATGTAGTGTGACCGCTTCACACTTCGCCCATCGCGTCTTAGTCGAAAATCAATACCCATGGGAGAGATTTCGGGTGGGGGTTACCACAGCTGATGGCACATGCCATACCGCCAAGGGCAAAGTCACCGCGAATGTAACGTTTCGAGGACAAACTAAACCCATCGAGTTTTTACTCATGCCCACCCTCAGCCAAGATCTCTACCTGGGTGTCGATTTTGTCCGCAACTTTGAACTTGCGTCGGACTTATTTGATTCTCCTGAAAATATACATATTTGCCTTATCATCACGAGATACAAATCAGGAAGTCAGCCAGCATCAGCTGACTGAAGTGGGCTTCAGCTTCAGCGAGCGCGACTCAATACAACCATTTCCATGTTTCCGTCCTTCTCCTTAGAGGGCTTAGGGCGTACAAACGTCATCTCTCACGCCATCGACGTCGGTAACAACAAGCTAATCAAGCAGAGACATTTTCCAGTCTCTCGTACCGTCGAGAAGCTCCTCTATAAGGAGATTGATCGGATGCTGAAAATGGGTGTGATTGAGGAATCGCAAAGCCCGTGGTCGTCACCAGTCACCTTGGTAGTCAAACCTAACAAGGTTCGTATGTGTCTGAACGCACGCAAGGTCAACGAGGTGACCTTGAAGGATGCGTATTCCTTGCCGCTCATTGATGGGATTTTGAGCCGCCTCCCCAAGGCTGAGTTCATCACGAGCTTACACTTGAAGGATGCGTTTTGGCAAATTCCCCTCGATGAAGCATCAAGGGATAAGACAGCCTTCACCGTCCCTGGCAGGCCGTTGTATCAGTTTGCGACCATGCCCTTTGGGCTTTGTTATGCGCCACAAACGATGCAACGCCTAATGGACCGCGTGATTCCAGCGCACTTACGAAATCAGGTGTTTGTCTACCTTGATGACCTGTTGCTGGTTACGAGCACGTTCGAGGAGCATTTAGTGCTTCTTCAGGAGGTAGCCCTGTGTATACGTAAGGCAGGCCTCACCATTAATATTGAGAAGAGCAAGTTCGTTATGACGCAGGTTCGATATTTGGGACATGTCATCGGACACGGCACCATTATGACAGACCCAAGCAAGGTTGATAGTCACAGCCATAGTCGACTTTCCTCGGCCCACGACCGCAAAACAGCTACGTCGATTTTTGGGCATGTGTGGTTGGTACCACAGGTTTGTACCTAATTATGCAACTGTCTCTACCCCACGTTGGGCGCCATTTGTAACGATTAGCTTGCTTGAGCTGAACTCAAACCGAGGACGGAGATCGAGGCTGGTCGCTCAGACCTGCCGTGACACCTAAGTGGTCACGCGTGCTTGATAGCCAGCTCAGCTATCGGTAGTATGGGCTGGGTTTTGATTCGGTCACTCTGTCTCGTCATCGCTACAAAAAAAAAATTCACACGACTGCCCGATGACCTAAGCCAACGGATGTCCCTCAAAGGATGTTATTCGAAAAACCAAAATCGAGCCGCGAAATACCCCAACGTCCCTGCCACTAGCACGGGAGCCCCCGGATGGCGATGGGGCTCCGCGCTCCCTCCCCGACCTTGGGTTAAGCCGCGCAATATTGCCCAGCCCCCATCTAATCGTAATGGGGGCTTAGGTCTTCGGGCAGTCGCGTGAATATGAATAGTGACATCCGTAACATGTTCAATAAAAGTCGTAGTTTTTAAAAATTTCAGTTTTCTCCTTTATTTTTTAGTCCCGATTCGAAGTCGGTGATCCCCAATGCCCTTTAGTTCGAGCCAGCCGGATCGAACCACCACTATTTATACGACGGGGGCTAGTTTGGTAATTAATTTTACAGTGTGCCATTCTTAAATTGAACGACTCGGAGGCTATGTCGTTGCCAAATCTTTCGCTAATTTTGTCGAGTCGTTCAAAATGACCGACTCGTTACTGTGTTACACATCACTAGTTGGTAGCATACCAGAACTAACCATGCAAAATTGAAAAACGCTTAACATTAATGACCGAGACTTTTTAAAGACTATGTCATTTATACCACTTCGTAGTTCCATTGAAACCTATCATCAATTCATGGACTACAACCGTGTGCATCATTCAATTGCTATCGGCGGTGGTTACATTATTAAAATAAAATATAGATTATAATCGAATTAATTTAGCTACAAATAGCTATTTTAGTTAAGTATCTTTAATACACAAATTAACGCTGGAGACATAAGTTTTTGATGTTTTTTGATATGCTGGTCACATTATCAATTTGTGTCTGCTAAGATCTGTAAAACATATGAATTTCCATACGTTCACAATGCAAACTTTAATATGTATTGTGGATATAAGAGAAATCACACATAAGATAAATTATTGAGCCATCTCTATAATTGCCTTTATCAGGTAAACTTTGTATCCGTAGTGCCAAATCACTGGGATATCATGTCGATAAGCAGTGGCGGCGGGTTGGCAATCCGCTCTGCGTGGTTTTCCCCATTAACCATTGAACTTGCTTGACCGTCACGTCATTGTCTCTATCGCCTCTTCGTAAATCTGGTTAATTTTTCTTTGGTCCATAAGATAAGGATCGTCTGTCATGGCCAATATGTCATTTTTAAGGCGACAATCAACGCTAAGAAGTGGAAGGGTGATCTTTCTGATGGGGTGTAGTCCAAGACAGATTGAATTATCCCCTCGTCCGTGACACCTTCAACAGTCAAAGGTGACTCGGAAGCGACACAGAAATCCTCATTATCAT
The DNA here is from genome assembly GCA_964017055.1 of Chloromyia formosa. NCBI lineage: Eukaryota > Metazoa > Arthropoda > Insecta > Diptera > Stratiomyidae > Chloromyia > Chloromyia formosa. The sequence continues at coordinate 5,352,775 of OZ024819.1, read as the reverse complement.
CAAATATTGAGTAATTGGAGTCAACTTCCAATTTCAGTCTGGATACCATGCGTCCTTTGGAACATGTTTCGTTTCTTTTGTCTCTTATTTGTTTGATGGTTTTATTTAGGAGATACCGAGACATGTTCTTGGCTATACATCTTGAGCCTCTAGATTCTACTTCCTGATCTCATCGGCGGAGAACACCCTCCCATCCGGATCGGATATTCTAGGCCTTGTCCCAGGGGGCACTTTGTATGGAAGGTACCTCTCGCTTTTACGCGAATGATCTCATTACCATAAAGGAATCTAATTGAAATATACTGCGTACTGTCGTTTTTGAGTTATCGCATTTAGAGTAATGTGAAGTCGGCGATTTTATTTAAGCTTAAAATGCAGTTTTGAAAAATAAAACAAACAAAAACTTTCCTTCTTTTCCTGGGCACCCTGTATATACAGAGAGATGAAACTTTAGATGCGCATGTAGCGCAATTTTAAGTGTTTGGTGTATATCTGCTATAGGGAAATGCGGCGTTGCGCTGCGCATACCACGCGCGCGTACAGGTGAAAATTGCGGAAGAACTACGATTGTGTGTGCGCATGTGTGTGAGTCTGTGTGTAGGTTTAAAATAAATTTACGCATCTCATGGGGGGCCAACCCAGAAACGGCGCGAGCGAACGTATTTTGGGGCTAATCGCAAATACCGAGCTAGCGCACACTAGCAATCAACCAACAAGAGACAATCACTTCATAAACTGTAGGTCACGACCCCAAATGGCATTGTCAAGCAAAATTTACGTGTGGAGTGTTTTGAGTCTTGTGGTCGATCCACCTGCCAAGTCCACTTCTTCCTCTCAATATAAATACCACGTGTTGGATTTTGATGGATGTAAAGGGGAATTTTTTAGTTTAGTTGTTATTTGGACGGTATAGACAAAAATGGGCCCGATTTTCGGATAAAGTTTTTGGCGCGAAAACAACCTGGAAGGAAGGGTAATGTGAGGCTGTTTGTAAGAAAAGTACCGTTAGTTTCCTTGAAACTGTAATGAACCACCTGCAATGGACCTTATCCTGGTAGTGCTGCTCCCACCGGCAGATCGAAGCAGCACTTGATGAGTAGTGATCTGTTGGTGGTACGAAGCCAGAGGACCATTACATCCGGACCCCAGATGCGACTGCGTGGGCGTTTGATCCGTCCGCCAACCATTCCATCCTTATCGCCTAAATTTTTTTTCCCCATTTTTACCTCCCCTGCTTATGTTGCCTTCCCCAGGCCTATGATTTTTGTTAATACGTAAAAGACATGGACAACGAGCGGCGAAAACCCCGCCCACGTCTCCCGAACTGAGCTACAGCAAGCATAGGCCGCTGCTTAGCTCGTCGAGGGGCCTTTTTTCTTCGCCAATGGCACGGCCCGACCTTCGCGGTCACTATGCTATCTTAGGCTCCGTCCCCACGGACATCTTTGGATGCCCACCAAACCGTCCGTTACATAGTTACGAAAAAGCATCTGAAATATGTAAAAACTTAAAACTATTGTACATTGTTACCCGAAAAAATCAAAAGTTATATAAATAAAAGTGGGTGTAATTATCATTCATTGTAATTAATGGACTAAATTAAAAAGGTCTTTCTACCTTAGGGTAATTAAGATTTAGGAGGCGGGACCGATTCAGGTCTTTTTGGTCGTTCAAAAGGGTCTTGCCAGGCAGTCGATTGGCTCTATTAATTTGCAATTCTCCCAGCAGATCAAGCTTTCTCCCCGTGGGGCAGATGTGCAAAATTTGTGGCTTGAAACCATCTCCGATTTAAAAGCCCGCTTCTTCAACATGTTCCGCAAAGTTCGAAAATTTTTAATCGTTTACATGTTCCTTGAATCTTGTTTCTATTGAGCGTCCCGTTTGTCCACCGTATATTGCTGTGCATTCGGAATATTCAAGCCCATATACTCCAGGTTTTTTGTACCGGTCGCAACGGGGCTTTGCGTTCAGCAATCTTTTTCCTATGGTGTTGGTGCTTTGAAATGTCGGGGTTAAATTTTTTCATTTGAAGAGAGCGCCTACCTTCTCCGAGAGAGAATTGGGATAAAAGGCAGTAAGATGTAGCTATTCTGTCGTTCTATTGCCACCTTAGGGTAAACCAAGTTTTGGACCATTTCGATATGGTTGTTCCTTATCAGGCTCTCGATCGCATTAGCTTGATATTCGTTGCGAGCCGCGATATTTCGTATCGTGTTGAGCTCCTTCTCAAGATCTGAATGTGGCATGGATATCTGGAATGCTCGATGAATAATTGACCGATATGCCGCTACTTTATGAGACCATCATCATCATCGTGACGTGACAGCCCGACGTCGGGCTTTGGGCGCCTGGATCGTTGTCCTCCAATTATCTCGGTAACCGCGTCCTCCAATCTTGGAGGCCCAGTAGCTGCTCGGCGTCTACAAATACTAAGCTCTCCCGACGAGATCTCGGTCGTCTAGGCAGTCTTGCTCCGTCTACTCGTTTTGCATTCATTACTCTCTTTGGTATGCGATCATCGTCCATTCGTTGTACAATACATGCCCTGTCCATTGAAATCGTTGTAGTTTGACAATTTTCGAAACTTTATCAGGCCATGGGCACACAGAATCGGCAGGTATAGTAACGTCTGAAAATATTGATTTCCTATAAACTTTAAACTCGAAATTGTTGTCCACAAATGTAGGGGTTAGATCCAGGAAGTCAACTGTGTTGCTGATACTTTTCTCTACCGTGAACTGAATATGTTGATTGACTGTGATTAAGGATGTGAAGTATGCGTCCAGCTGCTAATCTGTTCCAAGGAAACCCACCAGAATATCTTGATTCAAAAGATTGTTCGAGTTTCCAGCAAAAATGATATTTATTTTAACCCGACGTTTCGCCTATTGGCATCTTCAGAGTAATAATTTTAATTTGAAATTCCGACTTACACAAGAAACCTTACCAAAACCAAAATGAGATGCGCTTCCTGAACAGCGTGTAGGATAAAACGTTTGCCTCAAAGTTATCCATGTAAAATACATAGATTTCAGCTAACAGGGGGCTGAGTGGAGAATTCATGGGTAACCTTGTGCGTTGTAAAAACGTTTTTCCTTCAAACTGAAAGTAGTTTTGTTGTAGACAAGTCTCCAACAAACTCAACACATCTCTTTTCTCGAGTGGGCAGACGTTCTTCCCATTCAGCAACTTTTCAACCAGTGCTGGACACTCGCTTGACGGAATATTCGAGAACACGTTCGAAACGTCGAGTGACACGAGCTTGAAATTGTGGTTCGTTCGGAGTAGAGCACGTGATTTCGACGCCAGTTCTGTTAAATTTCTGACCCTTGTTCTTCGACTCGAATGGGAAAAGTTGGCGGATCTTGTCGTTGATCGTTTTGGCAAGCTGATATGCTTGCGCGGTGGCGTACGGGACTACTGGGCGGCAGGGGTTTCCTTCTTTGTGCAATTTAACTAATCCGTAAATCTTTAGGGCTTCTGCATTCACTGAGATCATCTTCCTTTTCTCAAATTCCTACGGGAAAAGAGTAGATATACTCCCGACACTGCACGTGTCAAATCTTTCATAAATTTTTGCGTCGTATCCTTGTTGAGTTGATCTGCGTGCAGTTTCGTTAATGCTGTTTGCATTTTGGAAATGTATTCTTCTGTTTGTAGTGCTACCCGTGAGTTCCCCGTGTCCGCTCTAGAGATAGTGATGTCGTTTTCCTCGATGTTGTTACGAAGCCCTTTTACCACTAAATTAACACAACCTTTCCTCAACATTTGTTTGAAACCCGAAATGATCGCTTCTAGTTGCCCACGGAGAAGATTTGTTTTGGGAATATCCTTGGCGTTCCTAAGGATACCTAGCTCGAAATGAACAGCCTAAGTTCATTATCTTCTCACCTGTATTTGCCACGGGGAAAAATTTATGTCCTTTCTCCATGATCCTTGTTTCGGCCGGGCTGAACTCCACTTCTGAGAGATTTATGAACCTGGAGAAGAAAGAATTATTATTATTAATTATTATTTGTTCTTACCTCAACCTTTTTCTGCTTGTTCATCAAAGCCTCGCGTTTTTGTTGATGCCTTTCGCGCTTGATCTCTACTACTCAATTGCCCTAACCCCTTGTGGGTCCAACTGTCAACTGTTCCATGTGGCTCAGTTGACGTTTCGTTGGCATAAATTGGTTTCGAAGAATTCAGTTGGCAAGCATGCACCTCCTGCACATCCATGGCCACGAACGTCGTCGTGGACGGGATTCGAGCCCGAAATGCCGCTAGTCAAATATGAGTGCGTTCAAGAAGGTGGCAAAAGAGCAGAAACCGCTCGCGAGCAGCTCCGCAACTGCTCGCGAGCAGCTCCGGAGCTGCTCGGTTTGGAGTCTGCACCTGCTGAACGCTACTTCACCAGCTGACAAATCGACCAGCTGAAAGCTGACGATGACAATTTTAGACGTCAAGTGCCGAAAAGTGGAAAATACATGAATCCCACGCTGTCCATGATGAAAATCCCAAAAAAACGATAAAACAAAACAGAAACGGCGAAAACACCAAGAAAGCACAACCTAAACACAACAAACCCAATTTGACAACTGTCAAAAGTTGAAACTCGCAACATGAGCGTGAGGTTGAAAAGAAGAAGAAGAACCTGAGCACTGATCAGTGAGCAGAAATATTTCTTGCTCGGTGAAATTTGATCATGCTCACCCGAGCAGAAGGTGCTCGGTCACTTCTGAACCCGCTCGTTCTGAACATGTTCGCTGAGCGGAAGTTGCTCAGTTCCTTCTGAACGCACACTATGAGACTGATGCCTCAACACATTGGCGCTACCGGTCGCGCCAAACCTGGATAATCTTATCGCACCCATTCATCCAAAATATCTCAAATTCAACGCGATGAAACTGGAAAGTTAACTCCGTTTGGGCGATCTTTAGATACGGACGAAGAACATCTGGGCGGACCTTCCATAAACGCTTTTCCTCTTTGAGGTAGATGGTTTGGCTTTTCTTGATCACCCGTCTTGATACGAGGGTTTTCGCTGAACACGAAATCTTAACAAAATTGGGAATTAGTCCATGCTCCAGATATTGGTTAACAAACCAATGGTCTGAGAGGCATTCCTAATTTTACAATGCAACCTATAGTATCGTCGTTAGGGTGGCTCGACTTGCCTGTGCCTGTCTGATTAGTTAGTTTCCAACTGACTGATCTCATTACATGAGAGTATAAAATGACTCTCTAGAGTTATCAACTAAAGTTAAAACTTTTCACGTTATTCAATCGGGAGTTATAGATACATCTAATGTTTTAAATAACGACAAACACTCCTTGAATTTGTCGAGGACTTCGTTTTTCTTCTTCATGAAGTAGACTTGGACTTATCGTCGATGTAAGTTACGAAATAGCGAAATCCAGCAAGAGATTCGACGCGCTTAAGAAAAGCAGAACTTGGGTCATCGTAGATCGTCCCGAAGGAAAAAAGATCGTCAAATCGAAGTGGGTCCTGCGAACGAAACTCAAAAAAAAAATGAAGAAGTCGAACGTCAAAACACCAGATTGGTAGCTAAGGGCTTCATACAGAGACCAGGGATTCACATCCATGAAACATTCGCCCCTGTAGCAAGGATCGGGTCGATCCACCTACTGATGGCCCTGGCCGTTCAACTGAAACTCAAAATTCACCAGCTCGATGTTATCAGCGCGTACATGGGGACGTTGAGGAAGAAATCTTCATGGAAATCCCCGCCGAATCTAATCGAATACTTGCAAAAGAAGAAAATGAAAAGTTTGTCGGCCGAAAGTCCTATCTCATCAAAAAGGTAATATATGGCCTTAAAAAATCTGGCCGACAGTGGTTTGAGAAACTCGACGATAAACTAAAACAGTTGAACTGTGTGCCGTTAAGCGCGGACCCTTGCGTTTACTTGCATCGAGACGAGACTGGTGTCCAGCAAAACAGACCTTTAGGAGACAGACAGAAACACTTCGGAATAGGCTCAGGAGTATGTTACTTGGCTTCAGGAGATGTGGGACAAAATAATATTTTCAGACAAAGTCAAAATTTGAGCTACTTTTAGGAAACGAAAGAATTCTTGTCCGGGCGGGAGCCTCGAGAAAGGCTCAGCGATGAATTCCTCCGAAATTTAGAGGAGTTATGGTGTGGGGATGTTTTTCCGGAAAACCACCATGCGTTATTTATAACAACCCAAGGAAGCTATGTGTCAAATATCGTTGAAATCGGAGCACGGCAAAAGCCTGGAATTTTGAAAATTTTGAAAAGACTTAGGCGAGTACGTCTGCTTTCAATACAGTGCAGTTAGTCCGGTCGACGACCGAATTTGCTGCCACCGTTACGCAGTCAGGGTCACTCAAGGCACCTACATACTGAATTTGGTTAAGATCGGACCATGGGAAGTGCTCGGACCAACGCACAAACACACAAACGCACAGCAAGGATCATTGTATATGCCCGTCCATCATATGAACATATGGAACGGGCCAAAAAGGACGCAGGACAATAAAACCATTTTTTATACCACCGATACGCGCAGTCGATGCACACACATATGACGTTCAATTTCGAGAGAAGGGCCGAAAGGGCATTTGTCATTAAAAAGCAAACAAGCCGAAGAGAGTGCTTAGGGGAACATGACACAAACAGCTTTCCCGAAAGTCCCCATAATTAAGAAAATGCAATATTGACAAGTTAATGTGACAGACAGCTTAATAGCCGCGTATCGTCGCGGTGATTGGTGTGCGCTTTCGATTAAGTGCACCTTTTAATGTATCTTTTATCGGCAACGGCGTACGAGGATTCTCAATTAGTCCACCCACACTCTCCTCAAGCACACAACGAGTGACCGAAGAATAAATCTATTAAAAAAAATTGACGTGCAAGATAACGACCACCACGCCAACTTGACGAAACGAGACATTTCCAATTCAAAATGTCAGCGTGTGACTACGTGTTTGCTCAAATCATTTATATATCTTTAATATCCTTAATGTTTTACAATAACCATAATTTGCAAATTATTGTCCTTCTCCTTCTCCTTTTACTTGAGCCGACAACCATGCCATGCTGCTAATGTACATTTTATTATATTTCGGAAAAGCTTTCGATGTTATATCCGTCGTTGTGCGCCTTGGAATGGGCGCATCATTAGGGGAGGTTAAAATTCATTCGTCTATAGAGCAGGGGTCGCCAAACTTCGGCCCGCGAGTTAATATTGTTTTTTTTTTTTCTTGTTTTTTATATGGACAAACCAATTCTTTAAAATAGCTTAAAATAGCCAAGAATGTAATGGACAAGTGTTAGGGACACGGAAGTGTCCATGGGGACGGAGTTAAAGTCTGCCGAACTGACCGTGAAGGTCCGGCGACGCCATCAGGCGAGAACTCCTCAGCGGGATAGGCGGCGGCACGAGCTTGCTGTAGCTCAGTGACGGGAGATGTGGGCGGGGTTTTTGCCATCTCGCTGCCCCGTACCACTAGCATTCCAAAAATCTCGTGCCTTAAGGTACAACAGCACACACACGGGTACCAAGGTCCCACGACCTAAACAAAATTGCAAAGAGAAATGAAAAGAAACTACGTGAAGGCAATGGCCGTCGACCGGCTCATGTACCTCGACACGACTCCTGGGTCCAGATGGAGCGGACCCTGGCCTCTTAACCCACCCTACCAATGAGGTACCTTGGGAAAATTGTTGGTACCTCCCAAAATTGCAATAATCGTACAGCACGGACTGGAAAAAGGGCACGACCATGCCTCAACTTCCGTCCTCATTCTGAGCCTGGCTCAGCAACAAGAATCGTTCCAAAGGGCGCCCAATGTGGGGCTAACAATTTACCGTTAGGATTGACTTCGGTCACCCTAGGATCTCCGTCATCTTGAAATTGAGTTGGGGGGGGGGGGTGGACTTTGTTTGTCACCTGCAGAGCTAAGGGGATGCCCACACTTACTCAACTTTCGCTTCTTAGTCATACAGTGAAAATAAAAAAAACATACTCCTCCGTATCCTGGTCATCGCAGCTACAGATGGCGCTATGCAATGCCCAGTGATAAGTCCCACAGCAGCTCTGATGTGTTGCCTTTTCAACGACAACGGTTTAGTGGAGCAATTAGAATCCAATCTAGGCCACAACGGCTTCCATTACGAGTGGTTCTGCTAATCGCCTTAAGGTTAAGTTAAGTTAGATGGGCTGCTTTAACCGAACAATGATCAAAGCACACTTAGACCCCACTGGGCCCGTTGTGATACCCCTAAGTACAGCAACCCGAGACTACCTCAGTCATTAGACCAGCCAGAGCTGACAATGAAGCGATGAAGCCGATCAACCCTAACATCCTTTAATTCATTCAAATCAGTAAAGAAGCAGGACCCACGGATATCCTTCCTGCGTCTCGCCAGGGCAGGACAAGCACACATAAGGTGAAAAGGACTCTCCTCCTCCTCCTCGTCCCCACAGCTCCTGCAGTAATCATTGTGTGGGAGCCTAAGTCGCCTAGCACGCTGCCCAATAAGGCAGTGCCCAGTGATAAGCCCCACGACGCTTCTCAAATGGTTTTCGCTCAGCAGCAATAGCCTGCGAGAACGGCCGGGGTCCATTTTCGGCCATATTTGCCTGGTTGCATGACACGTACTGCCATTGCACCAGCCGGTGTTAGCCCTATCGTATGCTAATGCTTTAGTGGCCAGTTTGCAGGCTGCTAAAGGCATCCCAGTTCTACGAAAGCATTCCCTGGTCATATTGGGCCAGTCCAAGAGCTTTGCAATTACCAGAAAAGCCACTATGACCTGGTATCCAGCACAGGGTAATGTTGAAAAATCTCGCCATCTCACTGAGAGAGCTGCGACAATTTAACACTGTCTTTGACATAACCACGACGGAACTGAGCGATTTGATCGCACGTTGACTATCTGTGTATATTATAACATCCGTAGCAGAAATGACATTACGGGCAAGCCAGGTTACCGCCTCGAAGACTGCACAAACTTCCGCCTAAAAAACGCTACTGTGTCCTGGCAGATGGAGCGACAATATATACACCAGCCCCAAACCCCTCCCTCAGTCTTAGAGATGTCAGTGAAAATGTTGATGGTATCAGACGTCAAATTAGCGTTCGCTAGCCACGCATTACTCGATGGGATGAGGCTAGTAAAGCCCTTGTCGAAAAGGTCCGTCACAACGGGAATACCAGTGTTGTTCAAAACAGTTGAGTGGCCTGTGGTTGCCGCGGTCCACTGACTGGTTTCGCGGAGGCGGATGACAGTGTTCGCCGCCATTTGTTCTGCGAAGATATCCAAAGGAATCAAGTCTAACCTTACCAGCCCATTTCGTCAGGATGCCGAGGGCGTTCTGCATTATACCGCTCAGGACACAAGGGAATTCGCCCGAATTTGCAATGGCAATGTCGTCCGCATAAGCGGTAACATGGCAACCCAACTTCTCCAGGCTTAAACTCAATTGCCCTAACCCCTTGTGGGGCATAGCGCGTCAACTGTTCCATGTGGCCCAGTTGACGTTTCGTTGGCATAAATTGGTTTCAGAGAATGCAGTTGCCAGCATGCACCTCCTGCACATCCATGGCCACGAACGTCGTCGTGGACGGGATTCGAACCCGAAACGCCGGTAGTCAAACATGAGACTGATGCCTCAACACACTGCGCTACCGGTCGAGCAACCTGTTGATCGCCAAGAGGAGGCGAGAGAGAACACCGCCTTGAGGAGTGCCTCTACTTACGTGCCGCCGAACAGATGGTATACCGAGACTAGTGGAGATCACCCGAGATGTAAGCATCAGGTACACAAACCTGCAGAGTGCGTCATCTTCGCACAGGGTTAAGAGCGCATCAGTGATAGCCACAGGTTTAATGTTGTTGAAAGTGCCTTCAATATCCATGAAGGCAATCAGCGTATACTCCTTACAGGCCAGGGTTCTTTCAATGCAGCCTACTAGAGAGTGCAAAGCAGTATCTACAGATCGGCCCTTCCAATAGGCGTGCTGGGACACGGATAGAAGATTCGTTGGAATAACGCTCCGTAAGCGTGTGTCGATCAAACGTACCAATGCTTTTAGCAGAGTCGACGATAGGCTGATGGATCAAGGATCCTTCGGATGTGTGTCGGAACTTTTACCCACTTTCGGGATAAAGATCACTTTAACTTCCCTCCATAGGAGAGGAATGTATACGAGTTCCAGGCAGGCTTTGAAAATCGATGCCAACCAAGGGTACACAATGTACCAACAGGGCCAGCAGACTTGAAAGGGTCAAAGCTGGTTATCGCCCATTCAATCTGTTCATTCGTGAGAAAAGAGAAGGAATCACACGGCACTATATTGGCGCAGTAGTAGTAGTACCAGCAGATGAAACAGGAGAGCTATCTGGGAAATGCGTGTCAATCAAGACCTCGATCATCTATTGGCTCGAGGACGTCCATGTGTCGTTGTCATTCTGCAAATCACTAGGCATAGTAGGATTTGTGGATAGGATCTTCCGAAGCCTAGAGGAATCGCTAGACTTATCGATGTTTTCACAAAAGGATCTCCACGAACTACGCTTAGCCCTTCTCAGTTCACTCTTATATAGACCGAGGTGACCCTTACAAACTGCCCAGTCCGAGTTCTGCTTTGAAGATTTGGCTTTGTGAAAGCTCCTTCTACATGTGGCCCTAAGCTCACTGGGCTTAGCGTTCCATCGTTGCGGTTTGGCCCTTCCCCTTTGTTTGCTAGCAGGGCATGATTTAGCAATAGATTTCTTTATTGCCCCTGTAAAAGTGTGCACCATTTCATCCAACTCCTGCGTATTACATGGCCGACCGGGTAATGGTGGTAATAAATCCACACAATCCAATTCCTGCACTTACCCCAGCCAGTTCTATTACGATAGACAATTACTGGGTTAGGTGCAGGTAGCTCATCCAGGCTTAATTGAAGATACCATCGGTGATCAGAGAAAGAGTGCTCAGGGGACACCCTCCAATCCCGTATCAAATGTTGAATGTCCTCCTAGGCAAGGGTGATGTCTAGGACTTCCTGCCTACATCTATCTGGTGATAAATGTAGGTTCGCAGCCACAGTTGCAGATGAGGAGGTTTGTGCCAAAAAGCACAGCCCCCCCGTATCATTCGTGTCGGAGCTACCCCACACCACATGATGTGCGTTACAATCAGAACCGTGGATGACACCAATTTTCTGTGAATTGGCTGTATCCAGAGCTTGTTTCAAAATGGTCGATGGGATGTTACCATCATGTGGTAAATAAGCGTCGCCTCTTCCCGACGAGCGACGGGGACTTTGTGGTAGTCAGCCTGGAGGACTACCACAAAGTCCCCGTCGCTGCAGGGCGATATTAGGTATGCATTTAGATGTTTCTTCACAAGAACGCCGGATCGGGGTTTGCCCTTATCCTTAACGTAAAACAAATTATAGCTAGGAGACCCCAGTCCCTTCACTACATCGCGGACAACCCAGGGTTCCTGTAATAAAGCAATATCTTCTCCCTCCCTCTCGAGTCGGAGAAGAAGAGCAGCCGAAGCTGCTTTACAGTGGTGGAGGTTAACTTGTACGAATTTGAACATTATTGCAGCAGTTTTGTGGACTTTACCACAGTAACGTTACCATCACCCTCAGCTTCGGATGCAGACAAGTCCGTGTCAGATGCAAAAAGATCTTGACATAATGTAACCTCCATATTTGTCTCGTCGGATGCTAGCGATAGGCAATCATCCTCACTATCCTGTGCATTGACCGTATGGACTGCGGAAGAGTCACTCACGCCTACTGGGTGCACGTCCTCCTCCATTGGGTTCGATGCAGCAGCTATGTTAAGTGTTTTTCGCATCGCTCTTATAGACTTTGACCTTGATTTTTACGAAGGATATTACACCGCTAGTCCTGGCAAGATGAGCCACGGATTCCCTATTAATAACGAAAACTGCCGACCTATAGTCGTCAACAGGCTCGTCCAATTTTACAATCCTCGTCCAGTCGTGAGCTGGAAGATCCGGATTGCTAGTACATATCTGATACAGAATTTCCAGCGTATCCGTTGGTGGTAGCCAGACACGAGCTCTAGGTCTGGAAGGTATTTCACTACGCAGTATTACCTCTGGCTTGGCACGGCCAGAGCTCACCCGCCTTGCCGATGGCAATCCGAAAAAGATTCGCCGAACGTTGATCAGCAAAGTTCATCATCTTAATCCGTCCTTGATGCCATCCTCCGTCTTTACAGGCCGGAGGTGGCCCCGGATTCTCCTCCATCACGCTACGGAAGGTGAGGGTTTGACTACCCTCGACCTTCCTTCAGAGCCGCTTGACCAGAACGAATTTTTGCAGGAGTTTATTTCAATGTACCAATATATCTGAAACTTGGCCGTGGCAAGCAAAATGCCCTACAATTCAATAGAGAGAAAGATACAAGATTTGATTTTGATTTTCAATTGCCTGAAAGGCCTGTTCGGCCGCCTGTCCGGTCGCCTCAAGGCCGCCTGAACTGGCCATACATGGTCCGGAATTCCCCAAGGCCGGGCCTGATCAGTTTTTTCCGGACAGGAATTCCGGATGGTGCATGGCCGCTTTTATTAAAGAGAAAAGACAAAAAAATATGGCAATGAGGCCAATAAAAAATATGAATGTAAGTTAAAAGATTGATATTTGCCTCCTAATAACCCACAGTGTCCTACAGCCTTCCGCTCTCGTCGCGTAGGTGTAATGAACCGCCTGCAATGGATCATATGGTAGTGCTGCTCCCACCGGCAAATCGAAGCAGCACCTGATGAGTTGTGATCTGTTGGTGGTACGAAACCAGAGGCCGAGGGTCCCATTACACCTGGACCCAGATTCGACCGCGTGGGCGTCTGATCCGTCAGCCAACCATTCCATCCTTCTCGACTATTTTTTTGTATTCCCCATTTTTACCTCCCTTGTTTGTGTTGTCTTCCCCAGGCCTATGAAATTTTGTTAATACGTAAAGGACAGGGGCAACGAGCGGCGAAAACCCCGCCCACATCTCCCGAACTGAGCTACAGCAAGCAAAGGCCACTGCTTAGCTCGTTGAGGGGCCTTTTTCTTCGCCATATGCTACCTTAGGCTCCGCCCCCATGGGCATCTTCGGATGCCCATCAAACCGTCCGTTATTACTCGCTAGAGCGCTGCTAAATACCAGGAAAGGCCAGGTATCCGCGAAGCGCGCGGTGAGCCCTGTGATAGGAGTAACGAATTGATGAGGGTCGTGTCTGATGTTATTCAAATCCATCTCTGCACGCTCACCTATAGGTCTCATCAGTTTCAGACAGGGGGGTGAGCAAAATCTTGCAGCTCAACCCAAGGTTTGGGGAAGGGGAAGCATGTAGCCTCATTGCCATCAGAAGGCTCCAGTGCCAGTTGTAAGGACGGTTGGGGGATTTCATCGGCCATCGTTATATTATTATCATAATTTAACTATCTCGGAAGGGACTTCCCGTTTAGTCTCGGCACACGAGCCGACTTGCGACATTTCTTTTTGTAGCAAGGCAGAGGCAGCCATTGACACTCTACAACGCCCCGCATCCACTCTGCCACTCGCTGAGCAGGTTTTGACACTTGGTATGATGGCTGGTCTGAACGACCATGCTTCCACCTTCGTCCTCATTTGAGGTTTACCTCAGATATCAAACATGTTACAGCTCAAGAAACCTACATACCGAATTTGGATAAGATCGGACCACGGGAAGTGCTCGGACTAATGCACAGACACTCCAATGCACTGCCTGGATCATTCCGTATGCCCGTCGGGCTTAAAAATCAGAAACGGGCCGAATTCGGCCCGCACACCATTTAATTTACGCAACCCTGACTCTATACGTTCATATAGATATGAACTCAAATTTCGTATGTCGATGTTATCGGCTCGAAGTCGATCAGGACGATTGGAAATACGGATAGAGGATGCGACGGACACGAATGAAGCGGGGTGCGAAATGGTTTCCCTGTAAAAGCTGTCCTACTTGTCAAAGCGCGCATTCGGTGTGTGAAGGAGTAGTATTCCTTTATTTCTATCTCTGATGAACTTTGGCGAACAGTGAGCGTTTAAAAAGTGGTCGAGGCGACCGGCGTGGCGGAAGATATATGATGGATAAGATTATGCACGATTTTTATACCCTAGACCTTAAGGTATCTCTCTCTCCCTCAATTGCCCTAACCCCTTGTGGGGCATAGCGCGTCAACTGTTCTCTGTGGCCCAGTTGACGTTTCGACGGCATAAACTGGTTTCGGGGAATGCAGTTGCCAGCATGCACCTCCTGCACATCCATCACCACGTCGTCGTGGACGGGATTCGAACCCGAAACGCCGGTAGTCAAACATGAGACTGATGCCTCACCTCAACACACTGCGCTACGAGGTCGCCCCAATAACCTCAAGGATAGTGTTGGAGTGCCGCGAATCTCTCACAGAGATAAGTGGTGTCTTTGATATTGTCTTGTGCTGGATTCCGGGTCACAGTGGTTTCGTTGACAACTGCCGAGCTGACGAACTTGTCAGAAGAGGGACCTCGGACGACTCCGAACGTACTCTCTGCAATGTTGAGATGCCTTTTAATGCATGTAGGCATAGCATAATGCAGGCCGCGATAAGTATCACAAACACGAGATGGCTAAGTGGCAGCACTTGTTATAAGACAAAGCTGATATGGCCCAGGTTGGATATGAGTCGTTCCGCTAAGCTATTGTCGCTGAAAAGGCATCACATTGGTACGGTCGTGGAAATCATCACTGGACACTGTCCAATTGAAGAGCACGCCAGGAGGCTTCGGCTTCCGTATAACGACTTTTGTAGAAGCTCCCAACTAACAATTTTGCTCTGATAACAGTCTACAAGAGTCTTACAGGAGCCAGCATCAAGACTTCAACTCTTCAAATTTAACTCTTGAAGAGTACTATAAGAGTCTTATAAGAGTCTTAAAAGTATTAAATGGCGCACTTTCCAAGAGCCAGTTTGATCTTGTAGCAAGAGTTCAATTCTCCTTATAAGAGTTACACACGTCTTATAAGGAGACTTTAAGACTTCTTATTGGAGTAAATTTTTACTCTTGTAAGAGCCTCATACAAGTACTATACACTTGTTATGAGAGTCAAGATCTCCCTATAAGTGCAGCGGGAAAGAGTGCGGTGATATTGAAACAATGGCTGTCTATGTTTGTCAAATATAAATATATATGATCTTATGTGAACTTCTATTTGTCATTCTGTGTTATATTATTTCGACGACAACTGAAATGAAATTTTTGCACGCATGATACATTAACTTCGGAAAACGTTGGTTTTCCCACAAATATGAGTGAACATTTTAATGCGATTAAAATTTTATCGATGATTATAGGTGTTTTGCTTCGAAAAATGGCAAAGCCCTCTAAAAATAATATACTCTTCAAAAATTTGGGAGAAACATAATAATTATCAACTGTTGATAGATTGTATAAAACTCTATTGAATAACTTTTGTCGACTTTAAAAACCACAATCATTTCAATTTAGCATATTTTACGACACATAATCACTTAGAAACTCAAATTTATTTCCTACCAAATCGCAGTTTTGTCGGAAAAAGATGGCAGCCATAGATAAAATCTTCATACAACGCTAAAGCTCTTATAACAAGAGGGCGGCTCTTCTTATAAGACTAAAACTCTTATTGCAAGAGGGCGGCTCTTTTTATAAGAACTTAAGTCTCACAATAAGAATTTAATTCTTTTTACCAAAGCTAAACTCTTCCTATAAAACTTAAAGACTCACAATAAGAGTTGTATTCTTCTTAAATGAACCTAAGTCTAAGGCGGCTATTACACTATAAAAGTTCTTTTACAAATATATTTGACGAACGATATTTCAAAAGAACTTTTATGAATGATATTAGCCGCTAAAGGGGGAAGGTGTGCAATCATATTAAAAAAGTAGTTGAAACAAGCAACGTCCATGTCGCAAATCTTTTCTTAGGCGGATATTACTTTATAAAAGTTCTTTAAAAATAGCTTTCATAAAAGATATTTGTAAAAGAACTTTTATAGTGTAATAGCCGCCTTAGTATAAGAATTAATAATTTGACGTTTGATTGTCGCGCTGACCACATTCGTCGTGACGGTGGCGACAAACGGTACAATTGCTCGCCATTCATTTAGGAGCATTCACATGGTGGGCCGACTCACCAGCGGCCAACTGAATCGACAAACTACAGCGGGGCGCTAATTATAAAGTAGACGAATTCGTAGGACGTAGACGACTTCAGATACCGAAATTAATGTACACTGACGTGAGCTGTCTAAGCTAATACGAATGAAAGCACAGTTGACAGATAATGCGATGAAATTAGGCCAATCTCGTTTTGAAATTGGCCACAGAGGCCAGCGTCGACGAGGCATTAGCTCGTTGGCCCAATTCGGGGGCCAACGCGCCAATGCACGCAAATTTCCCGTCCACACTAAGGAAGTTGGCTGTCATACGTGTTTGACAGATTGCTCGACTTCTATGAAATCAATCGCGTACTCATAACACTCTTCTTATGAGTGTTTAACTATACCGATCTCAAAACAGTTTTATAATAAGAAGTTATAGACTAAAGCTTTTGTAAGGCTCTTATTATAAGAGTCATAAGAGTTAAGTCTCTTGTAAGAGCATTCATAGTAAAGTACAACTCTTGAAAAGTTAAACTCTCATAAAAAAGTCTCTTTGAGAGCTCACGACGACAAAATATGATCTTGTAACAGGAGTATGACCCTTCAAGAGTAATAATCTCTTGATAAATGTGCTATAAGAGTTTACTTAAATCTTGTTACTAGAGCTACATTATGAGAGTGGTGGAGAGCCTTACTAGAGTCTTATGAGAGCTTTTTCCAGTTCACAGGAGCTAAACTCTCAAGAGTTTGTTAGTTGGGCTGTGGGGATGCGGAGGTAGAGGAGAGTACTTTCCACCTTCTCCGTGAATGTCCGGGCCTGGAAAGTATTAGGAGGGCTACTCTTGGGGCCTACTACTTTGCCGACCTGGGTGACTTGCAGGACGTCGATTTTGGCCAGCTCCAACGTTTTGTTGTGGGCTCGGGCTGGTTCGAAGTTTAGAATGGGTCGGGACTACTTATCCCGTTGGGCATCACAACGCGGACCCTGATGCGGTCTATGTGTACTGTGGACAATCACAGCAACCCTTTAACCTAACTTAGTTAAACCTAGCCTAACCTACGTCCAGAGCTTCTTCGTACCCATTCTGCTCGTCACAGAATTTGAGCAGACTAATAGTTGCCAACCTGTTCGGGGAAACAGAAAACTCGAAATCAATACCATGATCAAAAGTCCATGGCCTCCTGAAGCTCCGCATTTTAAGCGAGCCCTATACATGATTCAATATTTTTCCCAATAAGGTGAAAAGTTTCCGTGTAATATTTTTAAATTTTCCTTCAAAACCCTTTGACGTTATCGCGCAGAAAACGTGTTGGAAATTTTTTTTCGCCCTAAACTGTTCTCTCTCGATCTGCCCATTCACTATATTAAATAATATCGGGCGAGTGCTTTGCCAGGGGAAAGTTCCCAACATTGTGATACATATACAGATAGATGTATGTAGATATCACTGTCGTATCTGACACTTCGGTAGTGAGGGCTGAGAGATAGGGGGAGGGGGGCTTGCACACAGGGATGAACTTACGTACGTCCGTTGAAGAGAGTATATGCGACTGACTGGGACTGGGATCTATCGGGAAGAACCGACGCGCGATTGCTGCCGCCATCAGGATACATGTATAAGTGGGGGGGAGGGGCTGCTGTTGTTGTTTTTTTTTTGATGACGATAAGACAGTATTATGATATTATTTGGTAGAGGAGAAAGACACCAAATTCCCTAAAAATATCTCTCTGTATATATAGTATATAGTATAAAAGGGAAAAAGGTAATTCGAACTGAATATACAGAACGGGTTCGTGTCGTCGTTTATTACTTTGTGTCACGGTTATTCCCTAGTAATGTATTTCACGTTTTACGATTCGATGGGGCATCTTTGAATCGACAAAGGATTCAGGCTATCTGGTCGTGTGCCTTTAACATCTATATTTATATATCGAAATGTAACATATTGTGCGACAGCGGCAAGCAGCAGCGGCATCGGCAAGCAGCGGCAGCAGCAGCAGCAGCAGCACAAGCATCGCTCGCACACACATTGTGTCCCGATGGTGGTGTGCTATCAGCCCCCGTGTGTTGTGGTCCTGTCTCCCACAGTGTGTCGCGCCTCATACAAATGAAAGAAGGATATCAGTAGTTAGGTCCTTGCATGCCCAACGATATGGTCGTCATATGTGTGGTGCTGCCTTTTATCTATTAACGGGAATTTTATTTATTTATTTTTCCCATATTTCGGGGGTGCAACATAATATATCGAAAAATTAGTCCTGTTTCTGTTTTTCTCGTGTATTTCGTGTATTTTACTGTGTGTGCACCCAACAGCTACGCCAATAAAAGAGTGTGGTGGTCTATACGCATCTTCGCCGTACACACGTCTTATCTTCGAGAGACTGTGCTCCTGCTATTAAAACTATCCAAATCCTTTTTTTTTTTTTTGTGGTTCCCAGTCTTTTGTCAGTCAGAAAAGCAATCCATTAGAGTGCATTAATGGATTAATAGCGAAAACATGCACAGAGACTAATAAATGAAATTACAAAAAAAACATACTAAACCAAAAACAAAATATGAAAATAACAATTATTTTGTAACCTGTTCGTTTTTTTTTCCGTTCCGTTCGTCGTTAATCGAGACGAGAGTAAGCACGAGATTCGGACGAGTGGTCGAGTGTAATATATATACATATATATCATTAAAAGCCTGCCGAAGATAGGGTTACGTTCTAGTCTAAATAAATATCACCGCCTAGATCAGATTTCGCGAGACAAGGATCTAAGACAAAAGAAGAAAATCCACCGCGTGACATGTGTGTTGTGGTTAAATAACACGGAAATTGAGGAGACGGGAGGACGGCGGGGGGAGGACGAGCGCTCTTCTTTCTGTCGCGGGCGATATAAATGTGTACTACCGAGAACATAATATCAGATCGAAATCTCAAATGTGCGTTTTTTATTTGAGAGATTTTTGGGATTTGTGAGATTTGTGAGATTTGTGAGATTTGTGAGATTTGCGAGATTTGTGAGATTTGTGAGATTTGCGAGATTTGTGAGATTTTATAATAATTCGACGAGTGGTAAACTATACACTACCTTTTCACTATGAAAGCAATAAAATGTTATTATATATATTAATGGCCCCGTATTTGACACGCATTCCTTTGTGTGGTGGTATCTGGCGAGGAATATCCAAGTGCTAATATCTTTTAGATAAAATACGACAGAAATAAGAAATAATTAAGAAAAAAAACGGAAACAAAGAACAAGAAAAACAGCAAAACAACCGACAAACAAGCCGTGTGTATGGTCGAGCGTATGTCTTTTGAAATATGCTGCCGTGATGACGACGAAGAAGATGTGATGTTACTACATACTCGTGCGTGAATAGTTCTTATACATACATTTATATATATTTCTGATTAATTGTAAAAGAACCCGTCAGATACACTGATTGGAAACAACACACAAACACACACAGAGGAACAAACATATTTCATATATTGAGTGCAATTATTGTGTCTCTCATTGTTCTTTTTTTTCGGCAATGATATAATATTAAAAATAAAAAATAAAAGCAAAAAGTAATTGAAATCAACGAATATACAGTGTCTAGAGCAACTTAAAAAGAAATACATAACTAGTGCATATTTTTAAAAATAATAGGAAAAATAAGAAAAAAAAATATAAAAATAATAAAAAAAAAAATATCACAAATCATATAAATTGATGAATACGTTAAGGTAGACAACCTAAAAAAAAATAAAGGAATTTTTAGTAAATATAGCCCGAGTGACGAAACGTTTACATAGTTGCTGTTGTTGTTATTATTACTATTATTACTATATGACTATATACGTACGTATATCATGTGTTGATATTTTTCTGCTGAAAAACAGACCCTTAAAAAAATATAGTGGTATGTTGCAATCTGCAATTTTTTCGAACCTTTTTATGTGATTACACTGTTTCGTGATATATATACAATACACGCCCTATAATATAATTAATAATAATAATTAATAAACGAAATTAAAGTGTTTTCTGTGTTGTTTTTTGTTTTTAAATACGAAACAGTTGCATCACAATACGCCATCGCGCCGCTACTTGTTGTTCTATTCCGATCGTGTGCTTAAAAATTACACTCCAATTAGCCTCCGCTCATGTGCGGTTTCTTTTTGATTTTTTCGTGTTTTTGCTTTTGTCCGGGTAATTAAAAACGTGTGTTTGAAGACGTCGCACAAATTGTTAAAAACAAATCGCCTCGAATCGAATTGAATTGAAAAAATCTCCTCAGATCAAAAGAATAACGTGTGGCCCTTCCGAGTAGCTGAGTGTTTGTTTGTTTGTGCATCTGTGCGCGTCTGTGTGTCTGTGCGTCTGTGTGTGCCAAGTGAAGTGTGTGATTATAAATCCAAGAATATGGGCAGTAAATGATTCGAAAAGTACTAAAGCGGATCATATTATCATCAAACATATGTACATGGGCTAAACGAATTGCCGATCGACTAAATAAGAGGTACCTACCTATATATGCATATATTCGAAATTATATATTTATATAAAATTTCTGCTGTCAGAAAGCCTTAAAAAAAAACGATAAATAAGAAGAAACCCGAAACATAAAATCGCCAAACAGCTTAATCCCCAAGAAAACAACAAATCCCTAAAAAAAACCCCCCACAAAATCTCCCAACATGCAAAATCTCAAAGGTTATGTGGTGTGTGCCTTGAACTCAAAGGTAAGGTGTACTGGATTGTCTCGGCTTACTTGCCTTACGATCACGTTGGAGTTTTCCCATCAAATAACCTTAGGGAAGCCATCGCAGTGGCTAGCGCAACTAACACCAGTCTGATCCTGGGCTGCGACGCTAATGCCCATCATGACATCTGGGGGAGTACCAACACAAACGAGAGAGGCGAAGCGCTTCTCGAGTACATTTTGGGAACGAACCTACTGCTTTGTAATGTCGGCAGAAAGCCCACTTTTATTACCAAAAATAGGCAGGAGGTCCTCGACATCACTCTTGCCTCGGAGGACATTCACCACTTGATCAGTGGCTGGAGAGTATCCGAGGAACACTCTTTTTCGGATCATCGATACCTACAATTTAGCCTTGCGGAACGACCTGCGCTCACTCCACGCACTTTGAATCGTAGGCGCACAGACTGGTCGAAGCATCGAGAGTCTCTTTTGGAATTGCTACCACCCTTACCAGTTCAACCCTCCAACCAACATGAACTGTATTGCATGGTGAATATGCTGAACGGAGCGGTATCCTCATCGTGTCCTGTCAGCTCTTATACAGGAAAGAAGAAGCCACTGTGGTGGAGTGGTAAGTTATCCGAGCTTAGGGCTATATCCAGAAAGGCCTTTAATAAGGCAAAAGCTTCTAGGCTGGAGTGTGATTGGCAATTCTATTGTACAAGAGGCAACTTAGCCTCTTCAAGAAAGAGCTGAGAAGCGCTAAACGAAACTCGTGGAAGAGTTTCTGCGAGCGCGTGGAAGGGTGTTGCGAGGCCTCTAGACTTCGTAAAACTTTATCGTCGAACCCACCTCCGCCCACTTTTCTGCAGAGGCCGGATGGCTCATGGACATCGTCAAGCAAAGAATCCATTGAACTTTTGCTTGACACACACTTTCCTGGTAGCACGGCGGCCAGCTCTGCTGGGGCCCTACACACTTGCCAGACGGCAGCATGTGACGTTACGAGCATTCTGCTGAAAGAAAAGATTCTGTGGGCGATCGGCAGTTTCGAACCGTTTAAATCCGCTGGACCCGACGGCATTATTCCTGCGGACCTACAGTACTCACTAGATATTATCTATCCTTGGGTGGAGAGTATCCTAACCGCTTGTCTCACACTGGGCTGTGTTCCGCGCATCTGGACGGAAGTTCTGGTTGTTTTCATCCCGAAAGCCGGGCGCTGCTCACACGCGCGCGCAAATGACCTGCGACCTATCAGCCTCTCTTCAACCTTGCTGAAATTATTGGAGCGGCTGATCGATGTCCATCTTCGGAACACCATTTCACCTCAGTCTCTATCTTCATCGCAACATGCCTACTGGAAAGGAAGATCAGTGGACACTGCTCTTCACTCTTTGGTTAGTGGCATTGAGAAATCCCTTGAATTCAAGGAATATACCATGGTTGCATTTTTGGACATCGAGGGAGCGTTCAATAATGTTAAACATAGTGCATCGAAGCACTCTTGAAACTGCATGTTGATGACTCGCTCTGTAAACTTATTAGTTTGCTGTTAACATTTAGGATTATACGTACCACTATGGGTACTTCATCCGTCAGTAGATGTGTCTGCAGGGGCACCCCCCAAGGAGGCATACTGTCTCCACTTCTTTGGAACCTGGTAGTCAATGGACTGCTCCTGAGATTGGAAGAGCTTGGTTTCAGCGTTACGGCGTACGCGGACGATGTTGCCATTGCTGTTTCCGGGAGTTTCCCGGGAGTCCTTAGTGAGTTGCTGCAGAATGCTCTAGGTATTCTCATCGAATGGGCACGCCACTGTGGTCTTGGCGTTAACCCTGACAAGACCGAACTTGTGCTCTTCACCAGAAGACACGAACTACCTCCTGTTGAGCCTCCATCACTTGATGGTAAGAAACTGGCCTTCAGTGATAGAGCTAAGTTCCTGGGTCTTATTTTTGATAGGAAGCTATCGTGGAAGCCCAACATCCTTGAGCGGGTGAATAAAGCCACAGCTGCGCTCTACTCGTGTAGGAAGGCGATTGGCAGGAACTGGGGTCTGCAACCGAAAGTGGTGCACTGGCTGTACACAGCGGTTGTGCGGCCAATTTTACTGCACGGCATTTGTGTGTGGTGGACGGCACTAAGAGTGGCGGCCTATTGCCACTTGTTAAGTAAAGTGCAAAGACTAGCAGCGGTTAACATGACAGGGGCCTTTAGAATAACTCCATCAGCCAGCTTGGACACGCTGCTAAACCTGCTCCCGCTTGACATTTTTGGCGAACAACTGACAGGAATCACGGCCCTGCGTCTTCGCGAAGCAGGCCAATGGCGCACGTCAAATAATGGCCACTCTGCTATTCTAGGCAACCTGGATCTCCCTACGGAGACTGATTACACGTCTCCAAAACATGTTTTTGATAGGAATTACACTAGCAGGATTCCGTCGAGAAGCCTATGGGCTGACAATGTACCCTTCACCCCCAACTCCTTGGTCATCTACACGGATGGCTCTAAGACCGATTACGGAGTTGGGGCTGGTATTTACTCGGAGGGTCTGGGAATCAACTTATCCTTCCGTCTTCCTGATTTTTGTAGTGTCTTACAGGCTGAGGTTACGGCGATCTTGGAAGCTCTAACCTGGCTTAGAAGTCATGTCGTGACTGCAAGAGACATTACTATCTATACGGACAGTCAGGCTGCGATTCGCTCGCTTGACTCTGTTCTCACTTCATCGAAAACCATTCAGAAGTGCCGCTCGGCCCTGTTAGAGATGGGTTACTTCTTCAACATTACCCTCTGCTGGATACCAAGTCACAATGGCTTTGTGGGCAATTGCAGGGCGGACGATCTTGCTCATGAGGGGACAACAGGTGTCGTCAATGGAGACCGTATTGATATCGGAATGCCAATTGCATCGTGCAAGGCGGCGATTAAGTCCGTTGCGGTGGTTAGGGCTTACAACAGATGGCTCAATTTAAATACTTGCCAAACGACGAGAATGATCTGGCAGAAATTCGATTCTAGCCGCTCTGCCTCTTTGCTATCTTTGAACAGAAAGCATATTGGTAGGGTGGTGGGGACTATCACAGGGCATTGCCCCATCGGCGTGCTCGCATGGAGGCTCCGTCTTCCTCATAATGACTACTGCAGGAGCTGTGAGGATGTGGATGAGGAGGAGAGTGTCTTGCACCTTCTATGTCACTGCCCAGCACTGGCCATCAGAAGGAGGAAATTCCTGGGCTCTTGGTTTTACTGTGACCTGGAGGACCTCAAGGACATGAGCGTGATAAAGCTTAACCGCTACATTGCCAGCACAGGCTGGTTTGGAACCTAGGTTTCTTTTGGCGAGGTGTAATCTTATATGGTGGTATCACAATGGACCCATGAGCGGTCTAAGTGTGCTGTGTTGTATCATGGCAGCCCCTTAACCTAACCTAACCTATGTGGTTAGGTTAAGTGATATAGGCTGCTACGGGGATCAATGGCACACTTAGATCCCACATCTTAAGTGGATCGACTCTATGCTTAAGCAGAGGGCGGTAAATGTTAGCAGTGGATGTGACAGAATACGGGGTAAGGTAGTCCGAGGATGCCCACAAGGAGGTGTTCTTTCGCCTCTACTGTGGAACATCACCGTGGACAGTCTTCTCTGGAAGCTGAACTCGATGGGCGTACACACTGTAGGATACGCCGATGACTTGGCACTTACGGTCAGTGGAAAGTTCATGGACACAATTCTGGGTTGCATGGGACAAGCTCTCAAAGTAACCGAAGAATGGTGTAATGAGCAAGAGCTAACCATAAACGCTAGTAAATCAAACACTATGATTTTTACTCGTAAGAAGAAAGACATAGAGATAACTCCCTTACGGCTCTTTGGTTCGGAAATTAAGGTGTCCAAGGAAGTGAAGCATCTAGGAGTTACCTTAGATGCGAAACTAACTTGGAATGTTCACGTTGATGAAAAGATCCAAAAAGCGAAAAGGATTTTGCATCAATGTAAGAGAGTGTGTGCTCGTAGGTGGGGAATTTCACCTAAAGCGACACACTGGATTTACACAATGATGGTAAGACCTATTCTAGCCTACGCATCAGTGGTATGGTGGCCAAAAGCCATGCAGAATACCACAAGGCAGAAGCTAGATGGGGTACAAAGGATAGCTTGCGTAAGCATATGTGGTGCAATGCGCACCACACCAACGCGAGCAATGGAGGCATTGCTGGGACTGCCGCCGTTGGACTTATTTATAAAGAAAACGGCGGCGCTTTCGGCAATACGCATGGAAAGGGATGCCATGTGGCATCGCTTTGGAACTAGCAGCGGTCATAAGAGCATCCTAGACATTATTCATGATGAGGTCAGGGAGACTCTAATGCCGGTAGAAGGCATGAGTAGACGTAGGGTAGTTGAAAGACTACACAAGACTCACATTGCAGATGGAAACATACACAATGAGTGTATGTACAATGACATCAGCATTTTTACTGATGGCTCTTTAATGGACGGTATAGCGGGGGCGGGGGTTTACTCTGAAGAGCTAAACCTAGCATGTGCGCTTAGTCTACAAGAGTATATGTCCGTATACCAGGCAGAGATGCTTGGCTTGTTGCATGCGTTGGATCACCTGCATGAAGGTTAGGTGCGGGGAAAGAAAATCCTTATTGCACTGGACAACCAATCGGTGATCAGACGCACGCAGCAGACGAACATAAACTCTAAACTGGTACTAGAGTGTGTCCGGAAGCTCAACACGTGTGCCGCAGAAAATGAGGTTACGCTGATGTGGGTAAAAGGACACATAGGTACAACAGGAAATGAGGCGGCGGATGCCCTAGCAAAACAGGGATCTGCGGCAACTTTCATTGGCCCAGAACCCAGAGTTGCTCTGGGGAACGGCATGATTGGAGCGAAGGTTGGGGACTGGATGGACTCCATGCATCAACAAAGATGGCAGGAGCTAGTCACTTGCAAACAAGCTCGGAATGCAATGACCAGCCCTTTAGGCAGGGAATCGAGAAAGGTACTCAGTTACAAACGGAGTACCCTAAGCTGGATAACTGCCTTGGTCACAGGGCATGGTAATTTTAAGGCTCATCTGGCCAAGATGAAAATCGGGGAAGATGACGCGCTCGCTTTATGTTTCGCGTTAGAGTTGATTGTGAAAGGCACTCCGATGTCCCAACCACCATCCTCAATTGCCCCAGTCGTCGCAGCCCGAGCAAGCTCATCAGCCACACAATTACCAGCATAAGCACTGTGACTTGGAATCCAGCACAATGTGATTTCAAAGTAACGTCCCATCTCATCAAGAAGCGATCGACAGTTCGTAACCGTCTGCGATGTCGACAGGGCCGATTCAAGCGATCGAATTGCAGCCTGACTGTCAGTGTAAATAGTGAGTCTCCTACCAATTGTGACGTTGCATCCCAGCCAAGCGAGCGCTTCTGAAATCTCCAAAATCTCTGCTTGCAGCACGCTGCAATGATCGTGTATGCGGAAAGATAAACTAATCTTCAACGTCTCCGAAAAGATACCGGCTCCCACTCCAGTATCCGTTTTGGATCCGTCAGTATATAAAACGATGGAGTCTGGGTGAGTGATTGCCCCAGTTTCCCACATGTCCCTTGAGGGAATCTGGCTCACAAAATGCTTGCCAAACATATACTTAGGAGAGATATAATCCGTATATGCAGGAAGGTCAAGATTATTCAAAATAGCAGAGTGGCCGGCGCTTAGCGCACGCCACTGACCGGTCTCGCGAAGTCGCAATGCTATAATCGCTGCTTGCTGTTCAGCCAAAATATCGAGCGGTGAAAGATTTAGAAGCACATCCAGGCCAGCTGATGGAGTGGTGGTAACTCCTAGGGAAACTTTTTATCAACGGCTCCCATTCAAAAGCACTGACAGTCTCTCTCTCTCAATTGCCCTAACCCCTTGTGGGGCATAGCGCGTCAACTGTTCCATGTGGCCCAGTTGACGTTTCGACGGCATAAATTGGTTTCGGAGAATGCAGTTGCCAGCATGCACCTCCTGCACATCAATGGCCACGAACGTCGTCGTGGACGGGATTCGAGCCCGAAACGCCGGTAGTCAAACATGAGACTGATGCCTCAACACACTGCGCTATCGGTCGCCCCAGTACCAGAGAGCGAAACAGGCCAAGCTTGGTCTTGATGCTGAGATAACTGCTCTGCCAGATTTTTGACAGCATGCCGTATGCGCATCTAGCCTGGTTGATACGACGAGCGATGTCTTGCTCCGTACCACCATTTTCGGCAACAATGCTACCCAGGTAGACGAAGTTGTCCACCTTCTTCACGGGCTGCCCATTAATATTGATGGCAATAGGTGTCGGATTTCTTTTTCGCAACGGCGGGCCAAGAACCTTGGTCTTGTTGGTATTAATCTTTAGCCCAACCTTGCTTGCCTCCCTCTCGAGATCTAACGCCATTGCGGACAGATCCATGATTTTGTGGGAGAGTAGGCATATGTCGTCAGCGTAGTCAAGATGTTGTGGATAAGATGTCAAAGTTCATTGAATTCCTCTGTCGAGTCCGGATAGGGCTGCATGCAACACATCGCCGATCACAATGAGGAATAGGATCGGTGAGAGGATGCACCTCTGCCGAACTCCACTGCGAGTCCCCCGACACCTTACCTTTATGCAGAACGCGACATTTCGCACCGTCATACATAGGTTGCCTTAAAAATAGCCACAAGCTTCCCAGGGATGCCTCTCCTGCGCAAGGCCGCCCATATAGAATCCCGGTTCACACTATCGAAAGCCTTTCCGAAATCGATGAAAAGCAAGTGAAGCGGAGAATCGTATTCAGCGCATTGCTCGATGATGATTCGCAAGGTGTTAATGTGATCGATACAGGAGAATCCGGATCGAAAACCAGCCTGCTCTTCATCAATTGTGCTTTCTAAGTGGGCCTTTAGTCTTGCCAGGACGATTTTAACTATTATCTCTGCAACGGCAGGGAGCACACAAATGCCTCTCCAATTATTACAGTCTGTGAGGCAACCCTTCTTCGGAAGTTTGATGATCAAACCTTCCTTCCACTCAGTGGGAAAGGTCTCTGTATTCCACGCTTTATCAACAAGTGAGTGCCGCAAATCGGCAGTTACGCTTGGCGCTGCTTGATAAAATTCGGCGGGGACACCGTCGAGTCCGGCGGCCTTTCCTCGCTTTAGTGCAATCATTGCAGCGACTAATTCCTCTTTAGTCAGGGCAGTGGACCGTATACGCACATTTTGATGGTTCGCTAAATTATCTACATGAGGGGGTACTTCACCAGGGGTTACACGGTTCAAGACCGCGGCGAAGTGTTCTTTCCAACGCCTCATTTGATCTTCTTCCAATATAAGTAGCTTTCCATCACTGTCCTTCACCGGATCAGGCTGGATGCCTTCAATTAGCTCCACTTTGTACGAACCAGCCATCCCCACACGTTTTCTATTATATTGATGTCGGATAAGTAAGGCCCTGAATCCATGACTTAACCACCCGGGCAGTGTGGGTCGGGGCACTGTCCAGTTGAAAATGCCATAGCAAATTGTCAACCAAATTTTTTAAAAAGGGAAAAGCAGTTTGAAGTACGTTTTTGTAAGTGTTTGCATTCATATTTGCTGTCAAAAACTGTAACTCGCAACGTATCATAGTAGCAGATGGCTCCCCACACCAGCACACCCTCCACCCGACTATGAAGGCGATCCAACTGGTGTTCCTCCTTGCGAAGATCATCGGACTAGTAGTTGTATCCGTCTGGACCTTCCAAATTAAATTTCTTTTCATTCGAAAAGAATTCCATGTCATTTGCGCTCGTGCAAAATTCAAGCGCATTTCCTTTCGAGCCAGGTTAAGTGCTGGTTTTTTTTCGTAAATTTTAGTCTTATTAAATGTAGAACATTCCTTATAACTCTGAATAGTAGATAAGCTCGCTTTAACGCCAACATTTGCCCCGATTTTTGCGGCCGCGTCATAAGATTTCGATACTTCTCTCAAAATTGCTCTCTTGTCAGCATTGGAAATTACTCTATTACACGAATTACCACCTTTTTTATTTTAACCATATCCTGACCTATTGCGCAGGAATGCGGATATAACTTTACGACTTCAACCGATTTTTTTTTCGACATTTCACTTATTGACAGCCTTGACTACTTGTAAGCTTCAATTTTTGATTTCTCTTCCACGGATAGCAATTTACCTTTACCCATATTAATGTCAATAGACTACTTGAACAGCAGAAAAAATTTTGTTGTCATACGCGTTCAAATGTTCAAGATCAACTGAAAAGAATTTGCATGTGCTAACCTGATGACGCAAAAAAAAAACCACACTCTTCCCTCGAAAATAAAAGAATATGACAAAAAACCATATAACGGGATCTTTCTGTCGCACGTTCGTTTTGCCAGTGAGAGTGTATATGAAGATGAGAAAAATAGATTACGAAAAAGTAACTGCATGTTAACAACAAAAACAACAAGAGCAATTATATTAGTCTGATGGGGAGTGTGCTAAACTGATGACGCGCAGTGTACAAGGGGGGGGGGGGGGATTGATCCCCTTAATCCCCCTTTATCTACGATACTGCATCAATAAGCAAAACATTAAAATTTTGGTAGTTACGACATTTTACCTTTGAGGTGCAGAATTTATTTATTTCTCTCTCTCTCTCTCTCTCTAATTGCCTTGACCACTCCAGGGGCATGGGCGCATCAACATCTCTAGCATTTCTATGCCTTGTTGACGTTTCAATAGCATATCTACTTTTCGGAAGTGCAGTTGCTAGCATGCACCTCCTATCCGCGCCGTCTTTATACTGACAAGCTCGGAGCACTGTGACAGTTCTATTAGTACTCACAGGCAGTTTTTGATCGCGCCGAGATTTGATCTCCGAGCTCTAGATTACTATCGTAGAGCGGTGACCGAACGATTACAGCCACCGAACGCGACAAATATAAATATTCTTATTTGATTCGAAAATGCATTCATTTCATTTGGAAATTTATTTTTATGATCCGGAAATTCAAATTCTTATTTTACACGCAAATTTATTTATTTGCCTCGGAAAGTTATCTACTTGATCTGGAAATGCTATGCATAACAAATCGAAAAGGAGCATCGACGAGGGATCTCTGAGAGCGATCGCATCATTCCGTCCTCCTATTTTTGTAATTTATTTTAATTTTTAATTTTTTTTTAATACTTAAATCCGAGCACTAACCCAAAGACTATATCTGACTACTAGAATATACACCCTTGAATATATACGAGTATATTTATAACATTATCGCTAGCAACGATAGCAACAGCCAAACGAAACGCTTGCACCCTACATCCCCCTGGCCTCCTCTCCACATTGTTATAAACATGCGACCGATACCCTTTTATCTATTTTCGGCCTAAATTTTATTGATTTTCCACCTGAATTTGTTGTTTTATTGATGAGAACAGATTATCTCTTTTTCGAATTGACATCCCCTTATCAGACTGACTAAAAAGGGATAATAGACGCTTGTGACACAGTCCCAACTAGCACGCAATCCATAGTCATGTTATAAATTTATTTTTTTGTATACATAAATATATAGTATGTAGGTGTACGGATAAATGCGTGTATTGTACACGCAGGGTGTCCCCTGGAAATTGTTCGGTATGGACTTCACCATGCAATCCTGCAGGCAATTCTAATCAAAAATGAAATGCGTGCTAAGACTGCCGCACGTCATAAGTATAATGTTTTTAAAGCTGCCCGCATGCTGAATCGTGAGTTTAAAGACTTTGCTTTCACCCCCAATAGGGTTAAAAATGCCTTCAGCCACACTCAAATACACTGGCCTCAGCACGTTGATTCAGATGACACCCCTATTTCCTAGATTTCACTTCATGTTCAGGAATGTGAGCCTGTGGAAAAGGCCTACAATTCTATTAGAGATGAGTCTTCTGTAGATGGAGTCCTTTGCATTGAATCTAAATCTAAAGTCGGCTCACCGCGCGCTTCGCGCGCACCTCGCCTTCACGATATTTCTACAGCGCTCCAAGTAGCGTTGCCTTATCAATAAAGGTCCTTAGGGTGTGGCTGATCCTGGCAGACACAAATGGGCTTTGAAGGAGCGCTTCCAAAATATACTGAGGGCGAGGTGCGCGCGTAGCGCGCGGTGAGCCAGTGAAAAAGGCCTACAATTTTATTAGAGATGGGTCTTCTATAGAGATGAAATCCATTCCATTGAATTTGAATCCGAAGTCGGCTTATATCCAGGAATGTGAGCCAGTGGAAAAGGCCTAAAAGCTATTAGAGATGATTTCTTTATATTTGAAACTCATTCCAATGAATTTAAAATCTAAAATCGGCTAACCAAGCGCTTTGCGCGCACCTCGCCGCCCAGGATCTGGGCGCTGAAGAAGTCTCTGAATGAACCTCGCCTTTCATACTATTTAGCAGCGCTTCCATGTCCCTTGTTACACCTCAGACATTTTCACGATCCCGACCCATCTATTCACCGACTCTTTTTGGTGTCTGAATGAGCTCTAGGCGTTGGAGGAGTCCCTGAACGGAAGCGGGACCCAAAAATCATTCAGCCCTATTATTGCATATTTTGCCTTGTCCTTTATCACCCCTTAGAAAATTGCACGAACACTTCGCATCTATTTACAGACTTTTTTTTTTGGTGTTTGATCAAGCTCGAAGCGTTAAGAAAGTCCCTGAACCCAGCCGGGAGCCATAGAACCTTATATTCTGCGGCTCACCGCACCTTTCTTACATTTGGCAGCGCTCCAAGGAGAAAATTTCACGATGCCCCCCCCCGTCTATTCAAAAGGGGAAAAGAACTATAATTCTATTAGAGATGAGTCTTCTATAGATGGAGTTCATTCCATTGAATCTGAGTCTGAAGTCGGCTCACCGCACGCACCTCGCTTTCACGAGTACTGAAGCGCTGCCTTATCAATAAAGATCCTTAGGGTGTGGCTAATCCTCACAGCCACAAATAGGCTTTGAAGGAGCGCTTCCTAAATATATTGCGGGCGAAGTGTGCGCTCAAACACGAATTCTATTAGAGATGAGGAGGCGGTCCATTAAAGGCGAGACACGTATTACTGCTTAACCACCTGTCATTCGCCCTACTGATAGCTACAGATTTTAAAAAGGACTTGCATGCCCGGATGGGCATAAAAATGCTGCTATGCAGTTGCAGAGCCTTGCTCAAAATCCCATGCCTAGCAAGCTCATTGGCGTGGCCTAGAATCCAGTATAGGACTTGACTTCCCTCAAATAGCTCGACATCAGATTTGAATAGCACTCCTTTCGGCTGCCGGAACTCTTCCAATCGCTCCAAAAATGAGCTCGCCGATTACGGAGTTTCTCCAGTGAATTTCAACCCCCCCACTTCGAAATGTCGAATTTTTTTTGGAGTTGGAGCTGATGGTTGAGCGGCATCTACCAATTCTCCGACCCAAAAGTACAGGCGTTGATGAGACCCCCGTCCTCGGCCTCGAAATCGGTGACGTTTCAACTAGTGGTTGCATGAATGACTAACTTTCCCCTTCGGCGTCATTAGCGGCCACTTGACCGGCATTGTTCTCTTCCATAACTGGAATTAAAATGTTTCGCACCCGTTTTGCCCTGCGCTCTGTGTGCCATCAAGTGAGGCATTATTTACCCGCCGGATACCCCATTCGATTTTGGCCTTTAGTTGTTGAAACTCTTCGCACTAATATCTCACACTAAACCATCCCCGCCAATTATGGAGGCATCTGTCAGAAATTTTTGGGTGAAAATTGGTGGAGAGCGAGAGGGGGAGGACAGAATCGAAGCCGTACTTTACAGCCTAGAGCACAAGTTGTCAGCCGGTTTCTTTATCGGAACTGAGAGAAGAAAGGGCGAACCGGCCCGGTCCGTCAGTCCGTCCGTCCGTGCCATTAGTCGTGTGTTCTGTATCGAAGACGGAAGGTGGACGGAAAATCGCGCGCGCTATACGCGAAAAGATAATTTGTACAAAAACAATAAGGGAAGGGAATAAGGGTACGGTACGGTGGTACGAAACCAGAGGCGAGGGTCCCGACCTTCATTTTCACTATGCTGCCTCAGGCTCTATCTCCACGGGCATCTTCGGATGCCCATAAAACCGTCAGTTATAAGACGAAAATGTTGTCGTCACTTCCACAAACTTCTCATCAATAGATGGATAATAAATGGCTGGCACAAGCTACTCGCATTAAAGTTTTTTTTTTTCACAAGAACAGGCTAAGATACCCAAAGGTGGGCACTGCGACTATGAGATCCATTGTGCCATAGCCTTAAACTAATCCAAAAGACCCTCAACCAGCCTGATGAAGGGTAGGTCCTTTGTAGGAGCCCTCTTAGCAACAGCGGAGTTTACGATGGAATCTCCCAGAAACAAGAACCTGGAACCAGCAACCGCTGGGCGTTCGCAAAGAAGATGCTTCATTGAGTCAGTGTCCTCCCGGCAAAGAATGCATTCCGTCTCAGTGGACAGACCCATTTTGTTGAGGTGATGTCGCACCCAAAATGTCCCATGAGGTAACCAACAATTAATCTCAGGCCCGTTCTGCCCAGGTGGCTAGCTTATTAGATACCGTAGGGGTTTATAAGACAATTGGACTGACGCAGTACCGGCAAATTCTCCAGTGGACTCTAACAAGAATTCTGATTGTAGCCCAGCTCAGGCGGCAGGAAGAATCAGGCCTGATAAATTTCCCCGATGTGAACTGTTTAGCGAGTTCACTAGCTGCTTTGTTACCTTGAATGCCCGGATGGGCATTGGGTACCAGGCCCAACATAGAATAACCCCATTAGTGTTTGTGATGGGGCGATCGGTAGCGCAGTGTGTTGAGGCATTAGTCTAATGTTTGACTACCGGCGTTTCGGGTTCGAATCCCGTCCACGACGACGTTCGTGGCCATGGATGTGCAGGAGGTGTATGCTGGCAACTGCATTCTTCGAAGCCAGATTATGCCAACGAAACGTCAACTGGGCCACATGGAACAGTTGACGCGCTATGCCCCACAAGGGGTTAGGGCAATTGAGTATTAGTGTTTGTGAGACACTGACTGTCACTAATTTTGAAGAAATTTCATGTGAGAATAGAGGCTTAAAGCCGCCTGGCTGTCCGTCCAGATAGCGATGTTAGCGCCATTGAGTCTCTTGTCTGGAATATCCCTGGCGCAGGTCTCAATGGCAAGAGTCTCGGCTTGGAATTCGCTGCGCCAGACGGCCATGCCGATAAAAATTCTGGTGTTCGGTCCAAGGATCCCAGCACCAACTTCAACCACCTGGTGAACCTAAGGTCAGGACAAAGATTGCCACTATTCCATTCCGAGCGGCATGGAATGGAGATCGCCAATTTTCTACCGAAGCAAAGTTTCACAGTCATGTAATTTGATCTCGAGCGGATCTGCATGGCAGGAATCCGCTCCAGAATGCTCATGTGGCCCTGATTGGACACATGGGCATCATAAGACAGACGCTCTCAAAGAGCGTTTAGAGAGCCGCAGATTCCTGAATAAAAATATGCAGCGGAGTAAGACCAACAATCGCGTCAATAGCCGATGTCGGAAACGTACGGATGGATCCTGTGTTCGTTCGGTCACCGCTCCTTGATCTAGAGAATGGAGGTTCCATCTTCGGCGCGAACAAAAATCTGCCTATGGGTACTAATAGAACTCCCACTGCACTCCGAGCTTCTCAGACATGCGATCGGAACGCCAACAAGGCGTACAAGTGCAAGAGATGTTGACGCGCCAATGACCCTGGAAAGGCCAAGGCAATTAACAAAACAATGCTGCAGCGTTTATCCGAAAAGAGGGTCCTTATTCACCTAGCCGTAATTTTGGTGTAACAACAATAAAAAATGAAAAAAAAAAAAAAAAAAAATAAGTAATACGCAACCAATTCTGGTTGCTTTGACTACCAACGCTGATACCACTCCACGTTGGGCGCCATTGTAACATGTGCCTTGATTGAGGCAAGCCTCAAGTGAGGTCGGAGGCTGATGCATTGGTCGTGTTAGGGACATCCCGTCGTGTTGTGGCATTCTGGCCGACGTGCGTGTATTATGGGCATAATGACTCTTTTCACTGTGCCAGCACATAAGCTCTGACTCTTTCTAATGAGTCGTTCAAAAAGAGTCGTTCAAAAAGAGTCATGCAAAGAGTCTGAAACTTGGTTAATAACATATTCAATAAAAGTCGTAATTTCCTTTATTTTTTTTTACTCCCGATTCAAAGTGATGCCATTTAGTTCGAGCCAGCCAGATCGGACCACAATTTCCCATGAAAACGAGGCTGCCAATCTGGGATGGACGACCCCAATTTTTTTGCCTTTTTTGACCCCAGATTCGGAGTCAGCGACCCCCCAATGTCCTTTAGTTCGAGCCAGCCATCTCATGTCTCTTTAGGCCTGCTACTGGTAAGTGTGGGAAATTGTGAGCGCAAAAATGCGGAACATTTCTAGTTGATCGGGCGACGCTTAGTGGTTTGCATCTTTGATCAACAGTGTGGGTTTTAAATTGCGATAATTTCGTACTCTTATTGCTCCGCGGCCTGCGGTATTGCTACCCTCACGAAATCGCCCCAGAACGCTCGCTTTGTTAGGTCTATACGCTACAGCGGTAAAGACACGATTAGCCGAGACGCGAACCACGGGCGACAGTGAATTATAAATGTACGAAACTGAAAAGAATCGGGGGTGGAGAAAAATTCAAAAATCGAACAAAAAAACTACTAAAGTGAGTCCCGATTTGCCGAGCCTACTATCTTATATGTGAGTTGTGGTGCGGTATGACAACGGACCCCAGTGTCGGTCTCCATAAGCGCTACGCAGAGTCCTCAACCCTAACCGAGCGTAACCTTCCCAGAGGCGTATCTGTTGCTGTAGTATAAGTTAAGTTCGTCGAAACACACTCGAGCGATGTTGGACGAAAACTTGAACGCAAAATCCATTTTGGACTTACTCTAGCCGCCGGACTGTTTCTATTGTGCAATTCGGCCCATCACCTCACCATATGACGGCCGTGTTACGACTCTGGCGCGTTGCGGCCACATTAACTCATATTTTATTCATTTCTATGCCACTGTTACGTACGCATAGTGTTCGTTGTTGTGTGTGGTATGGTCATTTATTTCATTCATAGACATGAGTCTCCGCTCAATCAATTAATTGGACATGTCCCATATTGTTAAGAGTCACTTTTATGGCTGATTGGATCATTTAGTTTATTGACGAAAGATGAAATGTTTATGTAGAGACTGGTCAACATACCCCAGGCTGAAAATTTTTAGGGGGGGGGGGGGGGGGGGGGGGGGGGGGGATAGTGGTCGTTGACAATTGTCAAGCCGCCAGTAATGGCGGTGCGATGATTTGGTTGAGGTAAACGTTCTCTCTGTAGTGTGGGGCGTAAGAAGAATACGACAGCCTTTCCCTTTGCCGACCTGCCGTCGAAACCGACAAACAAAGGACAACAACTTGCACTGTCTGAAATCTTCTATATGCTAACGAAACGTCAACTCTGCCTCGGATAAGGACTAACTTAACGTACAATGACAAAGTGTAACGGACGGTCTGGTGGGCATCCAGAGATGGCCGTGGGAAGGGAGCCTAAGGTTGCATTATGACTGTCAAGGCCGGGCAGTGCCATCTGCGAAGAAATGGGCCCCTCAACGAGCTAGCAGCAGCCTATGCTTGCTGTAGCTCAGTTCGAGAGATGTGGTCGGGGTTTTCGCCGCTCGATGCCCCTGTCTTTTACGTATTAACAAAAATTCATAGGCCAGGGGAAGACAACACAAACAAGGGAGGTAAAAATGGGGAATGAAAAAAATTAAGCGATAAGGATGGAATGGTTGGGGGTCCAGGTGTAATGAAACCCTCGGCATCTGGTTTCGTACCACCGACAGATTCTTACTCATCAAGTGCTGCCATAGATCTGCCGGTGGAACCAGAACAACCAGACCAGAATATGATTCATTACAAAATATTGTATTCTGGAATGTGCGTACTCTCCCAGTCAATGGATCAGAGGGTCTCCACAACGCATGATTTTCACGATCAGAGAGTGAATTGAAGTATAAATTAAACATCTTAGGAGTTAGTGAGATAAGATGTTGGAACAGCAGAGAATTTATCTCTCCAATGGGTAGAACTGTAATGTTGTACTCCGGTAGAGCTACCGGTAAGTCAGGACGCCTTAATTCAACGATCCTTTCAGGGCAAGTTGGCGGCCCGGTGGGCGTTGAAGCTGCAGGGTTTCCGCTTCACCATCCAGCATCGCAAAAGCAGTGAACATGTTGTGCCAGACACTCTGTCTCGAGTCGACTGCGCAGAATCTCTGTCGGTACAGGGTCCCTTCGAGAGTTCGGTCGAAATCGATCTGAGCTCCCCACACTTCCGCTCTCCGGAGTATAAGGACCTGGCAGACCTCGTCGACTCAAATTAAAAACTGGTGCCGGATCTCAAAACGGCAGATGGATTCGTGTACAGACGTAGTGAGTACGCGAGCGGCAACGAAGTACAAGAGCAGCTGGCCTGGAAACTATGGAAGAGCTTACGGCTGACTTAAGCAAGCGTGCACACGAGCACCCGCTATGTGCACACGGAGGAGTATCAACAACGCTGCGACGTCTCAGGGTTTTATTCTTTTGGCCCAACATGGCCAAAGACTTCAGCGAGTTTGTCTCCTCCTGTAGCTTGTGCAAGCAGACGAAAGCTCCTAACCAAAGTCTCGGACCGCCCATCCAAAACCATTTCGTTTCTGACCGCGCCTTTCGACGTCTGTACATGGATCTCTTGGGTCCGTTCCCTCGATCCAAGTCAGGCAACATAGGGGCCATCGTGTTAGTCGACCATCTGTCTAAGTTCACTTTCGTTGAGCCAATCCGGAAGTTTACCGCAGAGATTCTGACCAGTTGGCTCGAGAACAGAGTGTTCCATGTTTTTGGGGTCCCAGAGTCCATTGTGACGGCCAATGGGCAACGATTTAAGGCGAACGTCTTTAACTCGATGTTGGAACGATACGGAGTGCAGTGCATTTATACACGGCTGTTTACTCGCCCCAAGCCAACGCTTCAGAGCGCGTGAATCGCTCTATTTTGGCTGCCATACTGGCGTATGTTCATCCTTCCCAGCGGGACTGGGATGGACGAATATCACAAATAAATTGCGCACTCCGATCGTCCCACCACGCATCTACTAAAGCGTCGCCTTACTTTATGGTATTCGGGCAAAACATGGTCACACATGGACACACCTTCGAGCTTCTCCGAAAACTCCACCTTCTCGGAGAGAACACAAAAGAGCTGCTCCCGCATGACAGGATGTGTGTCCTTCGACAGCAGGTACAAACA
This sequence comes from Chloromyia formosa, assembly GCA_964017055.1. Classification (NCBI taxonomy): domain Eukaryota; kingdom Metazoa; phylum Arthropoda; class Insecta; order Diptera; family Stratiomyidae; genus Chloromyia; species Chloromyia formosa. The sequence goes on along the minus strand of OZ024819.1, from coordinate 5,314,578 downwards.
AATTTGAAGCCGGCTTTCAGCAAATATTCAAGCCACTACAACCTCCGTTTGCGACAAACTGGCGAAGAAGTGCTCAGGCGGAACTTTGCCCAAAGCAATGCCGCCGCCCACTACAACTCGAAGCTGGACTTGAAATAAATATTTAACGGACGTTTTGGTGGGTATCCGAAGATGCCCGTGGGGGCGGAGCCGAAGATAGCATAATTGACCGTGAAGATCGGGCTGTGCCATCTGGCGAAGAAAAAGGCTCCTCAGCGAGCTAAGCAGTGGCCTATCCTTGCCGTAGCTCAGTTCGGGAGAGGTGGGCGGGGTTGTCGCTGCTCGTTGCCGCTATCCTATACGTATTAACAAAAATTCATAGGCCTGGGGAAAACAACACAAACAGGGGAGGTTAAAAATGGGGAATGATAAAAAATGAGGCGATAAGGATGGAATGGTTGGCGGACGGCGCAGATTTCCTCGCGTTCGCATCAGGGTTCGGGCGTAATGCGACCCTTGGCCTCTGGCTTCGTACCACCGACAGATCCTTACTCATCAGGTGCTGCCATAGATCTGCCGGTGGAAGCAGCACAACCAGACCAGAATATGGCTCATTACAAAAGACTTACTTCTTGGGGGACGAATTTTTTTTTTCAAAGCAAATCATAGACAGCTTGAAAGCAAATGGATTAAAATATGAAAATGTTTTTGCGCTTGGAATGGGCCTAAAGTGCTCTCTCTTTTCGTGTCATTATTTTAAGCCTCTGTTTGTTTTGTTGCATATCTAATGTCGATTTTTAATTTCTCATCCCACACAGAAAAAATTAGCATAGACCGCAGCTACACGAGCTTAGCCGTATCGTAGTACCACGATATATACCTAAAAAAGGACACACAATGGCAAATGCAATTCTCATTGGATGTCTTGCAACATTAGGCGTAATTATAACAATTCTTCTGTTTTTGGCTGGCGGCTACCTGTGGTGGCGTCACAAACGTTCCCAATTGCAATTTATCGAGCCGAACGAGGACGAGGAATCATCCAGTGGAAGTATGAGGTAAATATACTGAATGAAATTTTACTTAAAGTCCTTTTAACCAAAACAAGGACAAAGGTTAAGGGCCGGGTGACACGATCCAAGTAGATCATCACCACACTAGTTTGACGTGTTACAGGACGCAACTTGGATAGTGTCAACGATGTTAACACGATCCAAATAACTAGCGTCAAAATAATTTTCAAGTACGTTCGATCCTTGGATCGTGTCACTCGGCCTTAAAGGATGAACAATAAATTTTAATTTTTTAATATTTTTTAACTTTCTTTTTGTTCTTTTTTCCCACTTTTTTTTTTTGTTGACAGACTTCCGCAATCACTGACGCAGGAATCTCAGCCGGAAACGGCTTTAGTACAACCGCCCGTTAAGGCGCCACCGTCATCAATGCAACCGCTGCAGAACAATATCAATCGTAAATTAAATGGTTTTTTGAATTTGAAAACTCCATTAATAGGGTAAGTACGCACTCTCTCTATCAACAATTGTGCCAAATTTCAAAACTGTACTGCATCAATTTAATTCATTAAGTCGCTAATATCGTCGTTTCGGAATATAGTTAAGTAGATTCGGAAAATCTTTAATTTGATTCAAAAAGTCGTTAATATTATTCGGAAAATGGTGAATTTGTTTCGGAAAATCGATAATTTGAAGGGGAAGTTTGATCGGGAAATTGATTGTTGTTTTCGTCCGAAAACTGATGAAGGGAATTTTCGTCGGTGAATTTATTTGTTTATTCTGAATCAAATTAACCAATGTCCCTCCCCCCTAGTTTAATTGGGAGGAAGGGGAGAGGGTTTGTTAATTTGATTCATAAAATTGTCAATTGCTTTGGAAAATATTCATCAATTATGTTAACTTGACGAAAAAGAGTGTGTATTTGTCTCGAAAGTTTTCGTATTTGATATGTAAATATGCTGTGTACTCGTATCTACGGTGTCGCGCGTTGTGTGGATCAATACTGATAGGGTGGATAGTACAGTCTGTTTGTGGAAAAAATGGTTTTAAAAAAGTCGATATTTCTTTAGCCGTTATCCGCTCTGTTTGTGGTTGTCATCAGATAAGCTCATATGTGGTTATGGGTTAACCCAAACAAAACGGAACTCGTCCTATTTACTTAAAGGCAGACGATACCTCCCATTTCACCCCCAGTGCTGGAGGGAACCAGATTTGTTTTTGCTGCTAAAGCAAAATTCCTAGGGGTTAGTTTTAATGAAAAGTTACGTTGGAGACCTAATATACAGAAGCGTGTGAAGACGGCCACTGACTGTTGCTCTTTGCGCTTGTAAAAAAGCGATTGGAAGCAGTTGAGATCTTCAATCTAAGATTGTCTACTGGCTCTATCAATTGTACGCCCTATTCTCTTGCAAGATATCGTTGTTTGGTGGAATTCTCTCAGGACGGCGGGTTTGTGCAGCTTGTTGAAAAAGGTGCAAGGTTAGGTTAGGTTAAAGGGCTGCTGTGCCTAACACAGCACACATGGACCGCAGCAGGGTCCGTTGTGTTACCACCGGGGATTCAACACCCGACCATCCTAATCACTAAACCAGCCAGAACTGTAAATGAAACGATGGAGCTTGCCAATATCTACATTAGCCAAGTCGTCCAATTCAGTGAAGAAGTAGGCTCCCAGAAAAGTCCTTCTCCTTATTGACAAAGCAGGGCAGGTACATAGAAAATGAAAGACGCACTCCTCCTCCTCCTCGTCACCGCAGCTCCTACAGAAATCATTGTAGGGAAGGCGAAGCCTCCTGGCGTGCACACCAATCACACAATGCCCAGTGATGACTCCCACCGCCGCTCTGATATGCTGCCTTCCGAGCGACAGCAATTTAGCTGATCGGCTAGAATCCAATCTGGGCCACAGCGACTTTGTTGAAAGACATGTGCTTCCATTTAACCATATAGAGTTGGTCTTGATAATTGCTTCGGTTTTAATAGCTAGTTTGCAGGCAGCGATAGGCATGTAGATATTACGACGAATTTCACCAGCTAAGTAGGTTGTACCCTGCCTGGCAAGTTCGTCTGCTTTGCAATTACCAGCGAAACCACTGTGGCCCGGAATCCAGCATAAGAAAATGTTAAAAAACTCACTCATCTCCGTAAGCAGAGAGCGACATTCCGCGATAGTCCTTGACGTGATCAAACCCCGTTCGAGAGATTTAATTACAGCTTGGCTATCTGTAAAAATTGTTATATCTCTAACTGATATTACTTGACGCCCCAACCAGTACAGGGCTTCTGTAATCGCCGTAATCTCTGCCTGAAGAACACTACAGTAATTGGGGAGATTGAAAGAGAGGCATAGGTTCAGCCCATCACAAAAAATTCCAGCGCCTACTCCCTCGTCCGTTTTAGATCCATCTGTGTATATTTCTAGTGACTTATGTAGTGGCAGCACGTTCCCTTCCCATTGACTGCGTGATGGTATCAGACTGACAAAGTTCTTATCGAGGGCATATTTTGGAGCCGTATAGTCAGTCGTTGCCGGAATAATTGGGTTATTGAGAACAGCAGCGTGTCCAGAGTTTGAAGCAAGCCAATAACCACTGTCACGTAGTCGAATGGCCGTACACGCGGCCACCTGTTCTCCAAACGTGTCAAGAGGGAGTAGGTTGAGCAGCGTGTTCAGGGCCGCAGAAGGAGTAGTCCTAAGAGCCCCAGTAATAGCGATGCTGGCTAATCTTTGCACTTTTCCCAGTAACCTACGATTAGCCTCTATACTCAAAGCAGTCCACCAAACCACAACCCCAAACGTAAGTATGGGGCGCAAAACAGCTACATAGAGCCTGTGCAATATTTTAGGTTGAAGGCCCCAGCTTTTACCTATAGCCCTCTTACAAGAGTAGAGTGCAATAGTAGCCTTGTCCACCCTCTCCTGTATATTCGGCCTCCACGATAATTTTTTGTCTAGAATGAGTCCTAGAAATTTTGCCTTATCCGCAACAACCAGGCTCATCCCCTTTAACACAGGAGGCTCAAAACGAGGTATAATATGCTTCCTTGTAAAGAGGACAAGCTCAGTTTTGTTCGGATTAATATTTAAACCACAGTTGTCAGCCCAAGTGGTTAGAAGTGAGAGGGCATTCTGCAGTACCTCGCTAAGAACACACGGAAATTTTCCCGATATTGCGATGGCAATGTCATCCGCATACGCACACACCATGCAACCCAGCCCTTCCAGGTCTAAAAGCAGTCTATTGACAGCTAAGTTCCAGAGAAGGGGAGAGAGTACTCCACCTTGCGGAGTACCTCTTCGCACTAGTCTACGTTCGGTCGACGCTCCTAAGCACGTGTGTATAACCCTAGATGTTAACATCAGGTTAATGAGCGTGCAAAGGGAATCTCCAACTCCAAGACTAGAGAGTGCATCAGTGATGGCTCTGTGTTTAACATTGTTGAAGGCCCCTTCGATATCAAGGAAAATAACCATGGTGTATTCTTTATTGCCCAAAGATTTCTCGATATAGCTCACAATAGAGTGTGAAGCTGAATCTACTGATTTGCCCTTGAGGTAGGCATGTTGAGAGGTAAACAGAAGGTTCGATGGAATACTACTACGCAGGTGAATGTCTAAGAGCCTCTCCAGTACCTTTAAAAAAACTGACGATAGGCTGATTGGTCTTAGATCATTTGGACGTACATGTGAGGTCCTACCCGCTTTTGGGATGAAAACCACCTTCACCTCAGTCCATAATTTAGGAATATACACCAGCTTCAAGCAGGCCCTGAAAATAGTCTCGATCCATGGAGCCAGAATATCCGATGATTGTTGCAGATCGGCCGGAATTATCCCATCCGGGCCCGCGGACTTGTAAGGTTTAAAGCTGGATAAAGACCAGATAATTTTTTCCCTAGATATGATGTTATTAGCATCGACTGAACTATTGCCCGTCGTCGGTGAATACACATTCGATGCATACGGTGAGCTACCAGGGAAATGCGTGTCTAGCAGTACCTCAATGGATTCTTTGCTGGAGGTTGTCCACGACCCATCTTGCTTCAGTAGGTAACTGGGTGCAGATGGATTGGTAGAAAGAATTTTGCGAAGCCTGGATGCCTCACTCGACTCCTCGATGCGTTCACAAAAAAGTTTCCATGAATTTCGTTTCGCCCGTCTCAGTTCCTTGTTATATAAGCCAAGAGACTTCCTGTATAATGCCCAATCAGAATCAAGCTTGGAGGATTTAGCCTTGTTAAAGGACTTTCTGCATGAGATCCTAAGGTCTGTTATCAAAGGATTCCACCAAGCAGGTTTTTTCTTACCTCTTTGTCTTATGACAGGACACGATTTAGTCGATGCTTTGTTAAGTGCATCCGTCAGTGTACGCACTAAGGCATCCACCTCCATTCTGCTACGCGGCCGGTCTGGAAGAGAAGGCAAAACTTCAAGAAGGGTTTCCCGGTGTTTAAGCCAGTTCGTCTTTTTACGATTTAGGATGACAAGTTTATTTCCTGGAGTGTCATCGAGGGAAAATTGCAAATACCGGTGGTCGGAAAAAGAGTGATCACTCGACACCCTCCAATTTCTCACCAGGTGATAAACATCTTCAGAAACGAGAGATATGTCAAGTACCTCCTGCCTATTTTTTGTGACAAAAGTAGCTTCGTTGGCAACGTTGCAGAGATAGAGGTTAGATTCGATTATATATTCGAAGAGCAACTCTCCTCGTGCATTCGTGTCAGAACTGCCCCATATAGCATGATGAGCATTTGCATCACATCCAAGGATGAGGCCCGCTTTGAGTTTCTTGGATGCCGCAACAGCATTCCTAAGAAAATTTGGAGGAAAAGTACCTACATAATCGAAAGCTAGGTACGCAGAAATCAGCCAATAATGCGTTGGCCCAATTTCTAGACTGACTACCACGCAGTCCGTATTACTATGCTCTGAAATTAAAAAGGCATGAAAAGTATTCTTAACTAAGATGCATGAACGGGGTCTGCCCTGGTCCTTTGCATAATACAAGACATAGTTATTAGAACGCAGGCCTCTTACGATACCACCTACGGCCCAAGGCTCTTGCACCAGAACAATATCTTCTCCACTGCGCGCCAGCCGGAGAAGAAGCGCCGCAGAAGCTGCTTTAGAATGATGTAAATTAAAAGGTGCAAAGACTAGCCTGTTTGCCATGTTAGTGGAGCCCTGAGAACTACTCCTTCTACTGCCTTGGATGTTATGCTTAATTTGTATTCTTTGGACATTCTTGGTGAGCAGCTTGCCGCTTGCACTGCCATCCGCCCTAGTGAAACAGGGTACTGGTTTTCATCGAGTACTGCCCACTGCGTTGTCTTGAATCACCTGACAGTTCATGCCCGAACTAACTACATTTTCCCCAAACTCATTTTTGGGAAAAACTTTGTTAGCATGATCCCCTCCCATAATCAGTGGATTTATGGTGAGTATCCGTTGACGGGCTCTATGGGCATCTCAAAAACTGGCTGATTTAAGCTTATCATTCCGCATCATTGTAGTCGCCTTCAGACGGAGGTCATTGCGATTTTGGGAGGCTCTAACTTAGCTGATGGCGGCAGGCCATTGTACCAGTTTGTAACCATGCCTTTAGGCCTTTGTAACGCGCCACAAACGATGCAACGCCTGATGGAGCGTGAGATTGCAGCGCACTTGCGGAACCAGGTGTTCGTCTACCTAGATGATCTGTTGCTGATCTCGATAACTTTCGACGAGCATCAGAAAGTTGCCCTGTGTGTCTTCGTAAGGCAGGGCTAACGATAAATGTTGCGAACAGCAAATATTCGTCATGACTCACGTTCGATACTTGGGACATATAATCGATAACAGCACAATCGACCGACTCCAGCAAAGTAGAAGCAATAACCGACTTCCCGACCGACCATCGACTGCGAGGCAACTTCGCCGCTTTTTGGGAATGTGCGGCTGGTACCATAGGCTTGTACCCGCTGACAGACATGCAACGGAAAGGCCGTGGTTTTGTTTGGACGGAAGAAGGACTCCTGGCAGTTAAAGCATTGAAAGACTGCTTGACAAGGGCCCCTGTGTTGCACAACAGTGACTTTTCGCCCCGGTTTTCCATTCAGTGTGACGCAAGTCAACATGGCATCGGCGCAGTGCTAACAAAGACAACTGGAGACAGTTCCGAAGTACAATAGAGAAGCTTAATATTCAGCCCAACGAAACTACACGGTGATCGAACAAGAATGTTTGGCAGCGATGACAGTGGTCAAAAAGTTTCGGAATTACGTGGACAAGGACACGAATCCTCCATCATAACTGTCCATGCGTCGCTGAAGTGGCTGATGAGTCAGTCAGATGTGCAGCGCAAGTTGGCCCCGTAGGCGTTGAAGCTGCAGGGCTTCCGCTTCACCATCCAGCTTCGCAAGGGCAGTCAACATGTCGTGCCAGACACTCTGTCTCAAGTCTACTGCACAGAATCTCGTGTCGGTACATGGTCCCTTCGAGAGTTCGCTCGAAATCAACCTGAATTCCCCACACTTCCGCTTTCCGGAGTATAAGGAACTGGCAAATCGTGCGTCGACTCACATTAACACCTGGTGCCGGATCGAAGAACGGCAGATGGATTCGTGTACAGGCGTAGGAAAAGGATTAGAAATACAGTACAGGCGAGCCTCATAAAATTCCTCGGTTACCCACTTTCTCAAGGCTCACCGCGTGCGTAGTGTGCACCTCGTCTTTCATGTATTTCAGCACCACATTGGCGAAAAAAACTTCTGGTCGCGGGTTACAAATCTACGATACATTGGGTGATACATTTTTTTATGACTTCCCCACTCCCCCCCCCCCCCCCCACACACACACACACACACGGGCATCAGGAAAAATAAATTAAAACCAAATTAGCTACTTATTGTGTTATTTACCGTTACATTTTTCGCACCCTTTGACTAGTCAAACCACCCACACCCACGTTGGGCGCCAATCTTCAAATTTACAACCAAATGCTTATTGAGTGGTTTACCGTTACATTTTCCGTGCCCTCGGAGTAGTGAAGCAACTGACACCTACGTTGGGCGCCACTCGTAAGATTCAGAACCAAATCAAATGCTTACTGTGTGGTTTACCGTTACACTATAGCGCTCCTTCGAGCGCTTTTTTTTTTTTTTTTTTTATGTTTATACCAAAGCTTAGGGGGTAACCCTTTGATGCGAGAGCACAGCGTTGGCGGTAAGGGATTAAGGTAGTGGGGAGATGGGTTGAGTTTGAATAAGGTGACGGTGTACATTCCGTTTAAATTTTTGCAGGTCATAGTTGCGGGGGAAAACAAAAGATGGTAGATCGTTCCACATTCGTGTTGTCCTAGATACAAACGAGTCATAGAATTTGGCGGTGCGACTATTGCTGAGTTCTAGAAGATGAGGATGGACACGACTGGCTAGTCGGGTGTTACGTAAAGGAAAAGTACGCTCAGGAATGAGGTTGGCTATTTCATCAGAGCAACGGTGGTTGTAGTAGCGATAGAAGAGTGAGAGACAGCCGACACTTCGCCGGTGTTCAAGCGGTTCGATTTTAGATGTTATGGGTTCCTCGCCAATAAGCTTGAAGGCTTTCCGTTGAACTTTGTCTAACGCGGATAATGCGGTTCTACCTGCGCCTGCCCATATGTGGGAATTAAATTCAAGTCTCGGTCTTATATGAGCCTTGTAAATTTGATCGCGCTGCTAAAATATACAATATAAGAGGCGAGGTGCGCGCGAAGCGCGCGGTGAGCCATAGGAAAAATGTTCCTTGTGCAGTTGTAACATTCGTCATCTCGCTCACCGCGCGCACCTCACCTTCTAGGTGCTTTGGCAGTGCTCCACGGAGCGCTACCCTGTCCATGATCGCCCAATAATGGCATCACTGACGCTCTCTACATCAGAAGCGATGAAAGCTAAAGTATATAGTAGGCGAGGTGCGCTCGTCGGCTTTTTCGTTTCTCTCAATGTCTCTATGACCAGGCACCCAGAGCAGGGTGCTATTGAGCCGTCTGCCAAGGCGGGTTAACTCTTCCCCACACCGCTCGACCAGTTTGGAGGAAGTACTCACCGAGTTCAGTGCCATGATAGCGGCCTGGCTGTCTGAGCAAATGGCGATGTTCTGGTTATCTGGTATATCATTGAGAGTGAGACACGTCGTCATAATTGCGAGAGTTTCCGCCTGGAAAATGCTGGCATAGTCGAAGAGGCGATAACTCTCCGAGATATTCAGTGCTTCAGAAAAGATTCCTGCACCGACACCGCAGTCCATTTTCGACCCGTCGTCGGTGAAAATCGTGATGTCAAAGTCCTTCACCACCTCGTCCCCCCGTCCATTCAGCCCTGGTGGGGAATTTGGCAGAGAAGCTTCTGTCAAACCTCAGTTTGGGCACAGTGAAGTCGGTTTTTACGTTGACAACTGGTTGAGGATGTTGCTATGGCCATACGGCTTGGCAGTCCAGTCTCCAGTCTCCCGAGTCTCTGAGCCCGACTGCACTGCCCGCCGCCAGCTGTTCAATAAAGAGGTCTATTGGTGGAAGATGCAGGATCAGCGTTTACCAGGGTAGAGTGGTTTCAGCGGTAACTGCCTACTACCAATGTGAAAATAGGGTATTTTCGCCCTGTCAAAATATCGATTGTAGCTTGTAAGAAGCTGATCAAGACAAACGCACTAAACCGTGCTAATATCGAATGGCTAAATGAAACTACATGCAATGTTACAAGGAAAATTTGGCCGGCCCTTAATCCCAGCCGCTCCTCAGGGCGGCAGATGCTGGAGAGAAGGCATCTAAGGAAGGTTGTGGCGATCGTTACAGGACATTGAGCATGCCAGGCGTCTTCGGCTTCCGTATAATGATCATTGCAGAAGCTGTGGAAATGAGGAGAAGGAGGAGACAATAGCTCACTTCCTGTGCACCTGCCCTGCTCTGGCCGGTAGAAGAAAGGATACTCTAGGTTCCCTTTACTTTCTTGGCCTGGATGACTTGAAAGACGTAAGTGCTGGTCATCTACATCGCTTTATTGATAGCCCCGGGTGGTTTGACGACTAGGCTCTATGGCGTTGACGTGTCACAATGGACCCATTGGTGATCTATGTGTGCTGCGCTCTACACAGCAGGCTTTTTAACCTAATCTGGGGTTATGGGGGCTAGTAGAACCCTGTGGTATTACAATGAATTATTGTCTAAGTGTGCTGTGCTTATCATGGCAGCCAGATCACCTACCTAGCTATGAATGGGGACAATGAGAACAATACCATGAAACACTGTTGAAGGCATATTGAGCCGTTTGGACAGGACAAAAGGACCTTCTTGTGCAAGAAGCAATCTGGACATATTGATCCATGTGGCTTGTGCGTGGGTTAGGAACGGTTGGGAGCAATATGCCCCAGGCCTAAGACCCTCCGTCTCATGTGCGGGTCAACTATTTCGCGGGGCAGGTCCCTGGAGGTGGACATATCCTAGTAATCGGGAGTATCAATAAATGTGTCCACTCTTTCTCTCTGTCTCGAAATTGAGAATCTTTAATTAGTGTGCGTTTGGTTCCAATTATCTCGTATTGCGTACACCAATAACACGCATTGAGTCAATATCCTGAAAATCAAATTCAGCCTGTGAATCGTTGCAAGTCCCTCGTTTGTGTACGTAATTCGTTCAAAGCAAACTTCAAGAGCTAAATATACAAGTATCTTTTTGTTTTTGTTCTTTCTTTTTTTGATTTACTTGCGAATAGTCTCGTCTTCACACGGCAAAGAAACAAAAGGCCATAACGAGTGGTGGTGTATGTTTACGATGTGCTTACAAACGTTTCGAAGACACTGTCATTAAGATACCAATGGTTACACACAGACTCTAATATTCTAGGACTCGACAAGCTTATAAAAGTGCTATTACATGTCACATTTAAAAGAGATTTATTGTACACGGCAAAGAGGAATATTACAAACCGACTTTTCTCCGAAACCTGTGCAAGCGAGCGTGTGTAGAGACGTTTGACGTTACAAATATACACACGAGTACTTCCCGGACACGTGCAAAAATATATTGTACGCATACGAGGGATACAAAAGGATATACACAGACGAGTTCGTATATCTTATTGTTACAAAATCAAATAGAGCAATGAAAATTGACAGCCAGTACTTTAAATATCTAAATACAGTTCAAGAGGCCATAAAAAGAAAGCCTTCGTCACATCTGCTGCATTGTCCTCGTGTCGTGATGTTGTGCTGTGTCTCGCTCTTGTCTCCGATGTTTACACAATTGTACGGAAGCTTCCTAATTCAGGACTTTCCGTGGGCCGCAACTCTTGACTGCCTCTCAATTTGTTTTCCTTTTTTCTTTTTCGTGTGTTTTTTTTTTTTTTGTTATTTTCGCTCATTCGCGTATCCACGTCCTTAGAGCATGCACAAACACATATAGATGTAGTACAGTGCTATTGGTTCCACTGGGCTGAACCCGTGGCGGGGGGGGAGGGGGTGGAGGAGGGCTGTCAAGTAGCATTTTGTTTATTTATAGTTAACGGAGCTGAAAATCACGTTGCTGGCTGACATTTGAGTGGCATGTTCAAACAACTTGGTCCTCTCAATTCATTATTATATATGCCAAACAAAACCATTCATCCCCCCCCCCCCCCGCAACCACGGGCACTATCAACTTTTCGCCCTCTATTGTGTGCATATCAAATGGTGTCGATTACTTGTATTCTTCGTTACACTAAACGGATACTAGACAAGCACATTATAATTATATGAGTATGCGGCTCTTGACAAATGGACATATGATGAATCTATCGGAAATGGATATGATCACACAAATACACAAAAACATAAAAGTTGACAAAACATTTCGATGTCCTTATTGTGTCCGAAATTAGCGTATGTAATCAGATTATTGTTGATAAAAATAAACACTGAAGGACGAAGAATGTTTCTTTGTGCTTGTGTCCTGATACGTAGACCTGTTGCCCGAACACTTGATGTCCTTATATGTATTGGTATATTAGCCGTTTTCGAGAAAACCGGACAGAGTTGTTCTCTGAATCGAACGGTCAGGAACAAGTGACGAACGAATTAAAAGAGCCAATAAACAGATAATCCGCCGCGTAGCATGGTAGTTGGGACGCTAAGCGACATAAATCGACGCCACCTTGCAAAATATGATAGAGAAATGCCGTTTGGTACGAATGTTGGTGGGCCCCATACTTTCAATTTAAGAGATGGAGCCACCTTGGACCCCGCGGCAGAGCGGCTGTGCGGGCGAAAAACCGCGAAATTTGAGCCCTTTTTTATACCCTAGACTTTTAGTATAGGGTATATTGTTTTTGTCACGACAGAAATATGTAACACCTTAAAGGAGGCTCCGGAGGTATAGCAATGTATATATATAAATGATCAGGGTCACCTCCTGATTCGATTTAGCCATGTCTGTCTGTCTGTCTGTCCGTCTGTCTGTCCGTTCGCACGATAACTTTCGATAAAATGAAGCTAGAGCCTTGAAATTTTGGTCAAATGTTGGAAGTGTAATCTAGTTGGATGGTATTGAAAATGGGCATGATCAGGCCAAGAGAACGCCTACCTCCCCTATAGGTACATATGTAAAATACATAAATGTATCTATAACTCCCGATTAAAGAAACATGAAAAGCTCTAGCTTTGGTAGATTACTCACGAGGGTAATCTCATACTCTCCTGGGAAAATAAAACTGATAAGTTGAAAACTAACGGTAATTTTCTTACAAAGAACCCCGTACTACCCTACTTTTCAGGTTTTGACATGGATATGTCTTATAGCTGGGGGTCATCCTAAAAATCTGTCCGTCACACGAAATGTCTGTTTTTCTACTCGGGGGTCAGAAGAGGAAACAACCCCATTGAAAATTTTTCCGAGTTCTATGAATGTAGTGGCCGATCCTCAGTCAATCCGAGTCAGTCATCAAAGGGAACTCACGAAAATCGAAAAACTTCGCATCATGAACTGACTAAACAACCAGGCACCCATAAAACAAGTCAACATCATTCAACTGCCATCCCCTCGTGATTCAAATCTGCTCACAACACCAGCCACATCCAGACAACCTGTCTCCCTCACTCGTGCACAGCGCTATGGCTCCTCCTTCACAGCAATCTTTTTGTTTTCATCAATTAGTCACTAACCTGACTCAGTAAGAAAATAGTTGGGGTAGGTCGGGAAATAGCTTCAACTTCACACACACATACACACACACTCGTATGCAGGCAATGGAGAGACGGTTGAGTCGAAGAAGTTCAATGGATGGGCGTTGCTTCGTCATCGGCGACAGTGCGAAAGAGATGCTTGCTCCACGGACCTTGGACTACACTTCCGCGGCGGATCCACCCCTTTCTTGTGATGGCTAATCCCATCCAGCCGACTGAAATCAGTGTCACCAAGGTCACCAACGTGTTTTTCCCGTGGATGTAAGGAACTTACGACCGTACTTGTATCGCGCATACCGCGTACTATCACGATCGATGATATATCAACTAACAGTGCACAATTCTGATTTAGTGAGGAGAATAGTGCAGATGATGCAGTTTGTGCAGCGCGGATAACGTAAACGTTAATGCAATAAAATTGTGTTGTCGCGCTTACCGTCTTTAGACTTAGACGAGTACTATCTAAGTATCTAATAGTAAGTGTGTTTAGCTAGACCGCGGCTTGACGCGATCGATCGCGGATTGACGTACTAACGAAGCACAGGCGCATATAAATATGTAGAGTGTATGATCGCTTGATCCACACACGGGGCAACGGTTGGGTTAATTTGTATTCTCCTGTACACTATGCGGGACGGTATGTCTTGAAAATGATACAAAGTATCTACACTGCATGCAGATACATCGGTACATCTTATGCCTACCGAAAGCGTGGGACGTGTTTTGTCGAATGAATTCATCCAGTATAACTATACTGGGATCTTTATAAAATTTACGTCGATATCTTCGACACAACAGGTTCCACGCAGTCGGTAGCCAAAGACATATCCATGTTCCGATGTATCTGCATGCAGTGTAGATACTTTGTATCATTTTTGCCTTTTTTGTCTATAACTCCTGAACCAATTGACGTAGACACCTGATTTTTGGCGTGTAACCTTGAAGTGAAAAGCTGCTTAAGATTATGTAAGTTGGGCATAATCAGATCAAAGGAACGCCTACCTCCCCTACAAATTTCCAAAAATTAAATATTCCTTTAATTACGATAACTTTCGAACAAATCATACTAGCAAGTTGAAAATTTGAAAGAATGTTGCTAATAAGACCTACTTTGTTGGTATTGAAAATGGGCAAGATCCGACCAAAGGAACCCCCACCTCCCCTACAAATGAAACTTCAAATAAGCGATAACTTTTGATAGAATGAATGAATGTAGTCTGGATGGCGCAACGGTTAGCACGTTCGCCTTCAACGCACTGGGCCCCGGTTCGATTCCGGGGATTTACGTGTCGGACTATGAGCCCACTCAGCTGTTAAATGAGTACCCATTATGGGGTAAATAACTCGGTTGAGCGTGTTGCTGATCACATACCTCTGCACAAAAAACCGTCACGATCTAGAAAATGAGATGATGCTAACTCATCTCGAGGCCGTGGTTCAAATTGGACTGTTGCGCCAGTTATTTATTTATTTGATAGAATGAAGCCAGCAACTTGAAATTTTGGTCAAATGTTGAAAGTGAGATTGGGTTAGTTGGCATTAAAGATGGGCAAGATCCGACTCAAGGAACCCCTACCTCCCCTACAAGTGAAACTTCAAATAAGCGTTTATTTTCGATAGAATGAAGCTAGCGACTTGAAAAATTGGATAAATATTTGTAGAATGGGTTAGTTAATTGATTTTGAGAATGGTCAAGATCCCACTGAATGAGTGCCAACCTCCCCTATGAACTGGTCATATAAGAGACCCGCTTTTAATGCATATGGTCGTTGCCAATTAGGACTTTTGGTATCACCACTAGGTCTGTACAAGTCTAGTGTATATACGCTTCGGACTCCTGGTTTTGTTTTGGTTTAGTTCGCTCGTGAAGCGCTAAGATTGCGGCCTCCCCCCCCCCCGTATCAATTCAACTACAATGCCCAGCAGAACTTATTCAATGACGAACACTACTTCTATCTTTTGCCCCCTCCCCCACTTCCTCTCAAATTAGGCGCCTTCATTCTTCTGTCCATTTATCAAAATACAACATTTTATTAATTGTCACTAATATTCCTTCAGATGGTTAATCTCTCGGCTAGCTCATAAATTTTCTTGAATGACATGCTTTTAATGGTGTTCTGCTTGCTGGTCCTCAAATTTCACATCATTGTAGGCAAAAAGTCATTATTACTTTTGTGTAATGATTTTGCGCTTTCCCCCACCATCGCTTTTCATTGATGACCACTTAATAGTCGAAAGAAGTAAACACGATGATGAAAGCGTTTGTCTTGGGGAGAGGGTAGGCAACGTTAGGTTCAAGAGGCTGCCGTGACACAGCACACATAGGCCACTAAAAGGGCCAGTTACAGTATCCGCCAGGATATCTCTATCCCATAGATACTCGTATTATTACATTGTAACAGTTCAGAGCACAGAGGTCGGATGGCCCATTGTGCTACGGCAGAGCTGGCAATAAACCAATAAAGTCTGAACGGGCTCGTGTCCCTTCGATTTTCCAAATGGAAGAAGCAAGAGTGTCCCAGAAAGACCCTCCTTTTCACGGCCAAAGCCGACAAAAGTATTCTCCTTCTCTAAGCAGTAGAGATGGGATACTACTGCGTTGGTGGTTTCAACTGAACTCTCAAAACTTTTAAGAACGGGCGAGAATAGACTGATCGGTCTAAGATCAATAGGGCGCGTGTCGGGGACCTTGTTTGCCTTAGGTATAAAAGCAGCTTTAATCTCTGTCCAGATATGAGAAATGTGGACTAGCTGCAGACAAACTCTAATAGATAATCTGTTACCACGTATGCACGATTTACCATGTGTACTGAACATCCGCGGGAATGATGCCATCTGGCCCAGCGGATTTAGTCCGGCCGTGCACTATAAGCATATGTAACAATCTTACTTGGTAGGCCGAAGCCTACAAGAGGACGGTAGTCGAGGCATAGTCGTGCAGACCTCGCGTGACACCTAAGTGCCAAGACTTCTTCAGATGTGACCAGTTCGCGCGTGCTGGATAGCTAGCTCAGCTATCGGTAGTCGGGGTGGGGTTGAAGGGTCACACCTGCTCGCAGAGTTACAAAAAAAAAAAAGAATCACGCGCGTGCCCGGGTGCCTAAACACAAGGAGCTTTACCAGAAAAGAAAAAACCAGAAAAAACGTACGACCGGCGAAAGTACCCTATACCATGACGAACACGGGAGCCCCTTGATGGTTTAGGGGCTCCGCGCTCCCTCCCCACCATTGGACGACCGACAACAAATGCACGCAACTCGCTCAGTCAATCCAACAACCAACAAAATCTTGGACAAGCCATCCGCTAGCGTGGACGCAGCAACAATCCAATCGCAAAAAAAATGCAACTCTGACTATTCTCACACTTGCGTTCGGACTATTTTGTTGACACTTGCAAGCGTGGCGAACTCCAGTGGGGGCCCAAAGGGGCAAAGATGTCTTCCCTTTCCGTTTTTGTCGTTTCACAGCCACGACAAGGCGAGGTGGTTAAATTTGCTGCTCTCGATCAAACTTCACCGATCACACGCGAAAATCTGCCTCAATCAGTTGTCGGCATCTCCAGCTCGCGGAATCTACTCATTCACAGTGGGAAACGTCCAAATCCCAGTTGAAATTTAAGTTTTTCCATGAGAAAACTGCCTCCACCGTACTATCACCGCCGTCACCATGCACTTGTCTTTTTCTCCGGGATCGAGCAGTTGGCCGCCACGTTGGGATCTGATACTGTCCACTGACAGTTCTCCTCCCCGGAAGTCCAATTGGAATCCCGAGAGCAGAGCTGCCAATTGCTGAATAAGAATTCCAACGTGACGGCTGCGACTGGTATAATGGGTGCGTTCACCAACACACCGCGCTAAGTTGCCCTGAGCGATGCCTTGGTGATCGCCGCCATTATTTGGATTCTGCTGGTGCAAACAATTGCAGGCGTGTCGGACGAATAATTTCGCTCGGCTCGCCTGCAACTGAGTGCATCGCCAGAGACCAGTCGACCTGGGCCGTTCGGCACTCGTTACACATACTCCCGCGACACAAACATCAAGGAGCTTTCGCGAAATAAGCGGCCACGAGCGACAGGGATTGTTCATTGTCGGCGTCTTCGGACCTAAGTTTGCTTCTCTCTCTCTCTCTCTCTTGCCATAACCCCTTATGGGGCATAGCGCGTCAACTGTTCCATGTGGCCCAGTTGACGTTTCATTGACATAAATTGGTTTCAGAGAATGCAATTGCCAGCATGCATCTCCTGCACATCCACGGCCACGAACGTCGTCGTGGACGGGATTCGAACTAGAAACGCCGGTAGTGAAACATGCGACTGATGCCTCAACACACTGCGCTACCGGTCGCTCCAGTTTGCTTAACTATGCATATTTCTTCCAATGCACACAAAATCAATCGGAACAAAGCTGTTTTCGCATACATTCTCCAAAGCAACGCACGACTACAAGCGGCAAATTCAATTTTTGTTTTTGATCTGGTGCTCGTAGACGCTTGTAGTCGCTTTGCTCAAATACACTTGTAGTGGACGCGCGAATTGCCGATTGTTGACACTTGAATCGCAGAACCTCGTTGCCGCTCAAATACGCTTCCAGCGGACGGCAGCGCTTATAAGTGACCAAACTATTTATAGCTCATTGAATCTTTTCTTTCGAAATGATTGACCCTATGTCACATGACGTCGCATCGCCGCAACACTTTCTGACAAAGCCAAGGATAAGTGGCGAACAGCCGGGGAAATGCGCATCGAGCAGAAACTCAATAGTATCGGTACTTGACGGCGGCGCGTCCGCACTTTGTAGAAAGTCCGGCACAGAAGGATCTTTTGAATAGATCTTACAAAGTCCGGGGACCGCATAAGGCTCCTCCATGCGCTGCATTTTGCACCCCTTAGCTCCTTTTTTTAAAAAAAAAAAAAAAGCTCAAGTGCTTCGTATAACCTTAAGTGGTGTAATGTCAGCTGACATTATTTTCCACCTTGATAGGTATAAGTGGTTGCGAAGACAAAACCTTACCAGAGCCCAATTAGCGCCGTTTTGAAGCCACAAACCACATGAAAATTTGTTGTTGGCTTATAGTCGGAAAATACAGGGGATGCTGCTTAGATCCAACCGGACGAGTTAAGGAAGTAAAGCAACTCCTCAATCCTCACCCCGGACACATCCCCCAGGTTGTCAAGAAAGGCCTTGCCCAATGTACGATGTCTGGTCCTAGCAAGGCGTGGGCATTCATATAGGAAGTGAGTGAGGGTTTCTTTCTCATCTTCATTACCGCAACTTCAACTTCGGCAATGCATGTTATAGGGGATACCGACCCTGACTGCCTGATCCCCTATGACTGCCGTGAGCGTGGCGATATCTCTGCGCGATTTGCTCATAAGCTCCGATGTTCTCCTTCTGTCATAGGAGGGCCATACCTTTATTGATACGGTGCAGTGCAGTGCGGTGTGCAAATTCCGCTATTTGGAATCCGCAACCTTGAGGTAGTGGTTGGATATATTGTGCTTAACAGCCAACAGCGGAATGCAAAGAGGCTCCGCTTGAGATCTGTCTAGGGCGGCGCCCTTTCTGGCCAGGTCGTCAGCCCTCTCGTTAGGCTCTATGCTCCTGTGACCAAAAATCCAGAGCAGGGTAATATTGAGCCGTCTGCTAAGGCAAGCTAACTCCGCCCCACATCGCTCGACAAGCTTGGAGGATGTTCTTACCGAGTTCAGTGCCTTGATAGCGACCTGGCTGTCCGAGCAAATGGCGATGCAGTGGTTATCTGGTATGTCTCTGAAAGTGTGACAAGCTTTCATGATTGCGAGGGTTTCCGCCTGAAAGATGCTGGCGTGATTTGGGGGGCGGTAACACTCCGAAATATTTAGTGCGTCAAAACATTTCCCTGCACCGACGCTGCAGTCCATTTTAGACCCGTCGTCGGTGAAAATCGTGATGACAAAATCCTTCAACACCGCGCCTCCCCCCCCCCCCCATTTAGATCTGGTGGGGAATTTGGCAGAGCAGTTTCTCCCAAACCTTAGTTTTGGGCACGGTGAAGTCAGTATTCACCTTGGCCGCATGGTTTAGAATATCGCTATGGCCGTACGGTTTAGCAGTCCAGCCTCCCGACTCTTTGAGCCTGACTGCACTGCCCGGCACCAGTTGTTTGATAAAGAGGTCGATATGTGAAAGATGCAGGATCACGTTTAGCGCTTCCCTCCGGCATGTTCGCATGGGGCGACCGGTAGCGCAGTGTGATGAGGCATCAGTCTCATGTTTGACTACCGGCGTTTCGGGTTCGAATCTCGTCCACGACGACGTTCGTGGCCATGAATGTGCAGGAGGTGCATGCTGGCAACTGCATTCTCCGAAACCAGTTTATGCCAACGAAACGTCAATTGGGCCACATGGAACAGTTGATGCGCTATACCCCACAAGGGGTTAGAGCAATTGAGTAAGACATGCCGCTCTTTGCACCCTGCCAATTTTTGTGACGCTATAATTTTTTTAGCAAGCGCTGGCCACCAGCCCAACGATCCATATATAAGAATTGAACGGACTACTGCTGTGTACATTCAAAGGACCATATTTGGCTTAAGGCCCCTCCTTCTTTCGAAGGTTTTTCCCAGAGCACTTTCCATGATTTGACTAATCACGGAGAGGCATATCCCTGACACTACGATCGCCACATCATCCGCGTACGCGACCACTTTAACCCCGTCTCTGTCAAGCTTAACTAGGATTTTATCAATGACAACTAGCCAGAGTAACGGGGAGACGACGCGACGCCTCCCTGAGGTGTCCCCCTGCACATATATCTGGTTAGGTGGCTGTTTCCTAAGTCCGCATGAATTATTTTAGATCCTAGCAGAGTTTCTATCCAGGTGCCGATCCCTGCTTCTACACCCAAGTCTGATAAGGCATCATGAATAGATTCGATGCGGACATTGTTGAATGCACCCTCTATGCCGAGGGAAGCAGATAATGTACGAGTATATTGCTTATATTGAAGGCTCGTCGAGAGCCGTTTCTGTGGATCTACCCTTGAGGTAGGCGTGCTGCGCCTTCGAAAGCGGTGATCCCTCCAGGGTTTGTCAGATGTGAAAGTCAATGATACGCTCTAACGTCTTTAGTACGAAGGAGGATAAGCTGATCGGTCTGAAATCCTTCGCTATTTCATGCCCTCGCTTGCCTGCCTTTGATATCAACACGACTCGAACCCTTCGCCATGACTGGGGGACGTGGTTGAGTAGGAGACAGCTTCCAACACCAGTAAGCAGGGAACTACTCAGTCTTGCAGTTCCGGAAGCATAATAGGTAGTATGCCGTCTGGCCCGGATGATTTGTAAGGAGAGAAGCTGCCCAGGATATCGTTTCCTCTGTGATAATGCAAAGCACAAACTCAGTTTGTGTGCACTCCGCGTTACGCGGTTCCGGGCCTCCCATGCAGGTTTCCTTGCATCCAGGAAAGTGTGTGCTCAAAAGGAGCTCCAGGGATTCGGCAGTTTATTCCGTCCAAGTGCCATTCTAGAGACGGATTGGATTGCTCTTTGAACAGGATCTTGCTAATCCTTGCTAAAGATTGACAGAAGTCCTCCCACGCTTGGACTTTCGCCGCCCTAATGGCCTTTTCGCACCTATATTTTTAGGCAGTCCTTATAAGGCTGCCAGAATTTATGTTTGTTGCAGTTATTGAAGATCTCCCTAGTCAGTTTTCTTGGCATAGAGAGATCCTCGTTCCACCATGGAGGAAGAGTTTTCTTCCTTCTTTTCACCGGACACGAAGCTTTGAAACCGACATCCATGGCTTCCTCGAAAGATTCAATCTCCTTGTCCAGCTCCTCCACGGAGTTTATTGAGGGGGTAAGTATATACCCGAGAGTTTCGCTTTGAAGATCTATCTGAACTTCTTCCAGTCGACTATTACCCACCTCAAAGTGAAATAAAGTCAATTGAGCGAGCGAGTCAGTCAAGCGAGCGAACGTTCATGTTTGTGCGATACTGAAGGTTGCGATCCCTTAAGCGCGAAACGAGTGGAGCCCACACAGGAGACTATTGTACCCAGAGTGAGCAAAGCGAGCTTTCATGTTTAATCGGGTGATTCCTAACCGCGGAGCGAGCGTAGCGAACCCACGAAACAGACTATCCCGAACTATAATTATTCAAGGGGCACATAAGAGACTATTATAAATGAACAGTCTCTAGTGTGGGCTTCGCTCGCTCCGCACTTAAGGAATCACAACTCTCAGTATCGTGGATGGTTTGGTGGGCATCCGAAGATGCCGATGGGGACGGAGCCTAAAGTAGCATAATGACCGTGAAGGTCGGGCCGTGCCATCTCACGAAGAAAAAGGCCCCTCAACGAGCTAAGCAGCGGCCTAGGCTTGATATAGCTCAGTTCGGGAGACTTGGGTGGGGTTTTCGTCGCTCGTTGCCCCTGTCCTTTACGTATTAATAAAAATTCATAGGCCTGGGGAAGACAACACAAACAGGGGAGGTAAAAATGGGGGATAATAAAAACAAATGGGGCGATAGGGATGGAATGGTTGGCGGACGGCCGGGATGCCCTCGTGCTCGCGTCGGGGTCGAGTTGTAATGGGACTCTCGGCCTCTGGTTTCGTACCACCGACAGATCATTACTAATCAGGTGCTGCCATCGATCTGCCGATGGAAGCAGCACAACCAGACCAGAATATGGTTCATTCATTACAATCGCACAGACATAAACTTCGCCCGCTCTGGGTCTAACAGTCTCTGCTGTAGGCTCCGCTCGCTCCGCGCTTAAGGGATCACAACCCTCAGTATCGATCAAAAATAAACACTCGCTGCGCACGCTCCGCACTTAAGGAAACACAACTCTCAGTATTGCACCGACATGAAAAACTTCGCCCGCTCTGGGTACAACAGTCGCTTGTGTAGGCTCCGCGCTTAGGGGATCGCAACCCTTAGTATCGCTCACACAACCATTAGTATCGCTCAAATATGAACGCTGGCTGTGCTCGCTCTGGGTGCAAAAACCATGCAAATGGCTAGATCTTTTCAAAAACGTCAATTGACATTATAGCACTTGACATTACGTATTACACACCACCTTTCCAGTCAGCATCCAGCCCTGGGGCTCTAGTTAAAATAAAAACTTATTCTGGCCACACGTCGATGTTCTGAAATCTGGGAATTCCACCAAGCTGGCTTCTTATTTACTTGATGGCTACATATAAAACAAAATTTAAATATCGCCGCCTTGATTGCTTCCGTGAGGTCTTGCACAACATTCTCCAACTTTTCCTTGATATTAGAATGTCCCGATAGAAGAGGTGGAGCCTCCCGGTACCATACCTAGTCAGGGATGATGATAGGGAAGGTAGATCTGTAGCTGTAGCTAGGTAGGAGGATATTGGATGGGTAGACCAAAATATAAAAGGAAAGGAGGAGAGAAAAAATTGCAGTGGGGGTGGATTGGACAAGGGATACAAGAAACAATGAAAAAAGGATATAAAGGACAAGGATAAGGACAAAAACGAAATGAAGGTCCTAAAGAACATAACGGAAAATAAACGACTTGTAGCAAATAAAAAATAGTAGTGACATGAAGAATATAAAGGACACACAAAAGGGGCAGGTAGAATAGGTCGGCTGCGAGGAATATAGGTAGAGGAAAGCAGGAGAAAGGGGGGGGGGGGGGATAAAAAGACGAAATGAAATAGAAATACAGCGACAAAGGACATAAAGGACAAAACGAACGAAATTAATATATGACTTCAAGGACATACTGGACAAAGAGAACCCGATCGATATAAAGGACGCAAAAAGGAGTAGGCAGGCTACTAGGAAAGGAGGCTATTAAAATACAAAGTGAAAAAACTGTAATAGGAAATACTAAACTGGAGTGGAGTGGACAGGAAAACAAGAAACAGCAAACAAGGTATATAAAAGACATAACGGATAAAAAGGACATATAGGAAATAAAGGACATGAGGGATATAAAGTATGAAATATTGGGAAAGTAGGATAGGTCGACCTAGCAGGTGGGGAAGGAGAGGTGTTGGATACTGATTGGTAGAAATTCGTCCAATTCGATCAATTAGTTTGAATTATTATACTTCTGTGCTATTGTTTTGAATTTATCTGTAAAGTTAAATTGTACCTTACTTAAAAGAACAATAATAATGAAGTAGGACTTTTAGCTACTACATATAAAAGCTCGAGACGGACAGACAGTCAGGAGATAGCCCTGATCATCTATATACCTAATATATTTGGGTACCTACGGAAGGTCCTTTAAGGTGTTACATATTTTCGTCGTGACAAAGACAATATATCCTATCTCGGCTCTAGGGTATAAAAATATAGAGATAATGTAAAATAAGTAGAATGAACATCATCGATTTCTTGTTTTTTCTTATTTTTGTGTAGGCTACAACAAAAAAAAATCAAAAAGCCACTTACAGGAATCTTCACACTTTGTGAGGATGTCCTGATCTCCTAAATGTTTGTTAACATTACAAATATATATGAATGTCTGTTTATATAAACTTTCTAAAAGCCAAGAGACGAACCAAGTGCCTACTTGGAGAACACTTTTCACAAGTATCGTTCAACAGAAATGAAACGCACACTTCTTCTTTCACGCTTGAGTTTGCCCCCCCCCCCCCCCCACTCCCAACTACCATCTCCACTCTGACTGTATCTCATCAGCACAACTGTACATATATACGAGTATATAGAAAAACGTACATACATACATATATGGAGGAAATAGTGCACTTCGAAGATAATTGAGTCGAGAGAAAAAAAGTTGGAACAGTTGATGTCCTCTTTTTCGTATTAATTATTGCATTCATGTAAGTCCTCACTTCATTTTTTGTCTCAAGATTTTTATTAATTATGTTTCTGCTGGCACTTGTATTAGGCCGAATGGTTGTTGTTTCGCCCCAAACAAACGGCGGATTGTTTAGAGCAGGCTTTAAAGGGGGGGCAGATTAGGGAAGGCGTTTCATCGCCGGTAAAATTCGTGACCTCTCATTGTATTACACGGAATTGTTGTTCGGCAGCGAGCGACCTCTTTTTAGAGCAGGCTTAGCAGGGGGAGGGAAATTGTTGTTTCTCCCCGCGTGAACTTCCTAAACCTATCCGCAGTTCAGGACCCTCAGATAGATGCACGTTGCCAGCTGCCATTTAGCCGTCCACAAGTCGGGAGATGTTGTGGCTTATTATTGCGCCCGGCACCACAGGGGAAAGACAACACAAAAAATACAAAGTATCTACACTGCATGCAGATACATCGAAACATGGATATGTCTTATGCCTACCGAAAGCGTGGGATGTGTTTTGTCGAATGATTTCATCCAGTATAACTATACTGGGATCTTTATAAAACTTACGTCGATATCTTCAACACAACAGGTTACACGCAGTCGGTAGCCAAAGACATATCCATGTTTCGATGTATCTGCATGCAGTGTAGATACTTTGTATCATTTCCCACCAAAAGCCAATAACCTGTCTTCCAAGAACCAATTCCCGATAAACCCGCCCCAAATCAAACTTAACACCCCCTTTAAGAGACAGAGAGACATACCCCATTGAAAACTAACGTCCCCATATGAACCGGATACACCCGTTCTAATGAGATTGAACACCCAACCACATGAGACAGATAGACACGCCCTATTGAAAGTCAACATTTATGCTGCTAATACATCGTACCGTATGTGGGGCTTTTGTTCTATGTTTATAGCACGTAGTATAAATCCGCCATTTTGTTCTATATGTTTATTGCACGTGTGGTGGGAGCCCACATTGTGAACCAGTCAGACCTCAAATCGCCACCATTGCAAATGCACAACCACAGTCGCTGGATCACCCGATTTGGCTCGAATTAACTTCATCCGCTCTCGCTCATCTTCGCGGGGCGGGGACTATGTACACTCTCTCAAATTGCGTCTGCGCATGTCCAAGTGTTAGTCAAACTGACTACTTGCTACTTTTTCTGGGATCCTAGTGAGTCAGATAGTAAAATGGGTGCTATTTTAAATCGGCCACTACATTCATTCTTGCCGTCCACAACGTCAATCAACATCTCAACATGTACACACAAGATCCCCGCAAGCGCGCCGCCCGCGCGGATCCACAAGCAACAGCCATGCACAATGACCACTTCACTCAAACGACATGCACAACCAGAATAGAAAAATTTTCAATGGGCTTGTTTCCTCTTCTGACCCCCGAGTAGAAAAACAGACATTTCGTGTGACGGACAGATTTTTAGGATGACCCCCAGCTATAAGACATATCCATGTCAAAATCCATGGCCGCGAATGCCGTGGACGGGACTTGAACCCGTAACGAGCGTAGTCAAATATTAGACTGACATCTCTACGCACTGAACTACCGGTCACCAGAAATATTGCACAAATTCGATGTGGATGCGCAACTTCACCATAGTGAGAACGCCACAGTCCCCCTGCCGGCGTAGAGGGCTATGTAGGCCTTCTTTGTACGGTACTCAATATAGATCTTCCAATTGAGTTTGGAGTCGAGAATGACTCCAAGACACTTGACGTTGGATGATAGTTTTAAGAAGTGATCAAGTGGCAACTGATGCTTCCAGCCTTCTAAGGGATCCGTCCATCGCTATTATCCATAGCAGGGGGGGGGGGGGGGGGGGGCAACACCCCGCCTTAGGGAGTTCCCCTGCACATGTACACAATTATTCTGCTTCTTAGCATCTCTACTAT
The DNA here is from genome assembly GCA_964017055.1 of Chloromyia formosa. Lineage (NCBI taxonomy): Eukaryota > Metazoa > Arthropoda > Insecta > Diptera > Stratiomyidae > Chloromyia > Chloromyia formosa. The sequence continues at coordinate 5,288,702 of OZ024819.1, read as the reverse complement.
CCAGCCACTAAAGTGAGTCTCCACCCCAGGTCCGGTGAGGGACTTCTGAATGGCCTCAGTGCGGATATTATTAAAGGCGCCCTCAATATCCAAGAAGACAGTCAGGGTGTACTGTTTGTAGTTGTAGTATGATTTGTTGATTCGCTAAGGGAGGCCCCCATTCATTTTTCTATTGTCAGTCATGAGGGCTTCAAGGACGGGTTATTTGTTTGTTTTTTTTATCTCGCGGGTAAAAAGGGCCGGGGTTCAACGCTTTTAGTTCAATCTCGGAGCGATAAAATCTGAGCTGGCTAACGCCATGCTTCCTTTTTTTTATTCCAAATTTTATCGCATGGTGCAGCGCAGTTTCGTCCCGACACAATAGTGTAGTGTCAGTTGCTTTCTGCAGAGGAACTTCGGTGGATCGTATATTGGTGGCTGTATCTTATTATACGAACGTACAGTGTGGCGCAGTTTTCGCCCCGACACAGTGGTGTGTGTGTCAGTTGCAGGCTGCTGTGAAGGGTTCATCGTGATACGAAGATGGATGAGTAGATTTATATTTTGGTTCTTTATATACCTATACATACATGAATGAATACTAAAAAGCTGCATCTAAGGACGATTGCGACTCCGTTCGGGCTGTGACCCATTCCGGACGAACGGGGTCAAAAAGCCATGCGAAGCCGAGCCCTGGCCATGTGCGGAAGGGTCAGCATGAGTCCCAGGTTAGCAACTTGATTGTAGAAAAAGCTAGGACTATGGATACTTCTGGTCCGAGTCGCAAGCATAATGACACGACAGGCCTGTCCTCCGTTGATGGCTTACGGGCTGCTAGGGCTATGGATGAACCTGGCCCTAGTAGTCTTGTAAAGACAAGTGGTCTTGAAGTCTCTTACACACACACAGAAGGGTAATGCCGTTCCAATCGCCGGATGGACGGCCACTAATAATGAGGTAACTAGGCGGAAACATCTATCGTCTGCCTCCGTACTCTCTAAAAAACGATGCGTCGCACAACGAAAAAAAAATGGAGAAAATACCAGAAGAGCAGAGAAATGAAAAACGAAAAGTGGGTGGGCCCGTAAGTTCACTCTCACCATCTCATCTCAGCAGCAACGTAGCGGAACTCCTAAGAGAGATAGATCTGCCGTCGAATCGCCAACAGACACTAAAAAGGCAGAAAACCGGTGATACTGGTAGGTGTGCCCGGTCCTATGCGGAAGTTTCAACGGAATGGAGCTAACTTATGCTTCTCAATAGAGAGAATGCAGAAGGCAGCATTACTCCGGTCTTATGTAGCTTGGCCGATAACTTTCAACGCCTTTTGGAGGAGCATCCATGGCCTGCTCCAGTTTGCAGGGACAGCGGATGGTTCCAGGGGCATATTAAAATCAAGGACATTAAGGATATAAAGGACACAAGCAACATAAACACATAGCACAGGAATAAAGGACATTAACATTCCAGCTAGTCTCTAGCTACGCTCGAAACCTTTTTTTTGGGATTGGTACGATACGCGCTCATGTCGACTAATCCAACCCGTAAGAACAGTGGCGGAGGACAGCAAATGTCTCAATCTCGTATGACAGATTGAAGTGATGATGAGTGTCACACAGCACTTTCTTTTCCAATCAAAGACATTTCGCAAATTATGTCACACTTTGAGTCATGCTGGATTGGGGGGGGGGGGGGTTGTAATTGTAATTTTGCATAAAGGACATCAACAATACTTCAACAAAAAAGCATAACAATTCAATGGAGAGCACACCACCATACCGTATTTGATGCTTGTTCAATGTCATCATATATGTGGATATGTCATTTCATATTCCGTGTTCCTTCTTTACAATCCTTTAAACAAAATTTCTCTGTATCTGGGCCAAGTATTTCCATCTCTCACCGAGAGAGAGAGAGAGAGACTTCACAACTCATTTCTAAGCCTTTGTTCCTTTTGGTCGGTGTTGTTGTCGGCACACAACTGCTTTGTTGTACCTTGATGCGACCTTCATTTTCAGCTATATCCCGAGGGACATTTCCAAATTTGTATTTGCCCAAGAACAGTAACGATAAGCAACATTTTTCTTGTCTCTTCTTTTTGTCTGTTTGTTAAATGCACTCTTTTGTCTCCTTTCTAGTGCCATGAATTGTTAGGGTTGCACTTGACGAAAAAACAAATACTTGACCAACTATCATATCGTCATTGAGGCACTTGTTCCAGATCAATCTTTAGATTGAAATATTGCAGCCATCGCACGTCCACCGGGACCCACAGCTCCTGCATCTGCCTCTTCCCGGCCTCATCTTGAGTGAAATAATGGGCGATACTACATATTTCCTTCTCAAGCCACACCACACCACCCACCCATCACCAGGCACCTCCCTCAAGTTGAATAGTCCTAGTGTACCCTAGACTCTACTATTGGACACAATAGGCAAAAGATTAAATCCAACCAAGCAGGCGAGACGCGCTATGAAATGCAATACACTACTTCAGGATCTAGAAATGAAATACAAAAAAAAAGAAGGAACAAAACAAAAATGAAAAATATAAAAAAGAAGAAAATCTAAACATGAAAACAACGACCCAGAATACAATTAAAATAGAAAAATGCTATTGTAAAGGATACCGCGCGTCCTTGCCCTCTCTCCTCCTTTTCTTTTCATTCGGAGGCCTTTCAGGGCTTCGCCAGCAATTGAAGCGGATGGTAATTGTTTAAAAATTCATGATTGAGCCTTGCAATGCTTGAAGGGAAAAAACTGAAAAAGCAACAACAACGAAGAAATGCATTCTTAATTTGGAGTGGATCATTGTTCCAGGATATATGGTCAAATTGAGCGCATAGACCGCGGCTAAGGGATAATGTGAGCGTGTGTGTGTGATGAGAGATACACCGGACTATGTCCCCCGACAGGCCAGAATTCGAAAATTAGATTTCGCATTTAATGTCGTGTGGCTTATGTGCGGTGCGCCGCCGCTGCCCAGGTGGATTTGAAAAGGATAATCCCATAATAACCAACGTAATAAACGTACGAATCTCTACTATAGTCGGTGTATTCAGATCTACAGGGGACTCGCTGATAGGGCGTAGTATTAGACATACTCGTATATTAGACATATTTTCGACCGACCGAAGGGAGTAATCACGACACGAAGCAATCTTCATAAATATTGAAAGACCTCTTAATGCTAGGGGAGGGGTTGTAAAGGACGATGGAAATACCCGACGGTGTCCATGGGGACGGAGCTCATTTGACCGTAAATGTCCTAGAGTAGCTATCCAGACTGGCAGCTGTCAAAGTAGTGGCTCCTCAGCGAGCTAAGCGGCCGGCACAAGCTGGTTGCTGCAGCTCCAACTCGGTCCATGGGAGTGGGGTTTTGTCACTCGCTGCGTCTTGTCCATTCATATTGAAGGAATCTTGTGCCTAGGGATGAGACATCACAACGGGGGGATAAGGTAAGGTTATATGGGCTGCCACGGCACACTTAAACCCGGACTTGGGTCCATTGTGTTATCGCAAGGGAGTGTCTTGTCCCTGATACCTACAACTTAAAACCAGCCGGAACTTTTCATGAATCCATGGTATGGTATGGTAAGAGTGGCTGCCGTAATCTCTTTACAGCACACTTAGACCAAAGGAAGGTACCTTGTGTTGCCCTGGAATTGTGTAATTCCATCCGTCATCCATTGTTGAACCATCCGGAGCTAATAGTGAGTCGCAGGAGTCGACCCACAACTGCATTAGCTAGGTCTCCGTCTCCCAGGTCCGCATACGCAAATTCACCTAGAGTCGACATTCTCCTGTAGGCTAATGCCGGGCAGGTGCAGAGTAGATCAAAAATGCTCGCCTCCTCATCTATGTCTCCGCAACTTCTGCAGAAGTCATGATATGGAAGTCGGAGCCTCCTCGCGTATTCAGCGATAACACAATGACCAGTAATGATTCCCACCACTATCCTGATGTGTTGCTTACTCATTGACAGCAGTTTAGAAGTACGGTTTTTGTTCAATAAGGGACATAATAACTTCGCATTTTGGCAGGTTACCACTTAACCATCTCGAGTTAGCCCTGTCTGTCGCTTTCATAGTTAGCTTATGTTTACACCCGGAGATGGGCATGGCGAAATCCCGACCCATCTGAAGAGTTATATCGTTTGCACCGTTCCGAGCGAGCTAGTCAGTCCTACAATTGCCAGCGAGAGCACTATGACCTGGTATCCAGCATAGTGTAATGTTATAGATACCTCCCATCTCTGCAAGGCAAGAGCGACAGTCCGCAACGATTTTTGACGAGACTACACAAGATTCAAAGGACTTTATTGCAGCTTGGCTGTCAGTATAAATTATGATGTATGTTGCTGCTATAGTGTTACGGCCAATCCACTTCACTGGCCCTTTAATAGCGTGGATCTCCGCCTGGAGGACACTACAGTAGTCTGGGAGACGAATCGACAGGTGGAGGCTAGGCCCATCGGTGAAGATTCCAGCCCGGTCTTGGAACCATCAATATACTCGTAGATGCACAAGGATTCAGTGCATGTCGGTTTCATCACTTCCCAATGGCTACGGGAGGGAATTGAGCATGTAAAGTTTCTGTCGAACGTGATTTTTGGTATACAATAGTCCGTTGATGATGTGATGTCTATGTTGCTCAGGATTGATGCGTGACCGGTGTGTGAGTCTGCCCAGCGACCTGTCTCCCGTATGCGGATCGCCGAGTTTGCGGCAACTTGTTCACCTAATGATGTCCAAGGGAAGAAGATTGAGCAAAATCTCTAGTGCTGCGGACGGCGTCGAACGGATGGCCCCACTAATAGCCAAACAAGCCGCTCTTTGTACCTTCGTCAATAAAGTAAGATTCGACCCTATACGCAGGGCATTCCACCAAACGATCACCCCATGCAGCAGTATCGGGCGTAAGACCGATATATACAACCAATGGAGTACTTTCGATTGCAGACCCCATTTATTACCTATAGCCTTCCTGCAACAGTACAGCGCTACGGTTGCCTTATTGACACGCTCCTGAATGTTCAGCTTCCAATTAAGCTTCCTATCCAGTACAAGACCTAAAAAGTTCGGTTTGTCTGTAAACGTCAGTTTTACTTCTCCCAAAATATTAGGATCCACGCGAGGAATTCGATGCTTCCTCGTATAAAGAACGAGCTCGGCTTTGGTCGGATTAACGCCAACACCGCAGTCGTTAGCCCAGTTAACTAAGACAGCGAGAGCATTCTGCGTTAGCTCGCTAAGGGTGCTGGGGAATTTACCTGAGATGTCGATAGAGATATCATCCCCGTAAGCAATTACTTTGCATTCCATCCCCTCCAGGACTAATAGCAATCTGTTGACCGCTATGTTCCAAAGCAGGAGAGAGAGAGAGCACACCATCTGGCGGAGTACCCTTGCAGACACTCCTGCGTTCAGAGGATACACCTAATTTGGACGGAATAACCCTGGACGTTAGCATCAGGTGAATTAGTCCGACCAGGTTCGGATCCACGTTAAGTCCTGAGAGTGCATTCGTAATCGCCTCAGGGTTGACGTTATTGAAGGCCCCTCAATATCTACAAATGTGACCATGGTATATTCTTTATAGATCAAGGACTTTTCAATTTGACTAATGAGTGAGTGTAGAGCATGTTGCGAAGCTGAGAGTAGTTGTTCTCGTATGGTGTTGCGCAGGTAGAACTCAATTAATCTCTCAAACATCTTAAGCAGGCTGGAGGACAAACTATTGGGTCTCAGATCCTTGGGGCTTGCATGCAAACTTTTTCCCGCTTTGGGAATAAAGATCACGTTGACTTCCGTCCATATTAGGGGAATATAGACCAATTCCAGGCATGCCCTGAATTCCAACCAAGTGACAACAAGATCCGATGTGTGTTGTATGTCTGCCGGGATAACACCATCGGGTCCAACGGACCTGAAAGGTTCAAAACTGGATATTGCCCCGAGAACTTTCTCCCTTGAAATAATGCGATTCGGATCAGCCGACGTCAATTCGCTATCCTTTGCGTAAGTGTGTTGGGTAAGCTCCGATGAACTATCCGGAAATTGTGTATCCAGTTGGACTTTCAGTGTCTCTTCGCTGGACGTTGTCCAGGACCCATCTGGCATTAGGATACAGCTAGGTATGGATGGGTTAGTTGAAAGAATTTTTCGGAGTCTAAAGGCTTCGCTCGACCCCTCGATACGTTCACAAAAGAGCCTCCACGAGCTTCGTTTGGCTTTCCTTAGTTCTTTCTTATACACTCTGAGATGTTGTTTGTAGGAATCCCAATCTGATTTCAGCCTGGAGCTCTTTGCTGCGTTGAATTTTTGTCTACACACTGTTTTGTAGGCGGCAAGCTCCCTAGACCAGGTTGTTGTTTCCCTTTTGGTCACCTGACGGGACATGATTTTGACGTGGCTTGGTTCAGGGCATCCGTTAAGGTGCGCACCATATTATCCAAGTCGCCCTTATCGCGGGGTGGATCCGGCAAAGGTGGTAGAACTTGCTGAATGGTCTCTCGGTACTTGGGCCAATTTGTTCTGCGTCTGTTTAGAATAGCCGGACGGGCTGTTGCAGGTTTGTCTAGACTGAATTGAATGTACCGGTGGTCGGAGAAAGAGTGTTCCGCTGATACCCTCCAGTTTTCAACTCGATGTAGATTGTCATCAGAGATAAGAGGGATATGCAGGACTTCTTCACATTGCAAAGAAGTAGGTTTGTTGCGATAATATATTCAAATAACAGCTCCCCACGAGCGTTCGTATCGGTGCTGCCCCATAGAGTGTGATGGGCATTTGCGTCGCATCCCAGTATGAAACTAATTTTTTTCGTTCTGGCTGCTTCGATAGCTTCACGTAGACGCTCAGACGGGAAACCCCCTATCTGATCGTATGGCAGATATGCTGAAGCTATCCGGAACCGACTAAGTGATCCTTCCAGGCTAACCAGAACTGTATCTCCTCCGCTATAGGCGCCCATTAAGAAGGCGTTGTGTATTTTTTTTATCATTATACAATACATGACCTCGGTTTGCTCAGATCACTTACATAGAAAATATTATAATTAGGGGACCTTAAGAGATTATTAACGACCCATGGTTCTTGGATCATAATTATATCCTCATCACTGCGGGCGAGGCGAAGTAGAAGCGCAGCCGATGCTGCTTTCGAATGATGCGGGTTAATCTGAAGAAAACTGATTGAGCCTGAGGCGAGTTCTCCGGCTCAATTACCGTAATATCAATTTCGTTCTCTAGGTCAGAGTCAAACGAATCTCTAAAGATAGAAGGGGCCGTAATATCCTCCAGCATCGTCTGATTGGACGACAGTGACCTAGCGTCGTCTTCAGGATCCTGTTCAAAGGACGTAGGAGAACCCCGGGTATTGTGTGTCCCCAAATTAGCTCCATCCACCTTCATAAGGACGGATGAGGGTCTGTCAATCTCCCTTCGCCCTTCTCACTCGTCTTTCTTGTAAACCTTGAGAGTTACCCTGGAAAAGCCAAAAGATATTTCTCCATTACTACGCGCCAAAGGTTCCAAGGATTCCTTACTGATGACGATGACCGCACATCGGGATTTTCCTTGGGGCTCCTCCAGCTTCACGACCCTCCAATCATGTGTTGGGAGGTTAGGATTTCAGGATCTTATAACAAAGAGAATTTCCTCTGCGCTGGAGGGTTTTGCTGGCAGCCAGGCGCGAGCTCTGGGTCTGACTGGGATTTCGTCCTTCGAGACAACGTTCAGTTTTGCACCAGGCCATAGTGCGTCAACCCTTTCGATTGCGATCCGAAAGAGGTATAAGGACCGCTCATCGGCGAAAAGCATCAACTTGATGCGGTTTCGATGCCATCCGATGATGAATCCATGGAGCCGGTCAATTTCCATATCCGCCAATTCTCCCAGATTTGCATAGAAGAATTCGTCAATGTGTGCCCTCCTTCTACTTGTCCTCCGGCTCGTCTTCGCAGCTACGACATAAATTGTTGTAGAGGAGGCAAAGCTTCCTGGCGTGGTCACCAATAAAGTAATGGTCGGTGATAAGCCCCACCAAATTGTCAATGTTTCGTCTATCCATCGACAAAGCCTGGTCGTACGTACAGGGTCCAAACAGTGATCTAGCTGAACCACAAGTGTCACCACCTTCCCACCTAGCGTTAGTCCTCCTACTCGTCTCGAGCTCGAGTACAAGCTTACACGCAGTCATGGGCATTCCAATACTGTGGTGATCCTGAAGGATTAGACCAGTTGCTCCCCTTCGAGCCAACTCGGCTGCTTTTAAGTTCCCTTCAAAGTCTCTGTGCCTCGGAATCCAGCACAGAGTGATATTAAAGTGATTCCCCAACCGCAGACGGGCGAATCGATATTCCTCCATAGTCTTCGATGTATTCTGGAAGGACTCTAGGGACCTTATCGCAGAGATCCTGTCCGTGAATATAATAATAACCTTGGCTGATTTGACATGTCGTCCGAGTCATTTTAGAGTGACATCGATTGCCGTAACCTCCGCTTGGAGAACGCTACAGTGATCTGGAAGGCGTGAGGAGTGACATATACTTAGCTTGTCAGAATATATACCAATACCCACCCCTCTGGCACCATCTGTACTACGGTCGTGCCATCCCATTTTTTCCCCAATGATTTCGTGGAAGAATCAGACTAACATGGTTTTTAGCAAAGTTGTAATTCGATGAAACTACAATACATACATATATAGTACACCGACTTCTTGACAACCTGACAACGACATCGACTGACAATAATACGGTAATAATGCCGCTTAACCATACGCCGCCACCAATAGGGCAGGGTAGAGGAGTTGTGGCAGTACAGAGCCAAATGATGACTCGATCCATGTCACAGGCTCAGCTCAACCCTGATGCGGCAGAATTTCCGCAGACATGGGCGCTAGAGGGCACTTCGGTCGAGGATCAGCCGACCCGGGGCCCGCCACTACAACCGCATCAAGAACTGTCGCAGAACGCGGCTAAGGAAGCGCGTGCTTCTTACGCCGGATGGGGTTTGGCACAACCAGGATGCGGCCCCACAACAACGACCACCTTGGGTGGTGGGGTCAGCAACCACCGCCGTGGTGGGGCGAACGGCCTCCAGCCTGGTGGAATCAAAACCGAACCAAAACCCCGCCCATACTACCGATAGCTGAGCTAATTATCAAGCACGCGTCACCTCTGGTCATGTCTGAGGAGATATTGGCACTTAGATGTCACGGCAGGTCTGAACGACCAGCCTCGATCTCAGTCCTCGGTTTGAGCCCAGCTCAAGCAAGCAAACCGTTACAAATGGCGCCCAACGTAGGGCTCCGATGTTTGAAACGGTCCATAGCTTGGTTTCCCGAAGTCGGACCGCCGTGCATACAGCTAACTGCTCGCCATATATATCCAGGGGTGGCAAGTTGAGTATAATTTCAAGGGCAGCTTACGCAGTTGATCTCATAACTCCTGTAATGAAGCATATTATGGTCTGGTTGTGCTGTCTCCACCGGCAGATCTATGGCAGCATCTGATGAGTAAGGATCTGTCGGTGGTGCGAAGCCACAGGCCGATTGTCTCATTACGCCTGGACCCCAATGTGAGCCGTCCACCAACCATTCCATCCTTATGGCCTCTTTTTTTTATTCCCCAATTTTCCCTCCCCTGTTTATGTTGTCTTCCCCAGACCTATGAATTTGTATTAATACGTAAAAGACAGGGGCGACGAGCGGCGAAAAACCCGCCCATGTCTCCCGAACTGAGCTACAGCAAGCATAGGCCGCTGCTTAGCTCGTTGAGGGGCCTTTTTCTTCGCCAGATGGCACGGCCCGACGTTCACGGTCATATGTTGCCTTAGGCTCCGTCCACACGGGCATCTTTGAACGACCACCAAACCGTCCGTTACACTCCACATATGGCGATGCAAGCTGCCCTCTGAGAAGAAAAATAGCACAGAGAAAAGAAAAAAAAATAGATAATGCATCTCCCATCATGCTGATGATCAACAGGTTACAGAGAATCCTGAGGCCAGCAGAGGCACATCACTGCATTCCTTGCCGTAATTTCTGGCAAACGGAAAGGTACCCAGGGCTCCTCCGCGCTTTGTCCGGACACCGAAGATGCTCCAAATGGCGGCAATTCAAAGCATTTAGGTACGTGGCTAAACCACAAAACACGAGCACAAAGCCAGGACTGCCTTGTTAAACTGCATTTAAAGAAAAAAACTACTCTATAGGAAGGATGGAGGTGCTACAGAGCAAAGCACAGATACTTGAGGGAAAAATACGTTTAGTAAAAATGGCTAAGTCTTAAGACTTAAAGCAGCAAGTAGCCTTAATGTGCTTGTGGGGATGCAAATCGATGGAAAGACTAACAAGAACCCGATGAGGTCCTTTTTAATCCTGTTCTTTACCAGACATGGACCCCACGTTGGGCGCCAAATATGTAACGGTTTGGTGGGCATACGGAGATCTCCGTGGGGACAGAGCCTTAGGAAGCATAATGACCGTGAAGGTCGGACCGTGCCATCTGGCGAATAAAAAGGCCCGAGCAACGAGTTAAGCAGCGGCCTGTGCTTGCTGTAGCTCAGCTCGAGAGACCTGGGCGGGGTTTTCACCGATCGTTGCCTCTGTCCTTTACGTATTAACAAAAATTCATAGGCCTGGGGAAGACAACATAAACAAGGGAAATAAAAATGATGAATGAAAAAATTAGGCGATGGCTTGCTCGCCCTCGCGCTCGTATTGGGGTTCAGGTGTAATGGGACCCTCGGCCTCTGGTTTCGTACCCCCGACAGATCCTTACTCATCAGGCGCTGCCATAGATTTGCCGGTAGAAGCAGCACAACCAGACCAGAATTTGGTTCATTACAAGTATTCAGGGAGACTGAAAAAGAGATTTAGGATAATCAGAGAAAATTCCGACCCATAATCCTTTATCACCTGGGAGACGTCCGAATAGATTTCCATTGAATTGAAGGCGACAGAAACACCTTGCGTGATTGTTAGACTATCACAAGGCCTGTCAAGTGCATAATTGGGTCGGGTCTCTGTTGAATTCGCTGTCATTTGTACAAATCATTTTATCTACGAATTTTCCAAGACCAAGCTTTACATACCAAACATTTTGGAGGGGGCCGGGGCCCCCATGGCACCCATCTGGATCCGCCACTGGTCGCTTTGACAATGAACGACGATATTACAGTATCGTCTGGATAGTAACGTATGCAGTAGGTTGCGTGATTTTTACACAGGTAGTGTGGCTACCTATAGACAACGATATTTGAAAAAATGTCCTTTTTCAAATGAGAGATGCAAGTGGAAAACATAAAGCTCTCTGTTGATTCGTTAGCAAAAAAAATATGCCGCGGAGTCCAATGACCTCGTCTCAGAAAAGTATTTGCTTCGAAAGAATCAAATTCAAAATATCAACGAATTCCTTCGATTCAGCTTACAGTATCCTTTCTACGATGTGATTGCACGTTTGGGAGTTCTTTATTGTCCTCTTCCTCTGTCAAACATCCAGGCAAAAGCTGTGCAAGTGGATGGTCTCCTCGACTCTCATTTACATGTCACTCAAATATCCTTTTTTTTTGGCTAGTGCTCATGCGTGATATTAAGGGATACACAACAATGTGCTTTTGAAGGAAATGCCTAAATCGTGTCCGGCTGGAAGCTCTTAGTGTGCGCGCATAAATCGTTACTTTTCCCTTTTCATATCCTTTGGCATTTGGTGGGCTCTTTGATGTGTAAAATAGAACAGCGAAAATCCTAATTACACACACACACCCACGCACAAACACTCTCTCGTTCTCTCTCTCTCTCTGTATTTCTCAAAGTGTGTCCTTTGAGAAATACTGAGAGTTTTCGTGTCCTTGCCTTGTATAGTGTACTTTTGCCATCATCGCTGTATTTCTTTTATGAGTCGGACGTCGAGGATAAGATGTGGCCCACGGCCGTGTGACTGTGCTGACCAATTTCTAAATTTTCAAAGCTCCCGCTCGCCTGAAGTCAAGAGCCAGAGCCAAAAAGGAGCATAGCGCGCTATGCGTGAGGACGATTTACGCGCGTCGTTCGAGCGTATTATCGAAAATATAGGATGGAAGTCAGACGCACAGCAAAAATTTTACAGTCTTCGTGCGGACGGCAAGAAATCATTTGAGAGTAGGCTTTTATGGTTATATTTGGGGATCCCCCCCTCCCCCCCCCCCCTCCTCGCCGGACTTCTTTTCTATTTCATTCGACGTGTAGGACTTGATGGAAAATCTATGGATGTGTTCATAGTATGTACATCCGTGTAACATGTACAAAGATTGAAGTATGTAAAGATTGTTCAATATTGATCTGGCATAAGGCTTTTTTATGGACCTGTCACATGGCATGCATCCTTTGGCCGGGAATATTGAAAATTTTCAGGATAGTAGCAAACCAGTTTTTACAGTCGGCGGTAAATGAAAGAGGGGACCACTCTTTAGATAAGATTAGAGGAAGAGGACAGCGAGTCCGAGAGGCTGACAAGCACCGCGATCAGGAGAGGTCTATTGTGCTCTGGTCCATATGGTCTAGTGTGGTTTTAGGGATGACGATCAAGTTTGATCCTGACAAAAAAAAGTTACACAACTGTCTAAATTGCAAGAGACCCCCCAGGCATTCTAGGCGACGACGCGAAAGGGCCTCACATTCGCATAGGATGTGCTGTGATGTCTCATCATCGGCTTTGCAAAAGCAACAGCTGCCGTCAGTGACAATTCTCATTTTTTGTAGGTGATACCTCAGAGTCGAGTGCCCCGTGAGAAGGCCGCAAATGATTCTTACCCTGTTCCTGCTTAGATTTAACAGTTCCAGGGTGCGTTTGCGTCAGTGGCCTGGAATGAACAGTTTGGACTGTCTCAAGCCAGGGAGACTCTCCCAGTACCTGTTCCCTAATATGAATTTTAACCCTGCATAGCGTGGTGGAACGCCTGTATCTCCGAACTTAGAGCGGTGTGCAGGAAAAGTTTCAGCAGGGCGAAGGCCACTAGTCTGGAGTCGGATTGGCAATCCTACAAGAGGCACTTGAGTTCGTTCAAGAAGGGATTAAAGGCGGCTTAACGTAATTCATGGAGGAGTTTCTGCGAACGAATTGAAGGGTCCGGTGAGTCATACAGACTCTTGTCGTCAAACCCCTCTATGCCAAGCTTTATACAAAAGCAAGAATGGACATGGACATCTTCGAGCAAGGAGACTCTTGAGTCCTTGCTTGACTCGCACTTTCCTGGTAGTTCCGCGGTTGCGCCGCTCGAGGATAGCTTTACTCAGCGGATAGCGCCGTGTGATTTCGTATCCATCCTCTCTAAAGAAACAATTCTGTGGGCAATCTCCAGCTGGCGGCCTTTTAAATCTGCTGGACCCGACGGCATTATTCCGGCGGATTTACAGCAGTAATAGCGGATATTGTGAATCCATGGCTAAAGGCCATTCTAACGGCCATGTTCCTCGGACCTGGACCGAAGTGTTGGTCGTTTTCATACCGAAAGCGGGTAAGAGTTCGCATGCACGACCGAACGATTTCAGACCCATTAGTCTCTCCTCCACCTTGCTTAAAGTACCTGAGAGACTGATTGATATACATTTTCGCAGTAATATTCCGTCATGTCTTCTTTTCACTTGACAGCATGTCTACTGGAAGGACAGATCAGTGGATACGGCTCTTCACTCTCTGGTCGACCTTATTGAAAAGTCTCTCGCTGACAAGGAACTCACCATGGCTGTATTTCTGGATATTGAGGGCGCTTTCAACAATGTTCGACCGAGCGCGATTGTTGAGGCACTTTTGAGCCTCTACGTCGACGAGTCATTCTGTGGGCTTATATATAAGCTGCTAACATCTAGGCTTATTCGTGCTACTCTGGGCACAGCATCTGTGAGTAGACGCGTTTGTAGGGGTACCCCTCAAGGCGGGATATTATCTCCACTTCTTTGGAATCTGGTCATAAACAAATTACTTCTGGACCTGGAAAGGATGGGCTATAATATCATCGCCAATGTGGATGATGATGCGATTGCCGTCTCTGGAAAATTTGCGAGTGTCCTCAGTGAGGTACTACAACATGCTCTGTCGATTCAAACTAATTGGGCATACCATTGTGGGGTTAGTGTTAACCCGGACGAGACAAAGCTTGTGACTTTCACCAGAAGGCACACGCTCGGTCCTATCGAACCTCCCATTCTGAACGGTAAGGTATTGGTTTTTACTGATAAGGCCAAATTCCTTGGTCTTCTTCTAGACCACAAGCTAACTTGGAAGCCCCACATTCAGGAGCGGGTGAGGAAGGCAACTACTGCACTCTACTCGTGCAGGAAGGCCATTGGGAAAGTCTGGGGCCTGCAGCCGAAGGTGGTACACTGGATGTACACTGCTGTGGTGCGTCCTATTTTGCTTTATGGTATTAACGTGTGGTGGACGGCACTCAGAGTCGGTGGCTACTGTAACTTGCTGGGTAAGGTGCAGAGACTGGCTGCGCTAGCCATAACAGGGGCGTTCAGAACCACTCCGTCGGTCGGATTGAATATTCTGCTGAACTTGCTCCCGCTGGACATTCTTGGCGAACAACTGGCGGCCAATACGGCACTACGTCTTCGCGAAACTTGTCAGTAGCGTGTGAGGAGCACTGGACACACATCCATTCTGCGCAATCTGGATCTCCCTTCAGAGACCGACTACACCTCTCCGAAACAAACTTTTGATCAGCACTATACCTGCCTCATTCCATCTAGGAATCTCTGGGTTCAGAATATACCCTTAACGACTAAGTCTACGCTGATCTACACGGACGGCGCTAAGACGCACGTTGGAGTTGGGGCCGGAATTTACTCGGAGGGGCTTGGTATCAACATGTCATTTCGTCTTCCTGACTTCTGTAGTATGCTTCAGGCGGAGAGTATCCTTCAGGCGGAGGTTTCAGCGATCTCAGAGGCTCTGACCTGGTTGGGAAGTCACATGATAACTGCCAAGGACATCACTATTTTTACGGACAGCCAAGCTGCCATACGTTCATTTGAGTCGGTTCTCACTACATCCAAAACGATTGTGGATTGTCGCACAGCCCTCACTTTAATGGGCAGTTTTTTCAACATTACGCTTTGCTGGATACCCGGTCACAGTGACTTTGCAGGCAACTGCAGAGCGGATGAGCTTGCGCGTGAGGGGATAACCGGAATTCGGGACAGAATTAAAATGCCTTTTACGGTATGTAAAATGGCAACTAAGTCAGCTGCTATTGATAGGGCCAACATAAGATGGCTCAGTGGTTACTCATGCCAAACGACAAGGGCGATCTGGCCTAGTTTTGATCCGAGACGCTCTGCCGTACTGCTATCATTAGGCAGATCACACATCGGCAGGGTGGTGGGGGTCATCACAGGGCACTGCCCTATTGGGGAACTAGCCTGGAGGCTGCGCCTTCCGCACCATGATTACTGCAGAAGCTGTGAGGACATGGACGAGGAGGAGAGCGTTAGTCACCTTCTGTGCCACTGCAGAGCTTTGGCGGGCAGGATGAGGAGATTTCTTGGTTCCTCGTTCTTTTATGACTTGGAAGACCTCAACAACGTTAGCGCGACAAAGCTCAATCTGGTTTTAAAGCCTAGTTTTAGGGTAAGGTAAAGAGAATTTCTGGAGACATCACAGCGGACCGAATTTGCTGTCTAAGTGTGCTGTGACCCATCATGGCAGCCCCTGCACCTAACCTAACCCTGCATAGGGATATACCACAAAAGGGTTCAGGTTCAATAAAAGGGGTGGCAGATGCTTTCCTAGCCAACTCATCGGCAATCTCATTACCTGAGACGTCAACGTGGCCAGTATATTGACTTTATTGTGCAAACCAAGTCTCTGCAAAACCTCATAGCAATCAAGTACAGACCTAGACGTTAGTACTGGGCTATTGAGAGCCTTGACAGCAATGAAGATAGCAATGTCTCTTCCACGATAGCAGGCATCTACACATGCCCTAGCATACGTCCGAATTGCATGGATTTCAGCTTGGAAGACCGTCGCGTGCTTCCCCATGAGGACTGATAGTCTTCTAGAGAAACCTAAAACTCCTGCCCCGGTACCCTGTGGCGGACGGTTTGGTGGGCATCTGAAGATGCCCGTGAGGACGGAGCCTAAGGTAGCATAGTCGACTGTAAAGGTCGGGCAGTGCCATCTGGCGAAGAAAAAGGCTCCTCAACGAGCTAAGCAGCGGCCTATGCTTGCTGTAGCTCAGTTTGGGATACGTGGGTGGGGTTTTGGCCGCTCGTTGCCCCGGTCCTTTACGTATTAACAAAAATGCATAGGCCTGGGGAAAACAACACAAGCAGGGGAGGTAAAAGTGGGGGATTATAAAAAATGAGGCGATAAGGATGGAATGGTTGCCGGACGGCGCAGATTTCCTCGCGTTTGCATCAGGGTCCAGGCGTAATGGGACCCTCGGCCTCTGGTTTCGTACCACCGACAGATCCTTACTCATTAGGTGCTGCCATCGATCTGCCGGTAGAAGCTGCGCTACCAGGATATGCTCTATTCCAGGTGGTTCATTACAAGCTATTTTAACATTGTCCTGTGCTGGGTCCTTGGCCACAATGGCTTGGAAGGTAACTGTCAAGCTGATGAGTTTGCCAGACTGGGTTGTTTGAATGGGGAGCTTCAACAAAATGATGATGTCTATGCGCCCATTGCTTCTTGCAAATTGATGGGCTGAATCTGAGGCGATTAACGAAGCCAATGCAAGATGGATTGATGGCAATACCTGCCGTACAACTCGATCGCTGTGGCCCATATTGTTACCCGATCTAGAAATCCACTGTCGCTAAACGGAAGGCTTATAAGCGCGCTGATGGGTGTTATCACTGGGCATTGTCTCATTGGGGAACATGCCAGGAGACTTCGGCTTCCCTATAACGACTTTTGCAGGAGCTGTGGGATTGTGAACGAAAAGGAAAGTGGCTTCCATCTCCTCTGTCCCTGTCCGGCTTTGGCAGGTAGAAGGAGGTCGTTACTTGGATCTGTGAGCTTACTAGTCTGATGCTAACACCTAGATTCATTAGTACCGGTTTGGGTTCATCCAAAAAACGCAGGCAAGTTTGTAGGGGCACTCCCCAAGGTGGTGTCTTGTCCCCCGTTCTTGGTGGCCAACAGGTTGCTTCTGGATTTGGAGGGAGTTGGCTGTGATGTTATTGCGTATGCGGACTCGACTCGGGAAAGTTTCCCGAGTCCTTAGTGAGATTCAATCTCAGTGGGCTAGGCAAGTGGGTGTGGGGGTCAATCCGTCCAAAACAGACCTTGTTCTCTTTACCAGAAGGGACACTCTACCTTTATTGATACCACCATTGCTGGAGGGGACGAGACTGGCCCTTAGCGAAAAAGTCAGATTTCTGGGACTTATATTTGATAGAAAGCTCTCCTGGAAGGCAAATATCGAGGAGCGAGCTGTTAAGGCAACAATTGCTCGGTACTCTTGCAGGCAGGCTATTGGCTTGAAATGGGGCATGCGACCAAAGGTGGTATTTTGGTTGTACGTCCTATTTTAATGTATGGGGGGGAGGGGGGGGGGGGGGGGGGGTAGTAGTTTGGTGGACTGCACTCAACAAGGCGTCCTATAGGACTCTATTGAACAAAGTTCAAAGATTATCCTGTATTGCTATCACTGGTGCTCTCAAGACCACACCAACTGCTGCTCTTGGTGTAATGCTTAATTTGCTTTCCTTGAACATCTTGGCCGAACAGTTGGTTGCAATCACGGCCATCCGTCTTCGGGAAACGGGACAGTGGGAAATGACTAGTATTGGCCACTCGACTATAGTGGACAATCTTGATATTCCAGAAGAAACAGATTACACCTCTCCGGTGTACTCCTTCGACAAAGGCTATACCAGCCTAATACCCTCTCGACAAGAGTGGGGCGTAAACAGTGCTCCAGAGTCGGAAGCTATAAGCTTTTTTACGGATGGCTCGAAAACAGAAGAAGGTGTGGGCGTTTTGGTATCTTTTCAGAGGGACTGGATTTTGGCTTGTCACTCCGTCTTCCAGCATTCTGTAGTGTCATCCAGGCGGAGATCACTGCAATTGCCGAAGTTTCGGCTTGGTTGGGCTGTAATGTCTAGAACTATTACTATCTATACCGACAGTCAGGTGGCGATAAAATCCCTGGACGCTGCACTTTCTACTTCAAAAACCGTGGTGATGTGCCGTTCTGCTCTCAAGGATCTCAGCGACTTTTTCAACATCACTTTGTACTGGATACCAGGGCATAGTGGTTTCAGTGTGGTAACTGCCGGGCAGACGAGCTAGCTCGAGTGGGTACCACCAGTGTGGACATAGAGTGTTTTCGCCCCGTCAAAATACCGATGGTAGCTTGTAAGAAGGTGATCAAGACAAACGCACTAAACCGTGCTAATATCGAATGGCTAAATGGAACTACATGCAATGTTATAAGGCAAATTTGGCCGGCCTTTAATCCTGGCCGTTCGTCAGGGCTGCAGATGCTGGAGAGAAGGCATCTAAGGAAGGTTGTGGAGTTCATTACAGGACATTGCTTGATAGGTGAGCATGCCAGGCGTCTTCGGCTTCCGTATAATAATCACTGCAGAAGCTGTGCAGACGAGGAGGATACAATAGCTCACTTCCTGTGCACCTGCCCTGCTTTGGCCGGTAGATGAAAGGATACTGTAGGTTCCCATTACTTCCATGACGTGGATGACTTGAAAAACGACGTAAGTGCTGGTCATCTACATCGCTTTACTGATAGTTCCGGGTGGTTTGACGACCAGGCTCTTGTGGGGTTGAGGTATCACAACGGACCCATTGGTGGTCTATGTGTGCTGTGATCTACACAGCAGCCTTTTTAACCTAACCCAACCTAGATCCTACTTCTTCACTGACTTGGAAGAGCTAGAAAGCGCGGATGTTTGAAACTCCAGAGTTTTATTGTTGGCTCTGGATGGAGAGGATGCGTGTTAGTGGTATCACAACGGACCTGTGATTTGTCACAGCTACCTTCTCACGACACCCCATTTGCCTACACGAAACGCTGCTTTTTCTTTTTTTAACTTCACTTCTTCTCTACCTGGGATACCCCCCCCCCCCCCCCCCCCCCTCCCGTTAAAATTGACCTATTACAACGCATCGCATTCTCCAGAGAATTATAATATTTCCATCAAATTTCATGCATGCAGCTTGATTCTATGGACAGACGGACAAGACGGACAGACATTCGACCGATTTCATAGGAGAGCTTTGTTTTTACTACAAAACCCTAAAAAATGAACGAGCGAACGGACGTAAAGAGTAAAAATTACTTAATATCCATGACTAGCGTGCTCGTTCGTTATATTATGGTCGTTTGATAGAAAAGCCAAAAGTTTAGTATTGTGTAAAAGGACCAAGGACTTGTATGAATATTGTGGTTCACCCTCAGTCGCCCCTCCCCCCAAACACACACACACACACGCACCCGGGGGAGAGAAATTTAAATACGGAAATATATCCACGTCACGGAGTCGACTGAGCGAGAGACAGACAGACAGACAGACAGAGAGAGAGAGAGAGAGAGCGAGCGAGTGGAAAGGAGAAATGCGAGCTTTCAGGGAGACAAGTCCTGTCATCCGGTTGTTGTTACGTTTTCCCCAATATTCTTGCTCTCTCTCCCTCTCACACTTTTTCCCGGCTCCCACACATGAGTATGAAAAAAGCACATGATGATGCCCGTCGTGAACGACGGAACCAAAAAAGGATAAAAAGGAAAATATAAAAAAATATGAAATAAACTTGGATGTGTGTGCGTATTTATATATGTATATCCAGCGACTCCTGCCACCACCCGGGTAGGCTCTTGCTGTTGCTGTTGTTCTTGTTACTATCCTTGTGCTTTGTTGCTGGTGCTCCTGCTGCTGCTGCTGCTGTTCTTGTTGCTGGTGTTGTTGTTATTGTTGTTGCTGTCTTTTTTCTTCTCGTATTTATACTTCGCATATTATTCGACATCATGCAACAGTTTGTCACACAGTACAACCGTTTCGCATCCTTAACACAGTACATTATTAGGCGATTTTCCCTGTAGTCTAACGCACATCATATTCCCTTAAATAGTAGCTTTAAATCTTTTATTTTCTAATTTCTATAATATACTTTATAACAAATTAATAATTATTGAAAAAAAAAAGTAAAACCCCGAAAAAAAAAACCCCGAAAAAAACCCCGAAAAAAATCTCGAAAAAAGTTTATCAATAACACGACGCGCGATAGGATGCATACACGATTTCGGTTTCAAGTGAAAGCGAAAATTTTCAAAAATATGGTTTAATTCCAAAACTCTGTGTTCCTCTAACCCCCCCCCCCCCCCCACGTGTGTATAGTGTGTGATGGAGCCCCCCGTCTTTTTATTTTTCGAAATATGTTTATGCAAATATCGAAATTTTATAGACGTATGTACACTTATGTATAGTGTACTTGTATAATATTATAATTGGAACAAAGTTGTGTGCTAATTACCCCCAACCAACCCCCCTCTCTCCACCAGCCGCCTAGAGCTCTGGCGATTGAAATGACGAATTTTTTCGCGTGATTTTCAAAGATTAGTGTTCCGTTTTATTTATTGTGGTCTGTTTTCTGAATATTATTCTCTAACCCACTCACACCCCTTCGTCCTCCGACACCGGGCCGCCGTGTTGTAGCACGTACTCGCGTATATTTAATAATAATGATAATAAAAGAATAATAATTATTGAAATGAACATGTGAAATTGGCCTAATATCGCCTTTCTAAGTGGTTGTGAATTGCAAATTGTTGCTTAAAATAAAAATAAAAAATAAAAAGATAAAAAAACAACAAATAGTTTTCCATTTCGACTGGGGTCAAGACGAGACTTTTTCTAGAGAATTTTTGTCCGTAATTTATACAATATTTATATGGAGAGAGAAAGAGAGTCGAGTGTTATTGATAATAGTAATAATAATCATAGATACGTTACAGACAGAACGGATTTGATTTTTTTTTTATGGAGTGAAATAATGTGTTCGGTGTATATGGAAAAATCCCGCCGTCTCGTCTATGAGAATAAGAGAGTTCGTCCTTTTTCCTGTGTCTGCTCTATATGCGATGTGAGACGTGTGTTTTAGCGCTTGTGTGTGATACTCTGTACAAAATAAGGATACAACCGAGAGGTGTTGTATATTAGCACACTGGTCAATAGTGCCAGTAACAAAAACAAAAAAAAAAGACATCCAGCAAGGAGTCAGGAGGATTTCTACTTGCAAGGATACGTATCGTCATCGTCGCCTAACAATCAATCATTGAATGCTGCCTGCCTGCTTGCTGTTTTTATCCCAGGAATATATTGCCTGGGCTACGAGACGTTCTTCCATGTATCTATATATCTACCCATCCGGAAACCAGCTATCCGTACATTAAGCAGAGCGAGAGTCTATAGATTCCAACAGAAATATATTTTTTTCTATGATACACACACACACACAGTCATACATACACTGATGCTGCTGTGCTGTAAAACATACTCGTGTACATACTAATAAGAGGATAAATCGAGAAAGGAGGGAGGGAGATCGCCTCAGAGGAAAGAAAACCCAAACCAATCGAATTGAATCGAAAGTGGCAGAAGAAGAAGAGATTTGAACTACTAGCGCCCAATGTGGGCTATAAACGTAAACACATGACATAAAATATCATATTGATGTTCGTCTTAAAAATAAAAAAAAAAATAATTTAAAATATAAAATAACAAACGTGCTGTGTGCTTATACATATAAATCGTGCGAAACGATTCAATAATCATCCTACCTACCTACGACTTGCGTTTAGCTCAACAAAAATGATTCAATTATATTTATATGACATATATCCGAGATAATTGACGGAGATTCAACTAGATCAACCATAGATGTACAATACTTGCAACACTACTCGTTCCGTCTGTATGTCTGTCACTGCTATATCTCGTACACTCAATACGAAAAGGGTTGCCGTGTGCTTACACAATAATAAAGAAATGAATGTCAATTGCTTTAAGAGATACACATTTCGCCAATAATAATGGAAGCTACTAACAACATATCGAATTATATATACATAATCTTAGACATGGAGATATTTAATTTATTTATATAGACAGAAATAAATAAGAAAGAAAAAATACGCACGTTTTGCGCGTGAAAAAGAAACGAAAAAATGTGGGCAGCTGTGACGAGATCTTTTGAAATGCTTGTGGCATTCTTTGAATATTATGCCGTTGCTGCTAACAATCACAATAATGACACACCGACCGCATCATCGCCATCGGCAACAACGGCGACCGGCGGCAGTCGCAATCATCGTTTCGACTATGGCGATAATAATTCGGATATAGTAACGGCAACACCGACACTTTTGACAACACTAGTACGGTATGTTGCTGATCTTTTCTAATATTTTTCTCATTTTTGTTGTACAGACGACGGTCACACCAAAAACACTCTTGTATTCAGTGGCGTAGATAAGGGGGGGTGTTAAGGGGATCAATTCCCCCACCCATGAGTTCTTACATAATCGCTTTTATGTTGTCCTTATCTCGAGTTTGAGCTCGTAACGATTTCAATTCAAACCAGCGTCCGAAGCGTATATACCCTAGACTTGTACAGACCTAGTGGTGACACCAAAAGTACCAATTGGCAACGACCATATGCATTTAAAGTGAGTTTCCTATATGGCCAGTTTATAGGGGAGGTTGGCACTCATTCAGGGAGATCTTGACCATTCTCAAAATCAATTAACTAGCCCATTCTACAAATATTTGTCGAATTTTTAAAGTCGCCAGCTTCATTCTATCGAAAGTTATTGCTTATTTGAAGTCTCACTTATAGGGGAGGTAGGTGTTCCTTGGGTCGGATCTTGCCCATCATTGCCCGATTGCCACCAACCAATTAGATCACCCTACAAACATACAAACAAAATTTTAAGTCTCTAGCTTCACTCTATCGAAAGTTATCGCTTATTTAAAGTCTCACTTGTAGGGGAGGTAGGGGTTTCGTTGGTCGGATTTTACGTATTTTCAATATTAGCCAACTGGATCCTACTACAAACATTTGGCCAAAATTTCAAGTCGCTAGTTTTATTTTGACGTAAGTTATCGCTTATTTTAGGGGGGGTAGGGGTTCCTTAGGTCGGATCTAACCCATCTTTAATGCCAACTAACTCAATCTCACTTCATACATTTGACCAAAATTTCAAGTTGCTGGCTTCATTCTATCAAAAGTAATCGCTTATTTGAAGTTTCATTTGTAGGGGAGGTAGGGGCTCCTTTCATCTGATTATGCCCAACTTACTAAAACTCAAGTAGCTTCTCACCTCAGGGTTGCATGCCAAAAATCAGGTGTCTACGTCAATTGGTTCAAGAGTTATGGATAAAAAACCTGAAAAGTAGGGTAGTACGGGGCTCTTTGTAAGAAAATTACCGTTAGTTTTCAACTGATCGATTTAATTTTTCCAGGGGAGTATAAGATTATCCTCGCGAGCAATCTACCAAAGCTAGAGCTTTTCATGTTTATTTAATCGGGAGTTATAGATACATTTAACTATTTTACATATGTAGGGGAGGCAGGCGTTCTGTGGACCTGATCACGCCCATTTTCAATACCAACCAACTAGATCATACTTCCAACATCTGGTCAAAATTTCAAGGCTCTAGCCTCATTCTATAGAAAGTTATCGTACGAACGGACAGACGGACAGACAGACGGATAGACGGATAGACGAACAGACGGACAGACGGACAGACGGATAGACGGACAGACGGATAGACGGACAGACGGGCAGACAGAAAATGTTTTTAAGCCACCCGCACGCCAAATTGTGTGTTTAAAGATTTTGATTTTCGCCTTCTCCCCCTAAACCATGAAGATGGTGGCACATACGCCATCAATAGTCAGTCCAACACTAAAATTAGCGATTTTTATAAGACATAACCATCACCACTCCGGAGCATTCGCCTAATCACCCCCATTAATATGATACCCACATTGACTAGATTGTACTTCATTGCCCAGAGAGTCCTTTTTTCTCTCCAAAGAATTCAAAATGCTTTCAAAAGCATTCCAGGCCATTCGCCTCATCACGCCGATACAGATGATACCCGTATTCCCTAGATTTCAATTCTTGTCCAGGAATGCGTTCATGTCAACAGCAAAAGGCTAAAAATGCCTTCGACAACACATTTCTTAGATACTCATTTACCCTAACCCCTTGTGGGGCATAGCGCGTCAACTGTTCCATGTGGCCCAGTTGACGTTTCGTTGGCATAATCTGATTTCGGAGAATGCAGTTGCCAGCATACACCTCCTGCACATCCATGGCCACGAACGTCGTCGTGGACGGGATTCGAACCCGAAACGCCGGTAGTCAAACATGAGACTGATGTCTCAACACACTGCGCTACCGGTCGCCACAACATTTCTTAGATGCTTAATACTTAAGATTTAATTGAATATCTATAAACTATCGTGATTACAACAAATAATGGTTTAATGTCACTGGTGTTTTACAAAGTCACAAATTATGCAGGATTTTTCTATTGAATTCTGCAATATTCGTGGGCTAAGAACGAATTCAAGAGAACCAGCAACTCTTGCACTAAGTGAAACCAAGGTCACGGCTGATGTGGACTGATTACCATCTGGTTCCTTTCTACTCTGCTCAAGAAGGGGTTGCGCTTTACATTCGGTGTGATGTGCGATACTGCACCCTGCCTGCATCATCATCTAAGCCGGAACTGAACTATATCGGGATTAGATTAAATTTAAAAGAGCACATAATACTCCTGTGTTGCTTATACCGCAGCCCCCATTTGTCGGATGCCGAAACTTAACGTTCCCCTGATGCACTGTCGTCTAATATTGATGATCTATTAGTGAAATTCTCTTGATCAGAAATCGTTCAGTGGCTACAAATGGCGCCCAGCGTGGGGCCTACAAACTTCGAGTTTTCGTCCTTGGATGAAGAGGACCCAACACCATCTCGAGTCCTCATATCTTTGTCGCCCCACAGCAGTCCAGTCCTTAAACCTTTCGGAGTGCTTAGGCACTCCAACTCTACTAGACTTTTGCCTCACGCTTGTCTATTTGCCCAGGCAGACCTTAGGACTGGTGTTCCTTCCCCATCCCTTCCCTTTAAAGTAGCTTTTCCCCTCCCTAACAGCCACTCACCTGCCTTGTGTTTGGTCTTTAGTGGTAGCTAATACCACGTGGTGAATGGTGTCCTCTCTTCCTGCGACTCGCGAAAGTTGAATGGTTGTCGACTTAGTGACCAGGAAGAAGAAAAACTTCAGCCCCACCTATTTGTGGCAGGTCAGGAGCTTACCGTACATATTATGCATATCTTGGTTAAGATCGCTCTCTCGGCGTACTTGGACCCTACAGTCAATGGGGCTTGTGGACTCGTGGATTGGGCAATGGTGCCAGCTCCACCAACCATCCTAGAGACTGTAGGCGATAAGTGAGCTTAGATCCAGCGATCCGTCCAATCTTGTTGTTTTGCGTCCCATTTTTGCCGTTCCTAAAGGACTTCTTCTAGCCCTTTTCAGGTCATTTAATAATACATATAGTGTATGTATTAGTACACATCATTTTCAACAACAAGAGTGAGGAGAGGGGAGGGCAAGGTTGCGCCGGGCCCCCTACATCTGGCGCCCTTATAGAGCCGTTAAACATCGTCAGACTCAAATGACTTGAATGGGAAGAGGATCTACCCTGACTGGACGGTTTTCCCATATATAAATATGTTTTTGGCCTTCGTGCCTTGTTAGTTTGGCTGATGCAGCCCCATGTCCCTGCACGGGACGATGTGGAGGAAATCCTGTTCATCATGAGGACGAGTAATACGGAACTTCCTGCTCATGACTGGAAGATCGTCAAGCTTGAGGAGCCAGTAAAAGGCTCTCGCTGTGCGGTTCTAGTGATTAACACGGAATCGCTCGCCCTCCTAGCTAGAACGAATGGGGTAGTCTTTTACGGCTTCATGACCACAAAAATAAGGGTCTATAAAAAAGACCTGAAAAAGGCCGGACTAAAAGACTCCCCACCGGATCCCATGGAAGTGGGATCAGTAGGCGAAAATGAACCCCACTCCATTGCCCCTCGACCCCATCAGAATACGGATGACGAATGCGTATCACTGTGTTCGGATTTAGCCAATCTGGAGGACATGTTGGAGCCCTCATTGCTCCACGACTTGTCCGATTCCGATGTCGGCAGCGACGCCGACATTACGGTGGTGGAGGCGGGGAAATCACAGCAGCGATGATTAGTTTTGTGCAAATTAATCTTCACCATTCCAAAGCAGCATCAGCGGCTCTTCTTCTTCGCTTGGCGCACAGTGGAGAAGATATAGCATTGATACAGGAGCCCTGGGTTGCTCGCGACCTTGTAAGGGGCCTGGGGTCTCCGGATTACACACTTTTTTATGTTAAAGACCAGGGAAAACCCCGGCCGGGTATTCTTGTAAGGAAAACGCTTAATGCTTTTCTGATTTCGACATTTAGTGACAAGGATTCTGTTGTGGTGTGCCTGGAATTTGGGGATAGGCGATACTGGATTGTCTCAGCATACCTACCACATGACTATACAGGCACCCTACCGCCGAATAACTTGAGACATGCTATAGCATTTACCAAAACACAAAAAAATGGTCTTATTTTTGGATGCGACTCCAACGCACACCATACAATATGGGGTAGTTCCGATACAAATGAGCGAGGAGAACTGCTGTTCGAATTTCTAATAAGCTCAAATCTCCTGATCTGTAAAGTAGGCTGTGGAGCCTACCTTTGTTACTAAAAATAGGCAAGAAGTCTTAGACTTATTACTTGTGTCCGAGGATATTCAGCATATGGTACGGGATTGGAGAGTTTCGTCGGATCACTCCTTTTCCGATCATCGGTATCTCCAATTTTCTCTGGACGAACGAGTGGAACCGAAATCGGTCATTTTAAATCGAAAAAGAACGGACTGGCACAAATACCGAGAAACCGTCTCAATGGTGCTGCCGCCATTACTGTCCCAGCCACGCAGCAAGGAAGAATTGGTTGATATGGTTTGCACTCTAACTGGTGCTCTGAATGAAGCCGTATCAAGGTCCTGCCCTGTCAGTAGACAATCAGACAATAAAAAGCCAATCTGGTGGAGCACCCAGATCTCAGATCTACGCGTGGCTTGCAGGAGAAGCTTTAACAAGGCGAAATCTTCTAGACTAAATTCAGATTGGTTAACATATAAAAAGGACCTTAGTGCTTACAAAAAGGAAGTAAGATTAGCTAAACGCAGTTCATGGCGGCTCTTTTGTGAGCGCATAGAAGAATCAAGTGAGACGTCCAGGCTTCGCAAGATCTTATCTACAAATCCGCCTATGCCAGGTTTTCTACTTAAGCAGGACGGATCTTGGACAGCAACGAGTGAGGAAACTATTGAACTTTTGCTAGATACGCACTTTCCAGATAGCTCGACTCGACCATCTGTGATCTAAGTGAGCTGTGACGCTTCATGGCAGCCTCTCTAACCTAACCTAACCTAAGGCTCATTTGGAGAAAATTAATATCCGACATGAAGCCTCTATCTTTAACCGTTACAGAGTTATAGCATTAAAAAAAAAACTGTCCAAACCCTTGACTTGTCCAACAAATTCTAAATTTTCTAAGCCCCCAATTATTCGATCCAAGATTTGATCTTACTTTCTGAAACTACATAAAATTTCATATAAATAAACTTTTTACCGGTTAAAAAAATCACCGTTATTTCAAAGATACAGTCAGTTCAAAGTACCGTTACGAAATAATCATTTGGATTTTTGATGAAAAATAGATTTCACAATTTTTTCAAAGTTTGAACGGTTGTATCTTTGAAATAATGGTGATTTTTTTAACCGGTAAAAAGTTTATTTATATGAAATTTTATGTAGTTTCAGAAAGTAAGATCAAATCTTGGATCGAATAATTGGGGGCTTAGAAAATTTAAAATTTGTTCGACAAGTCAAGGGTTTGGACAGTTTTTTTTTTTAAATGCTATAACTGTGTAACGGTTAAAGATAGAGGGTTAATGTCATACATTAATTTTCTGCAAATGAGCCATACTATCTACCATTTAAATATTTACCATCACGAATGGGACACCCTGTATAGTTTGTATGGTCGGAGATGCGTCCTTCTGTGCGTTGCAAACTTATGACAAAGTTAATATACCCTATCACATCCGTGAAGGGTATAATAAATAGTAGAAACATTTGAACTACATATATGTGTCTTTTTCAGACACAACCGTTTTCAAATTGTGTACAGTTTTCGGTTGCAACAAGAACCGTTTTAAGTTTTTCGTTCTCAACTACGTCGTTTGACGTTTTCCTTAACATTCATCTAGACTAGAAGCCCACATACCATTTATAGATTTTTTTCCGTTTTCTTTTTTTATTACAGGGCAGCAAGTCCGCAGACCAAATCTCCAAGTGGATCCAATACAGGTGCAAACGATGATCGGATAGGTGGAAAGCAAAATTCAGCTGTACTATATTTTACATAAATGCAATCTCGTCCATTCTTCTCATATATATTTTTTATTTTTATTTTTGTCTGTGTGGGTGCGCGGCTGTTGTTTTTGTTGCAGAATCGAAGCGTGTCAATGGTTGATATGTATATTGATAATTCAGAGCCAAGCGAAAATGTCGGACAGATACATTTTTCACTAGAATACGATTTTCAAAATACAACACTAATACTGAAAATATTGCAGGTTAGTTTGATTAATTCGACTTTATAAAAAAAAACCAAACAAAAGATCTTATCCGCACCGGCGTCTTTCAAATATTCAAAAATATTCCCTCACATTGGGCGCCGATTTTTTTCGGGTTTTGTCTATCGTTTTTCGCCGATTTCCTCATGTAAATTGTCACCAGGATACCTTACGGTACAACACTTTTGTATTAATACAGTGACATCGAAAGTCGGGCAAGTTATTACCAAAACTTTATTAACGATTTTAAATAAGTTGACTAAGCTTTTTTGCCAAATATTTTGTATGTATTTATTAAGTTGCTTAATTATCAAGTTAAGGGTCTATAAAAGTGACCTGAAAAAGGCGAGTAGGCCTGTATCGAATCCCGTAGAGGAAGTTGTTGCTCAACTGGGGGATACCTCCTTTTTCTCAGTGTCTACGCCCGTGGAGGAGGACACTGATGAGGAGTGTGTGTCGCTAGCTTCGGAATTAGCGGCCCTAGACGATACGTCGCAGCCATCCCTCGTCCATGACTCCCTGGGGTCTGACACTGGGGAGAATATGAATGCTACTGTGGTGGAGATAGGCTCGTCATCACCATCGCTAGGTCAATAAGCTGTGCTCTCATGCTTCTCTCCAGCAATGATTAGAATCGTACAGATTAATCTTCATCACTGTAAAGCAGCACCATCTGTACTTCTTCTCCGTCTCGCTCAAGAGGGTGAAGATATTGTTTTAATTCAGGTGCCTTGGATCGCTCACAATCTGGTGAAGGGTCTGACGTCTCTACTCTATGATTTTTTTTTACGTGAAAGATCAGGGTAGACCTCGATCGTGTGTACGAGTACTTGTTAAAAAAAAACTTTAAGCGCGTTCTTTGTATCGCCTTTTAGTTGCACAGATAACGTAGTAGTCAGCCTGGAAATCGGAAATAGGGTTTTTTGGCTAATATCATGCTACTTACCTTCGGATAAGGATATTCCATCTGCTAGATTAACGCATGCTATAGATTCAGCCAAAGCAAGCAACATCAGTTTCATTATCGGCTCGGACTGTAATGCACATCATGTCGTGTGGGGTAGCTCTGACACGAATGAACGGGGAGAGGCGTTCTTCGAGTATTTGATGGTAGCTAATCTCATTTTTAATATAGGAAACGAAAGTCCTCGATATTACCCTCGCTTCAGAAGATTTACAGAATATGATACGGGATTGGAGGGTCTCACCAGACCATTCCTTCTCAGATCATAGGTATCTGCAATTTAGTCCAGACATTAAGCCTGGACCCAAACCGATTATAGTAAATCGTAGAAGGACAAACTGGAGCACTTACAGGAAATGTCTATTGGACTCATTACTTTCTATTCCATGTCAGCCAGGTAATGAACAGGAGCTGGATACCCTGGTAGGAATCCTTACAAAAGCGTTTACAGAATCCGCCGCTAAAGCGTGTCCTGTCACAAGACCAAAGGGAAGAGTTAAACCAGTGTGGTGGAGTCCTCAAATCGGTGAGCTCAGAACAACCTGTCGAAGGTGCTTCAACAAGGCTAAATCGTCCGGGTTGAGCTCTGATTGGTCGCTATATAAAAAACAGCGTAGTATGTATAAGAAGGAACTTAGAAGATCTAAGCGCAGCTCGTGGAAACTCTTCTGTGAGCGAATTGAGGAATCTAGCGACGCATCTAGGCTCCGTAAAGTCTTGTCCACGGTCCCGACAGTGCCCACTTATAATATTTGTTGAAACAAGACGGGACTTGGACTTCTTCTAGTCAGGAGACTATTGACTTGTTACTTGACACACACTTCCCTGATAGCTCTGCCCCTACTCCTCTCTGTAATGGCTATTCAGGCAAAGTTACTCCGTGTGACTTTGCGTCAATTCTTTTGAAGGTGAAGATAATATGGGCCATTCACAGTTTTGACCCTTTCAAGTCCGGTATCTTTCCCGCACATCTACAGTTTGTGCTGGATGTACTGTATCCGTGGATCGAATCCATTTTCAGGGGATGCCTGGAGCTGGTTTTTATTCCATATCTATGGAGGCAGGTCAGGGTTGTTTTTATTCCGAAAGCGGGAAAAAGTTCGCACGCGCGACCAAAGGACCTTAGGCCCATTAGCCTATCCTCATGTCTGCTAAAGGTGTTAGAGAGATTGATCGACACCTACCTGCGCAGCACTATTCCTGCTCAGTTGCTGTCTGCCTCCCAGCATGCTTACTGGAAGGGAAGATCAGTGGATGCAGCGATACATACCTTAATAGGTTGCATGGAAAAGTCTCTTGAATGCAAGGAGTATACGTTTGTTGCTGTTATGGATATTGAGGGTGCCTTTAATAATATACAACCGGTGGCTCTCACTGACGCATTTGCAAAGCTTGGTATACATGACTCAACTTGCAAGCTTATTAATCTGTTGCTGACTTCGAGGGTGATCTGCATAAAACTTGGAACAACGTCTGCGAGAAGGTATGTGAGCAGGGGGACTCCTCAAGTTGGGGTCCTCTCTCCCCTTCTTTGGAATCTGGCGGTCAATAAGCTTCTTGTGGAACTGGAGGGGCTGGGGTGTAAACCAACTGCTTATGCCGATGGCATTGCAATCGCTATCTCAGGTAAGTTCCCCTGTGCTCTCAGTGACTTAATGCAGAGGGACCTATATAGTGCTAGTCCAAAACGGAACTTGTTCTGTTCACCAGGAGATATTGGGTTCCTTCGTTCGAACCACCGTTAATGGAGGGCATAAGGCTTGTTCTCACTGACAAAGCTAAATCTCTAGAGCTCATCCTGGATAAAAAGTTATGCTGGAAGCCCAACATTCAGGAGCGAGTTAAAAAGGGCACTGTTGCATTGTACTCGTGCAAAAAGGCGATCGGTAGGAAATGGGGACTGCAACCGAGAGTGGTTTTCTGGCTCTATGTGTCGGTGGTGCGTCCTATTCTTATGTATGGGATAGTGGCCTGGTGGACGGCGCTTAGAGTCCCATCTTACAGAGGCTTGTTGCAGAAAGTTCAAAAGCTGGCTTGTGTCGCCATCACGGGAGCTCTAAGAACAACCCCCACTGCGGCCCTTGAAGCTCTGCTGAACCTGGCTCCCTTGGACGTTCTTACCGAACAGATTGCTGCTGGTGTGGTCATTCGCCGTCGTAGAACAAGTCACTGGACCACATCCACCACCGGGCACTCGGCCATTCTGAACAACTTGGACGTTCCTGAAACCACGGACTATACCGTGTCGAAACTTGACTTCGAAAGAATTTCGACTGCCTGATCCCCTCTCGTGAGCAGTGGGCGGCTAGCACTGCTCAAGGATTTGATGCCATAAGCATCTATACCGACGGCTCCAAGAGCAATGATGGCGTCGGGGCTGGTGTTTATTCGGAGAGGTTGACATCAGACTGTCCTTCCGCCTCCCAAGCGGAGGTTACGGCTATCTACGAAGTCATATCATCGCTGGGGGGTAATGTAATTTTGGCTAGTGATGTAATAATTTACACTGATGGTCAATCGGTAATTAAATCGCTGGACTCTACCCGGGCTTACTGGAAGATACTTGCAGAATGCCGTGACTTAATTGTACTGATTGGAAGCTCCATTGACATTAGTCATTGTTGGATTCCGGGTCACAGTGGCTTTGACGGCAATTGCAGGGCTGATGCACTGGCTCGTGAGGGTACTACTAGTGAGATCAGTGGTAGTTTTCGAAACTTGCAACTTGCAAATTGGCCTTAAAGGCTGAGGCGACAACGAGCGCTAACATCAGGTGGAGTACCGGTAACACATGTCGCGTAGCCAAGCAAATATGGCCTAGGCTGAATCCTAGTCGCTCTTTGGGGTTACTTTGGCTGGATAGAAAGCGAATTAGCAGTGTCGTGGGAGTTATCACTGGCCATTGCCTCATTGGAGAGCATGCCCGGCGACTTCGAATACCGTACAATGATTACTGTAGAAGCTGTAGCGCATAGGACGAGGTGTAAAGTCGGCGTGGTTAATGCCCTATGCTCCACAAGGGGTTGACAGAATCCAGAGGGAGAGAGAAGCAGTGGCGGATCTAGAAATCGAGTTTGGAGTTGGGCCGACTTTGTTTGTTGCTTGGAGAGCTAAGTACATGTCCACACTTATTCAACTTTCGGTCCTCAAGAGGTATGCTTTTATTGAAAGTGCGGACGCATTCCTTATTAGAGGGAAGTTTGCAGTAGTGAACGTAACAAACCTTGGATGATGCTAACTCATCTCGAGGCCTTGGTCTAAATTTGGACTGTTGCGCCAGTTATTTATTTTAGCTAGTTATCTAGCGCATGCTAAACTTGGGCAACACTGCCAGAGGTTATGGCACTTAGATAGATAGATAGATATAAAAATTCGAACTACTTTATGGCACTTAGGTGTCATGAACGGTCTGAACGAACATGCCCCCAGCTCCGTCCTCGCATTAGGTCCGGGCATATTGCCCGCAACCGTTCCCAACCGACGCTCAAACCACCTGGTGCTGTTGTTGTAACAAGTGTCAAACTGACATTTTACAAGAACAATGTCCTGTGGCATGTGCGTAGGTTGGCAGCAATATGCGGCCCAGCTTAATATGGTTGCATTCCCGTTGTTACGTAATGGTAGGACGCTACGTGTGGATAAGGTCTGACATTAAAAAGAAAATTTTCTTGATCAATATTCTGGCATTATTTCATGTATCTACTTGTGTTCTGAACAAAAACAACAACAAAACGAAAAAACAGGGTAAAGAACTTCCAGCAAAAGATTTAAGTGGAACATCGGATCCATATGTACGTGTTACACTTTTACCAGATAAGAAACATCGTTTAGAAACTAAAATTAAACGTCGAACACTGAATCCACGGTGGAACGAAACCTTTTACTTTGAAGGCTTCCCCATACAAAAACTACAGTCACGAGTAAGTGCGACTGAATGATTTATGAAACTTTGAGGGCCGTTTTCTCAATGTCTAGTTAAATCTTAACCTGTAGATAAACGCTAAACGGCACTAATCTTCCGGTTAAGAATTTATTGGACAATAATTCCAAACAGCTGATACGGACTGCTGAGATTTTGACAGCTAGAATTGTTTACGTTTGCGCATTCAAATGAGACAATTAAACTGGTCACACGGAGCAGAGTTCTGGATATTCATTCGAAGGAAACGGATCTGAAACCAACTCAGCCGCAAAATAATTCTGAGACGTAGAATAGAATTGAACAGGTGGCAGAATTCCGCCAAGAAAATCGGCTGACTTTCTACGCATTAGCTGCGCTGTGGACTGCATTATCATATTTTGAGTGTTGCATGCGCTAAGGTTAAATTTAGTGTCGCGGATAGCTAACTGGCAGTTTAACCAGACATTGAGAAAACGGGCCTGAGTGAGATCTAATTAGAACAAATTTTCTTTTAATTTTTTTTGTCTCTTATGCTTCATAGGTGTTACACTTGCACGTTTTCGATTATGATCGATTCTCTCGCGACGATTCGATTGGAGAAGTGTTCATGCCACTGTGTCAGGTGAGTTGAAATTTGGAAAATTGAAAAAAAAAAAAAAAACATATCCACACAGGTCTCAGCTGCTTAACTGTTCGTTGCTTAAGATGGTCTGAGGTTACCCGTTAGGTTTCGGTTATCGGTTATCTGAAAATCGCCTTACCAAAAGTCATGGAAAAGAAATAAATCAATCAGTGAAAATCACACTGAAACCCCTCCCCCCACATTCATCGTCATCGTGGCGCCCCAACCCGACATCGGGCTTTGGCCGCCTGGAAAATTGCCCGCCAATTATTTCGGTCAAGTGACCGCGTCCGCCAATTTTGAAAGCCCAACAGTTGTTCGGCGTCAGCATCTACTGAGTCTTCCCAACGAGCTCTCTCGGTCCTCCTGGTAGCCTTGCTCCGCTGATGCCTCTTTTCAATAGTTTCTTAGACATGCGGTTATCGTCCATTCGTTGAACATGCCGTCCCTATTGAAGGCCTTCTTTTTAACAAGGTGATGTAGGAATCTTCAAAAGATACTGCTGTACTTGAGCAAGTACATATGTCGGATTTTTACCGACTAAACCCAAAAACACTTCCTCCGCCGTTCCCCCTGCGGGACTACCTTTCGGCATTACTTCGCAGGAATGGCCCTGGCTGATTACGATTACGATTTATCTGGTCTGTTTCTTCTTTTTGGGAGCTCTTTGTGGATGGTGCATACCGTCCGGCTCACTGCGTCCCAACTTTGTTGTGATCGCAGCATTAAATCAATCAGATTCTGTGGGCCTGTGACACTCCCCAGATCGGCCTCTAGTTGTTCAAGGTTCCCAGAAAATCTGGGGCAGTCGAACAACACGTGTTTGGCGTCCTCCGCAACTTATTTCCACCTGGGACAGTCTGGCGAATCGTCCAGCTTGAACCTGTGAAAATATTCCCTGTATCCGCCATGACCCGTAAGAAATTGGGTCAGGTAGTGGTTCACCTCGCCGTGTTTCCGGTTCACCCACTTTGCGATATCCGGGATGAGAGTATGCGTCCAGCGACCGGTTGAAACCTGCTCCCATCGCTGCTGTCATTCTCTCAGAGATGCATTCCTTGTCGCGCTCGGTGGCCGTGATCGTTCGGTCACCGCTCTACGATACTAATCTAGAGCTCGGAGATCAAATCTCGACGCGATCAAAAACTGCCTGTGAGTACTTATAGAACTCTCACAGTGCTCCGAGCTTGTCAGTATAAAGACGGCGCGGATAGAAGGTGCATGCTAGCAACTGCACTTTCGAAAAGTAGATATGCTATTGAAACGTCAACAAGGCATAGAAATGCTAGAGATGTTGACGCGCCCATGCCCCTGGAGGGATCAAGGCAAGAGAAGAAGAATAACTTTTCGATCCGCTTGCGCCTCTGATGTTTCCAGAAGGCAGAAACATGCACCCACTTGGATGCCAATCAAAATGGACCTCGATCGCCACACATAAGCCACACGACCGAAGTTTCATCGAACCATCAAATCTCATAGAACGGTGGAAATGAGTAGAGATTTTTTTCTATGGAGTTTGACGTGGTTCGATGCATGCTCGCGACAAAAACGATTGTCGTGTATGGCGACCTTTAGGTCTCGGTTATCGCTTCCGAAGAAAAAACCTATTCTCCGCATCGCCCTACATGGAATCATGGAAAATAAAACAGAAAAGTTGATTTGAAAAACACACTGATCGACCCACATTGGACGCCGGCCTTCGTTGACCATTTTTCGATTATTTTCTACTGTCAATTTTCACCGTTACAGTATTTCGTAAGGTAGCTTAAGGCAACGGGCGACCGGTAGCGCAGTGTGTTGAGGCATCAGTCTCATGTTTGACTACCGGCGTTTCGGGTTCGAATCCCGCCCACGACGACGTGCGTGGCCATGGATGTGCATTCTCCGAAACCAGTTAATGCCGACGAAACGTCAACTGGGCCACATGAAACAGTTGACGCGCTATGCGCCACAAGGGGTAAGGGCAATTGAGAGAGAGCTTAAGGCAACCTTAAAGTGGTTTAGGGTATAGACAGATAACAGATGGGCCGTGGCTCACAAATGAACCACAAGTACTGTGACAATAAGTCGATCGTGCTATGCCCAGATCTCGGAGAGCAGGACTAGATCTACTTATCCAATCTGCTCATCTCGATAAGTCGACTGAAATGGCCGGGTTTGATCAAGGCTATGTCCTCGGCCATTGGGTAGGCAATGCCAAAGCAAACTGCATTTACAGAGGATGTGTTCTGGGGTTTCGTCGTCGGCCTGACAGAAAGCTGTGCAAGCTTGTGGTGGCCTCGAAAACGGCAGAGACCTGTGAAAAGGCTGAGTAGATCAAGGGACCGGTTACGAGAGTAGCCCGCAATGAATAATTTCGATTGTCTCATACCGTTGAGAGCTGCCCACAGCGATGCAGCTCTCTCCCTCTCGCTCCCATTCCGTAATCCGCTGCCTGACAAGGCAGATACATAAGTACGGAAAAAACGCGATGAGTATAGTGAACAGCGGTCGTAACCCCTACTAAAGAGTACAAGGCCCTGCGCACACGGGTCGTCTCATATTCGTCTGGTAATCGGCTCGTTTGCGATTCGACCTCCACTTCCCAGGCAAAAGTATGGAGATCCGCACACGGGTCGTCTGTAGTTCCGCACGTAAGCGAATCGATATACTCGTCTGTGCGTCTCGAGCCATGCGAACTGCTTGGAACGCATTTTTTCAATTGAAAAATAAGTTCAAAGAAATTGTGGTGTATTCGTATATGAATGTCGAGGAGTGCTGGCGAAAGCATTTTAACCCTTCGGTGAGGCGAAAAGGATTGGGCTAAAATGCTTTCACCAGCACTCCTCCTTTTACCTCGAATCGCGCGGCGCCCACATCCCGCTTCATGCCCCAAAAAGGCTCCTTTTCGCCTCACCAAAGGGTTACAATGCTTTCACCGTCACTCCCAATTTCACCACTACTCAGGCGACATATTGCCCCAACTCCAAAATCATATTTGTGCTAATAAGAATCCATAACAACATTCATGCCTTGTACCGGATCGCTTGGCAGACGCGTCGAATTGCAATCGACTCGTGTGCGGTGCATGACGTCCCTCGTCGTCTGGGAATGCAAATGAGCCGAA
Organism: Chloromyia formosa; assembly: GCA_964017055.1. Lineage (NCBI taxonomy): Eukaryota > Metazoa > Arthropoda > Insecta > Diptera > Stratiomyidae > Chloromyia > Chloromyia formosa. Next base: position 5,251,369 of record OZ024819.1, on the reverse strand, counting down.
TTCGAATCGCAGCCGAATATCAGACGGCCCGTGAGCGGAGGGGACTAAAAGACGAAAAAAAAATGGCAAGTAAAAATCACGCTGGTAGGCCCGCATTGGGCGCCGAATTTTTTTCGACCATTTTCCCCTGGTGAACCGATTTACTCACAAAGTGAGTACTTCATAAAAATAACAGAAAATATGTGAAAACAGACAATTGAATTGATTTAGGGTATTTCTAGCTTCTTGGCGTGTCTAGTGATTTGAATTAATTCATTTCTTTTCATATTTTTCATCTGTCATCTCCTATTTTCCCCAGGTCGATTTTGCTAGTAAGCAGACATTTTGGAAAGCACTAAAACCACCGGCAAAAGATAAATGTGGAGAATTGTTATCATCACTTTGTTATCATCCATCAAATTCAATATTAACGTTAACTTTAATCAAGGCGCGAAATTTAAAAGCGAAAGATATAAATGGAAAATCGGGTGAGTAATATTACAGTAAAAAGCCTTTCCAGGTCTCCATCCCCTAAGCCGGCCATATCCGTTCAGGTATACCTTGAGGAATGCCTGTGCAGGTATATCTCGAGATGCGTCTCGGAAATTAATTTCTCTTTATTTGATCCGGAAAATTATTCATTTCATTCGGATATGTGTTGATTTGATCCGGAAATTGATTTATTTGGTGCGGAAATTAATTTATTTGTTTCGGTAGTTTTGCGCGTACTTGAGCTGGAAATGCCAGTGGTCCGAATGCTAGTAGTATATAAGTCTGTTTAGATTGTTTCATCTTCTTCTCTCCGATTTATTAATCACTTATTTTTCCATTTTGTATTTCTATCTTTGCCAAAAACAGATCCATATGTCAAAGTTTGGCTGCAATTTAGCGATAAACGGATCGAGAAACGCAAAACACCAATATTCAAGTGCACACTGAATCCGATATTTAACGAATCGTTTAGTTTTAATGTGCCGTGGGAGAAGATTCGTGAATGCTCGCTGGACATTATGGTGATGGATTTCGATAATATCGGACGCAATGAACTGATCGGTCGAATTTTATTAGCAGGTGAGTGAGTTGTGTGAAATTTTATTACACTTTAAGGGTATGACAGCGTTAGAACAACCAGCTGCGTTGGATCATGCATTAGACCAGTAATCAGACCAGCGATTAGACCAGCTATTAGACCACTTATCAGAGTATCGACTAGATCATGCAATGGAAAACCTATCCGACCAGCCATGAGATGACGTATTAGAATACGTATTAGACCACCTATTAGACTACCTGTCAGATCAGCAATTAAACCAATTAAACCACGCATTAGACCAACCCCATCCCTGGGGGCGGGAGCAAAATTCTCTTCCATAGTCCTCCTCGATGGCACCTTCTGGAAGGGCACGGCACGGTCGTTGACCACTGCCAACCTAGCCAAGCCCAATATAAAAGGACTTGGTTGTCAGTCGCCGGATATTGAAGAAGTTCACGACAATCTGTCATCAGCCTTCAAAAAAAGAGCTTGTGTGAGGAGAGAGCCTTTATGGCTGCCTGGCTATCTGTGCAGATAGCAATGTAAGCGCCTCTAAGTTTTTACTCCAAAAAAAATTTTGGCACAAACCTCTATGACATGGACCTCGGCTTGAAAAGCGCTAGGATAGGCACCCATAGCGATTGAAATCCTGTTGTTGGGTCCACAGACGCCAGCACCAACTCCCTGTACAATCTTAGTTAAACCCGTCAGTGTACCACATGATAGCTTAGGTTAGGTTAAAGGGGCTGCCGTGATACACACAGCACACATAGACCACCACTGGGTGCTTTGTGATACCACCACCGACTCCGCAACACGAGTCCTACCTATTCATTGAACCCGCCTCAGCTGTTAATAAAGCGCTGGAGCCGGCTGATGCTAACATCCTTAAAGTCATCCAGATCGCCAAAACAAAAAGATCCCAATGGTAATCCTTCTTCTTCTAGCCAGGTCATGACACCCACATAGCAGATGAAAGGTACTCTCCTCCTCATCCTCATCCCCGCAACTCCTACAGAGGTCATTGTATGGTAGCTCCAATCTCCAAGCATGTTCCCTGTAATCACCCCCACAAGAGTCCGTAGGTTACGTCTATCCATCGGAAGCAGCTCCGCAGAGCGTTTGAGATCGATCCTAGGCGAAAGTTGCCTAGTAACCATACAAGTGCTACCATTACTCCACCTCGCGTTGGCAGTACTCAACGCGTCAGCGTTTACCAACATTTTACAAGCTGATAAAGACCACCCGAGATGGCGATGACTAGACCCGGTCCCCCCAATAGAGCCTCTTCTAGCTAGTGCATCCGCTTTGCAATTTCCGTCAAAGCCACTATGGGCCGGAATCCAACAAAGGGAGACGTTAAAAACATTTCCCATCTCCAGGAGACAGGTGCGGCATGCGGCAATAATCTTTGAGTTTGTAATCACAGATTCAAGGGATTTAATCGCCGACTGATAGCAGCTATCACATCACGCCCGAGCCATATGAGAACCTCCCAAATAGCCGCAATCTCCGCCTGAAGAACGCTGCAAAAATGAGGGAGATGTAGTGACAAGTTTATATTCAACTTGTCCGAGTACACCCCCACTCCCACTCCTTTATCCGTCTTAGAGCCATCGGTGTATAAACTTATAGCATTTGACTCCTGGAAAGTGTTGGCCTCCCACTCGTCCCGTGAGGGGATTTGGCTTACAAAATTCTTACCGAACAGATACTTGGGAAGAGCGTAATCCGTCACCACAGGAAAATCCAAGCTGATAGGAGTAGACGAGTGGCTACCACAGTTAACTGTCCGGTTTCCCGAAGACGAATGGCTTCGTTCGAGGCCACCTGCTTAGCAATATATCTAAGGGGAGCAAATTGAGCAGGACATCAAGGGCAGCTGCTGGCGTAGTTCTAAAAGCCCCCGTGATGGTGATTCTCACCATTCTTTGGAATTTCTCTAGCATACTTCCATAAACCGCAAAATTGAGGGCAATCCACCAGACAATAATACCATGCAGAAGTATAGGTCTCAGGACTGAGACATATACCTAGAAAACAATCTTCGGTTTCAGGTCACACTTCCTACCTATGGCCTTCTTACACGAGAATAGCGCAACAGTCGCCTTAGCTACTCGCTCCTGGATATTGGGTTTCCACCCCAGTTTCCTGTCCAGGATGACGTCCAGAAACTTGGCTTTTTCAAAGAGAACAAGTCTCATTCCGTTCAGCAATGGTAGATCGAATATTGGTGACCTGGGTTTCCTTGTAAAGAGAACTGTTTTCGCCGAATTAACACAAACCCCAGCTTGAATAGTCCACTTCGTCAGAATTGAGAGGGCATCCTGCATAATATCACTGAGCACAGAGGGATACTTCCCAGAGATTGCGATGGCAATATCGTCCGCATACGCGATGGCATTTGCATCCCACACCATCCAGGTCCAAAAGCAGTTTGTTAATCGTCAGATTCCAAAGAAAGGGGGATAGTACGCCACCCGGAGGAGTTCCCCTACTAACACTCCTGCGCTCAGATGTTGCACCCAAGCGAGTACAAATGACCCTAGATGCTAGTAGTTGGTCTATAACCCTACAAAGCGATCCATCTACATTCAGACCGATGAGAGAATTGGTTATAGCCGCAGGTGCGACATGATTGCAAGCGCCCTCGATGTCCAGGAAGGCAACCAAGGTAAATTCTCTACAGTGGAGAGACCTCTCAATGTAACCTTCCAGAGAGTGTAAGGCCGTGTCCAACGGCCTTCCGTTCCAGTAGGCATGCTGTGATGAAGACAGTAGTCGTGTTGGAATAGTAGCACGCAGGTGTACATCAATCAAGCGCCCAAAACCTTTAGCAGTGTGGAAGATAGGCTAATTGGTCTGAGGTCATTCGGACGAGCGTGTGAGCTTTTCCCCGCCTTAGGGATAAAAACAACCTCGGTCACTGACCATTCACGAGAAATGTAGATCAGTTCCAGACAGGCTCTCAGGATGGTTTCCAACCATGAGTAAGAAATATCCAACACGTGTTGCAAATCTTCCGGGATGAAACCATCAGGTCGAGCTGACTTGAATGACTCGAAGCTAGATATAGCCCACCGAATTTTTTTCCTCTGAGAAAATAGATTCAAAGTCACAAGGAACAAACAGTTCCTCGCCCACAGGAGAGCGGGGCGTAGTTGCTGTCGGGCTGCATGGGAAATGCGTGTCAAGCAGCAACTTAATAGTATTCTTACACGTGCAGTCGTGCAGGACCCGTCTTGTTTGAATAGAAAGCTGGGTATGGGTGGGTCAATAGACAGAGTCCTACGAAGTCTGGAGGCTTCTCCCGAGCCCTCGATGCGCTCGTAAAAAATACACCATGAGCGGCGCTTCGCTTGCCTGAGTTCTCTCTTAAAAATTCTTAAATGTCCCTTATAGGAAAACCAGTGCAACGAACAATGGAATCGGACCACTCTATCATATAGCTGTCATAGGAACGACCGGTCCAAAAATTCGTCTTTGTGGGAAAAACTTTTTTATTTCTGAAGATACCTTTACTAAATTTCATATTATTCAATCATATTGACTGCCAAACCACGTTCCCAAATTAAGTTGAAATCAACCCACTATTTCAATTACCTCTCATAGGAACAGTGAAATCGGAACAAGTTTGACTACTAATTTCAAAGTGGTAAATGCACCATAAGTCACAATGATGTCGCTTATCATCACGAAGAGATGCAGTCTAAACCGTAACAGGGTTAAGAACAGATCGTCCTGGATTCTTGGTCCGATCAGCAGTAAGTCGATGAGTGAGACGTTGGACGTGGTTTTGGCCGAGGCGTCGAAGACTACCCTAACCTTAGTGGTGCTGTTTTCTGGCCTGACAACACAATAATGCGGTAGATAATAATGCGTGGACATCTGTTACTTCTTGCATGTGACCTAAAGCAAGGTATTCGTCCGTGAATTTAATGTATTCTTCCCGAAGTTAAGGTTTTCGTTCCAATTTGTGTTCTAACGAGTAGAATCTTCGTAGCGCTATTTCCTTAGATTCGCCCAGTGAATTTGAATTTGTTGTAAATGGTAATGAATCGACCTTCTGCAGTCCGCTTTGTGTGTCGTGCAAAATGAACCTCGCACTGTTTATCCCTAGGATATTGGGGCGACCGGTAGCGCAGTGTGCTGAGGCATCAGTCTCATGTTTGACTACCGGCGTTTCGGGTTCGAGTCCCGTCCACGACGACGTTCGTGGCCATGGATGTGCAGGAGATGCATGCTGGCAACTGCATTCTCTGAAACCAATTTATGCCAACGAAACGTCAACTGGGCCACATGGAACAGTTGACGCGCTATGCCCCACAAGGGGTTGGAGCAATTGAGTAGTTATCCCTAGGAGACAGATACGGCTTATCGGTTGGAAAACTGTCTAATACCCAAAAGCGCTCTACTTGTTTCGATAAGGCATCTTCTTCTGTTCCTATCTCTCATCTCTCTAATGGCCTTGACCCCTCCAGGGGCATGGGCGCGTCAACATCTCTCGCATTTCTATGCCTTGTTGACGTTTCAATAGCATATCTACTTTTCGGAAGTGCAGTTGCTAGCATGCACCTCCTATCCGCGCCGTCTTTTTTACTGACAAGCTCGGAGCACTTGTGAGGGTTCTATTAGTACTCACAGGCAGTTTTTTGTTCGCGCCGAGATTTGATCTCCGAGCTCTAGATTAATATCGTAGAGCGGTGACCGAACGATCACGGCCACCGAGCGCGACGATAGAGATGAATATGAATGGATTTAGATGGGATTGCTTTGGTAGATAAATGATGGTGGTTTTAGTTTAAGATAGATAATGGGATGGGATGTGAGTGAATGAATGTATTATAGTACATTAGCAATCACGTCGAGGCTGTTATCAGTAAGGCCACTCGGATCATGTGGGGTTGCAGGTCTCTGTTTGGCAAAACTTGGGGACTCACCCCGAAAATGATCGAGTGGCTATATTTGATGGTCGTACGTCCAGTTGTGACTTACGCGGCGCTAGTTTGGTGGCCCAAAACGAATCAGCGTTGCACCATACAGCTTTGTAGTAAGTTACAGCGCCTTGCATGCCTTGGTATGGCAGGATCCATCCGTACGAGTACTTGTCCGACATCGGCTATTGAGGCGATTGTTGGACTTACTCCGCTGCATATTTTCATACAAGAGTCTGCGGCTCTGAGCGCTCTTAGAATGCGTCTAACATACGATGGCGATGTGTCCAATCAGGGACACATGAGCATTCTAGAGCGGATCCCTGGCATGCAGATCTGCTCGAGATCTGATTATATGACTCGGGAAATATGTTTTGGTAGGAAATACTCGGTCTCCATCCCCACTCGCGGGGAATGGGACAGTGGCATTCTTGGCTCTGTCTCCCGGTACACCATGTGGTTTACCGACGGATCTAAAACGGAGCTGGGTGTTGGTGCTGGAGTCTATGGACCGGACACCAGGATCTCCATTGCTATGGGCGTCTGGCCTAGCGTTTTTCAAGCTGAAATCCATGCCATTGAGGCCTGCGCCAGAGACATTGTGGACAAGAAACTCAAAGGCGCTAACATCGCTATCTGCACTGATAGTCAGGCAGCCATTAAGGCTCTTTCTTCACAAAGTTTCTCATCGAAATTAGTGAAAGTGTGTTTTTATACCCTTCTGTGTCTCACAAACACCAATCGGGTTACTTTATGTTGGGTACCTGGCCATCAGGGCATCCCTGGTAACGAAGCTGCCGATGAACTTCCTAGACAAGGTTCTTCGGATATATTTTTCGGGCCTAATCCTTACTGTGGTCTGAGTTGGGCTAAAACAAAATCACTAGTGAGGGAGTGGTCTGCCAATGAAAGACTACGTCACTGGGATTGTCTTCCAGGACTACGGCAGTCCAAAGATCTTATAAAACCCTACGGTCTCAAAGAAACCAGCCGTCTGGGTAGAGCGGACCTGAGACTAATCGTGGGTTACCTCACGGGGCACCACTGGGTGAGATATCACCTCAACAAAATGGGTCTATCCACTGATACGGAGTGCAGGCTTTGCCTGGAGGACACAGAGTCCACTGAACATCTTCTCTGCGAATGTCCGGCGGTAGCCCGTTCCAGGTTCTTGTTTCTTGGAGACTCCTTCGTGAGCTCAGCGGTCGTAAGAAGCACCCCTACAAAGGATCTACTAGCCTTCATTAGGCTGGTTGAGGGTCTTTTGGATTAATTAAGGCTATGGCACAATAGATCTCATGGTCGCAGTGCCCACCCTTGGGTATCTTACCCTGCCCTTGTTATTATTATTATTATAGTACATTATATGTAATGAGAAATGAGCGTGGATTGGTTATGCGTTTGGTAGTATTTATGCGATGGGCTAATTTGGGAATTAATTTTACAGTATGTCATTCTTAAATTGAACGACTCGAAGGCTATGTCGTTGTGCCGAATCTTTCGCTCATCCTGTTGAGTCGTTCAAAAAGAGTAACTCGTTACTGTGTTACACATCATTAGTATGTTAGACTAAATAAAAATATACATTCTGGGTTTGGCATGTTGTTAAACAGGATCTTAGCCTCCAGTCCGCCCTTGAGCTGGCCTATTACGCAGTCTTGTTGGCGGTCTAATAAGTGGTCTAATAGCTGGTCTGTTTTAGGCAATCTGTTAGATGGTCTGCTCTTATGGGTGGCTTGATGCGTGATCTATTGGCTGGTTGGACTAACGCCGAAACGGTCCTTTAATCCTTTTGTTTTTTGAACATTTCTTTAAAATGTTTTACTGAACCATTTAACTACATATTTTTGACCTGTCTCTGTCTATGCTCTCTTTTTATGTCGCCTCATTCCCGATGAACTATACAACAACAAATACAGGCAAAAACGGCTCGGGCGCATCCGAAACTAAACATTGGCAAGATATGATATCAAAACCGCGACAAACTATAGTACAATGGCATCGTTTGAAACCGGAATAAGGCAAAGTGAATAATCTTTGCATAAAGAAGGAAGGAGAACGCGCGGAGGAACCGAGACAGTACGAATTCGCATCATACATGTAAATAAGCGGCGAGCCGAACGAGAGATCGAAAGAGAGAGAGAGAGAATATTTCCTTAGAATAACAAAAAAAAAAGTAATATATATATATATACCCAGAGAAAAAAATACACCAAAAATTGCGGCAGGAATGCATATTTCATTTTTCATCACAAAAACACACACAACCACACACCGATACTTTCTCCATGGTATATTTATCCTTTAAGTTTGTTAAAAATCCGATATAAAAAAAAAATTATATATATATATATAGATGTGTAAAAATACAATAATATCAAGAAACGTGTTATATATACATTAAAAAAAATATTGTGTGATATCCAACAATTTGATAGCTTTCACACGAACAAAAGAATTAAAAAAAAAAGATAAAAAATAAATGAAAAATAAACAAAGAAATTGTTATCAAAGTACAGTGTTACGCATACAGAGAGAAAAAAACATAAACAGACAAAAGACAGAAATATCGAGACATTTTCCTTGTTTCTATATGCATACATAAAAATAGTTATATTAATGGAAAAAGAAAACAGCCAAAACCCTAAATATACGCAAAACAACAATAAAACCAAAAAAAAAACGAGTTAAACCGATCTCTAGTCCTTTCAATGTTACACATAAATGGAAATATCCCAAAATAGAAAATATAAAAAAACAAAAACAACATGACTGTGTCTAGTAGACTACTTACTTTGTCCTTTCGATTGTTGTTGTTGTTGTTGCTGTTATTTTGTGATAAGTCACACGCAGTCGGTGAAATGAAATAATCTGAAAACCAAAAAACATAGAAATAGAAAAAATACTAAATCAATTTTATTTTACGAGTTAATAGTTATAGAATATATAGAGAAATGTTCAATTAATGATTTTAAATATTTTTAATTTTATCAAATTTTCTGTTTTATTTTACTGTTAATTACACACGAGTGTATATGCCATTTGCGAGGCAAATTACGGATTTTATCAAGTCAAATTCAAATGATTCTATTATGTCAAATTCGTAACTTTTCCATATCAATTTAAATTTTCTCTCAAGTCAAATTCACAATTTTTCCAAGTTAAATATAATAATTTTTTAAACTCAAATTCACGTGAAGCGGGGATCCAAAATTTGCAGAATAAGCTCTAATTATGACTCATTTTTCAACGTCCATATGGACCCTTGAGAGGCCGTAATAATAATAACACGGACAGGCTAAAATACCCAAGGGTGAGCACTGCGACCATGAGATCTATAGTGCCATAGCCTTAATTAATCCAAAAGACCCTCAACGAGCCTAATGAAGGCTAGTAGATCCTTTGTAGGGGCGCTTCTTACGACCGCTCAGCTCACGATGGAGTCTCCAAGAAACAAGAACCTACCGCCGGACATTCGCAGAGAAGATGTTTAGTGGACTCTGTGTCCTCCAGGCAAAGCCCTGCACTCCGTATCAGTGGATAGACCCATTTTGTTGAGGTGATATCTCGCCCAGTGTTGCCCCGTGAGGTAACCCACGATTAGTCTCCGGTCCGTTCTACCCAGGCGGCTGGTTTCTTTGAGACCGTAGGGTTTGATAGGTTAGGTTAGGTTGGGGGGGCGGCTGTGGTTACCACAGTAAACTTAGACCAGGGATAGGTCCAATGTGTTACCCAAGTTGTGTTGAGTCTCTATGTTATATCGAACCATCCGGAGCTAACCGCAAACCGGAGAAGTCGACCAACAACATCCACATCTCTTAGTTCACCAAGATGGTCGTAGAAAGGTTTCCCAATGATTGATCTCCATCTATATGCCAGTGCCGGACAGCTGCAAAGCAGATGATGGGTGCTCTCCTCCTCATCCGCATCACCGCAACTTCTACAGAAGTCGTTGTATGAAAGTCCAAGCCTTCTAGCGTGCTCACCGATGACGCAATGACCTGTAACAACCCCCAATACCCCCCAGTGATAGCAATTTATCAGAGCGACTGAAATTCAGCTCAGGCCAAATCAGCTTTGCTTTCGGACATGTAACGCCATTCATTCATGTCGAGTTGGCTTTCCTGACAGTAGCCAACTTGGGCCAAGATGGGGTTAGCAATGTAGCCCCTGATCCGAGCTTCGCCGCCTGCACCCCTGCGAGCCAGTTCGTCCGCTCTACAATTCCCGGCAAAACCACTGTAGCCAGGTATCCAGCACAGTGTAATATTAAAATCGCTGCTGACTTCCAAAAGTCAAACTCGACATTCAGCAACAATTTTAGACACTATCAGCGTAGACTCAAGTGTTTTAACTGCAGCCTGGCTGTCTGTGAAAATAGTAATGTCCCTTTTGGTTGACATGGCGCGATCTATCGACATCGCAGCCTCTTTTATCGCATAAACCTCCGCCTGGAAAACGCTGCAGTAGCTTGGAAGTTGATTGAGATTGAGCTCCTCGGAGTATACTCCGGCGCCCACACCTACATCGGTCTTGGAGCCGTCTGTGAAAATTCACAGAGAGGTTAGTAGTGCTGGTGGAATCCCTAACTCCCATTGACCACGGGATGGGATTAAGCTTGCATAGTTATTCCCGAAACAGTACGTTGGTAGAGTGTAGTCTACTGATGCCGGGATATCTGCATTATTGAGAGTTGTTGAGTGGCCGATATTCAAGGTGAGCCAGGTACTGGTTTCCCGAATACGTATAGCTGAGTTTGCTGCCATTTTCTCCCCTAAAATATCTAGAGGAAGTAAACCGAGCATTATATCTAGCGCTGCAGATGGAGTCGATCGAAGAGCCCCGCAGATTGCCAAGCAGGCCGCTCTTTGTACCTTGCCCAACAATTTACGATTGGATTCGGTGCGAAGAACGTTCCACCATACAACAACGCCATATAGGAGTATAGGTCGCAGGACCGACACAGAGGGCCAGTGCAGCACCATAGGCTGCAGACCCCATGTCTTACCTATAGCCTTTCTGCAACAGTAGAGTGCTACAGTAGCTTTGTTGGTACGTTCCTGGTTAAGCTTTCTATCCACTACCAGGCCAAGAAAATTCGCCCTGTTGGTGAAAGTAAGTCTCACTCCCTCCATGGTAGGAGGCTCTACTTGGGGGGATGATATTTTTCCGTGTAAATAGCACAAGTTTGGTTTTCTCAGGATTAACACTGAGGCCGTATATCCTGGCCCATTTAGTTAGTAAGGAGTGTGCATATTGCGTAACCTCGCTGAGTGTCCCCGGAAACTTACCGGAGATGGCAACAGAAACCTCATCCGCATAGGCTGTCACTTTACATCCCACCTCCTCCAGGTCTACAAGCAATCTGTTGACCACGATGTTCCATAAGAGGGGGGAGAGTACCCCACCTTGCGGAGTACCTCTACAGACACTCCTGCGTACAGTCGAGTCCCCCAGTTTCGACAATATGACCCTGGAAGTTAACATAAGGTTAATAATTTGAATTAGAGAGCGATCTACATCACGTTCCCTTAGTGCATCAGTAATTGCTTCAGGTTTGACATTGTTGAAGGCACCCTCAATGTCCAGGAAGGTGACTACGGTAAACTCCCTGTAATTGAGAGATCTTTCTATGTGACTCACAAGCGAGTGCAAAGCAGTATCCACCAACCTGCCCTTGGTGTAGGCATGCTGCGAAGCAGAGAGCAGGTGTGTTGGAATAGTGCTGCGTAGATGAAAATCAATTAATCTTTCTAGCGGCTTTAGAAGTGTAGAGGATAGGCTTATGGGCCTTAGGTCTTTTGGGGTCGAGTGTGATAAGATCTTTGGACTGCCGCAGTCCTGGAAGACAATCCCAGTGACGTAGTCTCTCATTGGCAGATCACTCCCTCACTAGTGATCTTGTTTTCGCCCAACTCAGACCACAGTGAGGATCAGGCCCGAAAAATTTATCCGAAGAGCCTTGTCTAGCAAGTTCATCGGCAGCTGCCCTGGTGGCCAGGTACCCAACATAAAGTAACCAGATTGGTGTTTGTGAGACACTGAAGGGTTTAAAAACACTCTTTCACCTATTTCGATGAGAAACTATGTGAAGAAAGGGCCTTAATGGCTGCCTGACTATCAGTGCAGATAGCGATGTTAGCGCCTCTGAGTTTCTTATCCAGAATGTCGCTGGCGCAGGCCCCAATGGCGTTGATTTCAGCTTGAAAAACGCTGGGCCAGACGACTATAGCAATGGAGATCCTGGTGTCCGGTCCAAAGACTCCAGCTCCGTTTTAGATCCGTCGGTAAACCACACGGAATACCGGGAGACAGAACCAGGAATGCCACTGTCCCATTCCTCACGAGTGGGGATGGAGACTGAGAATTTTCTACCAAAACATATTTCCCCGAGTCATATAATCAGATCTCGAGCAGATCTGCATCCCAGTGATCCGCTCCAGCATGCTCATGTGTCCCTGATTGGCCACATAGACACCGTATGTTAGACGCATTCAAAGAGCGCTCAGAGCCGCAGACATTTGTATGAAAATATGCAGCGGAATAAGTCAACAATCGCCTCAATAGCCGATGTCGGACAAGTACGACCAACGCATGCAAGGCGTTCTAACTTACTGCAAAGCTGAATGGTGCAACGCTGATTCGTTTTGGGCCACCAAACTAGCGCCGCATAAATCACAACTGGGCGTATGGTCATCAAATATAGCCACTCGATCATTTTCGGGGTGAGTCCCCAAGTTTTGCCAAGCAGAGACCTGCAACCCCACATGATCCGAGTGACCTTACTGATAACAGCCTCGACGTGATTGCTCCAATTAAGCCGCCAATCCAACAAAATGCCTAAGCATTTGACTTCAGTGGAGAACTGAAGTACCGTTCCGCCTAGGCAGACAGGGTTTAAGCTTAGATTCTTTCTTCGAGTGAAGGGAACCAAGACGGTTTTTAGAGGGTTGACGCTCAAGCCAACTCCAATGCACCAGCGAAGTACTAGATCGAGTGCCGCATTCATCACCTCAGTGACGGTCGATTCAAACTTTCCTCTGATTATGATAGTTATATCATCGGCATAACCGATTGCATCATAACCATAATCGCACAACCTAGTTATAATAATATATAATAGTAACTCATCTATGACAAGTGACCAGAGAAGTGGGGACAGGACCCCACCCTGAGGGCAACCCTTAACAGCATAAACACTAGTTTGGGTGCCGCCCAAAGTTGAGTGAATTACTCGCTCACGAAGCATTGCGTCGATCCACATGATAGTGGCAGTAGGTATGTCTCTGAGCTCAAGTGCTCTAGAAATACAGCTATAGCCAGTATTGTCAAAAGCTCCCTCGATGTCAATGAAGGCGCAGAGAGCAATTTCCTTATCCATAAGGGTTTTTTTATTCGATCCGACGAGATTGTGTAAGGCAACCACGGTCGACTTACCTTTGACGTAGGCGAATTGAGTACGATGCAAGGGAGACGTGCAATCCATTTGCTGTCGGATGTGCAGATCCAGTAGCCTCTCCATAATTTTCAAAAGAAACGATGAAAGGCTTATCGGTCTGTAAGATTTCGATAGCTCCTCCGGCTTGTTACTGTTTTTCGGAATGAATACCACGTTCACCGCCCTCCATAAACGTGGAATATAACTCAGGGAGTAACTGCCCCTAAAAATAACAGTCAAGGGGGCGATTATAAAATCCAGGCTGTATTGTAAAAATGCAGGAAAAATACCATGGGTACCAGGTGCCTTAAAGGGTTCAGGAGAGGCCGTAAGGCCTAGACTTCGATCAAAGTGCGTGGGGAGCGCGGGATGAATTATGACACTTTTTAAGTGTCCCGCCGCGCGCTTCGCACGTACCTTGCCGAACGCCGAACATGAAGGCCCATGAGGTGATGTTACGCCTTTCGCGGCGATTCACTGACTTTACCTAAGCCTACGCCTACACCTCGACCGCACTCACGCTTAAACCTCGACCAAAACGCGCATTAAACCCGAGTAAACGGGGTGCAAAAATTTTGAGGATAAACTCTAATTTTGGCTGCGCTCGGTAAGCCCGTGAATAAAAGGTGCAAAGTTTTGAGGATAACCATTATTTCTTACCATTTTCAACTGGCTCATCGCGCGCACCTTGTTTTGCCCATGAAGACACTTGAGGGGATATTAGACCTTTCGCTGAGATTCACTTGGACTTGGAAAAAGGGGCTCAAAACTTTGACCCTTTTCAATTGGATCATCGCGAGCTACGTGCGCACTTGTCGCCCTGTCCTGGCGGATCCTTGAGAGGATGTCGCAACGATTCATTGACCTTACCTAGGCCTAGACCTCGATCAATATGGCCGGTGAGTTCTTAGAGAAGGCGAGCAAAATTTTGAATATAAACTCTAATCTTGATCCTATTCCACTCGCTCATCTCGCCTTGTCCATGGAGTCCCTTGAGCGGCTGTAAGGCCTTTCGCATGAAGACAGACCTCGATGAAACCGCGCGGTGAGCCCGTGAAGAAAGAGGGCAAAGTTTTGAAGATAACCATTAATTTTAAGCATTTTCAACTGCCTCACTGCTGTCCATGCGAACCCGTAAGAGGATGTCAGCCCTTTCCCCTGGGATCCACAGACTTTACCTACGGCTGGACCACGATCAAGGCGCGCGGTGACCCCGTGGAGAAAGGGTGCAACATTTTGAGGATAATCTTTAATTTTGTCCTTTTACATAAAACATAAATACCCTTGGGGGGCGTCAGGCCTTTCTCGAGGATTTACAGACTTTACCTACGCCTGGCCCTTGATTAAAACGCGCAGTGAGCCCGTGGCTATCGCAACGGTGCACAGTGCCCCAAGGGTGCGTCACATTTCCTAAAGAACAAATGGCGAGTTGCCGGAACCGTGTGGTGAGGTCGTTAAACCGGATATAAAACATGACAGGCGAGGTGCACGCAAAGTAAGCGCCCTATGAAAATGATTACATTTATGTGAGGATCGTTCATCATGTAACTCTAACCCTCCCCCTCCCTTCCTAGCCGTATCGCGTCAACAACTCATCAGTCATCTGTATCGGTTTTATGTAGATGGATGGAGCCTTAGTGCCTTTTCACACGAAGAGCCGCACGGCTCTCGCTCGCAAGTGAGAGCTTTTTTCGCTCCCACCTTCCATTCTTTCACACGAAGAGCCGCACGGCTCTCGCTCGCGAGTTCTTTGATAAAGCGTGGCAAAAACTCCAGCTTCATCACGCTTTTTGTTAATAGGATGAACCGAATACGCCCTAGAACGTGGACGTTTTTGTCGTCGAAGACAGCGTCGACCGTAAAGAAGATAAGTGGCCGCCACATGTGTAGAGAGTTCATTGCATGCAACGCGTACTTTGCGACTGAATGCAGAGCGGGAGCCATTGTCGCTCTTCCCGTATGAATGCTGCCACTCCTCGCTTTGCATTTATGTCAAGAGCCGCGACGCACGGCTCGAGATGCACGATCTGTACCGGCTCTCACTCGCGCGATGTAAAGGCTCGTGCTCCCCGTGTGAAAGCTGAAGTGTACTCCTTGCATTTCAGTCTTACGCGCCTCGCTCTCACTCGCGAGCGAGAGCCGTGCGGCGCTTCGTGTGAAAGTGCACTTAGTGAGGTCTGAGGCTCATGGTCGTGCGCAACATCGCGGACACCTAAGTGCCAAAACCTCCGTAGCAAGTGACAGGTTTGACGCGCGATGAGTCGCTATCTCGCCTATCCACTCCATTCCAAGCTCTGCTCGTCCCTTTAACTTATACAGTTGCCGACAGATGGCGTTTGGGGCACTGCGCACTCCCACCACCAGCTAGAGTTAGCCGCATATTTTACCCAATCCATGAAGCACAAATGTGAACCTCAAAGGTCATCAAATTTTGTCAGCGCGACGTAACGTAGGACTTCCAAGCTGAAACGACACTAGGCAAAATTCTATTCTACAAGGAGGGGTACATGGATGTGGTAAGGGTTAAAACTTAAAAAATGGACTGAGTCTGTAAGGCCCTGAGTGCGTAAAGCGATTACCCAATGTAACGGACGGTTTGGTGGGTATCCGAAGATGCCCGTGGGGACGGAACGTAGTAGTATTAGGCATAGTGACCGTGAATGCTATCTGGCGAAGAAAAAAGCCTCTGCATGAGCTAAGCAGCGGCCTATGCTTGCTGCAGCTCAGTTCGGGAGACATGGGCGGGGTTACTGCGGCTCGTTGCCCCTGTCCTTTACGCATTGACTAAAAATTCAAAGGCCTAGGTTACACAACACCATAAGGATGTAGTGGTTGGCGAACGGATCAGATGCCCTCGCGCTAACATCGGAGTTCGGGTGTAATGGGACCCTCAGCGTAAGCCTTCTGCTTTCGTACCATCGACATCGGGGTGCTGCCTTCAATATGTCGGTGGAAGCAGGACTACCAGGATATGGTTCACTACAAGTGGTTAATTACACAATCGACGAACTCCATCACTTTTAAGCGGACTTTATGCCACTTACCCCCTCCCATCACTACATTCAGGGACAGCACTCAACTTCTTTATAATGTTCAACGGAAATACTACCACCTGCATCGCTTCAAATCCTTTGCGTAACCGCTTGTCGTGACAGTCCGCTACTTTTCAACAACCTTTGGTAACTTCTCCGCGGATCGACCTCTCTTCGAGATGTAAGTCTCGCTCGTAAGAGATCGATTACACTGCGATCAACTTTTCGGCTTATCCGGCAGGTTTTCGGCGGAAATCTTCTCCAGAAAGGCGCAGAGCCGAAATTTTTTCGCGATCTTTTAAACCCGCTGGATCAGTGTGTAGAGTATCAGTCTCAAGTCTGACTACAATCATTACGGGTTCAAGTCCCGTCCACGGCGTTCGTGGCCATGGATGTGCTGTCTTCCAACTGTGGTGTGCGGGGCGTAATAATAAGCCTATTTCCCGACTGGGTAGGTAGGCGGGTAAATAGGAACAGGAGGTGTAGGTATGCTGGCAACGTGCATCGTCCAAAATTGGTTTATGCCAACGAAACATCAGCTACGCCACAGGGAATAGTTGACACAATATACCCCACCAGGGGTTAGGGTAAATGAGTATTTAGCAGGTTTACTGACAAGCCAACTGCGGCGCGGCGGGGCACCTTCAACACCCGAAGGACCAGGTTTATCCACAATCTGTCAAGGTTTGCAAAGGACACTCGAATGAAGCCACACAGCTTTTATTTTCAACGACACCAATTTAACTTGAAAAAAAAAAAAATCTGAATTTGATTTGAACACAAAATTTATGAATGTATCCCAAATATGGTATAAATATAAACAGCTTATTGAATATATTTATTTTGTGGAAAAAAAAAGAGAAAACTCTACCTAAATAGTCGCCCGACAAGTAAAAGAGCAAAATAAAAAAAATTCTAAATTTTAATACGTATGGGAAAATGTTGTATTGAGACCAAATTACATGCAGGCAGCTGGACGCGACAGACGGACGGATGGACGCACGGACGGATGGACGGACGGACGGATGGACGGACGGATGGACGGACGTAATTGCATTTGAGTATTATCAACTCAATAGGCAAATCGTGGAGTCAATTGAAGGCAATGGCGGCGAACAAGGTGAGGTGGAAAGTGGGCGTGGTTTATGCCCTATGCCCCACAAGGGGTTAACAGGAACCGGAGAGATTATCATGGAATTCCGGGGCAGACGTACACGATTTCAAATGAAGGCATTTGTTTTCAATATTTCATTCAGCCTTCCGTTTGATTTCAAAAGCTCGATGTGCTTGTAGACAAGGGACGTTGCGCCGTATGACATTGTTTCATGGAGGCGAAAATTTCAGAGCTTTTGTGCTTGCATTTATATACCACCCACAAGGTGATGACTGACGGATGAGAACGTCACTGTGTCGCTAATGGGGAAATAGATCTTCGGAGATCACTGCAGAACATGTCCGCGCGTCGACTCTTCGCGACGCGCAATGAAATTTAAAAGCGTTGGCCGTCTCCTTTCCACAAATGGTTACACGGACGGATGTCTACATGGCATATGCATAATTTGTCCGAAAAATGCTGCGAATGTGCATAATTTGTCAAAAGTGTATCATGATGGAATATTGTCGTCCGTCCGTTCGTCCGTCCGTCAGTCCGTCCGTCCGTCACGTCCAGCCGTCTGCATGTAATTTGACCTTTTATTGTTACGTTCGATTGATTCCCGGGTAAGCTTTTTATTGGACTCACAGTACATATTGAATAATGTCAAACGGACAGACGACTTACAACTATACCTAATTAGTGATAACATATACACATATTATCTATTACCTAAAAAAGAGAAAAAAAGAACAAAAAAAAAAAAAAAACAAACAAACAAAACAAATAAAAACAAATCGCGCAAATCTGAAAATTAGTGACATCAACGATCAGTGGTTAATTTGGAATATTTCAAAAACCAGAATTGTTATAAAATGACAACTAAACGCAAACAAAAAAGCAAAGAAAAAAAGAAATTTCTTGTTGTTTCGTTAGGTCGAATCTTTTAAATAGCGTACTTAAAAAAAAGGAGAGAAAAACGCGGAAAATAATATTAGATCAGGATTGATGAAAATTGCTTATTATTACTGCTTCTGGTTTTTTGTTGCGTATCTCCTTTCAATTAGTTGAATGTGCGTGTATTAATTATTCGAACCACACTGACTGTCTGAAACATTCTCAAGACGACCGCCTCTGGAAGTGTGCCACCCATATCGGGTGGTTGGACCGATCTAGTCATCCTTGACAGGAATTACGAGAATGACAACATTAGCCTGGACAATTGGAATGAGCTGGGGTGCGTGATGGCCTCCAACCTCCGTTGGCTTATGACGAAAAATCAGTATGTAAAGACGGCGACTGCCATCAGGGTGGCATTAAGCTTTTGCTTTTTACGGATGAAAGATCTACTTATACAGGGTGTTACTAGTACTGAGGCTCAAATGAAAATGGGAGATAGAGGAACTTGTCTTGAGTGGAAAATCGTTCCTCACATACTTCCGTTTTTGCACCGTTAAGGAGATAGCGCGATTTTAAGGACGAAGGATTTTCATCGTACCTGCGATCACTGTTTGATCTCTAACTTCTGCTGTACTTAGCGTAACGTAATAATTCTGGGCTCGTTGGAAAGGACACAAATTGTTCTTTCTAATTGCTGTCAACTGTGTCAATCAGTGTTATACTTTTTGAGAAAAATTAATTTAAATGACACAAAAATATTAAAAAAATAGAAAAAAATACAAAAAAGTCCTGTTTTATCCAAAAAGGACCTGATTAACCACCAAATTTTATTATTTTACATTTTCGGAAAGCCCATAAAATTTCACTATAAGTTTGCAAACAGAATTTCTTCATAGGTTGAATTGTAAAGGAGCGGGGCTAACAGTTATCAAGCACATTCCCTTCAAGTAAATCTGGTTTGACACCAGTCATTCGCCGAAGGAGTATGATTAATAATAGTGAGGACGAAATAAAAGAGTTGAAGTATGTTTATTACGTTTATTTAGTTTATTACGTTTACAAATAATCTCAACATGTCCGCCGTTGTGGAGCAAGCACAAGTGGTATCGCCGATGAATGGCATTGGTGGGGTTCACACGCAGTAGTTGGGCTCGTAACTGATCGCATGCTTCGGTGATACGGGAAATGAGCTGTTCTCGTGTATGAATTTCCTCTGCGTAGACGATGCTTTTCAAATACCCCCAGACATAAAAGTCCATGGAAGTTAAGTCGGGAGATCGTGGAGGCCATGCAATGGGACCGCCACGACCAATCCATCGATCCCGAAAATTCGCGTCGAGCTACCGACGGACATTAGCAGCATAATGCGCTGGCGCTCCATCGTGCTGATACCAAAATCTGACCGGTACACGGAGTGGTATATCCTCTATGAGGTCTGGAAAAAGTTTCCTCCAAAATTTCGGCATAATTGGTGGAATTGAGAAATGGGGGAAGAAATACCGGACCGATTAAAATTATTTGTAAACGTAATAAACTAAATAAACGTAATAAACATACTTCAACTCTTTTATTTCGTCCTCACTATTATTAATCACACTCCTTCGGTGAATGACGGGTGTCAAACCAGATTTACTTGAAGGGAACGTGCTTGATAACTGTTAGCCCCGCTCCTTTACAATTCAACCTATGAAGAAATTCTGTTTGCAAACTTATAGTGAAATTTTATGGGGTTTCCGAAAATGTAATAAAATTTGGTGGTTAATCAGGTCCTTTTTGGATAAAACAGGACTTTTTTGTATTTTTTTCTATTTTTTTAATATTTTTGTGTCATTTAAATTAATTTTTCTCAAAAAGTATAACACTGATTGACACAGTTGATAGCAATTAGAAAGAACAATTTGTATCCTTTCCAACGAGCCCAGAATTATTACGTTACGCTAAGTACAGCAGAAGTTAGAGATCAAACAATGATCACAGGTACGATGAAAATCCTTCGTCCTTAAAATCGCGCTATCTCCTTAACGGTGCAAAAACGGAAGTATGTGTGGAACGATTTTCCACTCAAGACAAGTTCCTCTATCTCCCATTTTCGTTTGAGCCTCAGTACTAGTAACACCCTGTATAATCATTTTTTATTTGTAAGAGCGTTAATTTGATTTGTTAAAGCGTTATTTCCATTTTTAAGAGCGCGAATTTGACTCGTTAAAGGGTTAACTTATTTTGATGAATCATGAATGAAATTTGGATTGTGTAAAGCGGGCGCAACTTTTCATAGGCATATGGACAAGGTATTTCGCGGTTTGGTTTTTTTGACTTCTTACATCGACTGCATTCTCATCGCCTCAGCAAACGGAGAAGAGCATATGAAACATCTAAAAGCGACTTTCGATCGTCGCAAGGAAAACGTTCTAACGATCAAGCTAGAAAAATGTGTCCTGAAGAAGCGCCAGTGGAAGTGGACACATCTTCACGAAATTGTAATCCTTTCCCGAGGCTTACCGCGCGCTATGTGCGCACCTCGCCTTTCACGAATATATGCAGCGCTCCAAGGAGATGCGCCAGTGGAAATGGACACATCTTCACGAAATTGTAGTCGTCCTTTCCCGAGGCTCACCACGCGCTATGCGCGCACCTCGCCTTTCACGAATTTATGCAACGCTCCTCGCCTTCTGTCCTTTTTTTAGCGATATAAGGCTTCCGCTAGAATAGGCAAGCCAACATGAATGTGTTAAAACTACAGTAAGATGGTCTCCAGACTGTTTCTGACCCTGGCTCACTGCGCGCCACTAGCTCACCGCGCGCTATGCGCACACCTCACCTCCCTTGAGTGGAAATGGACACATCTTCATGAAATTGCAATCCTTTCCAGAGGCTCACCGCGCGCTATGCGCGCACCTCGCCTTTCACGAATTATGCAGCGCTTCAAGGTCCTGAAGAAACGCCAGTGGAAGTGGACACATCTTCACGAAATTGTAATCCTTTTGCAGGACAAGGCAGCGCTCCTTGGAGCGCTGGATAAAACCGAGAGGGGCGAGGTGCGCGCATAGCGCGCGGTGAGCCTCTGGAAAGGATTACAATTTCGT
This sequence comes from Chloromyia formosa, assembly GCA_964017055.1. Classification (NCBI taxonomy): domain Eukaryota; kingdom Metazoa; phylum Arthropoda; class Insecta; order Diptera; family Stratiomyidae; genus Chloromyia; species Chloromyia formosa. The sequence continues at coordinate 5,229,877 of OZ024819.1, read as the reverse complement.
GAAGATGTGTCCACTTCCAGCCATCGTAGAAGATCTACGTCGATTCATAGCGACGCTCAACTTATATCGTCGTTTTATCGATGGGGCAGCCGAAACTGAAAACGTTTTACGCACACCAGTACCTGGAAACATAGTCGTAAAAATGACCGAAGACAAGTGCAGTGGAGGTTCGAAACGGAGTAGGCATTCGAAGATTTTAATTTCAAATTAGTAAACGCAACGCTTCTAACATATCCACTGGAAAATGCAACACTAATACTTACGGCCGACGCTTCATCTACATGTCTTGGCGGATGTGTTCATCAAATGGTTGGCGACAGGTTACAACCACTAGGCTCCTTCTCGAAAAAGTTATCGGAACGACAACGAGCATGGAGCGCCTATCGTCGATATATGCGATTTTCAAGAGAATCAATCATTTCGAAGACCAGATCGAAGGGCGTCAACTCATAGTTTACACCGATCATGAACCAATCATCTATGCTTTCATACAGAAAACTGAAAAGGCAGAGCCACTCCAGCGACAACAACTTCAATACTTCAGACAATACACATCCGATATCAGACATGTAAAAGGCAAAGAAAATGTCTCTCACTCTCTCAATTGCCCTAACCCTTGTGGGACATAGCGTCATCTATGGCCACGAACGTGGTCGTGGACGGGATTCGAATCCGAAACGCCGGTGGTCAAACATGAGACTGATGCCTCAACACATTGCGCTACCGGTCGCCCCAAAAGAAAATGTGGTTGCAGATTTTCTTACGCCAACTCCCCGGTAACGCGTACTACCCAAAATAGCTATGCTAAATAGCCATCGTGGTGTACCCGCCATTTTCACCAGCCCATAGGCTTTCCAAGAGATCTATCGAGTCACATTTTCGTACGAAATGACGCTGTACTAGCTCCGTTGCAACAGTCATATGATGGGCCATTCGAAGTACTTAGATGCAATAATAAATTTTTCAAAAAAGGATAAAGGAGAAATTAAAAAATATCTCAACAGGCCGCCTTCAACCAACTTTAATCGAGAATGGTCACGCACCACCAGCTCAACCAAATACAACCAGATCCGGACGTCGAGTAAGATTCCCAGATCGTTTTTGTCTGTAATCTGCCAAAGACTCCAGGGGGGGGGGGGGGGGCTGGTATGGCGGCGCGATATACATTTTACAACAATAACGCCAATCTGGGATGGGCAGCCCCAATTTTTTTTTTTTTTACTTTTTTCCCCCAAATTTGAAGTCAGAAATTCCAGAATTTTAGTTCGAGCCCAGCCAGATCGGACCACTATTTCCCATGAAAACGGGGTTATCAATCTCTAGAATTAGAACCTAATTATGCACTATGGCTAATGTCGATTGTAGTGTGGTGTGCGTGCCAGTACAGCGGACGTTTATTAGTTTCCAGTTCATTTCGTTCCACACACAAGAAGATCCTGTTGATCTTACAACTACTAAATTGCCTTAACCCCTTGTAGGGCATAGCGCGTCTACTACACCTACGCGCAATCGCGTTATGTTTTCGGCCATATTACGTATCTCACCCCAAAAGCTCCTCAGTGACAGACACTCATCATCGACTGATCTGCGCCACGAGAGTCTAGGACGACCTCTTCGTCGGCCTCTTTGGGAAAAGGGGTTCCATCGTATAGCGCGTCCAGCAATGCTTTTATCGCCCCTACGCAACGTGTGATCAATCCACTGTCGCTTTCGCCTGCGAATAAATTCGTCGATAGGTATCTGATCCGTGCGCCGACTAAGTTCTTCATTTGAAATTGTTTTGGGCCAGAAAGTTCTTAAGATTCGACGAAGACAGGAATTGACTGCGATTTTCTGATACCATACAGCAGCACAGACAGAACCAGAGAGCGGGACAGGCCCAGTTTGGTCTCAACACTGAGATAACTGCTTTGCCAGATTTTGGACAACATTTAGCCTGGTCGATGTGACAAGCGATATCCTGCTCAGTGCCACCATTAACGGCAACAATGCTGCCTAGATAGACAAATTCGTCCTTCTGTTCCACAGGCTGTCCATTAATACCAATGGGGTGAGTTGGATTTCCAGCCAGGCTAAGAACTTTGGTTATGTTAGTGTTGATCTTCAGCTCAACCATGCTTGCCTTCCTCTCCAAATCTAAAGCCATTTCGCTCAGATCCATGATTTTGTGGAAGAGTAGACATATATCATCAGCGTAATCCGGGTGTTGTAAGTGCGACGTCAAAGTCTATTGAATTCCACGGCATCCCACAGGTAAAACTGCATGCAACACATCACCAATCACTAAGAGGAATAGGATCGGTGAGAGGATGCAACCCTGCCGAACTCCGCTTTGAACTTCATAGTCACTCCGATACCTTACCCTTGTGGAATACGCGACATATCGCGCCGACGTCTCCCTCTCTGGATCCTGTCAACCCCTTGTGGGGCATAGGGCATTAACCACGGCAACTTTCAACATCGTCCTGTTCGCCGCCATCGCCTTCAGCGGTCTCCACAATTTGCCTAATGACTTACCCTCGACCTCAACTGATCTTCTCCAGGTGTTTTTAGGTCGTCCAACGCGGCGGCTTCCATTGGTTCCCTGTGAGTTCCAATCCAAGGCCTGTTTAGCAATATTTTCCGGCCCTTTTCGAAGTGTGTGACCTATCCATTGCCACTTTCGCCTTTTTATAGAGGTGTCTATCCTTTCCTGGCCAGTAATGAACAGAAGGTCATCGTTAGAAATGACCTCCGGCCAGCGCATGTGTAGGATCCGCCGTAGACACTGGTTCACGAAAGTTCGCAATCTAGTTTATCGCACTGATCACCTTCCAAGTTTAACAGCCATATAGGAGTACAGATTTTACTCGTACATTGGTTTCGAAGATCCTGAGTTTGGTACTTCTGGAGATACCTTTCATCGGGATCTACATAAATAATGACGCCCTTCTTCCCTTCTTCAGGGAGAGTTTCGGTTTCCCAACACTCTTGGATAATGGGGAGGAGAATATCCGCAGTAGCGTTGATATCCGCCTTAAAGAGTTCCACCGGAATTCCAACGACCCCCGGCGCTTTACTCGCTTCCATCGATTTAATAGCCACAGTTAATTCATGTTTAGATGGTGGGGGCTAGTATCAACTATTTTCTAGTTCTAGTGCAGATGAGTTCAAATGTCCAAAGGTGTTGTTGAGGACCTCAATGAAGTACTTTCTCCACCGTCGCAGTTGGTGTTCATCAGTGGCCAGTACGGATCCGTCTTTATCTTTCACGGGATGTTCAGTTGCAAAAGATTTGCCAGTTAATGGCTTCGTAAGTTTGTAAAGGGTTCCACTGTCACCACGGTAAGTCGCTTCCTCTGCCTTCTCCGGTAATGCATTGTTGTTGTTGCGTTTGGACCGTCTTACGCTTATTTGCACGCCTTTCCGAAGAGAACGGTATTCAATTCTAAGTTGATCTTTGACTGCGTCGTCAGTAGCGGAGTTGATTTGTGCTTTAATTCTCTTGCGTGCCGAGATTAGAGACCTTCTACCGCTCTCCAATCTGGCCCCAAAAGTTTCACCGCACGAAATAAATGAGTCCTTGGCGACGTTCCATTTATCATCGATTGTAGAAGTCTCATAAGGTGGTGGTGCATTAGCTCTTTCGTGCAAGGCGGTGGAATAAGCACGTCTTACAGATGTATCTTTAAGCTTGTGCACATTAAAGCGTGGCAAGATTCGTCCATTTTAAGGGCGACGGATCGCTGCCGTTCGTAAGCGCACTTTTGAGAGTGAGTTCGTGATCGCTGCCAATATCAGCACCCGGCTTCGACCTGACGTCTAAAAGACATTTCCTCCGTGTCTTCGAAATAGCTATATGGCCAATCTGGTTCTCTGTTCTGCCATCCGGAGAAACCCAGGTTGTTAAATGGCATCGTTTGTGCTTGAACAAAGTATCGCCGATGACGAGCTGACGAGAGTTGCAAAACTCCACGAACATCCCTCGTGATTTAGGTTCCTGTTGCCTAGACCATGATTGCCCATTAGGTGTTCCAAACCCAGGTTGTCAGACCCGACTTTGGCATTGAGATCCCCCATAATAATTTTTATGTGACCTTTGGGTACCTTGTCGAAGGTGTCGCCGAGTCGGTGATAGACGGCGTCTTTGGCTGCGTTCAGGACATTCACATGTTTACACATGAACTAGTCAAGAAGGCGCTTACCTCTATCGTTAATGTTGCTGCTACCCCACACCGTGCGATCACATAATGCCGGTTAGTACGTCGACAGAAATCGACGAGCTGCTGGACCTCGAGTGGTGGAATCTCAACATTGTCAGATGGGAAGTAGGCAGACGCAACTACCATGTTGGTGGAGACTTTTTTCGAAGTGGCCTCTCTTCACTGGCAGCCTGGCAGGTGTCGCCGAGTCGGTGATAGAAGGCGTCGTTAGCTGATTGATACGCTGGTTCAGTCGGGGCGTAGCACTGAATTATTGTGAGGTTTCTTACCCTGGATTTGAATCTGGCTGTAATGATACGGTCGGAGATGGGCTTCCAGTCAATTAGAGATAGTCGTGCCTCCCTAGTCAACAGGATTCCGACGCCTGCCATTCGAGGTGAGGTATCGTCTTCACTTCCAGAGTAAAGCAGCACTGTTTGGGAGCATGGTGATAAAGTCGATCCCGATCCAACCCATCTTGTTTCACTTAGCCCTAATATAGTCATGTTATTTGCGGCCTTTGCCCACTCGACTTCAGGGAACCTTGCACTACTGCACTCGCCCCACAACGTTCGAATGTTCCAAAAACCAATCGTGGTCCGTTGTTTGTAGCCAAAAGTCGTTGCCGGTGAATCAATCCGTGGTATCCGAGGCTCGTTTAATGTTTCGAGAGTAAATTTATTTCAAGTACGCAGGTTACAAGCCCACATAGCCAATCTTAGGGGAAGGGTTGCTACCTTAGGTGTCCTAAGAGTCGCCGGGAGCTATTTTTTATATAGCGCAGAGGTAGCTCTACAATGGTGTTTTTAATTGCGCGTTCTTTTGATGATCTTTCAGCTGGGTGTGAAGTGTTGGTGCTCTCATAACTATGTTGCAACACCACCATTCGCCTACTTCCTGAGACGCACTGGTGTTACTGGCCATGCAGGGTGATCATCGTTATGTGCCTCTATCAAATGTTTTGCAGTGCAAAACTCGGTTGGCTTGGTTAGCCGTTCCAGAGGGCGCCCACGCGGAGGACTATGAAAGAGGTCTTTTGGCACCCTTTTGGACCAAGCTCTAGACAACAAATATTTTGGAATAGGGTTCCGGGCAAGCATGGCCCCCCTCTGGAGGCGCCACTGTGATTAATCCCCTTAAAGACCCCTAACTACGCCACTGACACAGACACACACACACACATTTCCTCTAGCTCATAGTAGCGAAATAATCAATTTTGATCTTTCTGAATTTAATCTGTTGACTTCTTTTGTTTCCAAACGTTATAAACGGAAAAACCTACGAGTGTATGTTATTATAAAATGCTCGAGGATTAATATTAGAAAATAAAAAAAAAATTGAACTAGCGGACAAAAAAGAGAAGAAGAAAATGGAAACATAAAAAGGAAATACTATTTACAATAGAGTCAAAAATAATGGCGCCTGTGCTTTGAAATTCTTTTTACCTTTTTGCTTTTTTTTTAGATTTTTAAAGTTTTTTATTACAGTGGAGCGTCGATAATCCGGATTAATTGGGACCGAACCCCATCATAACATCAACAAAACATACATAAATATCTTTCAAGACTTACAAAAACGATCGTAAGATACAGTAACACAAAAATGTATCAAGTAGGCTTAAAAAAATCCGTAACTGATTTTTGAATGGTGGTGGTGGCTCGTTTCTTTGCCGCTAAGTCTTTGATGCGCTTGAGAAGAATGAGCTGCGATGGTGTGCTCTCAGTCTGTTTCTCAAGCCATGCCATTAATGTGTCCGCTGCCATAAAGGCTTCAGAGTGTGTCGGCCCTATTTCGCCAATGTCGTCTTCGTCGTCGTCCCCATCAGATTCTAAGGTTAAAAAAGGTTTCCCGGAATAAGCAAAAAACTCTTTTTATTTTATGTTAAAATTAACATTTGCAATGTTGGCGTAAATTTAAAACATATCGGAAGTACCTTCACACACCATTTCGGCTATTTCTTGGTCGCTCAAAATCTGATATCCAGGATCGTTATCATCAACTGCCAACCACTCTCTGGCATCATTTTCGTCGCATTCGTCGAATCCCGGGATCGTGCTGCAGATGTCTGCTATCTCGCTCATAGCGCAGTCTTCATTTTCTTGAATGCAACTTTCTTCGCTAGGCCATAGTTTTCTCCACGCTCTTTGTAAGTTGCTTTTGGTAAGACTTTCCCAAGCATCAGCAAGCATGTAAATGCAATCTTTCATATTCAATTTTTTTTTATGAAGGCGACAACACTCTCCTCGTCCGTTTCGGCCAATAAAAGCCGACGCAGAAGCTGCTTTCGGTATATCCTTTTCATTTTCTCGATGACACCTTGGTCCATTGGCTGAAGAATTGCCGTAACGTTGGGTGGGAGAAACTGCACTTTGAAATTCGGATGGGTCTCGTTCAATAATTCAAGAGGAGGATGTGTAGGCGCGTTATCAATTAAAAGGAGAACCTTGCCACTTGCATTTTTTTCCTCACGGAATTTTTTTCACACTAGGAATGAATTGCTTCTTGTACCAATCGAGAGAACAGGCTGAAGTCATCCAAGCTTTTTTCTGGGATGTGTACGAAACAGGAAGAGTTTGTGTGTTTTTAAAACATCGCGGTTTGTTGCTTTTCCTGATAACTAGCAATTTAACCTTGTGCTCGCCACTGGCATTAGCACATACCATAGCGGTTATTCGATCCTTGTTAACTTTAAAGCCGGAAATAGATTGTTTGCGTTTTGATGCCAATGACTTGCGTGGAAGAGCTCGCCAGTTTATCCCGGTCTCATCGGCGTTGTATATGTCATCACCTGGAATAACCTTTCTCAAGTGCTTCCTTTATAAATTTTTCCTTGAAACGACTTCCAGCCGCTAAATCCGAGGAAAGGTTTTCTCCTTCAATGACTAACTCTCTAATACCGTGCCTAGACTTGAATCTTGTACATAAGCCAACCAGAACTGGCTTTAAAATCTTCTCCGGCCCGTTCAGTTGCTCGTTGAATTGCAAGGCTTTTTCGCAAATTAGCGGACAAGAAATTGGCTCTCCAAAACTTCTCTTTTAAGTGAACCAGATATACATTGCGTCTTCTAAAGCCTTGTTGTTTGCTGAGCGAGCCGTTTTCCTGTTTAGAGCCACTTCTTCACAGTCGAGTTTTAATGCAAACTGTTCCAGTTGTATTTTTTGACATGGATATGTCTTATAGCTGGGGGTCATCCTAAAAATCTGTCCGTCACACGAATTGTCTGTTTTTCTACTCGGGGGTCAGAAGAGGAAACAAGCCCATTGAAAAATTTTCTATTCTGGTTGTGCATGTCGTTTGAGTGAAGTGGTCATTGTGCATGGCTGTTGCTTGTGGATCCGCGCGGGCGGCGCGCTTGCGGGGATCTTGTGTGTACATGTTGAGATGTTGATTGACGTTGTGGACGGCAAGAATGAATGTAGTGGCCGATTTAAAATAGCACCCATTGTACTATCTGAATCACTAGGATCCCAGAAAAAGTAGCAAGTAGTCAGTTCGACTAACACTTGGACATGCGCAGACGCAATTTGAGAGAGTGTACATAGTTCCCGCCCCCCGAAGATGAGCGAGAGCGGATGAAGTTAATTCGAGCCAAATCGGCGATTTGAGGTCTGACTGGTTCACAATGTGGGCCCCCACCACACGTGCAATAAACATATAGAACAAAATGGCGGATTTATACTACGTGGTATAAACATAGAACAAAAGCTCCACATACGGTACGATGTATTAGCAGCATTAATGTTGACTTTCAATAGGGCGTGTCTATCTGTCTCATGTGGTTGGGTGTTCAATCTCATTAGAACGGGTGTATCCGGTTCATATGGGGACGTTAGTTTTCAATGGGGTATGTCTCTCTGTCTCTTAAAGGGGGTGTTAAGTTTGATTTGGGGCGGGTTTATCGGGAAGACAGGTTATTGGCTTTTGGTGGGAAATGATACAAAGTATCTACACTGCATGCAGATACATCGAAACATGGATATGTCTTTGGCTACCGACTGCGTGTAACCTGTTGTGTTGAAGATATCGACGTAAGTTTTATAAAGATCCCAGTATAGTTATACTGGATAAAATCATTGGACAAAACACATCCCACGCTTTCGGTAGGTATAAGACATATCCATGTTTCGATGTATCTGCATGCAGTGTAGATACTTTGTATCATTTTTTCGTCTTGATATCACTTATGGTTGATGTTCCATTCCAACCCCATAAACCTTTGCAAGTGACGCACCACTTTCACCTTTCCCTAATCTTTCTAAAAAATTTCCAATTTTGTTTCAACGCTTAAAAAAGTGCGCCTTTTCTTCGAACTTGACGCCATTACGGGTACAGAACAGTAAAAGAAAAAAAAAACAAAAACCAAACGCAGAGAAACTGGCGCACGCACAAAAATCTACGCTACTGAAACAAAAGAAAAAAAACAAACGCAGACAAACTAACGCACGCACAAGAATCGCTACTCAAACAGCCGGGATAAGACGTTCGCATACTCACTACATGTCTTAAAAAATTTTTTTTTACAGAATCCGAATCCGGATTATCGGCGGTCCGGATTTTCGACGTCCGGATTAACGGCGCTCTACTGTATTATTATTATAATTTCTTTATTCATGACGCGGGGCGTCATGTGTCGTAGTTTTCGTTTAACTCTTGATTTAAATCACCGACATTTTTCGCGGAAAAGATCTTCAGCGCGAGCCTGTCTGTTGTTTTGTCGAATATGTTCCAAAAAAAATAAAAATTTAAGAAAAGTGCAATTGAAACCAAAAAAAAAAAAAAAAGAAAAATTAAAATTAAAAAATTAAATACATCTGTTTCTGATCTAAAAAAAAATATTCTATTATATTCATTTCTTTCATAGAAAAGACAAGAAACAAGAAAAAAAAACGAGACAAACATTTAACACAGAATTTGTGAAAAAAAAAACAAAAACCCAAAAAAAAACACACAAAAATAATACAAAAAAAGTTGTTGTTATTGTTACTGTTGTTTGTTATGAGCAATTTAAAGTTGAACCTAAAAAAAACATTGATGAAAATGAAGTAAGTAAAACTACAAAAAAAAAATGGAAAACACTATATTAATGATAAAAAAAAAATATTTGAACTAAAAACTGAAAATACTAGCATTAACTAACAAAAAAAAAAACTAAATCTAAATTAATTAAACACGCAGGAAAACAAACAAAGGAAAACAACAAAAGTGTATTACGCAATATAATGATAGGACGCGAATAACAACAACCTGCTGCAGAAATCGAATATGAATGAATATGTCAAATGAATGACATACCGAGTACATGTGTACGTATTTGCATTGCTCTTGTATGTCAAATTAGAAACATAAATATCTCTCTATCCGACTTTGTTCATCAGCTCAATTATATCCCATCTTTTTCTATTCTATTATTTAAAAAAATATTTCATCGCAAAAAAGAAACAAACAGAAAACAAAAATTTGCGCACAAAATTAAGTTTTACGTACATTTTGCAAAAAAAACCAAATAAATAAAATGAAAATAAAAATGTCTACAAAAAAAAATTGGATGCCGCCTTCCATTTGACACATTTCATACGGCACTTGAATTTTGAGTATCGACAATGCCATCCCTTATACCAGCAACGAGCTGACTGGGAGGTTGGTATAAGTGGTGGCTGAAGAGCAACTTGCCAGAGCCCAATTAGCGCGAATGCGCCGTTTTGTAACCACAAACCTCGGCAAAATCGTTAATATGAAGATGGCTGCCTAGATGCAACCGGAGGAGTTCGGGAAGTATAGCAGCTCCCCGATCTTCACCCCCGACATATATATACTAGTCAAAACAAAATAAGGGCCACCAACACTTTTCTGATTATTTTTCTGTGGAAGAGGAGAATCGGGATCCCGTTATTCAAATTTAATAAAAGAATATGTTTCTCAATAAATTTAATCAAATTTAATCCAATTCAACAAAAAATCTCAATTTTTCGGTTTTTTTTCTTTTTTTATACATTTATAAAGCAGTTAAGACTCAAGAATAACAGTTAATTATATGCTTAAGACGCCAGATGAGCTGCTTCTTTTTTTTTGCTTAATATCTGGTATATCCTTCGGTTTTCGAAATGCATTCTCGGAGCCTGGATGGCATGCTCCCAATAAGATGGCGGATGGTTTCCTCTGGAATCTCCTCCCAGCATCTGTTAAGCAGCTGAATCAGCTGTTGCTGGTTGTGGACATCTTCTTCAGCTGCTCGGACACGACGTTTTAATTGGTCCCAAAGGTGTTCAATGGGATTTAGGTCTGGGCTGTTGGCAGGCCACGCTATGACCTCAATGTTAGCCTCCTCCAAAACAGAGATGGTCGCCCGGGCTGTGTGCGGCCGTGCATTATCCTGCATGAGTCTGAAACCGTGCAGTACTCGTTGTGCAAATGGGATGACATGAGGTCTGACAATCCGTTCAATGTAACTCTGAGATGTTACAGTACCCTCATTAAGAAAAACAAGGTCAGTTTTACCTTGCAAGCTGATGCCACCACAGATCATCACACTGGGACCACCGAATCTGTCACGTTCGTGTAAGCAAGGATCACAGAATCTTTCCCCGTTTCTTCTCCACACTCTCATACGTCGATCATCACTGTTAAACTTCACTTTACACTCATCCGTGAAAAGCACTTTACGCCATTCTTCCAAGCCCCATTCAAGATGTTGACGTGCAAATCTTAAACGGTTTGCACGATGAGTTCTAGTCAGCCTTATGGTAGCTACAGGCCTCCGTGATCGTTGCTGGTGTTCATGTAAACGATTCCTGATGGTCTGATCGCTGACAAGCGTACCAGTTGCCCCGAGGAAGCGGTTTTGCAATGCGGCCGCAGTCACATTCCGATCACGTCGCGCAGATAGTCGTATGTAACGGTCATCCACGGCGGTGGTAGCTCGAACTCTGCCCGATCCACTACGGCGGGACACACTTCCTGTCTCCTGATACCGGTTCCAAAGGTTTTCGATAGCCCTTCGCGAGCATCCGAACTGTAAACCCACGGTACGTTGAGATTGACCGCCTTCCAACATCATTACGGCTCTTGTAGCAGAATCCCTATCTAAATGTCGACGATTTGCTGGCATTTTAATCATAAATGATTTAAATACACGTTATTATTCCAAAAATTACCGTAAGAGTCAAGCAACTTATCACAAACTAATCCGAAATCGAAATAAAAAAATAACAAAAATCACCCACTTAATGGTCTGCGAGCAATAAACAATGTTTGAACTCACTGCAATGACTAACATCTCCTAATACTTCACTGTTATCGTTAATAGAACACGTGAGAACATAACGGCATTAATAAATATTAGTTCTCGATACTAAAATCGTCAAGAAATGTTCTTGAAGTCAAAATATGCAAGTGGCCCTTATTTTGTTTTGACGAGTATACATATATATACAGGTCATAATTGACCTCTGCATTTCACATTCCAGTCCATCATCGTCGTGCCGCGACAGCCCGACGTCGGGCCTTGGCCGCCTGGATCGTTGTCCTCCAATTATCTCGGTCACGTGACCGCGTCCTCCAATCTTCGCGGCCCAGTAGCTGCTCGGCGTCCACATATACTGAGCTTTCCCAACGAGATCTCGGTCGTCTAGGCAGTCTCGCTCCGTTTTCCATTCATCACTCTCTTTGGCATGCGACCATCGTCCATTCGTTGTACATACCCTGCCCATTGAAGTCGTTGTAGTTTGACGATTTTCAAAACTTCCAGCTCATCGTACAGTTCATACAACTCATGGTTGTACCGGATGCGCCATCCTTCTCGATCGCAAACAGCCCCGAAAATTCGTCGTAGAACCTTACGTTCTAATGTGTCTAGCATGTTTCCGGAGGCTTGAGTTAGGGTCCATGCTTCGCTCCCATAGCATAGCACTGGTCGTATAATGGTTTTGTACACGCGGAGCTTCGTGTTCCTGTGCACATGCTTCGATTTTATTATAGGGAGAACCGAGAAAAAAGCCTTATAAGCTAGCTCTATACGTCGCTTAATTTCGTCAGTTTCGTTGGCGTCCCTTGACAAGTTGCAACACAGGTAAATGAAGTCGTTCACGAACGCGATGTTGAGGTCCCCCACATTGATGCTCGGTTGTGCAGGTGTCCTTGTCGTCGATTGCATCATTATTTTAGTTTTACCCTCGTTGATACGTAGTCCAACTTCTTTTGCAGCGGTATCGAGCGTATGCAGAAGTTCTTCTGCGTCAGCCAATCTTCGGGACATGATGTTGATGTCGTCGGCGTACGCTGCTAATTGTGTCGACTTGATGAGTAGCGTCTTGCTGTTGTCCATATTCATGGCCCGAATAACGTATTCCAGTGCTAGGTTGAAGAGCGTCGGTGCCAGTCCATCGCCCTGTTTCGAACCAGTGCGTGTTTCAAATAGATCAGTAAGTCTATTCTGGATCCTGACTTGTGAGACGGAGTTGGTCATCGTCATCTTTGTCAGTCGCACTAATTTAGCCGGTATACCAAACTGCCGCATGATGTTGTACAGTACTCCACGATCGATACTGTCGTATGCCTGCTTGAAGTCGACAAAGATTTGGTATAGGTTAGGTTAGATTAAAAGGCTGCCGCGAATGACGCAGCACACATAGGCCACCAAAGGGCCCGTTGTGATGCCTACCAGAATAAACACGTATCCCGTTGAAATTGCTAACCATTGAACCAGCCAGAGCTGGCGATGAGCCGATAAAGCCTGAGCGGGCTCATGCTCCTTAGCTCTTCCAAATGAAAGAAGAAAGAGTCCCCAGTCCCCGCCTCCTCACAGCCAAGACAGGACAGGTTCATAGAAAATGGAGGATACTCTCCTCCTCGTCAGCATCCTCGCAGCTTCTACAGATGTCATTGTAGGGTAAGCGAAATCGTCTTGCGTGCTCCCCAATGGGACAGTGCCCAGTGATAACGTTCACCAACACACCAATGTGAATAAAAAGTCCCAAAAATCGGCCTGAGTCTGGTTTCGTACCATGGTCCAAGACACGAACTCATCAGCCGCCTCCACACCTCGTGCCTCGCACCAATGTGCTTCCTATTCAGTGATAATATTGCAGCAGAACGGCCGGGGTCCGCTGTGGGCCATAACCTCTTCATGCTTTGACACGCACCGTCCTCAATCCATCAAGCGCTCGCTTTATGTTTTATGTTAGAGTTGATAATTTGCTTGCAGATTGTGAAAGGCACTCCGATGTCCCAACGACCATCCTCAATTGCCCCAGTCGTCCCAGCCCGAGCAAGTTCATCAGTCACACAATTACCAGCATAAGCACTGTGACTTGGAGATCAGCACAATGCGATTTCAAAGTAACGTCGTATCTCATCAAGAAGCGACCGACAGTTCGTAACCGTCTGCGATGTCGACAGAGCCGATTCAAGCGATCGAATTGCAGCCTGACTGTCAGTGTGAATAATAATAATAAATAAAGGCTGGCTAAGGTACCCAGCTGGTAGGCACTGCGACCATAAGATCTATTGTGCCATAATAGCCTTAACTAATCCAAAAGACCCTCAACCAACCTGATAAAGGCCAGTAGGTCCTTTGTAGCAGTACTCTTAATGACACCGGAGCTCACGATGGAATCTCCATGAAACAAGAATCTGGCGCGAGCAACCGCGGGGCATTCACAGAGAAGGTGTTTGGTGGACTCAATATCCTCCAGGCAAAGTCGGCATTCCATCTCAGTGGACAGGCCCATTTTGTTTAAGTGATATCTCACCCAGTGGTGACCCGTGAGGAAACCAACGACCAGTCTCAGGTCAGCTCTGCCCAATCGGCTGGCTTCTGTGAGACCGTAGGGGTTGATAAGATCTTTGGACTGTCGTAGTCCCGGGAGATTATTCCAGTGCCGCAGCCTTTCGCCCGCAGACCAATCCCTCACCAGCGCCCTGGCTGTGGCCCAGCTTAGACCGCAGTAGGGATCAGGTCCGAAAAATTCCCCCGATGAGCCCTGCCTAGCAAGTTCATCTGCAGCTTCGTTGCCATGAATGCCCCGATGCCCAGGTACCCAACAAAGAGTGACCCGGTTAGAGTTTGCCAGACATTGAAGATCAGTGTGAATAGTGAGTTTCCTAGCAATTGTGACATTACTACGTGGTTCAAAAAGTCCCGGGAAAAATGATGAAAACATAAACTTTTGGATACAAATCGATTTTATTCTTCAACATAGTTCCCTTCGAGGGAGATACACTTCATCCAACGATCCTCCAACATTTCGATACCTTTTTTATATAAAACTAAAATACTATATAATAGTCGACGTCGAGGCTCTCCAAATAGGCATTAGTCTCGAACTCGACCTCCTCATTTGAGTAAAATCGCTTTCCTTTGGGGCGACTGGTAGCGCAGTGTGTTGAGGCATCAGTCTCATGTTTGACTACCGGCGTTTCGGGTTCGAATCCCGTCCACGACGACGTTCGTGGCCATGGATGTGCAGGAGGTGCATGCTGGCAACTGCATTCTCTGAAACCAATTTATGCCAACGAAACGTCAACTGGGCCACATGGAACAGTTGACGCGCTATGCCCCACAAGGGGTTAGGGCAATCGAGTATCTTTTCAAGTTTGAAAACAGATAATAGTCGCTGGGGGCCAAGTCTGGAGAATACGGTGGGTGGGGCAGCAATTCGTATCGTAATTCGCACATTGCTTTGACAGCCTGACTGTCAGTGTAAATAGTGAGTTCCCTAGCAATTCTGACATTACATCCCAGGAAGGCGAGCGCTTCTGAAGTCGCCGGAATCTCTGCCTGTACCATGCTGAAATGATCGTGTATGCGGAAAGATAAACTAATCTTCAACGTCTCCGAAGAGATACCGGCTCCTACTCCAGCATCCGTTTTGGATCCGTCAGTATATAAGACGATGGAGTCTGGGTGAGTGATTGCCCCAGTTTCCCACATGTCCCTTGAGGGAATCTAGCTCACAAAATTCTTGCCAAACATATACTTAGGAGAGATATAATCCGTATATGCGGGGAGGTCAAGATTATTCAAAATAGCAGAGTGGCCGGAGCTTAGCGCACACCACTGACCGGTCTCGGGAAGTCGCAATGCCATAATCGCTGCTTGCTGTTCAGCAAAAATATCGAGCGGTAGAAGATTTAGAAGCAAATCCAGGCCAGCTGATGGAGTGGATCTGATAGCCCCGGTTGCAGCAATCGTCGCCAATCTTTGCACCTTCCCCAAGAGAGTCCTGCGGGAACCCATTCTAAGCGCCGTCCACCAGACAAGAATGCCATGCAAAAGAACGGGCCGAAGAACTGATGTGTACAGCCACAAAACCACCTTCGGCTGTAGTCTCCAGTTCCGACCTATCGCCCTTCTGCAGGTGTAGAGTGCCACAGTGGCTTTGTCAACACGTTCCTGAACACTTGGCATCCACCCAGCTTCCTGTCTAGAATGAGACCAAGGAACTTAGCCTTGTCAAGAAACGCCAGTTTGACACCCTCCAGTGGCGGAGGTTAGGTTGTGTCTCCTTGTAAAGAGTACAAGTTCCATTTTGTCAGGATTGACCCTGACACCACTCCGACTAGCCCAACTGACCACAGTCGATATAGCATGCTGCAGCACCTCACTAACAACGCTCGGAAACTTACCTGTAACTGCGATGGCAACATCGACGGCATAGGAAACAACCCTGCATCCCAGTCTTTCAAGATCCAAAAGCAATCTATTAATTGGTAGATTCCATAATAGCGGTGAGAGCAAACCACCTTGAAGTGTGCCCGTACAGACGAACCTACGCACAGTAGACTCTCCCAAACTGGACTGTATAACCCTGGAAGTTAAGAGCAGGTTAATTAGTTCACACAATGAATCATCCACCAGCAGGCCCGAGAGTGCCTCAGTGATGGTCCCAGGTAAGATGTTGTTAAAGACACTCTCAATGTCCAGAAAAATCACCAAGGTGTATTCCTTGTGACTGGAGGATTTTTCAATGCAGCTAACCAAAGAATGGAGGGCGGTGTCCACCGATCTGTCCTTCCAGTAAGCGTGCTGCGAGGTGGACAGAAGACGAGATGGAATGCTGTCACGTAGATGGATGTCAATTAACCTTTCAAAAGTCTTAAGAATGGTAGAGGATAGACTAATCAGTCTGAAGTCATTAGGGCGCACATGTGAGCTTTTTCCTGCCTTGGGTGTAAAAGTCACTTTAATCCCCCCCCCCCCTTCCCCCCATATATGAGGAACATATGTCAACCCCAGGCAAGCTCTAAAAATAGTCGCCAACCAAGGGTACACGATGTCCGATGCGTGTTGCAGGTCTGCCGAAATGATGTCGTCCGGCCCAGCGGATTTGTAAGGGTCGAAACTATCGATCGCCCAGAGAATCTTTTCCTCTGTAAAATTGACCCTAGTTCACATGTAGTCCCGGCAGTTGTAGACGAAGGCCAGGGCATCGTAATTGTCGAACCTCCGGGGAAATGCGCATCGAGCAGAACCTCAACGGTCTCTGTACTTGATGTCGTCCAACAGCCCTCCTCCTTTTGCAGAAAGCTAGGCATAGATGGACTTGTTGAGAGGATTTTGCGAAGCCTTCTGTAGGACTTCCAATCATCCTCAAGCCCAGTGGCCTTAGCCTTGTTAAAACTTTTCCTACACGCACGTCGGTGCTGCGAAATCTGAAAGTTCCACCAGACCGGCTTCTTTTTTCCCCGGTGACTACTTGTAGGACAAGATTTGGTATACGTTAACATTGTACTCCCAGCTTTTCTGGAGTATCAGTTTGACTGTAAAGAGCTGATCGGTTGTGTAGCGACCCGGTCTGAAACCGCTTTGATATTCGCCAATGACTCGTTCTGCGTACGGTTTTATTCTATTTTCCAGAATTTTCGTCAAAATTTTATAGGACGTACAAACATGTGATATGCCCCTGTAGTTCTCACACCGCAGTTTATCTCCCTTTTTGTGGATTGGACAGATGATGCTTCTGCGCCAATCGACTGGGATCGTCCCATATCCGCAGGAGTAACTGATGTATGGCATTAGCTAGACCTGTTCCACCGATTTTGAGCAGTTCAACTGGAATCTCGTCAGCGCCCGGCGCTTTATTTCGTTTTAGTGACCGCAACGCGAGATCAACTTCCTCTACTGTCGAGGGTAGTACGGTGGGCCTATATCAACAATATCGTCGAGAGCTTCTTGTGTGGGGATGTTAGATGGTAGGTTCAGAAGCTCTTCAAAATAAGAGGCCCATCGTTTGTTAAAGCCATCGGTGTCGCTGATGATGTTTCCATCCTTGATCTTACAAAGGCTAGTCCTGGGTTGGTAACCGTTCTTAATTGTATTTACTAGTTTGTACGCTTGTCTGGTGTTCCTATTAGCTAAGTTTTCGTTAATATTCAGCAACTGCTCGTCAAAGTATGTACGTTTCTTACGTCTAATTACTATATTCGGCCTTCTATGCGGTTTGCAGGCCCTCTCCTCTAAGTAGTTCCACATGCGGTAGTCCAGCGGATTGAGACCGGGACTTCCAGAAGGTGAATCCTCAGCGGCTATAAAGTCAGGAAGATTGTCGGCACACCACCTCTAGTTCGTTTTAGCTTTGTATGCTGTCGCTGATTCTTGCTGAAACGATCAGTCTTGTCCATTAAACAGAGTGTCGTTCAGAGATTTCACTAGCTTTATCAAAATATCGCTCTGATAGTTCGCTGCTTTGGTTTTGACCCCTTTTTCACAAAAATGCAAAAATGCAGCTGGGTGACACTGTCGTACGCAACGCCCCACCAAACCATAACTGAAGTAGGATGGTGGATTTTTTTCGGCAGCTTCCCGAGAGCTGTGAGCGTAAATTTTGTCATTTTTCCGGTTGAATTTTTTTTCTACCGTGAAAATTTTTTCATCAATGAAGAGGATTCGCCCATGTCCCCCGTTTGCGTAACGCTGAAGTAACGACTTCGCTCTTGTGGCTCGTATTTTTTCAAAGCTGGTGTCAGAAGCTGTCCTGTGGTTCTTTTGTAAGTTCCAAGTCCTGTTTGATAATGCGGGACATTGTCCTTTTTGAGATTTTCATCTCCCGGGCCATGATTTTCTGTTTTCGAAGAGGGTTTCAACGAATTTGCGTAACTAAGGCTTTCACAGTTGCTGGCGTCCTGGAGGTGCGCGGGCGGCCACTTCTAGCTGTGTCGTCCATTGAGGAGGTCTTGTCGAACCGTTTGATGCACTGGTAAACAAAGTTTTGCGAAATTCTCAAAGGTTTTAGCAGATTGAAAATCTTTACTGGCGATTTGTTACATTTGTGCAGGGGAATTTCAGCGATACGAGTTTCATTCCCGCTTCACTTCATGTTAAATTTTTCTCTTCTGGCTCTGGTTCCTCGTTGAATCCATTGTCGGTAGGCCCCGTTTTTCGCGTCAGGTGAATTTTTGCATTCTTCGTCGAACCAGTCATTTCGCGCTCGCCGGGCTTTACATCCCACGACCTTCTCTGCGACATCCTTGATGGTCCCCTTAAGTTCTTCCCAGAACCCATGGACGCCTGTGTTGCTGATGTTGTGTAGCATAGGCGATAGCCTTTCCTCGGTATAACGGTAGTATACGCCACCGCCGTAGCAACGCTCAGAAGCTTACCAACCGCAACGATTTTGGGAGGGTCGATTCTCGATTGGTGCACTGAGGAAATTCTACATCTGTAGGACGTCTTTACCAGGTGATGATCTGAGTCGCAGTTTGCTCCTCGATAGGAGCGGACATCCATTTACACTAGACGCCCATCTCCTGCAAATGAGGACGTGATCAAGTTGGTTGACGATATGTGCGTCTGGGGATTTCCAGGTCTGCTTGTGAATGCGTCGATGCGGGAAACACGTAGAGCTTACGACTAGATTCCTGCTGCAGGCGAAGTCGATAAGTCGCTGTCCGTTGTCGTTACATTTTTCATGGAGACTGTGGCCTCTAGTGGTCCCCCGGTGCCAACTTTCATTTCCGATTTTCGCGTTAAAGTCTCCTAGCAGCAATTTGACGTCGTTTGTTGGAAGTGTGAGTCGAAGAGAGTCTCAAGGCGGGCGTAGAACTCGTCTTCTACTGCGTCTTCTTTAACTTCAATGGGGGCGTGCACATTGCTGAGCCAGAGATTGAAGAATCGAGTCTTAATGCGAATCGTACACAGCCGTTCATTTACGGGTTTGAAGTCAGTAATGTGCGGCTTGAGATGATTGTTCACTATAAATGCTACTCCAAACTCCTTGCGGCTCGATGGTTTGCCACTTGTGAAAATTGTGTGCGATTTCTTGTCATTGATCTCGCTGCCAAGCCAATTTGTTTCCTGGACTGCAGTAATGCTCAGTTTGTATACTTTTCGACCTGTTGAAGGAGGACCTTCTCGGCCCCCGATTTGTTCAGGGAGCGTACATTCCAGAATCCGAAAGAATAATGGTTTAGTCGTTTGCGTGGTCGTCGTTGTTGATCCGTCCTTTCCGAGGCTTTTGTTCCAGGTTTCTTGACGTGGAGTGGTTTTTAGAAGGACGAGTTGTCAGCACATCGCTTAACTCCAATCCGGAGGATGGCCTCGGAAGATAGCTGCTTCAGATGGTTTAATAAACGTACTGGAGTTCACACAACTATGTTGCAGGTCCAACTACGCAAGTCATTCCATCCTACTAAACCTGAGACGATCAGGTGTTAGCTATCTGCCTTTGTCCAAACTGTCTTATCGCTAAGACATTGGCCGTCAGCGATTCGACACACTGACGTTACCAGGGGGCGCCCTCGTGGAGGACTATGGAAAAGGTCTGTTGCCCCCCCCCCCCTATCGGGAGTTACAGATACATTTAATTATTTTACAAATGTAGGGGAGGTAGGCGTTCTATTGGTCGGATCATGCTCATGTTTTCAATACCAACCAACTAGATCATACTACAAACATTTGACGGAAATTTCAAGCAAGTAGCAACATTCTATCAAAAGTTATCGTGCGAACGGGCAGACGGATAGACAGACGAACAGATAGACGGACAGACAGATAGACGGACAGACAGACAGACCGACATACAGGACCGACGGACAGACAGACCTTGATCATTTCCGTATATACAATATATTGCTATGCCTACGGAGCCTCATTTAAGGTGTTACATATTTTCGTTTTGACAAAAACAATATATGTACCCTATACTTTATGAAGAGCTAAGTCGGCGTACGGGTCAGATGCCAATCGACGAATCGGTACGCTGGATAGGTCACACATTGCGGAAGAGTGATAACTGCATTGCTTTGTATGCCATGAAATGGAACCCCATTTCTAACCAAGGCCGACCAAGAGGGGGTCCTCGAATCACATGGCGTCGATCTGTGGCAAAGGAGTGTCAGGCACCGGGTAAGTCTTTTGTGGAGTTGCGCCCCATTGGCCAGAACAGAGTACGATGGCGCGCAGGAGTAGTTGACGCGCTATGCCCCGCTAGGAGTTAAGGCAAAGTAGTATACTTTATAAAGTCTAGGGTATAATGACATAAATATTAAAAAAAAATACGAAAACTTGTCAAATGGAAGAACACATCTTTTATATTGTATATTTTGTAATTTATTTTATTTATTAATTTTTTTCTTATTTGAGCAGACCTTTTACAAAATCCTTTTCAACTTTTAAAATACAGAAAAAAATGGGAATGTGAATTATTAAATGCTTATAATAAAAACAAATAAAAATACTTGTAAATTGCAGAGCCATTGTTAATAGGATTATATTAAATATATCTAAAAGAAAAATAGCGTGCAACCAAAATAATATTGAAATAATAATAGTAGAAAGAGAAAGTGCGCGCGCAAAGAAAAAGAAAACAAAAAACATGACAAAAAAAAAAATTAAGAAACCAACTTGACTTGACTTGATCAAGAATCAAGCCCAAAACAATTGAAATATTGAACAAAAAAGACGAATAAGAAGAAAACGTGTTTTTATGAATATTTATGAAATATTTAAGGTCTCTTACGTGGTGGTAATTACACAGAACATATCACACGCACACACACATAAACACAAACTTACACAAACACACACTATCGAACAAAGAAACAAGCGAATCCTACCTATATTCTGATGATATCTTTTTTAAGGGTTTTCGTTGTTCATTTCCCCTCTCCCCTCACCCGAATGTCAATAGCCCACACTTTTATTTTTTATGTTTTGTTTGTGCTTATCCATTCGCCTCTCTTCATAATATCTTCGAATATATGATGTGACACACACATATGGATTGTTATATATGATAATATAAATATATATTTTGATTTTTTTTTTGATAAATTCATCTAAGGAACTCTATCCCACCTTTGAAATTTAAAAATAATAATAATAATAAAAACAAACAAAGAAGACGACGACACTATATTATATCTATACAAATATATGAAAAATATTAAATTAATAAATTTAAGATCTTTAGTAACTGAGAAAAATCTGCAAGATGTAATTTATGAGGATAGTAAAAGAAAAACGGAATAAAAAGTGAGAATGAAAAGCTATTACTGAAATCACAGTCCGAATATTATCAAAAACAATAAGAAAAAGGTAAAACATCGCATTCTTGACATTGAGCAGCGTTCCCATGCAACGAGGATTTAAACAAAAAAAAACCAAACAAAACAAAAGACAAACAGAAGACAATGTATTCTAACAACACGCAATAACGAGACAGATAAATAAAGGTAAAATAGATATATATAAAAAAAAAAAAGCCAATTCAAAAACAATTAATTTCGATCACATACTGATTACATTTCGTCAAAAGCGAATAGCATGTTAGGGTTTGTTATTCTGTAAGGGTAGCGATTCTGGCGTCAGACTATGCGACCATGATCTTGTCCGAACAAATGACTCATGTCCAGGATGCTATCATCAGGAGCATCTAGGTACACCATTCCTGCTCGCAGCGCAAGCCCACAGTTCGGAAGCATTCGTTTCCGCCCAGGAGTTTCCTTTTAGTAGAATGTGACGACATAGAGACCGTTGAGTGGCCTACCAGCATCACCCCCACTCTCCAGCCATGAGAGGGCGGATCATTACGAGCCGCTACTGGAAGGGACATCCCACGCTCGTCTGTCGCTGCCATCGACTTCCCTAGGTCACCCAATACAACTGCTGCAGTTGCCATTAGTGATGTGTAACACAGTAACGAGTCGCTCTTTTTGAACGACTCATCAGGATGAGCGAAAGATTCGGCACAACGACATAGCCTTCGACTCGTTCAATTTAAGAATGACTCACTGTAAAATTAATTCCCAAACTAGCCCATTGCATAGAAAAAATTGGGGTCGCCCATCCTAGGCTGGCAGCCCCCTTTTCATGAGAAATAGTGGTCCGATCGGGCTGGCTCGAACCAGAGGGTATTGGAGGGTCGCTAAGTCCGAATCTGGGGTCAAAAAAGAGAAAAAAAATTGGGGTCGCCCATCCCAGGCTGGCAGCCCCGCTCTCATGGGAAATAGTGGTCCGATCGGGCTGGCTCGAATTAAAGGGCATTGGGGGGGGGGGGGGGGGGGGGGGGGGGTCGCCAACTCCGAATCTGGGGTAAAAAAAGAGAAAAAAAGTTGGGGTCGCCCATCTATGACTTTTATTGAATATGTTATTAGCCAAGTTTCAGACTCTTTGCATGACTCTTTTTGAACGACTCTTTTTGAACGACTCATTGGAAAGAGTCAGAGCTTATGTGCTGGCACAGTGAAAAGAGTCATTATGCCCATCACTAGTTGCCATTGACCTTTTTGGCCGCCGAAATCAAGGGCTGCAAGACAGGGAATGAAGGATCATCAGAGAGGTCCTGGAGGGCGAACGCCTCTCCACTAATGTATCTACCGACCCTGGGTCAATGGAACTCATCGCGAGACGCAACTTCCAATTGTCATGTATCGGTTCGGGAGGATACAGGTTCACCTGAAAAATCGGCGCGATGGGGTCTCTCAGACACCTGGCGCCGCAAGGAACCACAGCAACCTGGCTACTACGGGAATAGGGGCTGATGGCATGTCCGTTTTCGGATTAACACGGATAAATGCCGGTGCGAGCAGTCTACCAGCAGCCGCCTAACACTGCATCGTAACTCACCTGTTACCAGCACCGGAAATACAACAAAAACGTACTACCTACCGTATGTCCCTCCAGAGACAATGATGGTGCTGGACCAAGCTTCTGCGAACACTGAATCCGCGTCATCCATCCCTGTCGTTTCAATAATGGAGCTAGACCAACCACCACCCTGCTCCATGGAGATTTTTCCGCGGGTGTGCCTTTCCTCTGAAGAAGATGGCTCAGACTAGTAGCCTGAGCATGGGCGTGGTCCAATGCGACCTTCACCACACCAAGGCCGCCTCGGATCCACTTACAGCTAGATTCGCCAGGGAAACCCTAGGAATCGCCCTGGTTCAGGAACCGTGGCAAAAAACGGAATCGTGCAAGGACTTAATGTTAGTAACTCTACTCTTATTTATGGTTGGCACCCCTGTCGACCCAGATCGTGCATCCTTCGCGCGAATAGAATTCAGTACATTTGCCTTTCAGAATTCACCACCGGCGATATAGTGGCAATATCCATCAGCATCAACCTTGGAGGTTATTTACACCAACTAGTAGTCGCGTCCGCATATTTTCCTGAGGACTCGTCGGTCCCGACTGCAGAACTACAGCGACTAGTCGACTACTGTGGAATCAACGGCAAAAGCCTATTGATCCGCTGTGATGCTAACGCACATCACACGGTATGGGGAAGTACTAATATTAACAGCAGAGGTGAGTTATTTCTCGATACTGTCTCAAGCCTGGATCTTAATATACTTAACAGGGGATTCAGTCCCACCTTTGTCACCAGGTCAAGGCAAGAAGTCTTGGACCTTACTTTATGCAGTTTCTCTCTATCTGAACGAATATATAACTGGCCTGTCTCGGACGAGCCTTCCCTCTCCGATCACTTGCATATTCGTTTCGATATTGCACCGGGGGCCTCGTCGCCAGCTCACATACGAATCCCACAACGCACAAACTGGCTTGGATACTCTGAGTCGCTGCGGGATAAGCTCCTCTCATAGAGAACACAGCTTCTGAGCGGCCGAGTCTTGACAGACTCACCACGAACATCACCAAGACCATTTTGGAAGCATACGAAGAGAATTGTCCTTAAAATCCCATTAAGGACAACAGGGGGTTCCGTGGGGGAACACAGAACAAAAAAGACTGGAAAGCTGTTCAAGTCAAGGCAAGCGCACTGGAGAGTGGGGTCTATACCGCTCCACTCTTACAGAATATAATAAGAAGCTCAGGGATGCCAAACGTCGCAGCTGGATGATTTTCTGCGAGAATGTCAACAACACCAGCAAAGCTGCTAGACTACACCGGGACTTGGCAATGAAAAGCCCTAACTTAGTCAGCACACTCAAAAAACCAGACGGTAGCACAACGCAAGAATCCGGGAGTACGGGAAAGCTTCTTTTGGACACACACTTCCCTGGGTGCAGAGTTATCGCAGGTGATGAATATGACCTGCACTGCCAAGACATGTCCTACATAGCAAGTCGTTCTGATTGGTTAACAACGAGGAGAATTTTCACTCACGATAAAGTGAAATGGGCGATTGGAACATTTAACCCATACATATCACCCAGCACTGATGGAATTTTTCCAGCCCTTTTACAAAAAGGACAGGAAGAACTTACTCCATACCTGGTTAACATCTTTAGAAGCAGCTTCGCGCTGGGTCACATTCCCAATGCCTGGAGATCAGTGAGTGTGGTCTTCACCACAAAATTTGGCAGCAGACCTATGGATGATCCTAAATCCTATCGACCTATCAGCCTGGCATCGTTCATGGTGAAGGGCATGGAGAAGATCCTCGAACGCTCACAGGACAGGACATCGCTCCTTGTGAATAACCCACCTCACACTAGACAGTTTGCCCAGCAAGCCGGAAAATCAACTGAAACGGCTCTCCACAGCCTCGTTGTCGAAATTGAAGCGGCTATGTCATCCAAACATGTGTGCGTTTCTTGATATCGAAGGGACATTTGACAATACCTCCTTTGAATCCATTGAAACTGCCCTTCGGGCTAAAGGAGTTCAATGTCGCAGTGCTTGTGGTTCCAATACTACCCACGACCCACCTCCTTTATCTATCTTATCTGGGGTTTGTTAAACGTAACGTCACCTCTGAGTTGATCTTTGACTGCATCGTCAGTAGCTGACTTGATCTGTTCTTTAATTCTCTTGTAGGCCGAGATTAGAGACCAGGTAGAGTCACCAATGAATGGCCTTCTACCGCGCTCCAACCTGCCCGCAAAAGTTTCACCGCACGAAATAAATGAGTCCTTAGCGACATTCCATCTATCATCAATTGTAGGGGTCTCATAAGGTGGTGGTGCATTAGCTCTTTCGTGCAAGGCGGTGGAATTAGAAATTAAAGCGTGGCAAGATTCGTGCATTTTGAGGGCGACGGATCGCTGCCGTTCGTAAGCGCACTTTTGCGACAATAAGTTGGTCATCGCTGTCAATATCAGCACCCCGCTTCGACCTGACGTCTAAGAGACAGTTCCTCCATGTCTTGGAAAGGGCTGTATGGTCAATCTGGTTCTCTGTTCTGCCATCCGGAGAAACGCAGGTTGTTAAATGGCATCGTTTGTGCTTGAACAAAGTACCACGGATGACGAGCTGACGAGAGTTGCAAAACTCCACGAACATCTCGCCATTTTGGTTCCTGTTGCCTAGACCATGATTGCCCATTAGGTGTTCCAAACCCAGGTTGTCAGACCCGATTTTGGCATTGAGATCCCCTTTATGTCACCTTTGGGAGCCTTGTCGAAGGTGTCGCCGAGTCGGTGATAGAAGGCGTCTTTAGCTGATTGATCCGCTGGTTCAGTCGGGGCGTAGCACTGAATTATTGTGAGGTTTCTTACCCTGGATTTAAATCTGGCTGTAATGATACGGTCGGAGATGGGCTTCCAGTCAATTAGAAAGAGGCGTGCCTCCCTAGTCAACAGGATTGCGACGCCTGCCATTCCAGGTGACGTATTCCAGAGGAGAGCAGTACTGTTTGGGAGCTTGGTGATAAAGTCGATCCCGATCCAGGCCATGTTGTTTCGCTCAGTCCTAGTATATCGATGTTATACGCGGTCATTTCCCGTTCGACTTCAGTGAGCCTCGCACTATTGCACTCGCCCCACAACGTTCGAATGTTCCAAAAACCGATCACGGTCCGTTGTTTGTAGCCAAAAGTCGTTGACGGTAAATCAGTCCGTGGTATCCGAGGCTCGTTTAATGTTTCGAGTGTAAATTTATTTCAGGCACGCAGGTTACAAGCCCACATACCCAATCTTAGGGGAAGGGTTGCTTCCTTAGGTGTCCTAAGAGTCGCCGGGAGCTATTTTTTATATAGTGTAGAGGTAGCTCTACAATGGTGTTTTTAATTGCGCGTTCTTTTGATGATCTTTCAGCTGGCTGTGACGTGTTGGTGCTCTCACCACTATGTTGCAACACCACCGTTCGCCTACTTCCTGAGACGCACAGGTGTTATTTGCCATTCAGGATGATCATCGTTATGTGCCTCTTGCAAATGTTTTGCAGTGCAAAACTCGGTTGGCTTGGTAAGCCGTTAGGGAGGGCGCCCACGAGGAGGACTATGGAAGAGATCTTTTGCCCCCGAATACGTTTATGAAATTTTCATAGAAATCGATCGAGCCGTTCTGCGCAAAAAAACGAACGCATGTTTGTTCTCCATTTTTACAGATGTAATACTATTGTACTATACATTTGCCCTAACCCCAAGTGGGGCACACTGCATCAACTATTCCATGTGGCTTAGGTTAGGTTAGGTTAAGGGGCTGCCATGATACAACACAGCACACTTAGACCGCTCATGGATCCATTGTGATACCACCATATAACATTACACCTCGCCAAAAGAAACCTAGGTTCCAAACCAGCCTGTGCTGGCAATGTAGCGGTTGAGCTTTATCACGCTCATGTCCTTGAGGTCCTCCAGGTCACAGTAAAACCAAGAGCCCAGGAATTTCCTCCTTCTGATGGCCAGTGCTGGGCAGTGACATAGAAGGTGCAAGACACTCTCCTCCTCATCCACATCCTCACAGCTCCTGCAGTAGTCATTATGAGGAAGACGGAGCCTCCATGCGAGCACGCCGATGGGGCAATGCCCTGTGATAGTCCCCACCACCCTACCAATATGCTTTCTGTTCAAAGATAGCAAAGAGGCAGAGCGGCTAGAATCGAATTTCTGCCAGATCATTCTCGTCGTTTGGCAAGTATTTAAATTGAGCCATCTGTTGTTAGCCCTAACCACCGCAACGGACTTAATTGCCGCCTTGCACGATGCAATTGGCATTCCGATATCAATACGGTCTCCATTGACGACACCTGTTGTCCCCTCATGAGCAAGATCGTCCGCCCTGCAATTGCCCACAAAGCCACTGTGACTTGGTATCCAGCAGAGGGTAATGTTGAAGATGTAACCCATCTCTAACAGGGCCGAGCGGCACTTCTGAATGGTTTTCGATGAAGTGAGAACAGAGTCAAGCGAGCGAATCGCAGCCTGACTGTCCGTATAGATAGTAATGTCTCTTGCAGTCACGACATGACTTCTTAGCCAGGTTAGAGCTTCCAAGATCGCCGTAACCTCAGCCTGTAAGACACTACAAAAATCAGGAAGACGGAAGGATAAGTTGATTCCCAGACCCTCCGAGTAAATACCAGCCCCAACTCCGTAATCGGTCTTAGAGCCATCCGTGTAGATGACCAAGGAGTTGGGGGTGAAGGGCACATTGTCAGCCCATAGGCTTCTCGACGGAATCCTGCTAGTGTAATTCCTATCTAAAACATGTTTTGGAGACGTGTAATCAGTCTCCGTAGGGAGATCCAGGTTGCCTAGAATAGCAGAGTGGCCAGTATTTGACGTGCGCCATTGGCCTGCTTCGCGAAGACGCAGGGCCGTGATTCCTGCCAGTTGTTCGCCAAAAATGTCAAGCGGGAGCAGGTTTAGCAGCGTGTCCAAGCTGGCTGACGGAGTTGTTCTAAAGCCCCCGGTCATGTTAACCGCTGCTAGTCTTTGCACTTTACTTAACAAGTGGCAATAGGCCGCCACTCTTAGTGCCGTCCACCACACACAAATGCCGTGCAGTAAAATTGGCCGCACAACCGCTGTGTACAGCCAGTGCACCACTTTCGGTTGCAGACCCCAGTTCCTGCCAATCGCCTTCCTACACGAGTAGAGCGCAGCTGTGGCTTTATTCACCCGCTCAAGGATGTTGGGCTTCCACGATAGCTTCCTATCAAAAATAAGACCCAGGAACTTAGCTCTATCACTGAAGGCCAGTTTCTTGCCATCAAGTGATGGAGGCTCAACAGGAGGTAGTTCGTGTCTTCTGGTGAAGAGCACGAACTACCTCCTGTTGAGCCTCCATGTGGCTTAGCTGACGTTACGTTGACATAAAATATGTAAACCAGTTTCGGATGATGCACGTTGCCAGCATTCACTTCCTGCTGGCATTTAGTCGTTACCTGCGACAAGTCGGGAGATGTGGCTTATTATTACGTCCCGCAAACCACAGGCGGAAGACATGGCCACGGACGCCGTGGACGGGACTTGAACCCGTAACGACCGTAGTCAGACATGACACTGACGCCTCTACGCACTTTAAGCTACCGGTCGTTTTATCGCTTGAAATCGATTTCTGCTCATTGCGAGACTGTACTATTTTCTACTCCCAACGTTTCGTTGGTTTATCAATAATCTGGAACACCCGGCAGTGTGTGGTAACCAGTCAGGTATAAAATGACCAGCGTAACTACCATACAAGAGCTTTAGTCTATGGTAGAGATGCACTTGTCATACATTTTTAACCCACTGTCGTGTGGAGGGGAGGGGGAGGGGGAGGGGAGGTTGGCTTTTTCACGCTTTCTTGTATATAAATTCTTCTGTGAAGATAGAGTGCATATTTTTTGCCAATGTGTATTTTATATACATAGATACATCAACAAAAAAAAAGTCATACATTTATTTTTGTTATATTCAAACAATTAACACATACAAACACTAACAAACTAAAAATTAATTAATCTATTTTAATAAAATAAAAAGCAACTAACTAAATATACTGATTAATTAATAAAGGACAAAAAAAATAAATAAATATGAAGACTGGATGCAAATCAATGAAGAGACTTTTAATACGACAAAAAAGGACACATACACAAACAAATGTATTTATTAAAAACGCGAGAACACAATAAAATTACTAAAGCACACAAAAAAAATATGAAAACAAATTAATTATATATTAAAGTATCTACGAGTATTTAAAATATTATGAAACGCGAAAATAAACTTAACTATCCAAAGGCACATACAAGGTGGAACAGAGAAAGCAAGAGAAAGACAGAGAGAGAGAGAGAGAGGTGTGATCAGAGAAAATATAGCAATATATAAAAAACACGAATGTCTTTTGATAACAAAAAAACAACAAAAGATGCTCGTACATACACACATTACACTTATAATTTGGATCTTCCAAACATGACTCTAGACTCGAAATATGAACGATATTGTTCCAATGTCTATACATACATATACACAGACATACACACACACACACACACACACGAGTACATTCTAAATGAATAATCAAGCTTAAGATACCCTCTGACTGCTTAAAATATAATTATTGTATCTGTAGTACGTCTGATGATTCCGTTTTGTTACAATTTCAATTTTTTATGCAATATATGTATAAAAATTACGTATGTACCTATATATGCGTTTTTATTCAGATCATAACAATTGTGGGTGTAGTGGTGTTATTAGGCAATTGGACAAAAGGCGAAAGACAAAAAACGAATCGAATTCCATTCCAAAAAAAAAATCAAGAAAATTAAAACAACATACAAAACACCCGTACACATACACTGACGCAAATAAAACAGGCAAAACAACAAAAAATTAATTAAACTTAAATTAAAATTAAAGTCAAAAATTACTACACACACACACACACACACAAACACCTTTTGAGAGACAAAAGAACAGACAGAAAGAGCAAGAAGAAAAAAAAGATACAGACATACAAAAAAGAAAAAGACAAAATATACCCGAAATTAAATGTAATGTAGATAATAATTAAAACCCAAATAAAAAAAAAGTTTGTAGGATAAACGTGATCAAATCATGTAACACGTGTGTGTAAGACCACGGGACATTATGTAGGTATAGTGTATAGAAGAAGAAGAAGAAGAAGAAGAAGAAGAAGAAGAAGAAGAAGAAAAATGAATAAAATGAAAACCATGAACGAGAGCGACAAGCGAATGCAGAAAGTATAGGGAGAAATACCGAATATAAATGCTGAAGGATTATTTTCAAAATAAAAAGAAAATATATATATATCTAAATATATATATATTTATATAAGAGCACAAGAAATAATCAAGTGGAAAACGTTGCAGCTAAATGAAATGAAAGATAAATAAAAATATTTTGTTAAAATTGTTCTGTAAGTGTTTTAATGTTCTTCTATTCATTGATTCGTCATCATCATCGGCGCTCTAATCGGGCCTCGGCCCCCTGAATACAGCTCTTCAAACTATTAGTTGGGACGCTAAGCGATTTGACCTTGCAAAATATGATAGAGAAATACCATTTGGTATGATTGTTGGTGGTCCCTGTAAATTCATTTTAAGAGATGGAGCCATATTGAACCCCGCGGCAGAGCGGCTGTGCGGGCGAAAAACCGGAAATTTCAACCCTTTTATTAATATTGTCCTCATAATTTGTAAACGGTGCCTCGGATCAAAAAACTTAATAGGATGTAAATTAAAGAGCGTCAAATTCTACAACAAATGCATTGCTCAAAGTTGAAATTCGGTTGAGTAGTATAATCAAAATCGATAGTCGAAAAACGTCACTTTTTGAGGCTTTGGAGAAAAATCACACTATATCGCTTTTCAAGCTCACATATCTCGGCAACGGATGCTACAAATGGAAAAACTCAGTAAGAAAAAGTTGAAGATACTTCTATTTCAAGTTCAGCTAGCTCAATATTTTTCAAATCGGCCCGTTTTTAGTGTAGTTGCGAGCGAAAATGCAGAAATGGTTTTTTAGCGATTTGTACCTTAACAGCTCTATCTCGATAAATATAACAGCTTAAAGCTTTGGTTTAGCCTCAATTCGTAGACACTTTAACCTTGTTTATAAAAGTTTTGCTAAGTTTTTTGTCAGACTAATTTAATTAATTTAATAATTAGTTAATTAAAGGATTTAATTTCTTCCGTAATTTCAAAGTTCAAGCAACTTATATGACATTTTAGGTTGATTCCTAAAGTATTTGGTCATTTTGAGTCGAATGAAATTAACCGCAATTCCATACGACCACTAGTTCAAAAAATATACACATTTTTCCAGATTGGTTTATTAGTTAAATGAGCTTTTTAGGGTTTTGTATAAAAACAAAACCCTTATGAAATCGGTCATGCGTCCGTCTGTCCGTCTGTCTGTCTGTCTGTCTGTCTGTCTGTCTGTCTGTCCGTCTGTCTGTCTGTCCATGAAATATCTTACGAACCGCTGAAGCTACATGCATGAAATTTGGTGGAAATATGTAGAAAAACTATAATTCTCTGGAGAAAGCGATGGGTCGTAATAAGTCAACTTTAAGGGGGGGTCCCCATAGAGGGGAAATGAAGGTCGAAATTTTTTTTTCATTTGGTATAGGCAAGTGGGGTATCGTAAGAAAGGTACCGTCGAGTACATTCCATTTTTGGAATTTTTTTCAAATTTGAAGAAAGGGGAAAAGAGGGAGAGGGGAAAACATGTGGTCCGAGTTTGTCCCCCCCCCCCTTGCATTTCGAGACCGTTATAGCTAGACATATGAAAATTTACAGAAAAGCGGCATTTCACTAGCATGGAAAACTAAAAATAATAGAATTTTTAAATCTCATCCAAAAAGGTTAATAATAGTACATTTCTATAGTTGCAGTTAGCACACCCCTGCATCCCTCAAGCACACCTGAGGCCAAAAATATTGATAGCTAATGATAACCAACATCATAGGCAATAATACCTCTCAGTTTCATTACAATGACATGATATTTAATAATAGTACATTGACTTAAAGTTATGCATTTTGACACTATCCATACAAAAAATACACCTACCGGCCTCACGCATAGATATGCGTGTACTACTTGCATGTTGTTTTTCGTAGTGCGAATTGCAGTTATTTAATGAACCAACTTTGGAAGGGTGAAGATTGATAATTGGTGATCCTAACAATAACTATTCACACAATTATTTTTTTTAGGGTTTTGTGTCTTAAATCTTACAAAATCGGTCAAATACCTGTCTGTCCGTCTGTTCATAGAATATCTTACGAACGGCTGAAGCTGCACATATAATTCGGCGAGAGTGTGTAGAAATGCTATAATTCGCTGAAGAAAGCGTTGTGTTGTAATCAGCCAACTTTAAGAGGCGCGGGGGGCGGGGGGGGGGAGGGGTCCACATAGAGGCGAAATTAAGGTCAATTTTTTTTTATCCACTGGTATAGCCAAGTGGGGTATCGTGAGAAAGGTAATGTTGAGTACATTCCATTTTTGGCATTTTCTTGAGATTTGTAGAAAGGGGAACAGTGGAGGAGGGAAAAATATTAGACCGTCATTTGTCCCCGCCACCCTGAAGCCGTTACACAAGTTTGCAATTTGCAATGTCGTCGTAACATGAATGGTTAAGCATCTCGAAGAGTAGGACAGTTTATCTCGTATACATACATATCTATCTACAGCTTCTCGTATTAAAACTATTACTTTGAGAGGTAACAGATGCAGTCTTTTTGTGAATTGGCATGTAAGATACTTTATCATGGGTAAGACATTTAGTTTTGGTGTTTTTATTCAGCTAAGTGGTACCAAGAAGAGCAGGGAGCCAATATTTAGATACCAAGCGCGTGCTACAAAACCCTCGAATTGCGGGCGTAGCCCTCTATATTCCGGTTTCATTTGTTAATAAAGTTGAAAATAAAAGGCTTTTATGCCAGTTTTAGGTTAGTTCTTAATGTATTTGGTTATTCTGAGTCGAATGAAATCAACCGCAATTCGAAACGATCATTAGTTCAAAAGATATTTACACTTTTCCAGATTGTTTATTTCATTAAATGAGCTTTTTTGAGAAGTAAATTAAAGATAAAAGGATTTTATGCCAGTTTTAGGTAGGTCGATTCTGAATGTATTTGGTCATTCTAAGTAGAATAAAAATAACCGTGATTCCATACAACAATCAGTTCAAAAGATATTAACATTTTTCCAGATTTTTTTATTAGTTAAATAAGCTTTATTATTGAATAAGTTGAAAATAAAAAGCTTTGATGCCAGTTTTAGGCTTCTTCCTAATGTATTTGGTCATTTTGAGTCGAAGGAAACTAAAGGCAATTCCATACAATCATTAGTTCAAAAGATATTCACATTTTTTCAGATTTTTTTTATTAGTTAAATAAATTTTTTACTAAATAAGTTCAAAATAAAAAGTTTTTATTCCACTTCTAGGTTAACTCTTAATGTGTTCGGTCATTCTGAGTGGAATGAAATCAACCGCAATTCCGAACGATCATTAGTTCAAAAGATATTCACATTTCTCCAGGTTTTGTTATTAATTAAAAAAGATTATTTTTATTAAATAAGTTTAAAATAAAAAGCTTTTTTTTTAGCAAAACTTTTATAAATAAGGTAAAAACATCTACGAATTGAGGCTAAACCGAAACTTTTAGCTGTTATATTTATCGAGATATAGCTATTCAGGCTCAAATCGCTAAAAAGTCATTTCTGCATTTGCGCTCACAACAACACTAAAAACGGGCCAATTTGAAAAGTATTGGGCTAGCTGAACTTGAAATAGAAGTATCTTCAACTTTTTCTTACTGAGTTTTTCCATTTTTAGCATCGGTTTCCGAGATATGTGAGCTTGAAAAGCAATATAGTGTGATTTTTCTCCAAAGCCTCAAAAAGTGACGTTTTTCGACTATCGGTTTTGATTATACTACTAAACCGAATTTCAACTTTGAGCAATGCATTTGTTGTATCTTGACGCTCTTTAATTTACATCCTATTAAGTTTTTTGATCCGAGGCACCGTTTACAAATTATGATGAGAATATTAAAATGAAACCGGAAAATAGAGGGCTACGCCCGCAATCCGAGGGTTTTGTAGTGTCCCATGCCAGTAGGAGATGAACTGTCTTACTCTTGGAGATGCTTAACCATTCATGTTAAGACAATATTGCAAATTGTAAATTTTGCATAAAAAATATTGAAAATAAATTGTTTGAATAATTATAGAGAATAGAGTCAGCGACCAGCATACCCCCCTCCCCCTCTCCCCTCCCCCTTCCCCTCCTCCCTCCTCTCCTACCAATCATTACCCTTTTGAAAATGGTTAACTGCAATTCGATCTACGGAAAACAATATGCAAGTATGTTGTACTCGCGTAGTACTAGTATGTATGTAGTACAAGAAACCTGTTATGTGCATTTTTTGTATGGATGATATCAAAATGACCAAATCTAAATGAATGTACTACTATTAAATATTACGTGATTATTACGAAATTTGGAGATATTATTGAACATGGTGTTGATTATCGTCAACCATCAATATTTTCGACCTCGGATGAGTTTGAGAAATGCAGGGGTGTGCTAACTGTAACTATAGAAATATACTATTATTAACCTATTTTGAGAAGATATCAAAATTCCATAATTTTTTTGTTTTCTGTGCTAGTTGAAAGCCATCTTCCTGTATGTTTTCATATTTCTAAGTGTAACGGTCTCGAAATGGTAAGGGGGGTGGGACAAATTACAATATGATCTCATATTTTCCCCTCTGCCTCTTTTCCCCTTTCTTCAAATTTGATGAAGACGCCAAAAATGGAATGTACTCGGTAGTACATTTCTCATGATACCCCACCCATATCAGATGAAAAAAATATTAACCTTAATTTCCCCTCTATGGGAACCTCCCCTTAAAGCAGACACCCACCTACCTCCCCCCTCAAACTTCTCTCCCCTACCACTCCTATACCACCAATCTCCACTCTTTCAGAAATGGTTAACTCCAATTCACTTTACGAAAAACAATAAACAATATTCAAGTATGCAGTACTAGTACTCGTATGTAACCGGTTATGTGCATTTTTTGTATGAATGTCATCAAAATCTCAAAATTTAAATGAATGTACTATTATTAAATACTATGTGATTGTTATGAAACTTGGAGGTATTATTGCCTATGATGTTGGTTATCATTGGCCAGCAATATTTTTGACTTCGGGTGCGCGTAAGGGGTGCAGAGGTGTGCTAACTGCAACTATAGAAATGTACTATTATTAACCTTTTCTGATGAAATTTCAAAATTCTATAAATCTAGGTTTTCTACGCTAGTATAATGCCGCTTTTTTGCAAATTTTCATATTTCTAAGTATAACGGTATCGAAATGCAAGGGGGGGGGGGGGGGGACAAACTTGGATCACATATTTTCCCCTCTATCTCTTTTCCCTTTTTTTTAAATTTGATGAAAATACCGGAAATGAAATGTACTCGGTGTTACCTTTCTTATGATACCCCAGTTGCCTATACCAGATGAAATTTTTTTTTACCTTCATTTCCCCTCTATGGGGACATCCCCTTAAAGTCAGCCTATTACAACGAATTGCTTTCTCCGGCGAATTATAATAATTCTACATACTCCCACAAAATTTCATGTATGTAGCTTCAGTCGTTCGTGAGATATTTTATGGACAGACGGACAGACATTTGACCGATTTCATAAGGGTTTTGTTTTTAATACAAAACCCGAAAAAGGGCTCAAATTTCGCGGTTTTTCGCCCGCACAGCCGGTCTGCCGCGGGGTACAAGATGGCTCCATCTCTTAAAATGAATGTATGGGGACCATTAACAATAATACCAAACGGCATTTCTCTATCATATTTTGCAAGGTGGTGTCAATTTATGTCGCTTAGCGTCCCAACTATATCTCGAACAAGCGATCACGTCCACCGGTTAATCTAAACACTAGTGATGTGTAACAGAGTAACGAGCCGTTCTTTTGCAACGACTCAACAGAATGAGTGAAAGATTCGGCCCGAAGACATAGCCTCCGAGTCGTTCAATTTAAGAATGACACACTGTAAAATGAATACCCAAACTAGCCCCCCCCCCCCCCCCATAAATACTACGCAACGCATAGACAATCCACGCTTATTCAAAAATTTTCATTACATGTAAATTACATACATACATTCATTCACATCCTATCCCATTATCTATCTAACTAAAACCATCATTATCTACACTGCTCGTCACCAGAATAGGTTCAACGTTTGTGCAAAAGTAAAATAGCTGTATTTCTGTAACCAACCGGACGATTTCAATGAAATAAATTTTTATCGATAGCCCAAGATGTTGTTAATGAAGTAAAATAGTTTGGGATTTAAAGCACACATTATAATTTATTTATATTTATAATTTTTTTTTCTAAAAAAAACATAACAAAAAGTTCATTTTTTTCGGTCACCCTAATAGGTTCAAACACATAATATGTAGTATTATATTTTGCACTTACTCCCCCTCGACTTACCAAACTAGTTTCAACGTAGCGTGTAGTGCGGTCAGGCTCAGGGAGTCTGCTAACTGAAAAGCGAGACCATATGACCACAGCAGCATCCTGTCATCCCTAGCGAGCATTACTGCGGCAGCCGGTTCTTCGCACCGAAACGACCCGTTTTACAACGGCCAAGAGCTGCAAAACCCCTTCAATGCCAGAAGGAAAGTATGTCCTGTCTGTTACATGCTCGGGTGGTTTTTTATGTTTATTAGCAGCGCATCACATCCCGACGCAACTGCTCTCGATATTACTTCTCAGCGCCGGCAATGAACGTAACCCTGATCCATGGATCTGTTCTCACTCATTTGCCCTAACCCCTAGTGGGTCATAGTGCGTCAACTATTCCATATGGTTTAGCTGACATTTCGTCGACATAAACCAGTTTCGGACGATGCACGTTGCCAGCATGCGTATGCAACAGAGAGCTGCACCCCAATGCGGCGTCCGTGAGATGCAACTGGTGTCATCTGAGGAACTGCTTTGGAAAAAACCATCACAGGCACTGGCACTGGAGTCGGTCAGTTCAGGAACAGAGGACTCCAAGCAGAAAGCTTGAGACGAGCTTCCAGTCAACTCCAATGACCTCTACAAATAGTTACAATGGGATTCCCCAACAAAACAACCGTACGCCTGCACCACCGATCACCATTTTTGATAGGCTCCTTTGGTCACCTCTCCCTGTGGTGCCTTTATTATTTCAACCCTGCGTTCTTTGGTCTCTTCACTTTTTCCGCTTTTTTATCCTTTGGTCCCCTTATCCTTCCGACCCCTCGTACTTTGGTTCCTTCGTCCTTTGGTCCCTTCATTCTTTGATTCCTTTGCTTTTTAGTTCCTTTGTTCTTTGCTCCCTTCGTCCTTCGGTCCCTTCGTCCTTAGTCCCTTCGTCCTTTGATCACTTCTCCATTTGGTCCCTATATCTTTTCGACCCTTCGTTCCCTTCGCTTTTTTGTCCTTTAGTCCCTTTATGCCTTCAACCCTTCGTCCTTTGATCTCTTCATCCTTTGGTTCCTTTGCTTTATGGCTTCTTTGTTCTTTGGTCCTATCGTCTTTTCGTCGTTTCGCTTTTTGACTCCTTTGTTCATTGGTTCCACCGTCCTTTGGTCTCTTCGTCCTTTGGTCCATTTGTTCTTTGGTCACTTCTCCCTTTGGTCCCTTTATCCTTTCGACCCTTCATCCTCTGGTCCCTTCATCCCTTGGGTCTTTTGCTTTTGCAAAATTCTGTTAGTGCCTTACGGTTAGTGTCGAGTGAAGAGTATTGTGAAGCAGATCCCATTCGAAACGTTGCGGGGGCGACTAAAGTCCCAAAGGTGTGCTAGTGTTGCGAAATTGCCCGCGCGTGCATTTACCCTGAATCGCATGATTGCAATTGCACCCATCATCGTCATCGCATCACCATCTCATCCTTATCCGAGATTGAGTACTCGAGTTCAAAGGGGCGAGCCTGAAATTCGAGGTGGTAGCCAACCACAACTTTTCAAGCTGCATCTGTCATCAATCACTGGGGTTGTCTTTTTGGGCTTCGTCGCGGACGGCGACTACAGGTAAGCTGGAGAGTGGTGTCAAACCGCTCGTCCAATCTTAAGCTTCTTAAATTTTTCCTCATATTGTCTATGAGCTCGAACAGAGCGCCCCGTAAACGGAGTGGGGGGTCATCCCCGGTACGTAATAGTGGGACTGCCAATGCGTCTGCTCCGTCGAAACGTACTACTGCGAGCTGTCAGAAAGACTCGTCGACAGCTTCCTCTCAGAACGCTACGCCCGATGCTAGAGCTTTTGGCAAATTTAGCTCCGTGATTACATTTCAGCCACTGATGTATCGCAAAGGACCGTGAAACAAAATGAGTCCCTCGAGTGGGCGGGATCGTGAAGCGGCAAAAATCTCCCGTAGAGCAGCCCCGAAACTTCGGAAGACTATTCGGGCCAATGATACAGCCCCCTTCTACGCGGATGCGGTTAGGGGCTGAATTGTATTGGCGGTTGTCGACCGCAAAAACGCCGACGGGGGGATTTCGATGGACAACTGGAGAAAGGTCGAAGGCACTTTGACCCTTAACTTCGAAAGTGTTATGGAGGCGTACCCGGGACCACCCCGAGACTGTGAGGATGGGGGCTGGTTTGCAGACAAGCGGTCCGCATCTGTTTTCAGATTCGGCATCAGTAGGATGGGGGAGTTCTGGCCAGGAGCTAGGCTGAAAGTAGTTGCAAAGGACGACATACCATCGCGTCCTAGGGCCCGTACGTGGTTACCGACCTTTGTCCCCGATAAGGAACATATATTGCGCCACATTCGCACATGCAATCCGGCCATTCCAACTCAGGACTGGGGTATCGTCAAGTTGGAGAAACCGGTTAAAGACTTTAGTTGTGCTGTCCTACTTATAACTAGAAGGTCATTGGCTCCTCTAACATAATTGGGCGGAGTTGTTAGGCTCGGTTTTGTCAAAATCAAGCTCCGCATATGTAAGAGCGACTTCAAAAAGGCACGCAAGCCAGAACCCATTCCAATGGAGCAGGTTGGAATCTAGCCGAATCCACTCCTTTCGAAGTGGCGATCCCCGCCGAGGAGGGCACGGACGACGATTGCGTGTCACCAAGCTTCGATCTGGCTGCACTGGATGACACCTCCCAGCCATCTTTTGTGCACGACTCCCTTGAATCCGACACGGAGGGGGAGGCGGACGTTACAGTAGTTGAAGAGCATGCGTAATGATAAGGTTTCTGAAAATAAACCGTCACTATTCGAAAGCAGCCTCTACCCCCATTCTTCTTCGTCTGGCACGCAGTGAAGAAGATATCGTAATAATTCAGGAACCTTGGGTTGTGGGCGATCTCGTCAGAGGTCTGGGCTCCCCTGATTGTAGCATTTTCTCTATTAAAGGCCAGGGTAGACCACGGTCTTGCATTCTCGTTAGTAAAACCGTCAAGGCCTTCCTACTCTCAACTTACGGCGATAAAGACTCTGTGTCAGTCTGCCTGGAGCTCAAAGGTAAGGTGTATTGGGTTGCATCAGCTTAAATGCCGCATGACAGTGTGAGCACGTTCCCTTCACCCGATCTTAGGGATGCCATTGCAGCAGCAAGGACATCGAAATTTAGTATGATCCTTGGCCGCGAGTCACGACTTCTGGGACAGCTCGGACACCAATGAGCGCGGAGAATCTCTTCTCGAATACATTATGGGAACTATTTTCTTTATCTGCAATGGGCGAGCCTACTGTTATAACAAAACCCAGACAGGAGGTCCTAGACATCTCTCTGGCGTCGGATGACTTCATCCACCTTATCTCTGATCATCGATACCTTCAGTTCAGCCTCACCGAGCGTCCTGGAGCAATTCAACCCATTATAAACTGGAAAAGGACTAGCTGGCCTAAGTATCATGATAGATTTATGGAGGGCTACCTTCACTACCAAGTCAGCCCTGCAACGAACGGGAGCTATATATGGTAAATACTCTCACAGATGCTATGAAGGCAGCGGTGTCTTCATCATGTCCGGTTACCTCACATGTAGGAAAGAAAAAAACAGCCTGGTGGAGTACTAGGATCTCCGAACTTAGGGCTGAGTGTAGAAGAAGTTTCAATAAGGCTAAGGCTCGAGTCGGACTGGCACTCATATAAAAAAACATCTGAACTCTTTCAAGAAAGAATTAAGAGGAGCCAAATGCAATGCATGGAGGAGCTTTTGCGAACGTATCGAAGGATCCTGCGAGACCACTAGATTTCGGAAAATCCTGGCGTCAAATCCATCTATGCCAAGTTTCCTACAAAAGGAAGACGGATCTTGGACGTCCTCGAGCAAGGAAACCTTCATGTGTCTACTTGACACACATTTCCCTGAAAGTTCGGTTACAGCCCCGCTGGGGGACCCCTCCACTTGTCGCATATGATAGTGCATCCATTTTATCTCGTGATAACTTATAATTCGGCAAGACCCGAGGGCATCATTCCTGCGAACTTGCAGCATTGTATGGATATCGTATATCCTTTGATAGAGTGTATCCTAATGGCCTGCCTGGAGCTGGTGTACGTTCCTCGCGTTTGGGGGAATATCCCGAAAACGGGTAGAAGTTCACATGCGCGCCCAAACGATCGCCGACTAGTTAGTCTCTCTTCAACTATGCTGAAACTATTAGAGAGACTGGTTGACATCCATTTGCGGGATACTATCCCGCCACTGCTTTTATCCACATCGCAACATGCCTATTGGAAAGGTAAGTCGATGGACACAGCTCTGCACTCTTTGGTCAGTAATGTTGAGAAATCTCTTGATCAAAAGGTACACACAATGGTTGCATTCCTGGATATCGAGGGTGCTTTCAATAATATGAGACCTAACCGAGTGCGATTAATGAGGCACTCCTGGGCCTCCAGGTTGATGAGTCGCTTTGCAAACTCGTTAACATACCACTAACATCTCGGCGTATACACACTACCCTGAGTACATCATCGGTTTGTAGGGATGTCTGTAGAGGAACCCCGCAAGGAGGAATACTGTCTCTCCTTCTTGGGAATGTAGGGATCAACAGACTGCTTCTAAAACTGGAAGAGGTTGGGTGATAACGGAGGACGAGGATTGGTAGGACCGTGAAGGCCTATCGCACACCAAGTGTCAAGGAACTACTCTCCGAGGACCACCTGTGATGTGCGCTGGCAAACCAGCTTAGCTGTCGGGAGTAGTGGGGTGGGCGAAACACGGAAGTCACCGGCCTCCTCAATTATCAACAAAAAAAGATATCGCACGTCTGCCCGTTACTTAAAGTAAAGAACGCAAAATAACCTATCAAAAAACAGAACAAGCTACAAAAAGAGAAACCTAACTGTGACGATGAAGGTTAAACTCCCAAAAATACGAAAAAAGATACAAACTCCCGTGCAGGGACACAGGGCTGCATCAGTCAAACTACAAACAGGCACATTGCCGAAGATATAACGAAGACGGGAATACCGTCCAATCAGGACAGATCCTTCACCCTTACAAGCCAGATTAGCCTTTTGATTTTGAAGGGCCCTATATGAGCCCGGCGCCGCCTCGCCCTCCCAACCATGGGTTTTTTGAACTAATATTGTTGGAAACCCCCAACCTTGACCACGTTGGGCGCCAAATATGTAATGGACGGTTTGGTGGGCCCGTGGGGAGGGAGCCTAAGGTAGCATGTTGACCGTGAAGGTTGGGCTGTGCCATCTGGCGAAGAAAAAGGCTCCTCAACGAGCTAAGCAGCGGCCTATGCTTGCTGTAGCTCAGTTCGGGATACGTGGGCGGGGTTTTCGCCGCTCGTCGCCCCTGTCCTTTACGTATTAACAAAAATTCATAGGCCTGGGGAAAACAACACAAACAGGGGAGGTAAAAATGGGGAATGATAAAAAAACAAAATGGGATGATAAGGATGGAATGGTTGGCGGACGGCGCAGATTCCCTTGTGTTCGCATCAGGGTCCAGGCGTAACGGGACCCGCGTTTCGGCCTCTAGTTTCGTACCAGCGACTTCCTTACTCATCAGTCGCTGCCATAGATCTGCCGGTGGAAGCAGCACAACCAGACCAGAATATGGTTCATTACAGTGCTCACTGGAAAAATTAGGAGTAGCCTTTCATACAGGAACCTTGTTCATATAATGGCATCATTAAAGGACTCTCCGTAATAGCCTCCATATACGATGCAATCCGTCGTCAGATCGATCTGACGATATTGTGATCGTCAGATCGATCGCACAGTGTATGTGACTATTGATTTTTTTGACAGTTCTATATAATTTCGATCGTCAGATAGTTTGTGGCGATCCATCGTCAGATCGATCTGACGATGGATCGCATCGTCTATGGCGGGTCTAAGGAATGCTACTCTTATATGTGATATGAATGCCAGCCGATCCAGGTCGTGTTCTGAAGAATAGCATTTAGTACAAGTCTGGGGCGACCGGTAGCTCAGTGCATAGAGGCATCCGTCTCTTGTTAGACTACCGGCGTTTTGGGTTCGAATTCCGTCCACGACGTCGTTCGTGGCTATGGACGTTTGTGTTGTCTTCCGCCTGTGGTGCGGGGCGTAATAGTAAGCCACAATATCTCCTGATTTGTCCCAGGTAGGCGGCTAAATGGGGGAGCAGGAGGGGCATGATGGCAACTGCATTCTCCGAAACTAGTTTATGCCAACGAAACGTCAACTGGG
Source organism: Chloromyia formosa (assembly GCA_964017055.1). Lineage (NCBI taxonomy): Eukaryota > Metazoa > Arthropoda > Insecta > Diptera > Stratiomyidae > Chloromyia > Chloromyia formosa. Next base: position 5,186,891 of record OZ024819.1, on the reverse strand, counting down.
CCACATAGAATAGTTGACAACAATCGAGTATCGACTGCTGGTCGATATAGACCCCTCCTTGTCGAACCTCTCTAATTATCCAGGAGTAGAGGATCTGAAAGATCATGGTTTGTCGACCTAGAAGATCAATCACAGCAGCCGCGGTAGAATTTGATGCTGTTGGAAAATATACATGCGCTATCACAGAAGGCGGAATGTCGTCGCCAGTGGCCGCTCGCAAAGACAGTGCTCCTTCCTTCCCAGCGTGTGTGGGTGGGTGTGATGTTCAAGGCCGCCTCTCTCTTGCTACGCCACGGGGTGTAAGGCATGGTGTTGAGGAAAATAGTTGAATTGTACTCGAGAAAGTGTAGCGAACGGTTTGGTGGGCATACGAAGATGTCAGTGGGGACGGAGCCTAAGGTAGCTTAATTGACCGTGAAGGTCGGGCTGTGCCATCTGGCGAAACAAAAAGGCCCCTCAACGAGCTAAGCAGCGGCCTATGCTTACTGTAGCTCAGTTCGGGAGATGTGGGCAGGGTTTTCGCCGCTCGTTGCCCCTGTCCTTTACGTTTTAACAAAAATTCAAAGGCCATTCATAGGAAGACAACACAAACAGGGGAGGTAAAAATGGGAATAAAAAAATAGTCGATAAGGATGGAATGGTTGGCGGACGGATCAGACGCCCACGCGGTCGCACCTGGGTTCGGGTGTAATGGGACCCTCGGCCTCTGGTTTCGTACCACCAATAGATCACTACTCATCAGGTGCTGCTTCGATCTGCCGGTGCGAGCAGCACTACCAGACTATAATATGGTTCATTACAAAAGACACAACTGGTGTCCGAAATGCGCCTTAGGAAAAGTCAACCAACGAGTTTTTCTTTTAGTGTTCATATTCAAATAAATTTGACATGTTCACATTTGTGTGGATTCTCATGCGATCAGTATGTGGGTCTGTGTGCACAATCTCCTCTGTCAAATTTAAAAATGCAACTCTGTCTGATTGCCGTGCCGCGACGACGCGACGGTGCGTCGCATGATACAACAATGGTGTCGTGCAATCAATCATTGCGGCTAATCTGAAAAAAAAAACAAACAAAACAAATAACAGGGACGATTGGCTCTTCCTAGTCTAGTCGCACATTGTTGTGTACCTTTCCTTTCGAAATTAAATCGCTATCGCGAAAAGATATAGCAGACACTCACTCTCTATATCTGTGTCCAATTTCGGTCTGGGATCACAAAACTCCTCCCGGACGGTGGAGTGTCTTCTGTGACACAAAACCAAAATGGGTTTTCTTTTTTAGATACACGCTTTTTTTATCTAGCTTTCTAATAAGGCGCACAAACTATAGACTAACTAGTTATTGATTTCGTATCGTGTCCTTTGCCTATTGCATTTAGGACGCGACGACGATGGACAAACAAAGATCCCTGAAACGAATTTCCATGAAACTAGACACAATAGATATATACTCGTATGTATCTACGCTCGTATATTGCTAGCTTTCGTTCCGTTTTTCCTTTTGAAAATACATTGCTGAGGACGACGATAGTGATGATGGGAGGTCTGTCCGATATAATATAAAATAGATGAAAGATTTCGGTTAGAGTGTGCGGTGTAAGTGTTCAATTAAAAAGTATGCATAGACAAAATTCATTAAAATTACAATACATAAAAAGGGCGATGCTGTTCATCGGCATTTTTGCACACCAAAGGACTCAAAATAGCTTCAACAGTACTCGAGTGGATTGGGCTCATCACCCCGAATCAAAAGATACCCATATCTACTAGGTGTAGCTAGTGCTACTTCCACCGATAGATCGAAGGCAACACCTGATGAGTAGTGACCTGTCGGTGGTACGAAACTAAAAGCTGAGGGTCCCATTACACCCGGACCTCAATCCGAGCGCGAGGGCATATGATCCGTTCGCCAACCATTCCATTTATATCGCCCCATTTTTTTTCTTTCCCATGTTTGCCTCCTTTTTGGTGTTGTCTATCCCAGGCCTATGAATTTTTGTTAATACGTAAAGGACAGGGCCAACGAGCGGCTAAAACCCTGCCCACGTCTCCCGAACTGAGCTACAGGAAGCATAGGCCGCTGCTCGTTGAGGAGCCTTTTTTTTTCTTCGCCAGATGGCACGACTTGACCTTCACGTGTGCCGACACTAAGGTGCTTTCCGATAGGGGCGCTCGAATAAACAAGAAGATGTCAGCTGATAGAGAACTCTCTCTCGCGTTCCATCTTTAGAGGATATCACATGTTTTGTTTTGTTCCGATTATTTTACACGCAGATTTTTCATTAAGTAACGAGTGCTACATTCACATCGCGTTCTAGTGGATTGGATACGCAACGCCAACGTATTTTCCCACATTGCTGACCCCGACGTGATCAGCTAACCTCAAAAATGACAGATAAAAAAGCACCACCTAAAGAAGGGGGTCACTAGGAGGAGCAATGGTTCGAGTCGAAGCAAGAGGTTGTAACAGCCGTGGCAGCTGTCAAACTCCTGCCCTTCTGGCGTCAAAATCTGGCGCTATGTTTCACTCAGGTCGAAGCGATTTTCGCAGTATCTCAGGTTGTAAATAATGCAACACAGTTCGGGCACGTTGTGGCCAGTTTGGAACCGGAGATGCTCCCTTACGTAGCGAGTACCATAGCATGGACCCTAACTCAAGCCTCCGAAGTCGTGTCAATTCATTGGATGGGGGGTGTAACGGACGGTTTGGTGGGCATCAAAAGATGCCCGTGGGGACGGAGCCTTAGGTAGCGTAATGACCGTGGAGGTCGGGCCGTGCCATCTGGCGAAGAAAAAGGCCCCTCAACGAGCTAAGCAACGACCTATGCTTGCTGTAGCTCAGTTCGGGAGATGTGGGCGGGGTTTTCGCCGCTCGTTGCCCCTGTCCTTTACGTATTAACAAAAATGCATGGGCCTGGGGAAGACAACACACACAAGGGAGGTAAAAATGGGTAATAAAAAAAAATAGTCGAGAAGGATAGAATGGTTGGCAGACGGATCAGACGCCCACACGGTCGAATTTGGGTCCGGGCGTAATGGGACCCTCGGCCTCTGGTTTCGTACCACCAACAGACCACTACTCATCAGGTGTTGCTTCGATCTGCCGGTGGGAGCAGCACTATTATGGTCTGGCATAATATGGTTCATTACAGGGGCTAGGGATAGTCATTTCAGTTTTTCATCATATTATAATGATGAGCTCATTTTGATAACTTCATCATGACATGGTCAGGCCCGGCTCTACCATAATGTGCAGACTGTGCATTTGAACAGTATGTCATTGCCTGCGTTCATAAAAAAAAAAAAAATCACTGCGTCAGCGCTTTACAATTGCTGACCAGCACATTAGGGGAATTCATACTCATGATCTAAACGTCGCATTTGTCATAAAGTTGTAAACTGCTGTCATTTTTCCGTGGGGATGACAGAAGTTTACGACGCTTACAACATTTACGACGACGCAGTCAAAGACCAACTTAGAGCTGAATACCGTTCTCTTCAGAAAGGCGTGCAAAGAAGCGTAAGACGGGACAAACGAAACAATATCAATGCATTAGCGGAGAAGGCCGAGGAAGCGGCTTACCGTGGTGACAGTGGAACCCTTTACAAACTTATCAAGCCATTAACTGGCAAATCTTTTACAGCTGAACATCCCGTGAAAGATAAAGACGGGTCTCTACTGGTCACTGATGAAGACCAACTGCGACGGTGGAGAGAGCACTTCATTGAGGTCCTCAACAACACCTTTGGACATTCGAACTCATCTTCACTAGAAGCAGAAAATATTCCGCAAATAGCCAGAGTTGATACCAATCCACCATCTGAGCAGGAATTAACTGTGGCTATTAAATCGATGGAAGCGGGTAAAGCCCCGGGGATAGATGGAATTCCGGTGGAGCTCTTTAAGGCGGATATCAACGCTACTGCGGATATTCTTCTACCCCTTATCCAAGAGTGTTGGGAAACCGAAACTCTCCCTAAAGAATGGAAGAAGGGCGCATTATTAAGATCCCGAAAAAAGGTAACCTGAAGGATTGTAATAATTGGCGTGGAATTTGCAACCTCCCCGCAGTCTCCAAACTGATGGCAAAAATAGTCTTAAACCGGATCAAGCAAACAGTTGACCGCACACTGAACGATGAACAGGCTGGTTTTCGCGAGGGCTTTTCATGTAGCGACCACATCAACACCCTCCGAATTATTATTGAACAATCCGCAGAGTGGAGATCCCCATTACATCTCATGTTCATCGATTTCGAGAAGGCGTTTGACAGCGTTGACCGGGAATACATCTGGAAGGCTTTACGTAGGAGAGGTATACCAGATTAAATCATATCCATCATCAAGGAGTCCTACAGCGGAGCCCAATGTCACGTCTTACACAAGGGTAAGCTTTCAGATCATTTCGAAGTATTTTACAAAGCGATATGAGACAAGGCTGCATTTTGTCACTTTTGTTTTTGATTGCCATTAACGACGTACTCTGCAGTCGCTTCATGAACACCAGAGCAAAGGTATCAGATGGAATCTGTTTGAATACCTTCAACACCTGGATGACGCAGACGATATTTGTCTTCTCTCAAATATATCGGATCATCTATTTTAGTTCAAATGACGGATGCCCTGCACTGCGAAAGTGGCAATGCGGGGCTTAAAGTCAGTAAACTAAGGACTTGAGCTTGGATCCAGAAAGACAGAGCGAAATTTGTGTTTCGGGGCAGACGGTGGAAAAAGTGGACAATTTTTGCTACCTCGGAAGCGTAGTTACAGCAGATGGTGGGGCGGATGCTGATGTACAGTCTCGCATCAATAAGGCTCGGGCAGCTTTTTTCAGTTTAACTCCTTTCTGGCAAGACAACAACATCTCCAGACGTACCAAACTCAAGATCTTCGAAACCAATATAAAATCTGTGCTTCTTTATGGCTGTTCAACTTGGAAGGTGACCAGGAAGATAACCGTGAACCAGTGTCTACGGCGCATCCTGCACATACGCTTGCCGGAGGTAATTTCTAACGACGACCCCCTGTTCATTACTGGCCAGGACAGGATAGGCACCTCTATAAAAAGGCGAAAGTGGCAATGGATAGGTCACACACTTCGAAAGGGGCCGGAAAACATTGCAAAACAGGCCCTTGATTGGAACCCACAGGGAACCGATGCAAGTCGCCGCGCTGGACGACCTAGAAACACCTGGAGAAGATCAGTTGAGGACGAGGGTAAGTCATTAGGCAAATCGTGGGGAGAGTTGAAGGCGATGGCGGCAAACAGGACGAGGTGGAAAGTCGGCGTGGTTAATGCCATATGCCTCACAAGGGGTTGACAGGATCCAGAGAGAGAGAGAGAGACAACATTTACGACAGGGAGCGTGAATTCCCCCATTGTGATTATTTTCATGTTTTAGAATCGGCATGCCGTCTGTCTGTCATTTGTCAAATGCCATGTTCAGTTTGACATTTGACAGAAAACTCGAAATTTCTTGCTGATGATGAGTTCCCGGTGGCACACAGATATGGTAACTGTACCTAAACTTAAGGAAATTTGTTTCTGGGAAGCGCTTCGCAATGAAGAAGTTGCGAGGGCCGTATATGAATATTTTTACAGCCTTCCACACTCTCTGATGTTGCAAAAAACGCTGGTCCAAGTGTGTTGAAGTCAAAGGAGATTATGTGGAAAAATAAAATAGTTTTTTAACTGAAAATCGCAGTCTTTCATTGTCAGGCCGAGAACTTTTCACCTTACCCTCGTAATGTAGAGTATGTGACAGTGTAGCTGTTCTACAATAAAACGCGTTCGTGGATACACTTAAAACATTTATTTTAACTTAATTCAAGATGTACGTATTCACATTTGAAAGGCTGACTATCGTGTGTCGATTCGTTGTGAAATACCACAAGTCCACCATCCGACAGTCGCGCCTCTGGCGTAAAGACACGGCGAAACCTATAACAACAATGCAAAAAAAAACGGAATTTTGTTTTTTGAACTACTATAAAACTTTATTTAAAAATGCAACAACTATATATGAACACTATTGAATTAAAAGACGAGTGGGGAATTTCATGAAATAGAATAGATCATGTTTTAGAATTTTTTTTCTCATTACATGATTAGTTAACGACATCCCCTAAAGGCATTATTTGATTTTTGCCGATAGCGCTTTTGCAAGTTCTTCGGTGGCTTCTTGAATTAATTTCAACTTTTCGTCGGTACTCGAGACCATAAATGAATCCGCTGATCCGTTCTGGTCGACCACGTCATGGAGATGATGATGACCCTGCTCGTGATGTTCTCTGTGATCGCTTGCGCCACAATGGCCATGTGAATGGTGGTGACTAGCTGATGCTGAAAGGTACAAAAAAATGGGGAAAAAAGTTATATTACTAAATAAATAAAATTCTATATCTTATATAAATTCCAATCTTGAAGAAGTTTCTGCCAAAATGATATTTTGGAGAAATGTAGTCCGTCTCCCTGGGAAGATCCAGGCTGTTCAGTATAGTAGAGTGTCCCGCACTAAGCGCACGCCACTGGCCCGCCTCACGGAGGTGCAAAGCCGTGCTTGCTGCCAGTTGTTCGCCAAGAATATCCAGTGGGAGCAAGCCTAGGATCACGTCCAGTCCGGCAGACGGAGTAGTTCTGAAAGCCCCCGTCGTTGCCAACGCAGCCAGCCTTTGTACCTTCCCCAACAAACCACAGTACGCCACTACTCTGAGTGCAGTCCACCACACACTAATACCGTACAATAAAATAGGACGGCTATGTATATCCAATATACCACTTTCGGCTGTAAGCCCCAGTTTTTACCTATTGCCCTCCTACATGAGCAGAGTGCAATGGTAGCCTTTCTTACTCGTTCTTGAATATTAAGTTTCCACCTTAGCTTCCTGTCAAAGATAAGACCAAGAAATTTAGCCTTATCAGTGAAAACCAATTGAGTGCCATCCAGGGTAGGAGGTTCAATAGAAGGGATCGAGTGCTTTCTAGTGAAAAGCACAAGTTCCGTCTTATCCGGGTTAACCCTAAGGCCGCACCGATTAGCCCACTCTGATAGAGTGGATAGGACATTCTGTAGCACACCGCTGAGGGTATCAGTAAACCTGCCGGTGGCGGCGATGGCAATATCGTCTGCGTAAGAAATGACCTTACACCCGATATTCTCCAGATCCAAAAGCAGTCTGTTTACCGCCAGATTCCAGAGAAGGGGAGACAATATGCCCCCCTGAGGGGTTCCCCTACAAACACGCCTGCATACAGACGATGTACCCATCGTTGTATGAACCAGTCTTGATCTTAATATCGTGTTAAGAAGTATGCACAGCGACTCATCAACCTGCAGGCTCAAGAGTGATCGGATGATCGCACTAGATTCAATGTTATTGAAAGCGCCCTCGATATCCTGGAAACAACCACCGTGTAATCCTTTTGCTCGAGAGATTTTACAATAAAACCGACCAAAGAGTGCAGTGTATCCACTAATTTACCTTTCCAATACGCATGTTGCGATGCGGATAAAAGGCGAGGTGGTATGGTATTCCGCAAATGGACCTCAACTAATCTCTCTAGCAATTTCAATAGTGTTGAAGATAGACTAATCGTTCTGAGGTCATTCTACTTCTACCCGCTTTCGGGATAAAAACAACCCTAACCTCCAGCCAAATACGAGGGACATAGACCAACTCCAGGCAGGTCTTTAAGATGCCCTCTATCCAAGGGTATAGAACATCTGAACATTGTTGCAGATCCGCCGGAATAACACCGTCGGGTCCAGCAGATTTAAAAGGTTCGAAGCTAGATATCGCCCACATAATCTTCCCTCGAGAAAGGATTGATGCACTGTCGTCACAAGGCGTTGAGCAACAGGTGTGGGGGCTCTTCAGATGAGGCAGCAGTCGAACAACCGGGAAAATGCATATCTAACAGACACTCGATAGTCCAGGACCCGTCTTCCTTTTGCAGGAAGCTTAGTGCAGATGGATTAGACGCCAGGACTTTGCGAAAGCGAGAGCTCTCGCAGGAACCTTCAATCCGTTCGCAGAAATTTCTCCATCAGTTCCGTTTGGCTTCTCGTAACTCTTTCTTTAAGCATCTCCGATACACTTTATAGGAATGCCAATCAGACTCTAGCCTAGAAGCCTTAGCCTTATTGAAACTCTTGCTACACGCAACTCTGAGTTCGGAGATTCTAGTGCTCCACCAGGGTGGTTTTTTCTTACCTTGATACCCGCTAGTAGGACATGATGCAGACACTGCCGCATTCATAGCACCTGTCAGGCAATTGGCCATATCATCCCGCCCACGACAACGTTCGTGGCCATGGATGTGCAGGAGGTGCATGCTGACAAATGCATTCTCTGAAACCAATTTATGCCAACGAAACGTCAACTGGGCCAGATGGAACAGTTGACGCGCTATGCCCCACAAGGGGTTGGGGCAATTGAGTATGTCTACTGCATGGTTGACTTGGCAGTAAAGGTAGCCTTTCGACAAGGGCATTCCGATACGCAGACCAGTTAGTTCTTCTGCGATTAATAGTGATTTCACTTGATACCGGGCGCTCAGCAAGGCTGAACTGAAGTATCGGTGATCAGAGAACGTGTGTTCCGATGACACTCGCCAGTCTTTGATCAAGTGTTTGATATCCTCCGATGCAAGGGAGATATCAAACACCTCCTGTCTGTTTTTTGTTATGAAAGTGGGCTCGCGTCCCACATTGCAGATTAACATATTTGTTCCTATAATATATTCGAGAAGCGATTCACCTCGCTCATTTGTGTCCGAGTTACCCCAGACGTGCTGATGCGCGTTAGAATCTCTCTCTCTCTCTCTCAATTGCCCTAACCCCTTGTGGGGCATAGCGCGTCAACTGTTCCATGTGGGCCCAGTTGACGTTTCACGGCATAAACTGGTTTCGGAGAATGCAGTTGCCAGCATGCACCTCCTGCACATCCATGGCCACGAACGTCGTCGTGGACGGGATTCGAACCCGAAACGCCAGTAGTCAGACATGAGACTGATGCCACAACACACTGCGCTACCGGTCCCTCAAATAGATGGATGGGAAAGCGCCTTCAGTGTCGTGCGGCATGTATGCCGAGACGATCCAGTACACCTTCCCTTTAAGCTCAAGGCAAACAATACAGTGTCGTTGTCGCTATAATTTGACAATAGGAAAGCCTTGACGGTATTCCTTACAAGAATGCACGACCGGGGCTTTCCCCGGTCTTTGACATAAAAAGGGTAAATCCAGGGGACCGCAGGCCTCTTATGATATCGTGAGAGACCCAGGGCTCCTGTATCTGTGCAATATCTTCCTCACTGCGTGTCAGACGAAGAAGAATAGCAGGAGAGGCTTATTTTGGAATGGTGGAGGTTTATTTGGACAAATCTAAACATTGCTCAACCTCTCCACCACCGTGACGTCCGTCTCCTCCTCCTTGTCGGGTTCAGTAGAGTCGTACCGACGACATGGCTCCGACCGAACGTCCAAGGCAGACACATCAGAGCCAAGGGATGGCTGCGATGTGTCGTCAAGCGCCGCCAAGTCGGAGTCCAGGGACACACAATCCTCATCCGTCTCCTCGTTGACAAGCTCAGAGACCACGAGATGGGAGTTATCCGTCACCGGAACCGCATCCTCCTCCATGGGGGTGGATACCGGATTGTAAATCCTCTTGGCATCACTCTTGTAGATGCGCAGCTGGATTTTAGTGAAACCAAGTCTAACGACCCCCTTCGACCTAACAAGGGGTGTCAGTGATTCCTTATTTATCACAATGACAGCGCATCTGCAATCATCAACGGGTTCCTCCAATTTCACGATCCTCCAATCATGAGTTGGGAGGTCCTCATTGCAAAGCCGAATTTGCTTTAAAACTCCGCTCGTGTCCGAGACGAATGGTGGCAGCCAACCTCGAGGCCTAGGGCGCGATGGAATCTCGTCCCTCGTCACCACCTCCAACTTGGCACCAGGCCAGATTTCACCGGCCTTGCCAATGCCAAATTTGAACATGTTTGCAGACGCGGCCCTGATTTTCCAGCCTCCGTCCTTAAAATCGGGAGGCAGTCCCGGAAAAGCCTCCATGATGTTACTGAAGTGGACGGTGAGGATGCCCTCAAACTTTCTCCACTTGTCTACCGGAATGTAACCGTCGGCGACATTCCGGTCGATCACAGCCAACTCGACCCAGCCTTTTACCGCCTCCGCATAAGGAGCCGGATCATGCGCTCCGGCGGCAGTTCGCTGCCGTTTCGGGTGGGTGCGATAGATGTTGGATAAAAAAGTGGGGGTGCTAGCGTTAACGTTACGCTAGCAACCCCGCATATAATCGTCAATTCTGGCGAATCGTCGTCAGGAGCAATAAACTCGGGAATAGAGCAACTAATTAGCACTTAATTATGCACCATGCCTGATATCGATACTTGGTGGTGGGGGTGCCGGCGTAACGGACGTGTATAGTAGAGCATTTTATAAGCACGAAACTGCACTTAAATCAAAAAATGATACAAAGTATCTACACTGCATGCAGATACATCGAAACATGGATATGTCTTATGCCTACCGAAGGCGTGGGATGGGTTTTGTCGAATGATTTCATCCAGTATAACTATACTGGGATCTTTATAAAACTTACGTCGATATCTTCAACACAACAGGTTACACGCAGTCGGTAGCCAAAGACATATCCATGTTTCGATGTATTTGCATGCAGTGTAGATACTTTGTATCATTTCCCACCAAAAGCCAATAACCTGTCTTTCAAGAACCGATTCCCGATAAACTCACCCCAAATCAAATTTAACACCCCCTTTAAGAGACAGAGAGACATACCCCATTGAAAGCTAACGTCCCATATGAACCGGATACACCCGTTCTAATGAGATTGAACACCCAACCACATGAGACAGATAGACACGCCCTATTGAAAGTCAACATTTATGCTGCTAATACATCGTACCGTATGTGGAGCTTTTGTTCTATGTTTATAGCACGTAGTATAAATCCGCCATTTTGTTCTATATGTTTATTGCACGTGTGGTGGGGGCCCACATTGTGAACCAGTCAGACCTCAAACCATTGCAAATGCACAACCACAGTCGCTGGATCACCCGATTTGGCTCGAATTAACTTCATCCGCTCTCGCTCATTTTTGGGGGGGGGGGGGGGGGGGAACTATGTACACTCTCTCAAATTGCGTCTGCGCATGTCCAAGTGTTAGTCGAGCTGACTACTTGCTACTTTTTCTGGGATCCTAGTGATTTAGATAGTACAATGGGTGCTATTTTAAATCGGCCACTACATTCATTCTTGTCGTCCCCAACGTCGTCAACCTTTATCGCTATCAAATCAACATCTCAACATGTACACACAAGATCCCCGCAAGCACGCCGCCCGCGCGGATCCACAAGCAACAGCCATGCACAATGACCACTTCACTCAAACGACATGCACAACCAGAATAGACAAATTTTCAATGGGCTTGTTTCCTCTTCTGACCACCGAGTAGAAAAACAGACATTTCGTGTGACGGACAGATTTTTAGGATGACCCCCAGCTATAAGACATATCCATGTCAAAATGGCAAAAATGTAGTTAGGCTTGTTTTTGCAGTAACCCGACGCTCATTGGTGGATGATTTCATATTTACTCAATTATCATTTAAAAGGCCACTTGAGTAAGTCTTCAATTATTTGCACTAATAGGTTGAGGGGGATACCAGAAATGAAATGTACTCAGCGTCGCCATTCATTTGACACCCAAAATCCCCCCATTACGCTGTAATATTTTTGAACGAAAATAGATACCTATATTGGTTTGATTCGAAACGATCTAATTTCTAATAAAATAATAAACCAAAAAACAGTTTGTTTGATTTGCGTTTTTTTCGTTTCAAATAACAAAAGATGTTCTTTGCAAATGATTTGAGTAAAGACACCACTTGAGTTGACAGTACGAGTACATCTTTAACTCGAATCGTGTCGCTATAATTTTTTGTAAAATATCTTTTTGGATGATCGCAAAATAGAATGACAGAGCCTCATAACTCCATGGAAATGGCTTATAAAGGTGCAGAGCGAACACAAACATCCAAGGTAAACTACATTTTCGACGCCGGTGATTAATGAATGATGCGATGATGTATGATTCCGGCACATTCGAGTTTATCCAGTTAGCATTTCAACGAAAATTAGATGTTTCTATCCAACAGCAGCACAAGACACTACCGTACCCGTACGTGCGTCAGTTTTGTTGATTCAATTAATTATTCGTGATAATTCGCCGCAATATAGAGATATCGGCTGTTGTTGAAATTTTCGCAAGCCCGACTTGGGACGTGCTAATTTTGAATGTCGCCCTCCCCCCATTGTCAATGCTCTTGCTTGTTGTATTTATATTGATTCAGATGTCTGAAACAATTAAGAGTAAAGTTGTGCACTGTTTTGCGCTTTGCACAAAAACGTGTCTTAATTGCATGCGAACACATGAAAACGGCATGAGCGGAGCTTGAACTTTAACGCTCAGAAGGAAGGACAAACAATATTGTTGAAAAATAACGACAAAAATAAAGTTAACGTCTTTTTAACGAATTTAGCGCCCACACCATATCACGCCATAACCGCGCAAGCTCACACTCGAAAAATGTAGATTCGCACTGCCTAAAGCGGAAATTCACGCTAGCGCCATTCTTGTCGTTGCGTATGCGCAACTTGAGTTTCAAACGTTAATGTGTTGTAGAATAAAATAGGAACCATAGAAAAAGTGTTTCTTGTGTTATCGTAACATTTCTCCTCTGGCTCACCTCGCCTTTACGTTTGCAATGCTCCAAGGAGACGTGCGCGAGGAAGGGTCACTGCGGCTCCATTTGGGGCAAACAAGCACAAGCTGCATGTAGCGCTGCCAAAATATTTACTCAAAATCATTTTAGAGGCTTCCTTTGCTTCTTGATGGATGTCTAGTCAGAAAAAAGAAAATCCTGAACCCAATAGGGAGGAATGTTCCTTGTCTGTGTCCTTTCCACAGACACGCCTTGCTTTTGGAGGTCCTGGAAGAGTGTAGCGCTCCCTCTGTAGTTTAGAGACTTTTATTGAGATCAGATATTGATCAGGAAGCGATGAAAGTCTCTGAACCGATGGACGAAGAGTCACTGCGGCTCCATATGGGGCAAACATGGAGCGCTGTCAAAGTACTCAGAGGGCGAAGTGCGCGCGAAGCGCGCGATGAGGCATAGGAAAAATGTTCCTTCCGCAGTTGAAACATTTTTCCTCTTGCTCACCGCGCCCTACGCACGAACCTATTGTGCAGTCACTCCCCGATTTACGTAAGTAATTTGTTCCAAGGGAATTTACGTAAGTCGAAATTTTACAGGGGACGAGGGAGCTTGCAGCTCACAAGGTGCTTTGTAGGAAAAAATTTAATGCAGCCAAAACCTCCAGAATAGAATCGGATCCGCGCTCGTATAAAAAACATCTTGATGAGTACAAGAAAGAGTTAAGGAAAGCCAAACGAAGCTCACGGAGGTTCATTTGCTAACGCATTGACGGATCGAGCGAGACCTCTAGATTGCGGAAAATCCAATCGACAAGTCCATCCATATTCTGGACTTATTCCGGCTATATTCTGAAGCAAGATGCGTCCTGGACAGAGCCCAGTGATGAGACTCTGGGAATCTTACTGGACGCGGAGAGTTCATCCGTTATCACTCAGTAACCCACAGGAAAACGGAATAGCCTCGAGCGACTCCGATTCTATTATTTCGAAGAAAATACCAGTTATCTGGGCTCTATCCAGCTTCAAACTTTTCAAGTCCGTTCGGCCAGGAGGCATCATTCCGGCAGATATACAAAATGCTTGAGACCTTTGTTGTTCCATGGGTCAAAACTATTTTTATAGCTTGTCTAGACCTAATTTATACTATATTCCCCAAATATGGATAGAAGTAAACTTGGTCTTTATTTCCAAGACGGGACGAAGAGCTTCCACGTACGCCCAGAGAACTTTAAACCCATTAGTCTATCGGCGCGCCGCGGTCCTTCTAAAGATGCCGGAGAGACTTATTGATTTCAACCTACGAAACACCATTCCAATAGAATTACTCTCGGCATCCCAGCATGCTTATTGTTAGTGTACTTTCACACGAAGAGCCGTACGGCTCTCGCTCGCGAGTGAGAGCTTTTTTCGCTCCCATCTTCATTCACACGCTAGCGAATAGGAGCGAGGCGCATAAGACTGAAATGCAAAGAATACACTGCAGCTTTCACACAGGGAGCACGAGCCTTTACGTCGCGCGATTGTGAGCCGGTACAGCTCGTGCACCTCGAGCCGTCACGTCGCGCTTCTTGGTATAAATGCACAGCGAGAAGTGTCGGCATTCACACGGGAAGAGCGACAACGGCTCTCGCTCCTCAGTCCCCACTACTCGCTAGGATGGACCCAATACGCTTTGGAACGTTGACGTTTTTGTCGTCGAAGACGGCGTCGACGGTAAAGAAGATACGTAGTCACAACACGTCTGCAACGCGTATTTTGCGACTGAACAGAGCGCGAGAGCCCTTGTCGCTCTTCCCATGTGAATGCCGGCACTCCTCGTTTTGCATTTATACCAAGAGTCGCGACGCACGGTTCGAGATGCACGAGCCGTACCGGCTCTCACTCGCGTGACGTAAAGGCTCGTGCTCTCCGTGTGAAAGCTGAAGTGTAGTCTTTGCATTTCAGTCTTACGCGCCTCGCTCTCACTCGCGAGCGAGAGCCGTGCGGCTCTTCGTGTGAAAGTGCTGTTAGAGTAGTTCTGTAGATAGAGTGCTACACTTTACCACTAGTCACAGTTAACATTATGTACTGCTTGAAATGAAGGGATTTTTTTGTCGGGAGAACCTTTAATAATGTCTATCCGGAGGTAGGTTAGGTTAGGTGCAGGGGGCTGCCGTCATGTGTCACAGCACACTTACACCAACATTGGGTCCATTGTGGTACCACCGCTATCACATTCACTTGAACCTACGTGTCAAACCAGCCTGTGCTGGCGATGTAACGATTGAGCCGTGTGGCGATCATATCCTTAAGGTCATCCAGATCGTAGAAAACCCGTGAGCCCAGAAGCATTCTTCTCCTACCAGCCAAGGCCGGGTAATGACAGAGAAGATTTAGAACGGTCTCCTCCTCCTCCACATCGCCAAAACTCCTACAGAAGTCGTGGTGAGGAAGATGTAGTCTCCTGGCATGCTCCCCTATTTGGGCAGTGCCCTGTGATAACTCCTACAACCCTGCCAATGTGCTTCCTGCTCAACGACAGCAGTGTGACAGAACGGTGGGGATCAATTTTCGGCCAAATCATCCTTGTCGTTTGGCACGTATTGCCAACATTAGCCCTATCCACGGCAGCGGTCTTAATCGCCAATTTGCACATGGTGAATGGCACCCTTATGTCACTGCGGCTTTCATCAACCGCTCCAGTTGTCCCCTCTCGGGCCAACTCATCTGCCTTGCAGTTACCCGCAAAGCCACTGTGGCTCGGAATCCAACAGAGGGTAATATTGAAGAAGCCAGCCATCTCTGCGAGTGCTAGGCGACAGTTCTCGATAGTTTTAGATGTCGTCAAGACGGATTTGAGTGAGCGAATCGCCGCCTGACTATCCGTATAACTAGTAATCTCCCTCACAGTAATGACGTGATTGCCTAGCCAGGACAGAGCTTCCGAGATAGCCGGAACCTGCGCCTGTAGGATACTTGAAAAGTCCGGGAGACCGAGTGATAGGTTAATTCCCAGTCTCTCCGAGTATATGCCTATCCCGACTCCATCGTCGGTCTTAGAGCCATCTGTATAGATGGCCATGGGTTCGGTGGTGGAGGCCGCGTCTCCCAACCATTGACTCCTCGACGGAATGAGACTAGTATAGTCCTTGCCAAATTGGTATTTGGGAGAAATGTAATCTGTCTCCCTTGGAAGATTCAGATTGTCAAGTACAGTGGAGTGTCCTACACCCAGCGCACGCCACTGATCCGCCTCACGAAGACTTAGAGCAGTGTTTGCCGCCAGTTGTTCGCCAATTATATCCAACGGGAGTAAGCCAGGCGGCCATCATGGCGGTGACTAGTCCATCGGTTCATTCGAGGCTAGCGAAGTCTTGTCAAAATCGGGGCCTCCGGCAACCTCACAATCTACTGCGTTCCTGGGCACTTCAATATTGTAGGTAATGAACAAGCAGACGAGCTCGCCGGATGGGCATCTGAGCCCCCCCCCCCCCCCTCCCCCATTGGCCCAAACCCTTTCTGCGGTATACCTATCTGCCTTGGCAGTCAGCGAATTAGGAAATGGGAGCGAGAGAGAGAGAGAGCTGCCTCTTTGTGGGAAGCTCTGCCAGGTATGAGACAATCAAAATTGTTCATTATGGGCTACTCTCATAACCGGTCCCTTGATCTACTCAGGATGGGCGGAAACAGGGTCAGAATTATAAGTGGACTTTTCACAGGTCACTCCCGTCTTCGAGGTCACCTCAAAACATCGTTTGGGATGCAAGTTGTCGTTTCTGTGTGGCCGACGACGAAACCCCAGAACACACACACACTGTTTACTTCGGCATTGCCCACTCCATGGCCGAGGACGTAGCCTCGATGAAACTCGGCCATCTCAGTCGATTTATTCAGATGAGCAGATTGGATACGCAGATTTAGTCCTGCTCTCCAGGATCCCGGCACAGCTCAAGCTCAATAGACTTATTGTCGCAGTGCTAAAGACATTGAAGGCGCTTTGAATAATGTCAGGACTGAAACTATAATGGAAGCTCTCATCGAGATAGGGGGTCGAGTCCTATTTCAGCAGATGGATTATAGCTATGATGAGTACCAGGTTGATGCAGTGTGAGCTGGGCGAAAGTCTGTTGACTAAATATGTGCGCAGAGGGGCGCAACAGGGTGGTGTGGCACGAATTAACCCCTGTTCCCAGCACCAACTCCTTGTCCCCTTCTTGACCCATCAGTAAATCACATGATACACCCGGGGTCAGAACAAAAATTACCAATATCCCATTCCGAGCAACTACAGATGGACACCAAATTCCCTACCGAAGCAGAGTTCCGTAGGCGTGTAATCTGATCGCGAGCATATCGGCAAGCCACCACTTATGCCAATCAAGACCACTGGTTAGCAGTGCTCATGGGCTTGCTCACGGGGTCCATTTCTTAATCTAATCTATCAAATTGTAAAATTTAAGTTTTTGGGTCATCCAACGACTTCAATGGGCAGGGCATGTACAACGAATGGACGATGATCGCATGCCAAAGAGAGTAATGAACGCAGAACGAGTCGAGGGAGCGAGACTGCGAAGACGACCGAGAGCTCAGTATATGCGGACGCCGAGCAGCTACTGGGCTCCCAAAATCGGAGGACGCGGTCACGTGACCGAGATAATTGGAGGACAACGATCCAGGCGACCAAGGCCCGACGTCGAGCTGTCGCGCCACGATGATGACGATGAATGAATATTGGTTTTACCTATAGAGCGTGACGATCTGGCGTGACGCGGAGGAAGAGGGGGTCGTTCATGTAAAAAAGACACACTCATTGGACACTCATTAATGTAACTATTGTATTTTGTCAGTTCACATGTCTAACCACTTTAATTTTTTTGATCAATTTTTTTTTCATGAGGAGTTGAGCACCGTTCAAGTCCATTTGGATTCGGTAAACGTCAAATAACAAACAAACAAAATGACGTCAAAATAACGTTCCAAATAACGTCCAAGTGGGTTGTCAAAGTGTACTTTGAACATGTGCAGTCCCAGTAAATAAGACACAAAAATATGCATTTGCTACGTACTGAACAAACGTCGTCAAATAAGCTTTGACAGGTGGCTGAGACACACGTATTCAATGAAACTTTGACAAGTGGCTGACACACTGCCAAAATATCGTCAAAGTGTACTTTGAAGGTGTCAAGCCCGGCCCAAAAATACCCAAAAAATATCCACTTACTATGAACTTGACAAATGTCTTCCTAAATCTTAAACACACGTTCAAAATACCATTAAAGTGAGTTGTCAAAGTGTACTTTGAACGATAAAAAAAAAGATGAAAATTTTCCACTTACTTGCAATCTGCAATCCGAACATGATGGAAAATCCAATGATGAATGCCACATAGGCCACAATGCCGGAACGTTCTTTCGACAGGATTTCAAAGAACACAACATACAGCAACGTTCCCGACGCGAGTCCTTGCAATATAACGGACGGTATTGCCGAAGCAAAACTATCATCGTCGGCACTCACATAAATCCCAATTCCAATACCCAAAGGACTCACTATGGCAAATGTTATGACATAGGCGAGGGCCAACCAAAGTTTCGTCCTGGTCACGATCAGCTCAACGCCCACACAAAATGCCAGGATCAATTTATGGGCGGATACGGCGCCAAACATGTACCACACTCGACTTGGTCGTGACTCAAGACCTACGGCCAGTCCTTCGAAGAGTTCGTGAACGGATAGAGCGAGGACCACCAGCAGTCCACGCAGCGACGAAACAATCATATTCTCGGCGATATGTGTGAGATGATCATGTCCTGGATCCTTCGCCGGGAAATCAGCCTGGATGGAGGATTTTTGATGCTTAATCGATCCGGGGGTGGATACTGTAGTGTTCTGATTCTCGACGTCATCCTCACCGCTTATCAGCTCCTCTTTGGATAGCGTGTTGCCGGTCGCACCGATAGCCGGCGATGATCCTTTGACGAGTGAACTGTTGCGTATGCTACGACCGCGTTCAAATGCCTGCTGCGCCGAGTCGCAGTGCTTTCGATATCGATGCAAATAGACGTGGATGATCTCCTCCACCAGGAACATGGCAAAGAATCCGATGCACATCAAAAGATGCGGCAGATGAAATGTAAGGGTCGGAATCATGTTGCACTCCTGCAAGCGGGCGATACTCTCCGCCACTTCGGGCAAGAGATGCAGAAACGTTGTACAGAGAAGGACCCCTCCGCCGAAATAGAGTAGACCATTGATGACAGCGGCCGTCCGTATGTTGCCCGTGGTGGCCTGCGTCCAGTTGAACCATCGATTCAGCAGGAACGGGATGCAACCGCACAGTGTCGAGGCAATGAAAAGGGTGCACATTGCCGTGACTTTGGCGACTAGCAGATCGCCAGCCTGCTGTTGTTGGTCGTCGGGATCGTTGGGCTCGTAATGATCGTGATCATGGTCGTGATCGGGATGCTGCTGCTCGTGTGCATCATGCAGCGTATCGTCCTCGAGACGAGCGATTTGCGTCAAGAGATCATGAATCAATTTCTCGGCACTTTTATTCATAATTACTGGCACGAACACCTACGACTATATACAAAGAACACTAAACTGCACGGTGTGGCGAGCGTGAATTGAATTGCAGGCGCACGCGGCGCAATTGAACCGATTCAAAATGTCGATGCTGATGATGATGATGATGAATATACTCGTACTACACCTGGATGTGTTTCCGCGTATACTGAACTACTCAACTTGCGACAAGCACTTTTCGTATGCCATCTACAAAATTTCTCCATTCAGACATCGAGCCAATATCTTTTGTACGCTACTAATTGACGGATCTGCTGCTGGTGACCAGATCAAGTTGTTTTTGAAAAGAAGCTGAAACGCCATCGCCAAAGCATGTGCACAATACATGATTTTGAGTGTAAACATGTAAAACCGATGACGACGAGACCCAGACCATACCCCGACCAGGTGAATTGCAGCTGATGCTGCTGTTCACGAACTGTTTGTGGAGAGAGTGCGGATTTGTGGCATGACATTCTTCTGCAAAATCACAATATGCAGTTGATAGCCGCGTTCTTTTCACCTAATGAAAAGCTCAGTCCCGTACAAAACGACGGACCGGTCTTTGATCCAGGTCTTGTATTGGACTACATCTGGATCAGAGTTGAAAGCGGATTGGTTCAACGTCAATTTCGTTCTCGGCAATTCGACCCTAAACCTTTCTGCACTCATTTGCCCTAGCCCCTAGTGGGGCATAGCGCGTCAATGACTCTGACTCTGGCTAAACTGACGTTTCGTTGGCATAAACCTGTTTCGGACGATGCACGTTGCATGCATCTCCTTCTCCTATTTAGCCCCCTACCTGTGGCAAGTCGGGAGATGTTGTGGCTTATTATTACGCCCCGCATCAGAGCAGGAGACAACACAATATCCATCGAACCCGTAACGACCCTTGTCAGGCATGAGACTGACGCCTCTACGCATTGAGCTACCGGGCGCCCCTAAACCTTTCTATACTGACACCCAGAATTTGGCCCCATCACGCGGCGAATTAACTGTATGGTGGCTGTTTGAGTTCACTCGTCAGTCGTCACTGATCCAGGTCGTTCGATTGCAAGATCATTTCTGTCCGGTTGTTTGGAACACGACTGCTGATAGCAGGTGATCGTCGTGATGTTACCATGCCGAGCCCAAGACAGTATTTTTTGTTGTCAACAAATGAATGAAACTGGTTGAACAAGATATTGCGCGCGCCGCGACTGACTTGAAATTTCGCTTCGCGCACAGTTCGTGGTATAGCATCTGGTAGATAGTGGGTACTCGTTCAGATATCCGCAGATATTGCTCATATGTTGCTTACACAAGTGTGTATTATTGTAGCCGGGTCGGGTGGGTTAACTCTGACAACAATTGTCATTTGACATCTTAAGACTCGTTGTGATCAATTGTTTGTGTTCTGTCTGTTGTCTGTACGTGTCTGCATGATTGGCACTACAACCAGTAGATGGGAGCTCCATCCCCGAACCAAAATGGACTACGGAGAAGGTTAGGTTAGGTTAGGTTAAGGGGCTCTCGTGATGCATCACAGCACACCATTTAGGGGTCCATTGTGATACCACCAATAACCTCAATAAAAGGAAACCTACGTTCCGAACCAGCCTGTACTGGCAATTAAGTATCGATTGGGCTGTATCATATGCTTGAGGTCCTCCAAATAACAGTAAAACCAGGAGCCCAGGAATTTCTTCCTCCTGATGGCCAATGCTGGACCGTGACATAGAAGATGTGTGAAACGCTCTCTTTATTCACATTCTCACACCTAGTCTATATACTCAAATGCCCTAACCCCTTGTGGGGCATAGCGCGTCAACTGTTCCATGTGGCCCAGTTGACGTTTCGACGGCATAAATTGGTTTCGGAGAATGCAGTTGCCAGCATGCACCTCCTGCACATCCATGTCCACCAACGCCGTCGTGGACGGGATTCGAACCCGACTCGCCGGTAGTCAAACATGAGACTGATGCCTCAACACACTGCGCTACAGGTCGCCCCAGGAAAGGCAGAGCTTTCATACGAGCACACTGATGGGACGGTGCCTTGTGATAGCCCTTTTCCCTTACCATGATGCTGTTTTCGATCCTAGATCAGTGAAAATTTACAGTAGAAAATGGTCGATAAAGCCTGCAAATATTTGGCGTCCAATGTGGGATAGACGTGATTTCATCAAATCAATGAAACTGAAATGGACAGTCAAAATAGGTGTATGTCACTGTTAGTCGCAATACACAAAAATGGGAACCTTTTTGGACTTTAACATCAGGCTACCTTAACCTAACATAAGGTTACCAGACGCTACCTTAAAGGTACCTCAAAGTTTTTTCATCCTACGTCAGCAAAAACTGGCAGTGGGAAAACAGTCGAAAATAGAACGAAAAAGCTTGAACATGTTCAGCGCCCAAGGTGGGGTCGGTGTGATTTTATGTGGTCAATAAAATCGAGGTAAACAATTCTCTAGGCGCATATTACCGTTAGTTTTTAAAATGTAGTTTATTGCATTGTTTAATTAGGAAGGGCATTTCGCGCCCCTTATAATGACGTCCTCTTTAAATTCACACAAATGCCTTCACTCATTCTCAATGAGTACTTCGAAGATATATTGAAAAATGTCATCAGCTAACTCATTTGTGGGTGGTTTGATATATACTCAATTTTCATCTAAAAGGACAGTTGTGGCAGGTCTGCGTCGACTTTGACTCAAAATGTGAAGGGTTGGAATTCTGCCTCGAGCACATATCAGTAAAAAAAAAAATATGCCCTATTCCTCATATAGTTGGGACACTAAGCGACATAAATCGACGCCACCTTGCAAAATATGATAGAGAAATGCCGTTTGGTACGAATGTTGGTGGGGCCCATACTTTCAATTTAAGAGATGGAGCCACCTTGGACCCGGCGGCAGAGCGGCTGTGCGGGCGAAAAACCGCGAAATCGACCCTCGTATCGAAAAACTTAATAGGATGTAAATTAAAGAGCGTCAAATTCTACATCCAATACATTGCTTAAAGTTGAAATTTGGTTTAGTAGTATAATCAAAATCGATAGTCGAAAAACGTCACTTTTTGAGGCTTTGGAGAAAAATTACACTATATCGCTTTTCAAGCTTACATATCTCTGTAACGGATACTCCAAATGAAAAACCGTTCAAGTAAAAGTTGAAGATATTTTGATTTCCGGTTTAACGTGCCCAATACTTTTCAAATCGGTTCATTTTTAGTGTAGTTGTGAGTGAAAATGCTGGAATGCTTTCTTAGCGATTCGAGCTTTAATAGCTCTATTTCGGTAAGTATAGTAGCTGAAGTTTTGTTTTAGTCTCAATTTACAGATAATTAAATCTTGTTCAAAAAGTCTTTGCTTGATAGCTTAGGTCATAGTTACGCTTTTTAGGGTTTTGTAGAAAAAACAAAACCGTTATGAAATCAGTCAGATGTCAGCTTGTTCAAAGAATATCTCGAAAACAGCTGAAGCTACAGGTATGGAATTTGGTAGAAATACGAGTATGAAGGATTACTACAATTTGTGTCATAAGGCTTTTCATTAGTGGCCAAATTGCAGGGGGGGGGGGGGGGGGGGGGGGGGTATCCATAAAGGAGAGAGTTATTCGCCGCTTTAAGCACATATGTATATGAAAATTTCCAGGATGTGTAATGAACCACCTGCAATGGACTATATGGTAGTGCTGCTTCCACCGGCAGATCTATGGCAGCACCTGATGAGTAAGGATCTGTCGGTGGTACGAAACCAGAGGCCGAGGGTCCCATCACACCTGGACCCCAATACGAGCGCGAGGGCAAGCGAGCCATCTGCCAACCATTCCATCCTTATCGCCTCTTTTTTTTTATTCCCCATTTTTACCTCCCTTGTTTGTGTTTTCTTCCCCAGGCCTATGAATTTTTGTTAATACGTAAAGGACAGGGGCAACGAGCGGCGAAAACTCCGCCCACATCTCCCGAACAGAGCTACAGCAAGCATAGGCCGCTACTTAGCTCGTTGAGGGGCCTTTTTCTTCGCCAGATGGCACGGCCCGACCTTCACGGTCATTATGCTACCTAAGGCTCCGTCCCCACGGGCATCTTCGGATGCCCACCAAACCGTCCGTTACAAATTTCAGGCTCGTCCCTTTGAACACGAGCAATCAATCTCGGATAAGGATTAGATGGTGATGAGACGCCGATGATGGGTGCAATTGCAATCATGCGATTCGGGGAGCCACACGGGTAAACACACAGCAGCGCTCCTTATTCGTCCACTGGGACGCTCCTTTCAACAGCTCAATGGCATCTTTAGCTGTTTAATCGAGTTTGAGGCGCTTATAAAGTCGCTAAAGCCCAGAGTCCTTCATCTCTCAGGGATCGCTGAGGACAAGGCAAAAACAAATAAAAAATCCCAACTCCCTATAAAATGGTTACAATCAAATCAGAGATGATCTTCATTAAATTGCAACAATTTTCCTCTACCTCACCGCGCGCACCTCGTCCTTAGGATATTTCTGCAGCGCTCCAAGGAGCCATAGGAAAATCGTTCTAATTCGTTCTCCAAGGAGCGCTGCCATGTCCTTATTCGTTCACAGCAATAAGCTCCTTTCATCAGCTCAGTGGCATCTTTTGTCTAGATGAAGTCCTACATCCCCTCAAGCATCGTTAAGGACTTCTTGGAGCGCTGCAGAAAAAACCTAAAGGCGAAGTGCACGCGAAGCGCGCGGTGAACCCTAGAAAAATGGTTAGGATTAAATCAGAGGTGATCCACATTAATTTGTAACCATTTTGTGTGTGTTTGCCCGCACCTCACCATTCAAATATTTCAACCGCGCTTCAAGGAGCGCTGTCTTGTCCTTGTTCGGCTACTGGGGTTTCATTAAATTCAGTGGCAACTTGATCCAGTTTGAGGCGTTTATGAAGTCGCTAAAGCCTAGAGGAGTTCTTCATCTCTCAGGACAAGGACTGCCGAAATACTTTAAAGGTGAAGTGCGCGAAAAGGAGGCGATGAGCCGAAGGCAAATGGTTCCAAGTAAATTAGAGATGATCCTCATTCATTTGTAATAATTTTTCTAGGGCTCACCGCGCGCACCTCGCCTTTAAATTATTTGTCCACGGGGTACCGCAACGCTCCTTTCATCAGCTCAGTGACGTCTTTTGCCTAGAGGAAGCCCTACATAGGAGCGACCGGTAGTGCAGTGTGTTGAGGCATCAGTTTCATGTTTGACTACCGGCGTTTCGGGTTCGAATCCCGTCCACGACGACGTTCGTGGCCATGGATGTGCAGGAGGTGCATGCTGGCAACTGGCATTCTCCGAAACCACTTTATGCCGCGCGAAGCGTGCAGTAAGCCCTGGGAAAATCGTTAGAATTAAATCAGAGATGATCTTCATTAATTTGTAACCAGTTTCCTAGAGCACTTCGCCATTCAAATATTCCAGCAGCGCTTCAAGGAGCGCTGCCATGTCCATAAGGGAGTGTAGCGCTCAGTTCCATGTCTTTCAGCAGCACTCCAAAGAGCGCTATCTTGTCCTTGTTTGACTACGGGGACCTGTAACGCTCCTTTCATTCAATTCAGTGGCAACTTTGGCTGTTTGATCCAGTTTGAGGCGTTTATGAAGTCGCTAAAGCTTGAAAGGAGTCTTTTATCTCTCAAAGACATTGCAGCGCTCCTGCGCCCTGCTGAAATACCTTAAAGGCGAAGTGCGCGCAAAGCGCGCGGTAAGTCCTGAGAATATGAATACAAATTAATAATTATCCTCATTCTGATTTAATTCTAACCAGAAATATTCTAATGGCGAGGTGTGCGAAAAGCGCGCGGAGCGCTGCCTTGATCTTGTTCGTCCACTGGTGTCTGTAACGCTGCTTTCATAAATTCAGTGGCACCTTTGGCTGTTCGATCGAGTTTTAGACGTTCTAAGAAGTCGCCAAAGTCCTAGGAAGCCCTGCATCACCTCGAAGATCGATAAGGACATGGAGCGCTGCAGAAATATCTTGAAAAATGGTTCTCATTAAATCAAATATGATTCTCATTAATTTGTACGAGGGCAATTTCGCAACACTAGCACACCGTTGGGACTTTAGTCGCCCCCGCAACATTTCAAATGGGATCTGCTTCACAATACTCTTCACTCGACACTAACCGTAAGGCACTAACAGAATTTTGCAAAAGCAAAAGGACCAAAGGCTGAAGGGACCAAAGGACGAAGGGACCAGAGGATGAAAAGTCGAAAGGATAAAGGGACCAAAGGGAGAAGTGATCAAAGAACAAAGGGACCAAAGGACGAAGAGACCAAAGGACGGTGGAACTAATGAACAAAGGAGTCAAAAAGCGAAGCGACGAGAGGACAATAGGACCAAAGAACAAAGGAGCCGTAAAGCAAAGGAACCCAAGGATGAAGGGATCAAAGGACGAAGGGTTGAAGGCATAAAGGGACCAAAGGACAAAAGGCGAAAGGACCAAAGAACGAAGGGTCGAAAAGATATAGTGACCAAATGGAGAAGTGACCAAAGGACGAAGGGACTAAGGACGAAGGGACCGAAAAACGAAGGAGGCAAAGAACAAAGGACCGAAAAAGCAAAGGAACCAAATAATAAAGGGACCAAAGGACGATGGAACCAAAGGACGAGGGGTCGAAAGGATAAGGGGACCAAAGGACAAAAAAGCGGAAAAAGCGAAGAGACCAAAGAACGCAGGGTTGAAAGAATAAAGGGACCACAAAAATGGTGATCGGTGGTGCGGGCGTACAATTATTTTGTTGGGGAATCGCAGAGGTAATTGGAGTTGACTGGAAGCTCGTGTCAAGCTTTCTGCTTGGAGTCCTCTGTTCCTGAACCGACCGACTCCAGTGCCAGTGCCTATGATGGTTTTTTCCAAAGCAGTTCCTCAGGCGACACCAGTTGCATCTCACGGACGCCGCATTGGGGTGCAGCTCTCTGTTGCATACGCATGCTGGCAACGTGCATCGTCCAAAACGGGTTTATGTCAACGAAACGTCAGCTAAGCCATATGGAATAGTTGACTCCACTTGGGTTTAGGGGAAATGAGAGAGAACAGATCCATGGAGCAGGGATCTGATGCGCTGCCAATAAACATAAAAAACCACACGAGCATGTAACCGACAGGACACACTTTTCTTCTTGCATTGAAGGGGTTTGATAGCTCTTGGCCGTTGTAAAACGGGTCGCTGCGGTGCGAAAAACCGGCTGCCGCAGGAACGCTCGCTAGGGATGACAGGATGCTGCAGCGTTCATATGCTCTGGCTTTCCAGTTATCAGGCTCCCTGAGCCTGACCGCTAATTTGGTAAGTCGAGGAGGAGTAAGTGTATAATAACTTCTGCGGTATCTGCGTATATAAATGACGAAAAAAAGCCAAACATTCGACTCAAAACAAAAACACAGAAAAGAGTAAAATGGAAAAGTTGAAAATCAAATTCAAAAAAACAACAGGGAGCTTTCAATGCAGCCATTGAATGGAAAGGAGGGTTGGCGGAATGGGGGAGGGCCATCAAATTTATACATAAAAGGATACAGAAAAGGGAAACGAAAACCGAAAACCTCAGAGACAACCACACGTACAAATGACTGTTATGCGACCATATTTTCCAGATATAAATTTTCTCTTTTGATTCTAGATACAATCATCGTCATCATCGTCATAGTCAGGGCAACCGTTAGCACATGTAATTTTGTAGCCCACCGAGAAAATTCATTTAGAAGGCCAGCAGGTGGCATTTTATTATAAAGCCCGCGTTCCGCTTCCTTTTTTCGTCCTTGCTTTTTCTTTAATTCCGCAAAAGCCAATTTCAAAATTGTACGAGTCGGGGGTGGCGCGCGATGGGGGTAGCATATTATTTGAAAATTTCACAATGAAAGAGACGACAGTGTCCCGACCCTACTGCACACAGCACCACTATATATTCGAAGAACCGCGTAGCTATGATTTAAATAAATCAAGAAAAAAGGAAAAGGACGACAATGAATTGAATGAATCGTTTTTCTTTATTTTTCATTTTATTAAATTCTTGTGAAAGGAGAAGGATACAACAGAAAATGTGAAAAATAAAACGGCCGGGCATAAGCAGTTGTCTTATACCTATATATATACTTGAAACAGACAACAAGGATATGCACGCCTCGCGTCAAACAAAGAGCATGACCTACGACTATTTTCCATCCGTTGTCGTTGTGCGCTGTTTCATTGTCTGTTCTCTCAAACGGTGGCGGCCGGCGCGGCGGCGGGGGTGGAAAGTTCTCAAAAATTAAACTGTTCTCCCTAATTTGCCGCCACACGAAGGCGTGTATTTCTATAAGGACATTCATTGTGCACTGATACAGTACAGTTGCGAAAAAAAAAAGACATTTTAACGACTCACACGAGGGCGTGATGTACAATACTTGTATGTCAACCACTCTTATTTAAAAGAATGTTATCATGCGCTCTGTGGCCGTTTTCGTTCGATCACCCCTCTACAATCTAAAGAATGGAGGTTCGAAACTCGGCGCGAACAATCCCTTCGCACACTCTGGATGTATCATGTGGTACACTGATGGGTCTAAGACTGTACAGGGAGTTGGTGCTGGCGTCTGTGGGCCCAACACCAGGATTTCAATCGCAATGGGTGCCTAGCGCAGCGTTTCTCAAGCCGAGATTGTAACGGACGGTTTGGTGGGCATCCGAAGATGCCCGTGGGGGGACGGAGCCTTAGGTAGCATATTGACCGTGACGGTCGGGCCGTGCCATCTGGCGAAGAAAAAGGCTCCTCAACGAGCTAAGCAGCGGCCTATGCTTGCTGTAGCTCAGTTCGGGAGACGTGGGCGGGGTTTTCACCGCTCGTTGCCCCTGTCCTTTACGTATTAACAAAAATTCATAGGCCTGGGGAAGACAACACAAACAAGGGAGGTAAAAATGGGGAATAAAAAAAAATGAGGTGATAAGGATGGAATGGTTGGCAGATGGCTCGCTTGCCCTCGCGCTCGTATTGGGGTCCAGGTGTAATGGGACCCTCGGCCTCTGGTTTCGTACCACCGACAGATCCTTACTCATCAGGTGCTGCCATAGATCTGCCGGTGGAGGCAGCACAACCAGACCAGAATATGGTTCATTACAAGATCCATACGATAGAGGTCTGCGCTAGGATTATTCCGGAGAAAAAATTAAGAGGCGCTCACATTGCTGTCTGCACAGATAGACAGGCAGCCATAAAGGCTCTCTCTTCACAAAAGCTCTTTTCAAGGCTGCTTCAATATCTTGCGACTGACAACCAAGTTCTATAATATATGGGTGCCAGGTCATCAAGACATTGAGGGCAATGAATCGGCGGATGAACTTGCTAGACAAGGCTCAACGTCTAATTTTACCGGACCGGAACCTTACTGTGGTCTAGGCCTCACCGCAGCCCGGAATATGATAAAGGAATGGTCTGACAGACTACGACAGCGCTATTGGGATGACCGTCCAGGGCTGCGGCAACCGAAGGATGTAATGAGACCCTTTGACTAAGGGGGATACTACCCACATGAGTAGAGCTAAACTGAGGCTACTTATTCTCTAGATTAGATCTCATTTAAAGAAGATAGGCTTATCTAGAGAGACGGAGTGTCACCTTTTATGTGAATGCCCAGCGATTGCGCGGGCCAGGTTAGCGCTACTCGGGCGGATCGCCACAAACTCTGCTGATATCAGGAAATCTCCTGCAAAAGACCTAATAGCCTTCGTAGGAGTGGTGGAAGGTCTCTTGCTATAAAGGGCTATGGCACAATAGAACTCCTATGGTCGTAGTGGCCATCATGGGGGTCATTAGCCACAACTCTTTTTCTATTGTATTATATACACATTTTTCAATATATTACGAGCAGTTGATGAAATACTCGACGAGTGTCATCAACAAAATCATCAGGCGGTTTGTGGTGATATCCTTAAGGTAAGGTCTGAAAAGGTTTCGGTTTTTGTGTCTCGTGAGTAACGGTACCATGCGCAAATTCGATTGTCCATTTCGGTTTCATTTACTAGATAAGATCACACCGACCCCACGTTGAGCGCCGAATACTTTGCAAGCTTTTCGATTATTCGTACCGTACCGTAAATACTCACTGACGTAGGATAAGAAGCCATGAGAAACCTTAAGATTGCTTATGGAAACCTTCAGCTAGTTTAAGGTAGCCTGGATGTACGCTCAAAAAATAAGTTTCGGTTTTGGCGTCTTGTGACTAATGATACCACATTACCGCGCACTAACTCGATTGTCCATTTCGGTTTCATTGACTGCGTTCCTAAAACAACAGAAGGGTTCATTACTCATTGCGGGGTCTAATAAACTCAGCACGGAGTATGAAGCTAAAGATCTATAGTAGATATGTGTCATATTACCAAAATAGTGCAAATTAATGAACAACGTGTCCAAAGCGCATTTGCCCTAGACTTGTGTGCAGACCTAGTGGTGACACCAAAACTTCAAAGAGGCAAAGCCTCGCTAGCCTCATTTTATCGAAAGTTAGCGCATATTTCAAGTATTATTTGTAGGGGGTTGTGGGTTTACCTGGTCCTAGTGGGGCTGTGCCTAATACATCGGGCAACAGCGGCTCAAATTTAGCCAGTGCTACTAAGCCAGGAGGGAGCCGGAAATGTTTGACCCCGTCTCAAGTTCGATCTCGTGTTAAGCTCAATGCGATTCGTGTCCGCGAAATCATTTCGAATGTGGATGAAGGGCTGAGGAGCGACAATCAACGAGCGTCGCTCAAGTGGGCGCTACAAGTCATCGCCGGTAGTCGTGATGATAATGTGCTGGTCAAGAGGCAAAGATCCGAATGACTCTAAACGCCAGCAGACTGCTGGTGACGGGGCTCCAGCCTCTTCCTACGCAGATGCGGTAAGAGGTTGGATCGACCTCGCAGTTATCGACCGAAATGGCGCCGATGAGTGCATCTCAGTTAAAAATTGGAGGAAAATTGACGGCTTTCTGACCTTAAACTTCCCCGATGTTTTGAATGCTCACCCCGGATCCCTTCCTGAATGCAAGGACGGGTGCTGGATCCAGGGGAGAGTGAAGTTGATGGAATTCGCAGATCAGCGGTCAGTTGATCTGTTTAGGTCAGCTATCAATTTGGCAGGGGAGATATGGCCAGGCGGGAAATTAGATCTTATGACGAGAGACGAGATCCCTTCACGACCTAGAGCTCGCACTAGGCTGCCACCTGTAATGGACGGTTTGGTGGGCATCCGGAGATGCCCGTGTGGGGACGAAGCCTTAGGTAGCATAATGACCGTGAAGGTCGGGCCGTGCCATCTGGTGCAGCAAAAAGGCACCTCAACAAGCTAAGCAGCGGCCTATGCTTGCTGTAGCTCAGTTCGGGAGATGTGGGCGGGGTTTTCGCCGCTCGTCCTTTACGTATTAATAAAAATTCGTAGGCCTGGGGAAGATAACACAAACAGGGGAGGTAAAAATGGGGAATAAAAAAAATGAGGCGATAAGGATAGAATGGTTGGCAGATGGCTCGCTGGCCCTCGCGCTCGAATTGGGGTCCAGGTGTAATGGGACCCTCGGCCTCTGGTTTCGTTCCACCGACAGATCCTTACTCATCAGGTGCTGCCATAGATCTGCCGGTGGAAGCACCACTATCATATGGTCCATTGCATGTGGTTCATTTCAACACCTTTGGTAAAAACTTCAAAGTCAAGATCCCCTCACGTAGTCTTTGGATGAATGAAGGACTTGTACTGACAGACACGGTTTATTTCTACACGGACGACTCCAAAAATTATAGTAGGGTTGGCATAGGTGTGTACTCTACCGGGCCGGACGTTTGTTTATCAGGACGTCTCCCAGATCACTGCAGTGCTTATGCAGGCGAAGGTTTCCGCAATTATGAAAGTCGTGGCGGGGCTGGGTCGCAACATTGTGTCCACTACGGACGTCACCATCCTGACGGATAGCCAAGCCGCGGTTAGAGCATTGAAATCTGTGACAACCGAATGCTGCTCGGCTCTGATGGGGGATTATTTCAACATCACACTGTGCTGGATCCCGGGTCACAGCGGCTCTGTTGGTAGCTGTAGGGCGAACGAACTCGAGTTCTACGACTCTTATATGCATTTAAGTATATCGATGTCCTCCCGCAAACACGCGATGTCTTCGGCAGCACCCCTGAAAGCAAACCTTAGGTGGGAATATGGCAGGGTATGTCAAACAGCCAGAAGTCTGTGGCCTAAGTTGGAGTCCGCTAAATCTAACAGACTGCTGACGCTGAACAGAAGCCAGTTAAGCATTACGGTGGGGGTTGTCACTGGACACTGCCTGCTACGGGAACATGCTAGGAGGCTTGGAGCTCCGCACTATGACTACTGTAGAAGCTGCAGTGATGTGGAGGAGGAGAAAAGCGTTTTCCATCTACTCTGTACCTGTCCGGCACTTTCATCGAGAAGAAGGTCAATCTTGGGATCTAGCTTCACTACGCTCCTGGAGGACTTGACTGAGGTGGACATTCACCTGCTGAGCCTATTCACAGTCAGATCTGGCTGGCTCAAATGATTCGCGGAGGTCTAGTGTTACGAATCAGTAGAGGGTATCGCAACGGACCTAGTTATGGTCTAAGTGTGCCGTGGAATTTCATGGCAGCCCCAGTAACCTAACCTAACCTAACGTCAAGCTGTATCTTCGAACGAAAGTTACACCTCTTCGCCAACATATTATGGGCGTCACTTAGCGATTGTTCACGAATGCTAAGGATCATCCAGGTGACATGGTCAAAAGCTTTTGTAGCGATGAATTCACGAACGAGATCAGGCACTACATTCAGCCGGTAGCAATAATCAACGAACGTAACAGCGAGTTCTTCGACGGGATTATGACTTCAAGCCATCGAAATCGAGAGGCTGAGACGAGCAGCTTTAATATTTGCTGTTATTTGTATATAATTTAGCTTAAGTAGTTTAAGATAGACATAAGTTAGTTGTAAGATTTATACGAAAATGTCATGACTTACGCCGGTTGCAAGCGTGTTATACACATAAGATAGGATACAATATTTTTACAATTATAATTTCTACAAGTTAAGTTTCGTCGTTAAGATTGATTTTAAAAATTTTATAAGTTTATTGCGGTAATTTGCGGACCTGTAGTTCAATAAGTTATGATTAAGATAAATGTAAGTTATGTAATCAGATAAAGACATTGTCAAAATTAGTAAATAGAGGAATTTTGAAATCTGGAAAAAAAAAATCTGAACAATAGACCTCCTATGGTCGTAGTGCCCACCATGAGGGTCAGTAGCCGCACCTCTTTTTCAATTATATTCTATACTAAATGCAACCTTTCCCTTCCTATATATATGTTATATATAAGCACGCTATTTCAACGAGTACATACATTGGTTGTATGACCATAAAAAACATTAACGTGTGCACTTATCATAAAAAACAGTGTGCAACGTAAGCGTTTCACGAATAAAAGGAACGAGTGAGCGTGAAAAAAAAACCAGAGAAACGAAAAATCCAGATTTTTCTTAAATGAGTAAATATCTGTTTTGAGTGAGCTTCGCCATACGTGTGCGTGTGTTTCTATATAAGAGACTGAGACAGGGACTCCGGAATACACTACTCATCCTCTGTGTTTCAGGTGTCATAACTTTATTTGAACATCCTTAAAGAAACTCGCGGAAAAACGGACGAATGGAGTAAAAGAAGCGCAGGCATACTTATTAACAGCAAAAAGAAGGAATGTGTGCAGATGCGAAAAGGATCTCCCTCGCTATGAATGCATTTAGTTATATACTCGTAAAACGAGTACATATACGAGCATGGCTGCCATTCATCTCTTTTGCAGTCTGCGATTAATTGACTAGCGCGCGCGGCAGCCATATGTGACGGCCATATTCTAATAAATATGCGTAATTCTGCGTGAGCCTTACAGTATGCGTATAAGAGCAGTTTCGCTGCTGAA
Source organism: Chloromyia formosa (assembly GCA_964017055.1). Classification (NCBI taxonomy): domain Eukaryota; kingdom Metazoa; phylum Arthropoda; class Insecta; order Diptera; family Stratiomyidae; genus Chloromyia; species Chloromyia formosa. Next base: position 5,153,669 of record OZ024819.1, on the reverse strand, counting down.
ATGAAGTGGGAACGGGAGAGAGACCAGAGAGCCTCTTCATTAAAAAAAAAGTAGAAACATAAGACCCACACGCACACTCGCCACGGTTTGCTAAAATCGGCCATTTGCATTCAACGTGGAAACTGAAAAATAAATAATCAGCTCGCCAGGACATGTGTGGTTAACGAATTAGAAGTGAATTCAATGAAAGGAGCTGTTGAACTGTGAGAAAATCCGCTGAACAATCAATGGTCTGCTTTTCAATTTTTCTCCTTTTTAAGGTGTTTGAACGCAGGACGGATAAACAAAGGGCGTCATTTGAATGGGCCATTAGCATTATTAGCGACGACGATGCATCATCGGTTCAACCAACAGTTGTGTAAAAAGAGAGCGGTCTGAAGATAGGTCTCCGGCTGTCATTAAAAAGAAAGAAGACAAAAAAGAACGCCAACCGAGTAGTCAAATGCGAGGACGAATTCTCGAAGAATTTTCTGAGTCAATGCGTTATCAAGATCAGCGACGACTGGGCGGGCTTGAAGATCGAGCTCATCCCGGCCAAGGACATCCCCGTCATCCAGCAGGGAAACCGTCAAGCTTCTGCTGGAAACGCATTTTCCTGGCGGCGAAGGAGACAATTCTTTCAGGGACTCATCCAACCCCAGTACAGCACCCTGCGATTACGAATCTATTCTATCAAGGGAAAAGATTCTGTGGGCGATTAATAGCTTCGAGCCCTTTTAATCTGCTGGACCCGATGGAATTATCCCTGCGGACCTTCAGAATTCCATTGATATTGTGTACCCGTGGATAGAAGTCATCCTAACTGCATGCCTAGCACTAGGTTACGTTCCGAGAAGCTGGACGGAGCGTCCAGGTGCTAGTCATTTTTATTCCTAAGGCGGGCAGAAGCTCGCATGCCCGTCCAAATGACCTCATACCAATCAGCCTCTCTTCAACCCTGCTTAAGCTCCTGGGGAGACTGATTGACCTCTATCTTCGTAGCACCATCTCGCCACGCGCCGTCTATCTGCCTCGCAACATGCCTATTGGAAGGGAAGGTCGGTTGATACAGCACTGCACTCTCTAGTTGGCTTTATTGAAAAGTCCCTGGAATGCAGGGAATATGCGTTGGCTGTGTTCTTGGATTTCGAGGGCGCCTTCAAAAATATTAAGCCTAATGCGATAAAAGGGGGCACTAAGGAACCTCTCTCTCTCTCTCTCTAATTGCCTTGACCCCTCCAGGGGCATGGGCGCGTCAACATCTCTAGCATTTCTATGCCTTGTTGACGTTTCAATAGCATATCTACTTTTCAGAAGTGCAGTTGCTAGCATGCACCTTCCTATCCGCGCCGTCTTTATACTGACAAGCTCGGAGCACTGTGAGAGTTCTATTAGTATTCACAGGCAATTTTTGTTCGCGCCGAGATTTGATCTCCGAGCTCCAGATTACTATCGTAGAGCGGTGACCGAACGATCACGGCCACCGAGCGCGATGAATCGCTCTGTAAATTCATTGGCCTGCTGCTGACATCTAGGATCATTCACACTACTTTGGGAACGTGTCGTCTGTCAGTAGAGGCGCCTGCAATGGTACCCCCTCAAGGCGGAATACTGTCTCCTCTTCTTTGGAACTTAGTGGCCAATGGGCTGCTTCTGAAACTGGAAGAAATTGGGTGTCATGTGACTGCCTACGCCGACGATGTTGTCATTGCTAGTTCCGGTAAGTTTCCGGGAGTCCTAAGTGAAGTACTCCAGAATGCCTTATATATTCTAACTGAATGGGCAGGCACTTGCGGCGTCGGGGTAAACGCCGACGACAAAACCGAACTTGTGCTCTTCACCAGAAAGCGCACAATTCTCCCTGTTGAGACTAGTCTTTGCTGGCAAAGCAAAGTTCCTTGGACTTATCTTCGGTGAGAAGTTAACATGGAAACTGAATATTCTAGAAGGGGTAAAAAAAGGCAACTGTTGCGCTATACTCGTGTAAGAGGGCCATAGGTAAAAGCTGGGGCCTCCAGCCGAAAGTGGTGTACTGGTTATATCCTGCAGTGGTACGGCCTATGCGTATGGTGGACGGCACTCAGAGTTGCGTCCTATTGTAACCTACTGGGGAAAGTGCAAAGACTTGCTGCGATTGCAGCTACTGGGGCCTTGAGAGCTACTCCGTCGGCTGGCTTGGACATGCTACTCGGCTTGCTTCAGGTGGATATTTTTGGGGCGAACAACTGGCGACCAAAACAGCCCTGCGTCTTCGAGAAACTGGAGAGTGGTGCGTGCTAAGGAGCGGACACTCCGCTATTCTGGGTAGTCTGGACCTTCCAGCACTATCCGACTATACCGTTTCTAAAGTTGCCTTTGGCAGCAACCACATCAGCTTGATTCCCTCTGGAGATCAATGGGCGGGCATCACCCCTATTAGACCTGACCCCTTGGCCATCTACACAGATGGCTCTAAAACCGATGAAGAAGTGGGTGCGGGCATTTAGTTATTCGGAGGGACTGAGTATTAACGTATCGGTCCACCTTCCCGACTACTGCAGCGTTTTCCAGGCGGAGATTTCAGCAACCGCGGAAGCTCTGTCCTGACTGGGGAGGCATGTCGTTACTTTTAAGGACATTACTATCTACACAGACAGTCAAGCAGCGATACGGTCGCTGGAATCGGTTATTTCTACATCAAAAACGGTTGTAAATTGTCACTCGCCACTCATGGAAATGAGCCGCTTCTTCGATATTACTGTCTGTTGGATTCCGGGCCACAGTGGTTTCACAGGCAATTGCAAGGCCGATGAGCTGGCCCGTCAAGGGGCAATCGGATCCACTGATACGTATCTTAACCACGTTAGGACACCCATAGAAGTGTGTAAAATGGCAATCGAGTCCGCTGCCATCGGCAGGGCCAATGCTAGATGGCTCGACGGTAGAACTTGCCAGACAACGAGGATGATATGGCCTAGGATAGATCCAAATCGCTCTGCCTCACTGCTCCAGTTAAACAGGAAACATATTGGCAGGGTGGTGGGGATCATCACAGGGCACTCTCCTATCAGCGAGCATGCGAGGAGGCTTCGACTTCCTCATCACGACTACTGCAGAAGTTCTCATGATGTGGATTAGGAGGAGAGTGTTGCTCACCTTCTTTGTTACTGTCCAGCCTTGGCTTATAGGAGGAGAAGGTTTTTGGGACTCTCCTTTTTCCGGGACCTAGAGGGTCTCGTAACAGTTAATGCGTTTCAAATTAATCGGTTTATTGCCAGCGTCGGCTGGCTGGACACTTCAGCTTAAGTGTTTTAGGTAACAGAATCCTGGTGGTATCACAACGGACCATAAGTGGTCTCTGTGTGCTGTGGTTTACTCATGGCAACCCCTAAACCTACCCACCTACCTTGAACACTACAAATGATAACGTAACTGAAACCAGTTTAGTCTTAAGATCGCTCTCTTTGTAAATGGATCAAAGCTAAGAGTAAATACTTTGTTGAGTCGAACCAAAGAGTTTCTTTAGATAAAGTATTATTCATTTGGGGCGACCGGTAGTGCAGTGTGTTAAGGCATCAGTCTCATGTTTGACTACTGGCGTTTCGGGTTCGAATCCCGTCCACGACGCCGTTCGTGGCCATGGATGTGCAGGAGGTGCATGCTGGCAACTGCATTCTACGAAACCAGTTTATGCCGTCGAAACGTCAACTGGGCCACATGGAACAGCTGACGCGCTATGCCACACAGGGGGGTAGGGCAATTGCGAAGAGAGATTTAAATAGCTCGCGTGGCCTTTCTGATTACTTACTTGACGAAATTGTACTATTTAAGTCTCTAATCTAGCAGAATTTCTAGGCAAATCACATGAGCGATAGAATTGTTGTGAGCCGCTAGGTTAAGGTGGTATTATCTTCTCGGAGGCCGCATAAAAATCAGAGGCGGGCGGGAGTTTGCTGATCTATACGGACAGCCAGGCTGCAATTAGATCGCCGTAACGTCCAAATCGGAGGCCTAATACCTAACCTAACCTAACCTTAGCGGGTACGGACATTTCCAAGCGATATATGTCTAGTATTCGTTTCTATGGACTATGCCGAAAATGGCCAGCGATTTTCTGCTAGTTGAACAGGGCGCTAAAATTGTTAAGGGCAGCAATGAGTGCGTGATGCAAGTTTATGTCCGCTAATTTTCGGACACCCTGTCCTATGTATATAGGTATAGAGTGCAGCTTACAATGTGCGTGCATACTGTTTTTACTATACAGAGGATTTATCAATCCCGGGAAGCCGCTCAGATTACGCCAAGCGTTTTTGCGCGCTCGTTTCGTCTCTATCCACATGCACTCGTATATTGGCGTTTTTCTTTTTAACCGAGGGAGAGACACTTCACACATTTTCAGAAATTACCACTGCACCTCCAGGGATTAAAAGTCAAAGAATGGCAGCAAGAAACAAAAAACTAAAGGTACGTTTCCCGATATACCCAAGTACTTATATGCGTATGCACATAATGCACTCTTGTGCAGTACATCCGCTGCACTCGTTTATTAAAAAAAAAAGGAAAAAATCAATTCCCTTTATTTTAACGACGACCAAAAGCCGAGTAATCATGTTATATAACGTACGTACTCGTATATGACCATAGAAATGAATTTTGTGTACGTACCGAACGTATACGTAAAATGTCCCTTACAGGGAGCAAAGTGCCCTATGCAATGAGCCCCCCCTTGTGTTCATAAGATCCATCAGCGGCAGCGGTGCAGGTTTGCATTTCTTTTTTCTTTTTTTTTTTTCTTCAAAAGATCAAAATGCGTAAAACTTATGTCGTGAGATGGATAAGTGCGGACGATGACAGAGCCAGAGAGAGAGAGAGAGAGAGAGAGAGAGAGAGGGAATGCAATATATGCAGAAGCTGCGTGAGATATGAAACGCTACGCACAAATAGACATGTGTCAAAGAATTGGAAATAGAAACCCTTCAAAAGCTATAAATGTGCACACACAGGAAGGGTAAATCTAATATCCTGTCAAGAATGCGTGTCAAAAGAAATTTGATATCTATAATCCAGCAACCCCACATTTTGTAGGGGAAGAAACTTTCTGGTAAGATACACTTTAGTGTCATTTATTTTTTACGCTTTACGATTCGCTTAATATGAGTTGTGTGTACGTATGAACGTACCACCATATGTGCCGGTGCGGGCGTGTTGACGTGTGCGATTCCTTTTACACAGGTATATCCCGGCTTAACTACAATCGTCGTGTCCTTTTGCTTTTGTCCATAACTCTTCATATAGATAGATAGATGGGGATTTACGAGAAATTTCTTTATAAAAAAAAAAGAAAGAAACAAGAACCAAGCGAGAATAATAGTTCGCGAAATATAAAACTAACCTATGCATTGACGTCCATCCATCCATGCCATCCATACCCACACACGACAGAACGGATGCATAATACTCGTATATGCATATATCTCGGGGGGGCAAAAACTCCTCTTCCATAGTCCTCCGCGTGGGCGCCCCCTGGAACGGCAGTGGTCACTGACCATTGCCAACCAACGTCAAGCCGCCAGTGATGGCGGTGCGATGATTTGGTTGAGGTACCCCTGAGGTGTGGGGTGTGAAAAAAATACCACGGCCTTTCCCTTTGAGGGCCTGTCGTTAAAACCGACAATCAAAGGACAGGATGTGTATGCCAGCAACTTGCACTATCCGAAATCTTTATATGCTAACGAAACGTCAACTATGCCTCGGATAAGGACTGACTCAACGGTTACGACTTTTAGCTATCGTACAATGACAAAGATTGGATTCTGGAATGTGCGTACTCTCCTGGACAATGGATCAGAAGGTCCCCAGAACGCACGATTTCTTCAATTAGAGAGTGAATTTCTGAGGTACAAATTAAATATCTTAGGAGTTAGTGAGATAAGATGGTGGAACAGCGGAGAATTCATCTCTCCAACGGGCAGCACTGTAATGTTGTACTCCGGTAAAGCTACCGGTAGTCGTCGTGAGTCAGGTGTGGGGCTCCTTTTAACCAGAGCCGCGCGAAACTGTCTCTTATCCTGGGAACCGGTCTCTGACAGGGTCTTGACCGCCAGGTTCCGGACCAAAATGAGGAACATCTCAATAATACAATGTTATGCCCCTACTGAACCCGACAATGTCTTGGCAAAAGACTCCTTCTACGAAGAACTAAACGCCGTTCAGAGCAGAACACCTAAAGGTGACATTATAATGGTTATGGGTGATTTGAATGCGAAAGTTGGCGCCGATAACTATGGGCTTAGACATGTGATGGGGAGACACGGTCTTGGTGATCGTAATGACAACGGTGAAAGATTTGTAGAGTTCTGCAACTTTCACAGTCTCTTCATCGGTGGTACTATGTTTGAGCATAAGGACCACCACAAAATCAGTTGGTCCTCTGTTGATCGGCGCAGAACACAAAATCAGATCGACCATTTTGCCATTAGTAAAAGATTCAAGAGTTGCCTCCTGGACGTGCGAAACAAGAAGGGTGCCGATATTGGGATGGGAAGAGACCATTATCTTATGATCGCTAATGTTCGATTGCGTATTGCAGCCGTGCGCCGCCCCAGCGACGAAAGATCCAGGCCCCGCAAATTCAACACCGCTCGACTAAAAAATCCAGCTGTCTTACAACAATATAATGACCATCTTGCGCAAAAAGCGGCTGAGATAACTAGTCACCCAGATAGTAACATAAACGAAAACTGGGATGCCATAAAAAATGCGTACATTGATAGCGCAAATACCATCCTTGGCCCAAACCCGGATTGCCGGAATAAGCCCTGGATGTCCGACGCTTCATGGCAGCGGATTGTTGAAAGAAAGGAGCTGAAAGTTCGTTTGGCTGCAGCATCAGACGACAATCGAAGCAGCATCGAACTCCTTTACCGTCAGAAAGCTCGAGAAGTTCAGCGTAGTGTGCGACGCGATAAAAGAGTTTATGCGAATTCTCTTTTAGCGTCAGCAGAAGACGCCGCTAGAAGTAACAACTTAAACGCCGTATACGGTGTCATCAAGGAGTTTACAGGTGGTCGTAACTCCTGCCAACATCCGGTGAAAGATAGTGATGGAAAGCTACTTATCTTGGAAGAAGATCAAATGAGGCGGTGGAAAGAACACCTCGCCGCGGTTTTGAACCGTGTAACCTCTGGTGAAGTTCCCCCTCATATAGATAATTTAGCTAACCGTCAAAATGTGCGTATACGGTCCACTGCCCCGACTAAAGAGGAAATAGCCACTGCAATTATTGCACTAAAACGAGGAAAGGCCGCCGGACTTGACGGCATCCCTGCCGAACTTTATCAAGCAGCGCCAAGCGTAACTGCCGATTTGCTGCACCCACTTGTTGATAAAGCGTGGAATACAGAGACCTTTCCCACTGAGTGGAAGGAAGGTTTGATCATCAAACTTCCAAAGAAGGGTAGCCTCACAGACTGTAATAATTGGAGAGGCATTTGTGTGCTTCCAGCCGTTGCCAAGATAATAGCTAAAATCGTCCTGGAGAAACTAAAGGCCCACTTAGAAAGCACAATTGATGTGTCGATCACATTAACACCTTGCGAATCATCATCGAGCAATGCGCCGAATACGATTCTCCGCTTCACTTGCTTTTCATCGATTTCGAAAAGGCTTTCGATAGTGTGAACCGGGATTCTCTATGGGCGGCCTTGCGCAGGAGAGGCATCCCTGAGAAGCTTGTGGCTATTATTAAGGCAACCTATGACGGTGCGAAATGTCGCGTTCTACATAAAGGTAAGGTGTCGGGGGACTTTGAGATTCGCAGTGGAGTTCGGCAGGGGTGCATCCTCTCACCGATCCTATTCATCATTGTGATCGGCGATGTGTTGCATGCAGCCCTATCCGGACTCGACAGAGGAATTCAATGGACTTTGACATCTTATCTACAACATCTTGACTACGCTGACGACATATGCCTACTCTCCCACAAAATCATGGATCTGTCCGCAATGGCGTTAGATCTCGAGAGGGAGGCAAGCAAGGTTGGGCTAAAGATTAATACCAACAAGACCAAGGTTCTTAGCCCGCCGTTGCGAAAAAGAAATCCGACACCTATTGCCATCAATATTAATGGGCAGCCTGTGGAGAAGGTGGACAACTTCGTCTACCTGGGTAGCATTGTTGCCGAAAATGGTGGTACGGAGCAGGACATCGCTCGTCGTATCAACCAGGCTAAACGCGCATACGGCATGCTGTCCAAAATCTGGCAGAGCAGTTATCTCAGCATCAAGACCAAGCTGGGCCTGTTTCGCTCCCTGGTACTATCAGTGCTTTTGTATGGGAGCAGTACATGGAAAGTTTCCGTAGGAGTTACCAGAAAGCTGCAAGTTTTCGTCAACTCATGTCTTCGTCGAATTTTAAGAATTTTCTGTCCCTAAACAAAATCAAATGAAGAGCTAAGTCGGCGTACGGGTCAGATGCCAATCGACGAATTGATACGCAGGCGAAAATGGCAGTGGATAGGTCACACATTGCGGAAGAGTGATAACTGCATTGCTTTGCATGCCATGAAATGGAACCCCATTTCCAACCAAGGCCGACCAAGAGGGGGTCCTCGAATCACATGGCGTCGATCTGTGTCAAAGGAGTGTCAGGTACTGGGTAAGTCTTTTGGGGAGTTGCGCCCCATTGCCCAGAACAGAGTACGATGGCGCGCAGGAGTAGTTGACGCGCTATGCCCCGCTAGGGGTTAAGGCAAAGTAGTATGTACAATGACATCAGCATTTTTACTGATGGCTCTTTAATGGACGGTAAAGCGGGGGCGGGGGTTTACTCTGAAGAGCTAAACCTAGCATGTGCGCTTAGTCTAGGAGAGTATGTGTCCGTATACCAGGCAGAGATGCTTGGCTTGTTGCATGCGTTGGACCACTTGCTTGAAGGTCAGGTGCGGGGGAAGAAAATCCTTATTGCACTGGACAACCAATCGGTGATCAGACGCATGCAGCAGACGAACATAAACTCTAAACTGGTACTAGAGTGTGTCCGGAAGCTCAACACGTGTGCCGCGGAAAATGAGGTTACGCTGATGTGGGTAAAAGGACACATAGGTACAACAGGAAATGAGGCGGCGGATGCCCTAGCAAAACAGGGATCTGCGGCAACTTTCATTGGCCCAGAACCCAGAGTTGCTCTGGGGAACGGCGGCATGATTGGAGCGAAGGTTGGGAAGTGGATGGACTCCATGCATCAACAAAGATGGCAGGAGCTAGTCACTTGCAAACAAGCTCGGAATGCAATGACCAGCCCTAAGCTGGAGTACCCTAAGCTGGATAACTGCCTTGGTCACAGGGCATGGTAATTTTAAGGCGTATCTGGCCAAGATGAAAATCGGGGAAGATGACGTTTGCAGGCTATGCCTGGAGGAGGCCGAGACGGCAGCACACATTGTGTGCGAATGTCCAGCACTGGCTAGCACGAGGTTGAGGATCACAGGCAGGCACACGATAAGTGTAGAAGCCATGAGTGAACTCAGCCTTAAACAAATGCTAGCAATAACACGGGACTCAGTGATGAAGAAAGAGGTCGACAATTATCAGTCGACGTCTGGAAGCCACTGATGACCGGGAGGGGGCGAAAAGGGACCCAAACGTTAGTGGTCTGCTTCGGCTATCCCCCAGAATATATAATAAATAAATAGTATTTTCGAAGTTATAAACCAAAAAATGTGAGAAAGGGCTTTTTTCGGGCAAATTCGGACGGTTTTCGTGGAATGTATCATTTTTTCGAGATGGCGACGTTTAAATTCGAATTCAACACCTCAAAGTACGCTTTTTTCCCTGAATCTGGTCCTAATTGACACGCGATTACTGGACTATATGATATACATATAGACCATACAGGTCAACTAAGATTCTTGATGTCCTGATTCCTATATGTACGAGTATAGAGCTTAACCTGAATCCATCCTTCATTTTCGAGTACAATTGATTCGAGCGTGTTTCTGTGTTGTTGTCGTTTTTCGCCGCTTCTCAGGAAAATGTTGATCCAGGACTTGGAAGATGTGTTACTAAGGGAATACGCGTTGCCAGCCGGGTGCGTCAAGGCAAAAGAGAGGGTCGGGGGGCGTACGCCCCTAGCCTATGTGCCCTCTTGTCTTCGCGTTAATAAGACTTCGCCATATATACATATGAGAAGTACATACTTCATTTGCTGTCCGTATATTGTATGTAGGCCTACCGCACGCAGCAACAAAAAAAGCCGTTTTTTCCTCGTTTGCATGCCTTTCTCTTTTTTTTTTTTAGTGTTACGTAGTGTGATGAATGCAAGTGATAAAAGCAATTTCACACCTTGGAGCCACACACATCAAAAACGACGACTTGTGCACATATGAAGCCTATACATCACACAATGCACTTGAAAGGAGGCCTGCTGCATACGCTCGGCGTGTAGAGATATGGGAACCCTTCCATTGGTAGGTTATCAACCTCCCGCACTCGGTGTGTGATCCTGTTTGCTGTTTTTGTACTGCATGCGTAGGTGCAATCGTCATAACGCGCTCTACTCCTGCTGCTACTCAGACACATGATGTGATGTATACGCGGGGCTTTTTTACGGAAAAGAAGGAACAAAGTTTTTTTTTTGCGTACTATACACACGGGGCCGTTGTGTGAAAGGTATGTGAAAGCCCCCGCCCCACTCTCGCCGTCCGTGGACTATCGGGAGGGAAAGGGGACCGGGCAAAGTGTTTGGGACTCGTGTATAGGCAAAAAGGATTATTTTTCACACGCCTTGTTTCAAACTAATGTCTTGGATTTTTCTTTTTTAAAAAAGAACGCGCGCCAAAATACCGGCCTATACGTGTAGCGGCTCGAAGGAATCTTGAGATGGACAACCACGGCACGGTACGCTCACCAACTGAAATAATCGAAAAAGGACTTGACATTTCTTTTTCTTTTTTTGTATTTATAATTATTTTTAATTATTTTCTTTTTATTTGTGATGCAGCCTAGAGAGAAAAATAAAGTGGGGGGGGGGGGCATACCCTCGTCATAGATGAGTACAGGCTCGCTTACAACACACAGACCCTCTTCAGCGTTTCTTCAGTTGACTTGGAAAGGGGTCTCTCGAAGCCTAAAAGATGACATATTAAGGGAGAGCATACGAATACACACCCCACCCCGAGTATACATTTCAGTGGCATATACTGAAGTTTATTTTATGCACTTTTTCTTATGTTTCCTGTCCATCATACGCACAATTCTAAGTGCATTTCTTTCAAGTATTTCAATGAGTACGTATGCACATATGCAGAGGTTCATATATACCTACCAGAAGCAATGCCCCAAGGGGAGGGGAGTGAGAAGGGGGCAGAGGGGGGGGGGGACTTATATCACTTCATTCGATGTAAAAGAAGTTCGAGCAAAAATATAGAGGAGAGATCCTTTCAACCCTTGCGCTCATACTCAGTCGGCAATTATTATATGTAGCATTCGTGTGCGGTGTTTGTCTTAAATGTTGACGTACGAGTATGTACACACTTTAGCCGCATGTGTATAAACATGCATATATTTTGATATATATGTCCTTTGTGCGAGAAAAAAACAGGACGAGAGTGATTTTGTGCATTAGAAATGTGGCTAGCAGTAAACCAAAAAAAAACCAGGCCGAAGCTTGGCTTCGGCCCGGAGTCCGAAGCGTATATACCCTAGACTTGTACAGACCTAGTGGAGATACCAAAAGTACCAATTGGCAACGACCATATGCATTAAGAATGGGCCTCCTATATGGCCAGTTCATAGGGGAGGTTGGCACTCATTCAGTAGGATCTTGACCATTCTCAAAATTAATTAACTAACTAACCCGTTCTACAAATATTTGGAGAATTTTTCAAGTCGCTAGCTTCATTCTATCGAAAGTTATTGCTTATTTGAAATTTTACTTGTAGGGGAGGTAGGGGTTCCTTAGGTCGGATCTTACCCATCTTTAATGCCACTAACTCAATCTCACTTCAAACATTTGACCAAAATTTCAAGTCACTGGCTTCATTCTATCAAAAGTTATCGCTTATTTGAAGTTTCATTTGTAGGGGAGGTGGGGGGGGGGGGGGGTTCCTTGGGTCGGATCTTGCCCATATTGAATACCAACTAAGTAGGTCTCACTAGCAACATTCTACCAAATTTTCAACTTGCTAGTGTCATTCTATCGAAAGTTATCGTAATTAAAATAATATTTAATTTTTTGAATTTTGTAGGGGAGGTAGGTGTTCCTTTGATCTGATTATGCCCAGCTTACAGAACCTTAAGCAGCTTCTCACTTCAGGGTTACATACCAAAAATAAGATGTCTACGTCAATTGGTTCAAGAGTTATAGACAAAAAACCTGAAAAGTAGGGTAGTGCGGGGCTTTTTGTAAGAAAATTTCCGTTAGTTTTCAACTGATCGATTTTATTTTCACAGGAGAGTATAAAAATACCCTTACTAGCAATATACCAAAGCTAGAGCTTTTCTTGATTTTTTAATCGGGAGTTATAGGTACATTTAATCATTTTACATATGTAGGGGAGGTAGGCGTTCTCTTGGCCTGATCATGCCCAATTTCAATACCATCCAACTAGATCATACTACCAACATTTGACCAAAATTTCAAGGCTCTAGCTTCATTTTATCGAAAGTTATCGTGCGAACGGACAGACAGACAGACAGACAGACGGACAGACAGACAGACATGGCTTAATCGAATCAGGAGGTGACCCTGATCATTTATATATATACATTGCTATACCTCCGGAGCCTCCTTTAAGGTGTTACATATTTCCGTTGTGACAAAAACAATATACCCTACACTAAAAGTCTAGGGTATAAAAATTGCATAAGAAGGACATGAAGCTATGTCTCGCCAACCTTTAATGTTATGCGTATGCGTAGATTAGGTTATTGGGCTGCCATGATGACCACGGCACACATAGACCACATCTGGATCCGTCGTGATACCTCACGGGATATGTTGTCCCGACCAAAGCTTCATCATCATCGTGGTGCGGCAGCCCGACGTCGGGCCTTGGCCACCTGGATCGTTGCCCTCCAATTACCCCGGTCACGTGACCGCTTCCTCCAATCTTGGCGGCCCAGTAGCTGCTCGGCGTCCACATATACTGAGCTCTCCCAACTCGATCTCGGTCGTCAATTCGTTTTCCATTCATCACTCTCTTTGGCATGCGATCATCGTCCATTCGTTGTACATGTCCTGCCCATTGAAGTCGTTGTAGTTTGACGATTTTCGAAACTTCCAGCTCATCGTACAGTTCATACAACTCATGGTTGTACCGGATGTGCCAGAACCTTACGTTCAAATGCGTCTAGCATGTTTCCGGAGGCTTGAGTTAGGGTCCATGCTTCGTAGCCGTAGCATGGCACCGGTCGTATAATGGTTTTGTACACGCGGAGCTTCGTGTCTCTGTGCATATGTGTAACGATTATGGGTGTTGAGGTAACCCTAGGACCTCATTCCACCTTGAGGTTCCAGAATCGATCCCACTGCCGGAGATTGACAGCTTTTGAGGTTTTATCTTCACTTTTCTGGTCTGGTTGTGCTGCTCCCATCGGCAGATCGAAGCAGCGCCTGATGAGTAAGGATCTGTCGGTGGTACGAAACCAGAGGCCAAGTTTCCCATTACACCTGGACCCCAATACGAGCACGAGGGCAAGCGAGCCATCTGCCAACCATTCCATCCTTATCGCCTCATTTTTTTTTTATTCACCATTTTTACCTCCCTTGTTTGTGTTGTCTTCCCCAGGCCTATGAATTTTTGTTAATACGTAAAGGACAGGGGCAACGAGCGGCGAAAACCCCGCCCACGTCTCCCGAACTGAGCTACAGCAAGCATAGGCCGCTGCTTAGCTCGTTTACTAGATGGCACAGCCCAACCTTCACGGTCAATTAAGCTACTTTAGGCTCCGTCCCCACGGGCATGTTCGGATGCCCCCCAGACCGTCCGTTACAAATGGCGCCCAGCGTGGGGTCAAACAATTTACCGTTAGGGTTGATTTCGGTCACCCTAGGACCTAATTTCACCTTGAGGTTCCAGAATCGGTCCCACTGTCGGAGTTTGACAGCTTTTGAGGTTTTATCCTCACTTAGATGCTGCACGCATCCAGGGACTTACAAACCCTGGCTATGTTTTTTAGCTCTTTTTTCTGAAGAATCCTTATCCCATCCATGTAGAGTACCTTCTCCCAGTAGAGTAGGATTTCCTATCCCCACCTATCCCCCAACAGGCAGTGCCTGCGTTGTTTCTGTCAATGGATGCTTTTGCATCGTGGGCAAGACAGACGCTTCGAACAAAGGAACTTTTAGGAATTACCGGAATCGGGAGTTTACTCCCGATCTCCAATCCGGGTCCCTCGAACGTCTTCCCACCACTTTATGTGTAGGCACTGACCTCTTCTAGCTCTTTCTGATGACAAGTCGGACTTCGGAACTCGTCGATGCCTGGCTTATCCTGTCCCAACGGTCAAGGGAGTATGGGAATCGCATTTTGTAGGCGTTTACGCCTGTAAGGTGCCTCTACTTTCCCGAAACCTAGGAATAGGCTGGAGTATCGACGAGGAATGAATCCGTACTAATCCCCGATATTTTTGAAATTTTCTCTCGGCCGACGGAGTACCTTTCCCGTCTCTAGAACTGGTACGTTTTTTTTTTTTGATAAGAATGACCACTTAAGAGAGTGGAAAGGTGTAGGAGTCATAAGGGATTCAGGAAGCAAAAACATTACATAAATAGTTATTTTACAAAAAAAATAATACAGATAGAAAAAGAAAAGAAAAAAAAAACCTACACGCCACGACCGATAGGACAGGGAAGAGGAGCTGTGCCAAGACAGAGCAATATGGTGACTCCATGTCAATGGCACAGCTCAACCCTAACGCGGAGGAATTCCCTCCAGCGTTGTCGCTAGATGGTGCTCCGGTCGAAGAGCAATGGCCTCAGGACCAGCACCGACCATCGCAGCCACTGCCGCAAAACGCGGCAAAGGAAGGGCGCACGTCCTACCCCGGTTGGGGTCAACCACCAACTTATGGCTGGAGCCAACAGCAGCCCCCACCACAACAACCATCGACTTTTGGTTGGGGCCAACAGCCGCCCGCACACCAACAACCACCACCTTGGTGGAGCCAACAACCACCATCTTGGTGGGGCCAGAAACCACCCCAGACACAACCACCACAACCTGCCCCCCTTGAGTCCCCGCGCTCAGATCAGGGAGCGCGCGGTAGTTCCCCGTATGAGGACTTGAACAAAACGCCGCGCCGGCACATTCCCATGCCAATCATTTCCCGCAAGGATTCGATGAAGGATTCGATGAATCCTTGCAGAAATTTATTGACATAGAATGTGCTAAGCGCATGTCCCCACTCTTCGTCAACGACGAACCGGAGGCGCCGATTCCTCGAGATGAGTCGGGGGGTCGACGAAATCAACCGGCAGTCCCGCAACAAAACCTGCCTTCCAACTATGTGCTGAAAATCATGAGCAATTTGGAGTTGGTCTTCAAGGGTATTGCGGTCGACGAATTCATTCGTCAAGTTGAATGGTTCACCGACCGTACCCTTGAAGGCATCTTTGACAGCGTCTGTCTTTTTGCACATTTGTTGTTCGAAGGCTACCGGCTGGTTCCGCCGATATGCTGCCATCACGGGGAATCGGTACAATTGGTTCTCCTTGAGGAGTACCATGCCGGAACAGTTTGGGGATCGTCACGCAGACGAAGATCTGCTAGAGGCAATTCGTCGTTGTAGACAGAAGCCAGGGCAACTTTTCGACGACTACCTCGAGGAAATATACGAGATCAACGACCGGATGAGAGACAAGCTGACGGATCGAGAGCTGACGAAGATGGTGCGGTGGAATCTCCGTGATGATATCTCGGACCGAATGATTCTAGCCGAGACCATAAATATGAGGGAGCTGCGGCAGTGTGTCCGCCAAATAGAAAACCATCTGAAGCGGAAAGAAGCTCGACGTCCTCCGCAGCCTACTCGTCAACACTCGAGACAACATGTCTCTGAACACAGCAGCAGAAACCGACACAGACGCACCAATAGTGGAGTGGAGCCCATACTCACTGCGGCAAGTCTGGGCATTCCTACGTAGATTGCCTAGACACACTTCGGGTATTCTGTTATGGATGCGGAGCTCAACCTCAGTGTGATCGTTTCGCACTAGCAAAAAACTCGCAACGCCGGAGACTTCATACCCCGCCGAAGGTCTCAAGAAGCGCTCAAGCGGGGGTATCCGCTTCCGAACCCTCCCAATAAACGTATCGTCACACACCGAGAGTTCCGCTTCCAAGCAGAACGCCCTAGTGCTTCCTGCGCAATCTGAGTCGGAATATCCCGAACTGCCGAGTCCGCCGGAAAAACCTTTTCCATCTGACGTAACCTTTTTACCGGACATATCTATGGCTGTGTATGCAGAAACCCAGACTGACACCCCCTGCGAGCCGCCCCCCATGCAAGGCTGCTGGCCCAACGGTCGCTCAGTCAGCTTCCGTCAAGATTTTGAATTCCTGTGGATTGGTACCGTAATGGAAGCCCACACACTACAGCTTTCGACCACTACATGAGCGACAGAAGGATTTACTTGGCAGCTCGACAACGAATTTTCAACAGCCGAAGAAATCCAGCCTCGTCGACCGAAACGCTTCACCGTGCGTTGCCGGCGATTCTGGCAAAAGGTGACTGGCCTATCGTCGTCGATACTGTGAAGTAATCCTGCCCGGACTGTTCGAAAGACGAAATCCGGCCATACGCAGCCATCACTCGGGCAGACGCGTGATTTTTTGTTTTGTGCGATTCAGAGGCAGCTTGACTTACAACAAACCCCCGCCCACACTACCGACGGCTGAGCTAGTGTCGAGCACGCGTCGAATCAAGTCAAGTCTGAGGAGAATTTTGGCACGTAGTTGTCACGGTAGGTCTGAACGACCAGCCTCGATCTCCGTCTTCGGTTGAGGGATACCTCAACACAGATAATCGTTACACATATCTTCGATTTCATCATGGGGAGAACCGAGGAAAAAAGTCTTATTAGCTAACTGAATCCGTTCGCTTGATTTCGTCAGTTTCGTTGGCGTCCCTTGACAAGTTGCAACCTAAGTAAATGAAGTTGTTCACGAACTCGATGTTGAGGTTCCCCACATTGATGCTCGGTTGTGCAGGTGTCCTTGTCCTTGTATTTTAGTTTTACCCTCGTTAATACGTAGTCCAACTTCTTTTGCAGTGGTATCGAGCGTATGCAGAAGTTCTTCTGCGTCGGCCAATCTTCGGGACATGCTGTTGATGTCGTCAGCGTACGCTGATAATTGTGTCGACTTGATGAGTAGCGTCTTGCTGTTGTCCATATGCATAGCCCGAATAGCGTATTCCAGTGCTAGGTTGAAGAGCATCGGTGCCAGTCCATCGCCCTGTTTCAGACCAGTGCGTGTTTCAAATAGATTAGTAAAGGCGAACATACACCATCCGGAATTCCGGACAGGCCGTTTATTTCAATAGACGAATGTATTAGGTGTACAACTTTGTTTCCGCCGTTTTCTGACACAGCCGTCTGTCAGGAAACGGCCGGAAACAAAGTTGTACACCTAATACATTCGTCTATTGAAATAAACGGCCTGTCCGGGAATTCCGGATGGTGTATGTTCGCCTTAAGCCTGTTATGGATCCAGACTTGTGATACGGAGTTGGTCATCGTCATCTTTGTCAGTCGCACTAATTTTGGCCGATATACCAACAGTACAGTACAACCACGATCGATACTGTCGTATGCCTGCTTGAGGTCGACAAAGATTTGGTATACGTTTACGTTGTGTTCCCAGCACTTCTGGAGTATCAGCTTGACCGTAAAGAGCTGATCGGTTGTGGAGCGACCAGGTCTGAAGCCGCTTTGATATTCGCCAATGATCTGTAACGGAACGGTTTGGTGGGCATCCGAAGACGCCCGTGGGGACGGAGCCTAAGGTAGCAGCATACTGACCGTTAAGGTCGGGCAGTGCCCTCTAGCGAATAAAAAGGCCCCACAACGACCTATGCTTGCTGTAGCTCAGTTCGGGAGATGTCGGCGGGATTTTCGCCGCTCGTTGCCCCTGTCCTTTACGTATTAACAAAAATTCATGGGCCTGGGGAAGACAACACAAACAGGGGAGGTAAAAATGGGGAATAAACATAAAAGAACTACGATTGGGGTAAACCCCAATCATGCAATACTCTAGATGAATTTGAACCTGGTTAAAGCCAATAAATAATTTTGGTTGCAATCTCGGATGCATCGTTAAGACGTAAGATGTAAGTCGTTAAGACGTTAAGACGCATTTCATGAAATAGTGCAGTTTGTATGGGAGGGGGTAGAAGGAGGGTGAGGATTACAATAAGTTTTATAACATAGGTTACAATTATCATAAAAGTGATTTATTCAAAATTTCAAAGCAAGATGTTTTATAGTTTCTGAGAAAATCTGATTATTGTAAATTATCAAAAAATGTGTCAATTTTGTATGGGAGGGGGTAGACGGAGTAAGGGTAATCGATTACTTTTTTTGAATCTAACTGATATTGTTAATTAAGTGTTAAATACAAAATTTCAGCTCGATAAATTGTATAGGTAATGAGTAAATTGGCTTAACGTATTTCATGAAATAGTGCAGTTTGTATGGGAGGGGGTAGAAGGAGGGTGAGGATTACAATAAGTTTTATAACATAGATTACAATTATCATAAAAGTGATATATTAAAAATTTCAAAGCAATATGTTTTATAGTTTCTGAGAAAATCTGATTATTGTAAATTTTCAAAAATGTGTCATTTTTGTATGGGAGGGGGTAGAAGGGGTGGAGCGATTTAGCCCGTTCACGAACTTAGCCTTCATTTTTGGTCAAAAATAACGTGTGCAAAATTTGAACTTCATAGCTCAACGCGTTCTCGAGCTAGAGAGGTCACGGACGACGGACGGACAGACGGACAGACGGACATCCGGTTTTGAGATATTCGAGTGATAATATGAAACTTCTGTATCATTCATTTTTTTCTGCGAGCCTTATTTCTTAGCGTTACAAACTTTGTGGCAAACTTATAATACTCTCAGATTTCATCTAGAGTATAAAAAGAAATAGTCGATAAGAATGGAATGGTTGGCGGACGGATCAGACGCCCAAGCGGTCGAATGTGGGTCCGGGTGTAATGCGACCCTCGGCCTCTGGTTTCACACCACCAACAGATCACTACTCATCAGGTGCTGCTTCGATCTGCCGGTGGGAGCAGCACTACCAGACCATAATATGGTTCATTACAGGTGGTTCATTACACTTCCTCCGTTTGCAGCGACGATGCGGAAAGCCCTCAAATCTGGTTTCGAACACCGACAGATCACTCGGCAGGTGCTGCCTTCGATGTGCCGATGTAAGCAGCTGTAGGTTCGTGAAAATTTAATGCATTTTAAATACGCTCAGTGTAGTTGGTCGTATGAAAAAGATCCAGCCTCACATTGGGCGCCGTCGCAATTAGCAGGCAGAGTTTAGCATCATTCAGAATTTTATTTTTAAATTAAAAAGTAGACTAAACTCCACTGAATCTAGTGCCAGCTTCTCTCCATTGTCTCAAAATGTCTCGTACTCCATTCTACAGTGCACGTTGCATTT